>CM022874.1:34905589-34919488 GCA_012654025.1 Pachypsylla venusta
ATCATTATTTCTCACTTGTTGTACATCGGGGTTTTACCTTTTTCTCTGTGTTTATGAATACTGATCTTAGTTTTTTAGCGCGCAATCATTATTTCTCACTTGTTGTACATCGGGGTTTTACCTTTTTCTCTGTGTTTATGAATACTGATCTTAGTTTTTTAGCGCGCAATCATTATTTCTCACTTGTTGTACATCGGGGTTTTACCTTTTTCTCTGTGTTTATGAATACTGATCTTAGTTTTTTAGCGCGCAATCATTATTTCTCACTTGTTGTACATCGGGGTTTTACCTTTTTCTCTGTGTTTATGATAACTATTCTTAGTTTTTTAGCGCGCAATCATTATTTCTCACTTGTGACACTTGTTGTACATCAGAGTTTTACCTTTCTGTCTATGGTTCTTTCTAATAATTATTGAAAATCACAAGGGTTCAAACCCATGTGGTGGCCACATGGGTTCGACCTGTGGTTCTATTAGATCACATATCAAATATATCCTCAGTCCTTTAATTTCTCAAGAAGGCGGTCTAAAAAACGTCTTTTTACCCAAAATGCTACCTACAAGTGTTACCATATACCTACGCCGGAATTAACCATGCTTTTATACTATTTTTAGAATCTGTGTACCTTGAAACGCAAACATGCGTTTGTTTCTTTTTCTTTTTATGTAAATTTTCCAGTAACAAATGAAGTGCTAAACTAAATTATCTTCGTTTGGGAAGTAGTAACACAGCATGTTCGCCGAAATCAATTTTCAACAAACGAAAAAAGTTGCCGCGCCGTGCGGCAAATCGTGGCACGCAGATGTGTAGGTACCCACCTTGACGAATATCTTTCTAATTTTTGTTTATTATTATCTAATCTAATCAAGCAGCACTTAATGTGCCTGGGTGTATTGCGAGTAACGTACCTCACAACAGGAAAAATATTGAAAATTTCAGGCAATGGTCTACTATCTTCAAGATTTCACCTTTAATTTTATCGATAGATCGTTAATAAACTTTAGTAACAAACAACAATCCTCCGAGCTACAATGCTCGTGCAGTGCAACAATGTATATTTATGTTTCATCAATAGGCCGAGGCTTGAATTATATCTGATGCTTTTTTTTGCTTAACGTCTTTTTAACATCTATTAACATTCGAGACGTGAGGTTCCCCTCCATTCGCTGGAAACTCACAAACCACATTGACCTCACCAGCCTGGGTTGGACTGGAAAAGGCCAGAATCACTAGGGCACGAACCTACTTGGTCACCAAACCTCGCTGAACGTTGCTTAACTTCAGTTATCTTAAGGGGACTGGTGTATTCAACGTGCAATAGACGTGTGCTTAACATTTTTGGTGAGAAAGGCCACATATATACTAATCTTGTGTATCTTTAGAACTTTAGGCGATGGCGATGATGGTTCCATACCCTCATTGATGCTCATGGTTTTCATTCTTGTTTATTATCCGTTGTGGAGTGTGAACTAATTACTTCTACGACAATACTAATGTTGAACACAATGCTAAAAGTGTTATGAACTGCTGAATTCCACTCCAGCGTCCATCACCTATTAAATAAAGACACAAAACAATAAGATAAATTTTACCTTGGTGGTTGAAGTGCTAATCGTGCGTGACATATTTAGTAATTGCTCTCTTAGATCATTGTAGACAGATGAATCGGATCTTTCTTTGATTCGGATGTTGAAATAATTGTTGAGTTTGTGTTCATTTTACCGTGAAGGTAAATAAAATATTAATAATTACACTGTCAGATTAATTAAAAAGAACCTAACCTAATATCTTACTGCAGGTTGCATTCTTCAGAATTGTGTTGCACTTGGATACACTTGTATCTAGAAGTCTGTTTAATTCAATTGAAAATCCTTTTACTTTGATGTAAAAGTAAATTATTTTTATCATTGAAGAATCTATATCAAGAGGCCGCGGTAATGGCACGAGTCTTATTGCATAATTTCACACATAGGTACGTCGTATATTATGTATGTGTGTATAATTGTATTATATCTATTATAAGATTTTGCGTTTTCTAAGTACAAGTATTCAATGCGTTTTGAGGTCATATACATATAGAGTATGTTATAATTATGAGTTATGTAGTGTTATAAGGTCATCTCTTCCAGGCATTTCAAATATTACCTACACTAAACCATTTAAATTAAGCCATTAAGATATATAAGTAGATCTATATTAAGATTATAAGATACCGTATTAGTTCCAGAGATAAGAGATCTGACCTGTTGTTTGATGGATTAATGGTAGTGATGAGGGAATCGAATCGGTAGGTATATAGGAATTGTATTTTTAATCGATTCAACAGTAACTTTGCATTGCACTCGGTATGTTATCTCAATGCTACTTTTCAACGGATCAGGAAATCGATTCCAATTCTTCTTTCCTGTCTTCGTTACATAGGGTGATCATTATGTCCACTCCCACATTAACTTTCGACCTCGTTGAGATGTTAAATTAAAGTGACTATCTTATTAGTAAAATTGGCTTAAAGTGACTATCTTACTAGTAAAATTGGTATAAAGTGACCATCTTACTAGTAAAATTTCTTCTTTTTTTTTTTGACTTAACGTTTCTTAACATCTAATTCGAGACAGGGGTTCTACACTCCATTCAATGGAACCTTATAAACCACATTGACCACATCCAGATAGACGTTTTTTTTTTTTTTTTTTTTTTTTTTTTTTTTTTTTTTTTTTTTTTTTTTTTTTTTNGTTCTTTGCGCCGAATTCTCAAACATTACTTAAATTTTATAATATAGTTGGAGTATATTAAGGTATCTAAGTAAGGTGGACACACCCTGCTCATCATCACTCAGAGAAATTTGGCATGGAAGGAGCGATCAGGGCAGAATATGGCGCACAGTCAGAAGCTCACCACAACGACAGAGAGGAGGAGGAGATTACTTAAGAAGGTATGAGTCAGTCTGGTGTGGCCAATCCTCATCCTGGTCAATACAACATTCTCAGACAGGGTGTCCCTGTTGTTAGTGAACCAATAAAATATGAATGGTTTAATGTTTATTCGGACCGACAAGAGGATTTTCGCAAGGTTAAAAGAATTTTAGCGAAAGATTGGCCGAAACTCAAGTGAGGCACATACATTGGAAGGCTATTCTAAAAGAGGGGGGGGGCAGCTTCGTCGATCTTCTCGTTGCCATCGATGCCCAAATGAGAAGGACACCTAAGAAGAACAATGTCCCTGGAATCATTCCTGAGCTGGGAGCAAGCAGAGAATATTTTTGAAATGATGGGATTATCGCACTTAAAGTTCGAGATGGCGTTTATGGCATTAAGAAAGTCGGTCACAAGCAATAATTTTGAGGGAAAAGAGTGAGTTAGCGTGAGGATTAGCATCGATGCTATATCCACACCCGGTATATTGTGGAGACTTGGAATCATCGCTATAGCACACAGTATGATCTGCGTGCATACAGTTTCAGGGGGTCCGAAGTATTGATAGCCAAGCCAGGACTGACACCTGAAAATGATGATCATGGAAAGAGATGTTGATGTTGTTATTGTTGTTGTTGCTGATGATGATGTTGTTGTTATTGTTTATGATGATGCTGTTGTTTTTGTTGTTAGAGTTACATCTTTCAATATTACATAAGTCATGCATAAAAAAATATAATGAAATTTCGGGGAAACTTGTACACTTTGGGTACGGCCTTGTANGAGATGTTGATGTTGTTATTGTTGTTCATGATGATGTTGTTGGAGTTACATCTTTCAATATTACATAAGTCATGCATAAAAAAATATAATGAAATTTCGGGGAAACTTGTACACTTTGGGTACGGCCTTGTATAGTTTAATAAATCTAGTAACCTTTGCTGATAAACAATACTCAAAATGTTATCATTGTTATCAGAATGGAGACATTTGTCAACTTAGGGAATTTCGGTATTCCAACGAGGGAATTTTCTTGGAAAAGGAGCGATTTCATTATTATTGAGTATACATTTCTATAAAAAAAAAAATTGTATCGACTGCAGAAAATATTGTTGAGTCACGAGCACTTTCGTCTGTTACGACATTATTATCAAGTGGATAGAAATTTATATTTCATAATGAATGCAAACTTCCTAAATACCATCTCTAAATTCTATTATTGAGTAGTTGTGGATAATTGGCTATTAGTCTGGAACGCACCGATAAAGGGTTTGGTTTGTTCTGAGGAAATTAGTCGCAAGAAGACATATTGTCACATTATTTCAAAAGGGATCTAACTCGAAATTTTTCAAAATCGGGTTTTTTGTCCCATACAATGTAAATGATCGTACAATGGTATGATCAGAATTGAGTTAGCTCTTACAGTTTTCGCTAGAGAGCTCCCTTCTGCAGGCAGCCAATTTTATTTGTTTCTCTACTGCCTTTAATTTCTTTATAGCATGGAGGATCATTATAGCCTTTGATCTATTTGACTGAATTTGGAACAAAGTTAATACAGTAGAGATTCAATTGTGGAGGTGTAAAGAGCCAACTTTGATGATTTCATGCATATTCTTAAAGACGTAGGCATCCATTTCAAAATAGATCTCTACAGTATTGATTAAAACGATTCCTTCTAGATACAAAAACGAAGGCCTTTTTTTGTAAGGGTTTTTACAAGTGGAATAAAAGAGATTACAGATTTTTTTTCAGAGGTAATAAAATATCCCTCCTTATCTCTTATTTATTTATTTTAAATGAAAATTGAATGAAACCTTTAATCCAAGCCGTCTGCAAGATATAAAAGAAAACGTAAAATAATTCTTTAAAAAAACGTTTTTTTTTTGCTCTCCCGTAAAATTTGTTTTTTTTTTCTACTTAGACCCCTTCTGAGATAAGGTGACATATACGTTTACAATGGCGACTTTTCGGGCTTGATTAAATGTGGACGCTCTCTGTTCTCTGATATACATCATGTAACCCACCTTCATAAGTATTTGATGTATGAATATTTCTGGGGAGACAAAAAATGTAACAGAAAACAATATTTTACAACTCCTACAGTATTGATTAAAACGGTTCCTTATAGGTACAAAAACGAAGACCTTTCTTTGGAAGGGTTTCTACAAGCGGAATAAAAGAGTTACAGATTTTTTAGAGGTCCCTAAATATCCCTTCTTATGTCTTATTTTAAATGAAAATTGAATGAAAGCTTTAATGCAAGCCGCCTGTAAGATATAAAAGAAAACGTAAAATATTTCTTTAGAAAAAACTGTTTTTTTATACTCCTGTAATTTTTTTTTTTTTTTTTTACTTAGACCCCTTCTAAAATAAGGTGACGATATGGCTTAAAATAATTTTAAGAACGTAATTGATTATGAGCTTGAAGTGCCTTATACTCATAGGGGGGATCCCGGAATCAACATGACGTTGCTTGATTTGATCTTACGAGAACTGGTCTATTCAACGTGCCATTGATGGCTAAAACGTCTAGTTTCAAAAAAAATCTCTTCCAAACTGTCAATGATTCCAAATAAAATTTTCCAAAATCCAGCTGCAGTCTCATTCCTCTTGCTGTTCTCAGAAAATATATTGCCACTCTTGATAATGATAGTGATAAATATGAGAGTGAGAGTGATAAATGTGAATGAAAAATAAAAAGATGAGTGTGAATGGGATATAGTGATTGAGGAGTGTATATGAAAGATAGTGAATGATGAGTGAGTATATGAGGGATATTGAATGATGAGTGTCTATGCGAGATAGTGAACGATGAATGTGTATAAGGGATACTGAATAATGAATGTGTATGAGGGATTGTGAATAATGATTGAGTATATCGATATTCTGATTTTGATGAAAAGATATATCGGCTGAGAAATGATTTAGAAGTTTTATTGTCATAATAGCTCGAAGCGTTAGGTCCGGTGTCAAGGAATTCTGGTAAAGGGGTGGGCCTTATTCCTGGACTATACATAAGGTTAACTGCCATTTGATATGTTAAGGAGAACTAGAAGACCAAAGAATTCACAATGACCTTATGATTGCACTTTCTCTAATGATACTTGATGCCGGGGTTAACTGTAACTGGATACAATCCTTTCACTACAAGAAGCTACTAACTGAATCTTACACAATACTTTGTTGTGGATCTACTGTCAATTGCTCGTACTGACTAATTACAATTGAATGATCTGCGCGGATGCGTGAGGTGGTGTAACTGCCACATTGGGTGTATAATGATTCAGGAACACAGTAATTAGCGACCCACACTCTCATTGCAAGATAATGTTGTTATTTGTTCAAAAGACCTCTTATAGGTCATAGCGTGGCGAGTTTGTCGTCACCTGTGATGAGATGGATATTTAAATTTTACGCTATAAATTATGGCATATTTTTCCTTCTAGTATAAGAATTCATGTACTAATTATCTTTTGATTTGTTCTGTTACAGTGTGGGATCACCTGACGACTGATCCAGACGATGGAAATAAGAACCAACAAGGAGAAAGATGTGCACAAGTCTGTCCTCAGCCATGAACAAGTACGAAGACTGAATGATGTGATGGATGAAGTTGTTAGTATACATGGCCGTGGCAATTTTCCAACCATCGAAGTGAAATTACGTGACCTGGTAACTGTTGTCAGATTTAAGCTGGAATCTGAAACGACGGGAATGAAAGTACGCGACATTCGAGTAAATGGTGGCCTCGCGTCACATGTTCTCTCCACAAAATCTCAACCCTATAACGATCTCGACCTCATTTTTGGTGTAGAACTGTCAGGTGGTCGAAATTTCGATCGTGTCAAAACCGCAGTTCTTAGTTCTCTTTATGATCTCTTGCCTGAAGGTGTGAGTCGAAAAAGGATAACAACGTGCAGCCTGAAGGAAGCCTACGTGAGTAAAATGGTCAAAGTTAATCATGACGGGGACCGATGGTCCCTAATCTCTCTGGGTATCTCTAGTGGACACAAAAATGTTGAACTGAAATTTGTCGATTCCATGAAACGACCGTTTGAATTCTCCGTAGACTCTTTCCAAATAGTTTTAGACTCCCTTTTATTATTTTACGAATGCAGTGAGCTTCCTATTAGTGAGAATTTCTACCCCACAGTGGTTGTCGAATCTGTGTATGGCGACTTTCAGGAAGCCCTTTACCATTTGCATAAGAAACTCATTGCCACGAGACAACCAGAAGAAATCCGTGGTGGAGGTTTGCTCAAATATTGTAATCTTTTAGTTAGAAATTACCGGCCGGCCAATCCCGACTACATAAAGAGCTTAGAAAAATACATGTGCTCACGTTTCTTCATAGACTTTTCCGATATCAATCAGCAACGGGCAAAATTAGAAAATTATCTTTGGAACCACTTTGTCGGAACTGAAGAAGAGGCTCTCAAATACCAGTACCTGATGTTACTCCATAATGTCGTTGAGGAATCTACGGTGTGTCTAATGGGACACGAGCGAAGACAAACGCTCAGTTTGATTGAAGAACTTGCTTGTCGCGTCCTGTACAATGAACAACAACGACTCATGTCAGCTGCTGCCCCTGCCGCCACCCTTATTTACGCCAACGGTTACTACTATGCACCACTCATCCCATGTACGTGTCCCTGCACGTCGTGAGAGGAGCACTCGGCTGTGTAGCTTGTGCAATGTAATTAATCATTTTGTAATCTTTACTTGTGATATATTTGAACGTTTCTCAATCAGAAGCCAGCACTGGCTGGTTCATGTTATCATATAAGTGGTCTGCTGGTTGTTAGGTATTGTAGAGTATCATTTTATCATAAAATTCTTTGAACAGATATTTTATTCATCTCAACTATTGTGGCAAAAGATAGGAGCAAAATGAAAGCCAAAGTATTTCTTCTCCACTTTTACCTAATCTCTATTTAAATTGCTTTCTAAAGATCTGTCTATACATTTGACAAAAGTTCTATGACCTCTCACATCACTGAGTGAGGGGGTTTAAAGCAACATTGCTTGAAACCTAAAACGGAAACTGCGTCTGAATACGCTCTGGTAGTTTTTAACTTGCCATTTAATTTAGTATCATTACCAAATTATGAGAATGAAATCTGGAAATAATTTCATATCCATGTTACTATTGGTCATTGCGAATAAACTGGGTGTCCATGCCCAAAATCTGTAGGGTATCATATCCTATCAAATAATAAATAAATCGAATTTAAATTTTAAATAACCATAACCATGATTGTATTTTAGGTTTTGAAAAGTTAAATAACCATAGCCATGATTGCATTTTAGGATTTGAAAAGTTAAATAACCATAGCCATGATTGTATTTTAGGATTTGAAAAGTTAAATAACCATAGCCATGATTGTATTTTAGGATTTGAAAAGTTAAATAACTATAGCCATGATTGTATTTAAGGATTTGAAAATTGTAAAATTTTCGAAGTCATTTAAAAGTCACAATTTTATAATGAATAATATTTTTTTGAGTCTCATATTTTCCTATAGAAAATGTGAAAGTTCTGAAGGAAACAAAAACCATTGAATAGAACAAATTAAGGCAATGGGTACTGGCCGGGTGCCCATACTTCCTTCAGAAAATAGGAAAAACAAACATGAATATAACTTTTTAACGAAAGAAAATCGGACCAGTTTCATTGGATATAAAATGATCGCCTAAATCTTTTGTTTAATTTGTTTTTCTACTTCAAGGCGACCCTGAATATCCCACACCCTGTATTGTAAAAAATAAGTAAAAAGCTCAATTTGTTTTATGTTATTGATTAAAGTTCATATTCCCAGATCAGAAATAGAACTTTTAACTTTTTCACGCCCATTTATCTTTCTGTTTCCGCTGATGATATTGAACAGTTATATAATGCTATTGGACTTTAATAAGGTCAGGGCTAATGGCATGTACATTGTACACCGCCCTATCTTTAGCATTTAAATTATATTAAAAGTCAAATAAAAAGGTACACCGTGCCAAATAATATGTATTTTCTTTTGAATAAATAAATGAAAAAAACAAATAGTAGTTATTGGTAATTCGTAATTTTACACTCATTCAGTAACCTCATCTTAATAAATTAGTTACCTTTTCCTAGAAAAGAAATAACTAAAAATCAAAGACCTCCAACAAAAAAAATGATCACTGTATGTCCCTGAAAAGACTAGCCAGTAAATTGGAATTTAGTTTATTTTTGGATTGTTGGCATTGGAGGCCATTCCATACAGCCATAAGGAATTTAGGGTTTTTCTATTTCCTTAAAGTTTTAATAATGATAAGCTTTTATTTGGTTCAAAATATTCACAAACTACAAAACTAGATATACAAAATAATATTCATATTGGTCTACTTTATTCACAAACTACAAAACTAGATATACAAAATAATATTCAATCATATTGGTTTCCTCATTCATACTTTTTTATAGAACCAAACTCAGCATATCGCGTCCCAAAAGTTGCTCTAAGGGAATATTTTTCCAAGTTGTAAAATGTGTCCTTTGTTGTAAAATCAGTCTCAAAGGATAATTTTAAATCTTTAAATAAAATGTTAATTATAAGTATTAAAAAATATTTATTTTTAAATTAAATTAAAACAAAACATTTACCAAAAATACTATTTACAATTATTTAAAACGATACTAGTTTCGAATAATTCGATTCATCATCATCAGTCTAGGATGAGTCGAAAGATGGAGTTTGAGTGTCAAACTCGTTTAAATAAATATAAATTGTATTTCTAGTAAGTGTTTTATTTTAATTTTATTTACAAATCAAAGGATAATCTTGTTCGTTTCATGATAAACGTGATATTCAAAGACACAAAAATATTTCATTTGAACGGCAAAGAATAAACTTGAGTTATCACGTGAACCTTTCGAGGAGATTCTCCGAAACACTTTTAACTGATAACTCAAAAATTTAATATGATTCGGCTTATCAGAAACACTCTTACCTTTTATCTTAATCCAAAACAAAAAACGAAACAATCATTGATACATTCATATCAATTATTTTGCAAATTCGAAACATTTTTATGTGAAGAAATGCCTTTTATAGCTTTAAAAGGCATTTCTTCACAAGAAGTAAGGAATTTTATTTTTCTTTGTTATTCCCTTTAAATTTGTTAACAATATTGAAAAAAATAATACGAGTAATAACAAAAATATCTTTGTATCAGTAATTATTGTTGAGGGGCATGCCCTACGAGAAGGGGGTGAAATTGGGGGGAATCCCCCAGGCCCTGGGATTTCCTACGAGACCCCGTGAGAAAATTATTATAATAAAATGTTTCATGTTTTTTTTCTGAAGAATAAATAAATCAACTTAAAAGCTTTGAAAAAAATTCAAACACACAAAATCAGAAGTTTAGCGATAGTGGGCTAATAAGGAAGGGACAATGGCTATTGCAGGACACTGATTTTAAAATATAGTGCGACCTTCCAGCTTGTACAGCAATCATAAATATTGGTATATTTCGTAAACATTAACATCAAATTATTTATTTGTTGCAGGAAAAAGCGTACATGCCTTTTCTCATCAACTAAGTGAATTGCCTATTTTTACGTTTATTACTGTCCATACGATGATTTTAGATGAAAGGATAATAGAGGAGCCCGTAATTTCCCCCCCCCAGCCCTATACGATTTTCTATATACGGCCCTGTTGAGGAGAACTTCAGAGCCGTTGCTTTAGCATCTGAATGGTGTACCATGTACCTATGCGTATTATGTTATATTGCACAATTGGATACCTCAATAACAAAGTTGTGGAGAGAACCTGTATACGTGGTTGGCATCTTTGGCTTCTATTTTTATTTTGATGTCTAATATACAGAGTGTAATTAATGTGCGTGGAATGTTCTAGGGACAAAAGTTTCGGAAAAATTATGTTACAAAAATGCTTCCCAACAAAAGAAAACGCCGCCAAAGTTACAATTTCCCCTTGGTTTTTTGCAACTGCTTTAGAACGCAATTTAGGTTTAAATGATAACCTACTATTGGTTACAATTTTATTGGAATCACTCTTAACCCCGGTTTAGAAGCGGTACCACAAGCACTCACTATTACGGGCAATTGATTGAAATGGATGTTGGTCAATAGAACCTTGTCGACTGTAAGCGTTATGTGTTATATATATTTACCCACATTCATTTGGATCAGTTGTACCTACATTGTAGCTTGTAGTTGCTCGTAGTAACTCATGCTTGTAGGCGTCCTTAGTCGAAAGGCCATAGTTTTTGAGTTCTTAAAAAGAACTTTTGATTTTTGTTTAAAGTGCAGTCATTTGCATACATTTGCCATGTCAGAGTGGTATAAACAAAATAAGTGGAAATGTTCAAATATCAAAGGATTGTAGCCAAAAGAATTTTTCATAATTTCCATTAACTTCTAATATGTCCTTCAGAAATGGATGCTAAAAATCAAAAGAAAAACGAATAACTTTGGGACACTTCCCTCCATGGGAAAGCGCTTTTGCACCCCTTTTCAGGTAATTTCCAACCCTCTAATATGAGCCATGACACATTTGGTTTTAAGGTTCGCACTTTTTACATTACACTCTGTATTCCTTGTTGAGATGTGTTCAGTTTATCATTCTGTGGATCTATCTAGATATATTATCTTTTGATCTCGTAATACTATCTTAGATGTGAATGCATGTATTAAAGATAAGCATTAGGTATCTTCAGATGTATTATAGGATTTTCCTTGATAAAATATAAATAGAATTTCCAATTTTCAGAATGAAGCAAGAAAGAATTTCTCTTTCACTCCCACATATAATAATTTCACTATTTCACACAAGCTTTTTAAATGATACAATATAAACTTGCAAAAACCATTCTAAAATATTATACGCAGTCCGTTTAAAAAGTTTCAAAACTAGTCTCAGATTTTTTTTTTTTTATTACAAGCTAAAAGTCTTCGAAATGAAACCCTGGGGCATCATTAAACCACTGCCAGCGATTCCATTATACATAGACTCTCTGAAACTTCATTTGCAAGTCTGTCAGGGAGCCTTGTCGAAGCTGTCTGGACGGATGGAATCCTATCGATATGCTTTCCTTTCAAGTCTCTCTTGACCCGGGGGAATCAAAGGAAGTCGCTGGAAGCTAGGTCTCATACGCTCGGTTCCGCATGGAAGGTTTCCTTCAGTTTATCCGGAGGAACCAAAAGTAGTCGCTTGGAGCTAGATCGTAGACCACTCAGTTCCACATGGAAGGTTTTCTCCAGTTTCGCCTATTTTTTTTTTTTTCGAATAACGCAGTTCCAAAAAACTTTGCATTTATTACTACTTGAGTTTTCCTCAGGATTTACTGACGCATGTACGAGGTCGGAGTTGGAGGAAATTGAAGCTAGTACGGTTGGCTATTGTTCTTGCCCAACTTTCTCCGCCAATGACCCGATGTTAAGCCTGTTACTTGTTGATATTATCCAACCATCGGCATCGTAGTCTTTTTTGTTCTACATTTTCTTGTACAATATTTTGCTAGAGTTCGTATTTTGTGTTTCTCATTACATGTTCCAAATATGTCTTTCTCTTCTTTTTATCTCTGTATGTTTTTTTTCATTTTTTCCAAGACTGTTGTATTTTGACGTGCTAGGTCCACGATATTCGTCTATAGCACCATTTACTATTTCAAAATTAGTCGTGAAACTTTATGAACAAACCCTGTATGACATTTTAACTGTGATTGGTTTAGTATGTTTTGCACTCATCAAAGGAGCGAAACGATAAAACTTCTATTACTTTACCGCAGTTAGTTGACCTTGCATTTAAAGCGGAAGTGCATGATAAAAAATTCCTGTACATTTTTACAGGGTTTCCTGTAAAAATGACAAAGGTACATGATTTTATGTAGGATCTTTATTTCCTCATCGCCCATTGTAAATTGAAGATTCATAGGTGCATTATTTTGTGTAGGATCTTTATTTAATCATCGCCCATTGTAAATTGAAGTTGTGTGTACATTTACAATCGGGACTAGGAATCAGTTTTCCGTTTTTCCTATAAAAATGAGATATGATGGAAGTGCATAAGGGTGTTCTCACACAGCCGCATACTTACTCATACCATTATATACTGTTTTTAGCGCATACTTCATTAGAGTCCCGAATATAATCCAATTTACACTGTAATGAATTTTCCGTTTTTTGTACCTTATTGTTTTGCTGTTAAAATTTATCGTAATTTATAAAATATAATATAATTTTATATAATATAATATTCCCAATAATAAATATTATTTTGTGATTAAAAACATCAAATAACTGGCATTAATTATTATTAAAATGTTTATTTCGGATATCAAAAATCAGCAAAATCTGCCAGTGTGCTTCAGAAAACAAAATAATTTGTTTTTCAAAATGTGATAAGATAAATGAAATGCTTTATTATATGAGAAGTATTACTCATATATGAGAACATGTGTATTTGTTTTTTCCTTGATTTTAAGCAAAAATGTGTGCTATTGCTATGCCATGCCATTTAGATAAGTAAGAATGCGGCTGTCTGAGATTTGTCTAATAGATAAGATTATCTAGGTGACAGTTTTTAGGTGTTCCATGTTTTTGTTAAAATGAGAGGGTATATCATACATGATCGAGTATTGTATGGAATCTTTTTTCCTCATGCTCAGTTGTAGTTGTGTGACATTCCATTTCCATTGGGTCTATGGAAGGTTTTTTTCGTTTTTCCTGTAAAAATAGGTAGGGACATGATATTGGATAGAATATATTTTTCTCCACATAGATTGTATCCACATACCTACATAGTTCTGATAAGGTAAAAACATCACTTATTCTTTCCTTTGAAAAGTGTAGGTACCCCCCAAAATTGGGTCCTCGTTTAGTAAAGACAGGTCGGAATATCGGGATCATTCGGCAAATCATTGCAATCTAGGTTGGCATTTTTTTTTTTTTTTTTTTTTTTTTTTTTTTTTTTTTTTTTTTTTTTTT
>CM022874.1:34919545-34953913 GCA_012654025.1 Pachypsylla venusta
AAAAAAAAAAAATAATAATAATAAAAAAAATATAAATACTGAAATGTTATCAAAAAAGAGGTAAAAGTGTTAAAAAAAATTAGGTTTGCATATAGGGTTCCGTACTAAAAGTCAAATTTTTCATCCTTGTTCCCCTCCCTCACCATTCTATTGAGAGGGGAATAAAAAAGATAATTTGTGAGACAAGGTGTCTCGTGGAACGTACTGGGTGTCCTCAGTCTCCGGCGACAATCCAGAGAGACAAGACTTAACAGCCCGGGGCAGTCAATCCCACCAGATATGAGCTTGGAGAGAAATCTCAAATCTGCCTGAATACGCCTATCTTGAAGACTAAGCAGGTTACCAGGGTGATCAGGATAACGAAGACGTAAATAGAACAAAAATCTTCCCTGGACCCTATTCAACAATTGGCTATGAACATTATAATGCGGTGACCACACAACACACGCATATTCCAACAATGAACGAACTAAAGCAACATAAAGAAGTCTGAAAGCAGCCGAAGATAGACCCTTGGAAGATCTGAAAATGTAACCAAGGAGTCTATGGCAACGCATAGATAGATTGGAAATGTGTGGCGAGAAAGACAACTTCCGATCAAGGATGATACCCAAATCCTTGATCTGCTCGACGTTAGCGAGAGGCTGAGAATTAAGATGATACTGAAAGTGGAGAGCCTCTTTTCGCCTAGAAAAGCACATGATGGCACATTTGCTGAGAGTTAGCTGCAAGTTATTAGGAAAATAGAGAACAATATGTTGGACAAATCTTTTAGGATGAAGAATAAATTTCTGGAATTTTTCAATTACAATCATCTAGCCATTTGTAATCTCTCGCCCGGTTAAAATATTTATCAGCATGTCAGATATTTCATGTTTTGCATAGGTTAAATAATCTTTTTTTGATTAACGCCTTTTTAACATTTATTGCTCATTCGAGACGGGGTTAACCCTCCATTCGCTGGAGACTTACAAACCAGCTACCCACATTGACCTCACTCATCCAGCCTGGGTTGGGCCGCAAAAATAACCAGCATCATGAGGGCGGGAGCCTACGTGAGCATCCACTTGGCAAAACCTCACTGGACATTGCTCAACTTCAGTGATCTAATGGGAATGTGCCATAGACGCTGGCTAAGGTTGGTTAATCTAGTTCATCTCTAAAGTCAGACTTATAGCCTATAAGTACATCAAAACACTTGATTTGTTTGTAACAGGTGAAGTACTTACTAAACCTATCATTATGATATAGGGTCTCAATATAAGAATGATACATTTTAAATTTTCAATAAACTGAAAACGGCTGTAGGTATCATAGAGATTTGAATACCATATTAATCCATAGAGTATGCCATTATGTTCCGAATAGGATGTCATTCAAATGTCCACCGCGACTCTGCTGGCATTGATGGACTCGGGTGCACAAATTTTTGATTACTTTATTCAATATTTGGAGCTGAATGTCAACATTAGCTTAGCGAATATTCGCATCCAAAGTCATTGGATTGATGGCATACACTATTGCTTTAAGATATCCCCAAAGAAAAAAGTCCAAGAGAGTCAAATCGCACGATCGCGGCGGCCAATTCACAAGTGCTCGTAGAGAGATGGTCCAGTCTCCAAATTTAGTCTTCAGATAATCAAAGGTTTCACTGGCTGTATGACAAGTTGTGCAGTCTTGCTGGAACCACATCTCGGTAATATCAATGTTCTGGCCACAAAAAGTCGTCAAGTATCATGACTCTGTAGCGATCGCCATTAACAGTTACTGGTCTACCCTCCTCATTTTGGAATAAATAAGAATCTATGATGCCACCATGCCACAAACAGCACCGGACAGTGAGTTTGTCAGTGTGCAATGGAGTTTCATGCAATACTTGTGTATTATTCTCGCTCCAATAACGGCAATTTTGTTTGTTAACATATGCCAACAATCCAAGGACTTTGGATGAGCTTGATGCGAATATTGGTCACGCTAATGTTGACATTGATCCCCAAATGTTGAATAAAGTAATCCAAAATTGGTGCACCCGAGTCTATCAATGCAAGCAGAGTCGCGCTGGACATTTGAATGATATCCTTTTCCGAACACAATTGCATACTCTAGGGATCAATAAGGTAAATCTTTGAATAACATGTTAATTATAAGTGTTAAAAAATATTAACTTTTAAATAAATTAAAACAAAACACCAAAATTTTGGTAAGTGTTTTAATTTATTTAAAAGTTAATCAATATGGTATTCAAATATCTTTGATATCTACAGGCGTTTACATTTTATTGAAAACTAGCTGTTTCGCCCGTGCTTCGCTACGGCCCATAGCTGGGTGCCTGAGATGCATGACCGTTTCCTTGCTATTAGTATTCCCCTTTCAAAAATCGGAAGCTAATAGTATTCTATGATTCCCCTTACAAAAATCGGAAAAACGGCCATAACTCGAAAACGGTTGGAGCGTTTTTTGCAAACTATATTCCAAATTAAGGTTTAAAAGGCCACCTAAAACTTTCTCGCTTTGAGTTGATATGTTGTCGCGACTAAAAAATTTAACATATCGGACCATGACCGGCTAAATTCTGTCAAAAATCGAAAAAATCGCCGTAACTCGAAAATGGTTCGACATTTTTGAATTTTGATATTTTTTTTTGTGTTTAGACCTATGGTTTGGGGGGGGGGGGCATTCTCATCAATTTTTCGATATCTCTTACCGTTTTGCCAAACAAGTAGTGATACATACACACACATTTATCGTTACATTGACTTTTATTATTATAGATAGATTTAAGATGTATCATTCTTATTGAAAGACTATATTACCTACACATATGTTCATTACTTTTTTCTTGATTGAGAAATAAATTATTTAATATTTCAATTTGTATTTTGTTTATTTTATCGAAATTTTTAGTTTGATAATATTTGAAGAGTCCAATATGAAATGGAGGTTTTCGTACTCATAGATGATCCGTATTGTAGATCATTTGGTTCACTTTTATATAAGAAAAATGTGAAGTTAAGGTTCTTTCAAATCTGTAAACAAAAGTGTAGCATATTCTAATGGTATGACTGAGTCATTTGAAACGGTCAACACAAAATAATGTCCACTTGTCGATCGACATTTGTCGAGATTCGACCGAACAAATGACAACCAGCCCGAATCAAGACGGTTTGCTTCAAATAATGTTAAGTCAAATGATAAATATGTTTAGATGTGGACGTTGGAAAATGAGTAGAATGTGTCGGCTGAAATTTTGATTTATTTTAGGAAAACTTTAACAATTATTTTACATTTAATAGACCTTCGGTGGACGTACCTTTTTTTGCTACATTTTATACGGCAGATAAAATTGAAAATCTAAGGTCTACACTTTCTCATCTGTAAAAGATGTGTATTTATACAACACTTTGTACTTTATACATTAGTTAAAGTATAAAATGAATCATGAGAAAGGTCAGAAAATGATCTTTTATGCCCTTTCGAATACAAGCTGAAGGTATGACTTATACCGGGGGTAGCAATTTCATTTAGTAAAACCACTAGTCACTCACACACCCTGTATTCTTTCTTAGAAGTTTAATTTTCTCTCTTCTTCAGGGAAGTTTAATTTATTTTTTCTATGCGGTTTTCTCCAAGGTACTAAGGTGTAGGTAGGTAAGCTCAGACAAGTGTTTTTTTATTTTTGTTCCTACGTTATGCACCTTATTATTAGCATTATAGAGTGTTATATGCATAAAGTAGAATCTGATAATTATTAGCATTATACTCGTAGAGTGTGTCTGTTATTATAAAGTGTGAAAAGTAAATTATGCATTCCTTTTTAAGGTCATTCCTAAACTCAACAAAAAAGTAAAAAAATCTATAAAGCCAAGTTTTAGTATTTTACTTTTACTCCTCTTCATTCGGAGTGGCATCATCGTTTCTGACTGTTGCCAAATGTATGAGATTGCTAGGAGGCGAATAAATGATATGGACCTCCAGAACCATTTCAACCATGGCAATATAATCTCATACATCTGACATACAGTCAGATGTATGAGATTCCTTGGAGGAGAATTATTGATATGGACCTCCAGAACCATTTCAACTATTGCAATATAATTAGGTGCATCAATACAGTCAGATGTATGAGATTGTTTGGAGGCGACTTATTGATATGGACCTCCAGAACCATTTCAACCATTGCAATATAATTAGGTGCATCAATACAGTCAGATTTATGAGATTGCTTGGAGGCGAATTATTGATATGGACCTCCAGAACCATTTCAACCATTGCAATATAATTAGGTGCATGAATAACACAAACATAATAATATTGCGAAGATGCTTTCTGTGTTATTTTGTATACAACGTCCCGTGAGGATATCATCCTCAAGTAACTTCTCACAATAACTTGAGAGTGTGATTCATTTTTTAGTGTGGAATTTATCGTAAGTCATAATGAGAAGGGAAAATGCCGATTCCTTCTGTTAAATCAAAGCTATATGTCATCAAATGCATCCAGAGATTCTACTTAATAGGGATCATCTCTATAATATCTTTTGAGTTCAGAGTTCTGGAATATTAAAAGGAATGACATCTTTTTGCGCGCACCCTGTATACATAGCAATTGATTTAATCTATACGCCTATCTGAACCGTGTGTGGGCAATTAAGTGGAACTTTCGGTTTATCAGATGTTAGCCCTATCAGAAGTGTTTTGTTTTTTATTCCAATTTGAATCTATCTGAGACATAGCCCCATATGATGGTGGTCTTCTGAATATATGGCTCCTAATATCATGTCTTATCACCGGATATACCTATGCTTATCACATTAAGTAGTTATACAGTGCGAGACCGATCTAATGGAAAATTCTTTATTTTCTCAGAGGCGAAACTGTTCCATGAATCAAAATGCTTCCCCCAAAGCTAGAAGCTTTTTCTAGCTTACACTTCTCATGTGCGATTCAGTAAAGTAATAAAGCTGTAACTTTACATGTCTTAGTTTGACATAATATTCCTTCACTAGAGATACTGGTGGTGCGATGTCTAAAAGTTGTCAGAACTTTCGGTATGGAATATCAAATCTCTGTGGAATATATGTAGAAGAATATCGGTATGGAAATGTCTTCATATCTTTTTTGTGTTGCCAATCCGACCTCCTAAATAGCGAAATTTTTAAAGTATCTTACATAATATCACTACATACTTATTTTCAGTTGTTTTTGAGGAATACTGTTAGCGTTAGTTCCCCGAAAATGGTAACATATATTATGGAGATATTTCGGCTAACTCTCCCACCATCTTTTATTAAAGTTACCTACCTATTTCCCCCATTTCATTTAAACTAAACCCACATTTTTTTTTTAATTCAATCAAAATAATTTATTATTCTCATTACTTTTGTTCAAAATATATTTTATTATTAAAATAATTTTATTATTAAATAATGATAATTTTCAAATATAAAATATATAAAAAGTGTACCATATAATTATGTATTGTTTTCTTTTATTTCGAATTTTGAAGCAGGAGAAGTTGGGGGAATGATGCGCATCTAAGGCTTGAAGATTGATAACTCATAAAGTAGCATTTTTATGGCACCATAATGGGGTAATATATAAAAAAAAATCAATTTCTCACAGCATTATTTAAGGGGAGACACGTCCGCCATATTACCTCAACCGTATATTTCCAAAAGATTACAATCAATTATAGATAATCGAATTTTCCATCAAATTCTTCATTCACTCAAATAATTTGTTTCCTTCAGTGATGGCAATTTTTCCACTCGACACATAAAACGAAAGGTCTCGTCTAGCATTGAACTTTGAAGATAAAGATGTGAGGAAGTAGCAAATAGATGTTCGGTATGGGACGCATTTCAAAAATCAGCATGGATGTTCCCGTATTTATATTAGGCAATCTTCTTTAATATTTAAAAAAATTGGTCGTTCTTTTTAAAAATGAACGTTGACCAAGAAGGACAACCTTGACAGATCTACCAAGGTTCCCCTTGGTATCGTCATATTTTGTGTCAGAATAGATTTTTTTGTATTCCCAACATTTTTTTAGATATTTAGACTGCGTTAATTCAAAAGGACACTCACGTATAGAAAAATCTTAAAAAAGTTTTTCCGGTCTCATTTTTTCTCCTGCCTTACTTTAAAAGCGGAAAAATCGAATCCAGGAGCTTCAGATATATTTCTTGTGTGAAGTTTATTTCTCAGAAAATATATTCACAATATTTTTTTCTGCTACTAAAACAGTTGCTAGAAAGGAGAGGAAGCACAAAAATGGACCCATTCCGATTTAGGCTCAGGAAACGGCTTTAAATTTAAGGCTGACATTTTATTACACCCTGTATAGTTACCAAATTGAGGTACCACAAATATTAGAACGATCGCACGTCATTCATTTTATGTTTGAGTGTATGACATTTCCCCGTACCCAGGCCCAATTAAGTTTTTGGTTTTATTTATTTATGTATACATTATGCGAGTAATTAGTACTTGTTTTTTAGGGTACTATAGACTATAGGCTTTAGAACTATTCATATTTGAAATTAATTGACCAAACGAAGTGAGATCTGATTCTATTTCGATGAATTTTCTTCAAACGTCTGTTAGTTCCACGATAACTCTCGAACGCTTTGTCCAATTTTGATTACACTTGGTATGGACCTTCAATACATTCATGGAATTAACTGATTAGGCATTATTGGAACAATAGGGAACTCATGATGGCCCATTATTTGAACAAATGTTTACATTAGTTCACAGATCTACCAGATTTGCCACAGTGCAGTCACAACAATATTAATACATAATTGAATGCGTGATTACAATATTTCACGATTATGGGAAATGCAATGGAAATGTGTGAAAAAACCTCGTCTACCTTATTTCTAGAAAATATTTTGGCAATGGAAATCGTGTGGCTGACAAATATGGTGTCATGTGGAATAAGGTGCGCAACCAGTTCATCATTCACACAAAACCATTTCGGCTTCTTGATAGATACCATAATGAACTTTATTTCGCTCCTTATTTGCGTTGTTGCATTTATCGTTCGTTACAATTGAGGTGTTCATCCTAACTACATCACAATAATTTTGGCAGACTTATCATGAGTGTTCATTTTCAACTTATTGTGAGAAAATAAATTTATATTTCAAGGTTAGAGAACTATTTTTCCACTAATGGACTAAACTAGAGCTTAGAGGTCTGATTTTCCAGTAATGGAATAATCTTGAGGACTGATTTTCCACTAATGGAATAATCTTGAGGACTGATTTTTAACTAATGGAGTAACCTAATAATTTTATGTCCTTTATAATGTGTTGACTAATTAAGACTGAGTCTAGGAAAAGTTTATGTAAAAATAATTACCTACTGATTAGATACGAGTATACTGGGTGTAACATAGGAACTGCACTAATGTTCTGAAGGATGTTCCAACAAGAAAGGTCAATCAATATATTGACAGGTGTATATTCTTTAATGTGAAATTAGTTTTATCTTCTGTTTTCAGATTCAATGATTTTACCCTGTTGACAATTTTTATTATAGAAAGATTACCTCGTGAATAACGCATACAAATGTCTGGAGCATAATAACGAACTGGTTGTTAAAATAAAATTCTTTGTCATGCAATTAATAATTAATTATGCATAATTGTGGACATAACCGCCCAAATAATGAGAAAATGGTTTAAAATTTGAACAAACTTGATCTTTAGAAGATGTCCTCGTAAATGCTGTCGTGACAAAGAGTTAGGTAATTATTTCGGTAGTGCGCTGCAAACATTTTTACGGGTTTTTCACATGTTAATATTTCTACAACTAAAATTCATCGCCAGAGGATTAATTTACTGAATCTGACGATATGTGTAGTAATTTTGGATGGTAAATAGTGAAATAGAAGGATGAGTGTGTGTGGAAGATAATATTGTAAATAATAGTGAATGGTGAGTGTGAGTGAGACAACACGACGAAATATAAGGATGAGTGTGTATGGAAAATAATATTGTAAATAATACTGAATGGTGAGTGTGAGTGAGACAACACGACGAAATAGAAGGATGAGTGTGTGTATGGAAGATAATATTGTAAATAATAGTGAATGGTGAGTGTGAGTGAGACAACACGACAAAATAGAACGATGAGTGTGTGTGGAAGATAATATTGCAATTAATGGTGAGTGTGAGTGAGACAACACGACGAAATATAAGGATGAGTGTGTATGGAAAATAATATTGTAAATACTACTGAATGGTGAGTGTGAGTGAGACAACACGACGAAATAGAAGGATGAGTGTGTGTATGGAAGATAATATTGTAGATCATAGTGAATGGTGAGTGTGAGTGAGACAACACGACGAAATGGAAGGATGAGTGTGCGTATGGAAGATAAAATTGTAAATAATAGTGAATGGTGTGTGTGAGTGAGACAACACGACGAATCGGTAATAATTGCTTATTTTTTGTAGTTTATTAAGGGGTAGGCTGAGCTGGCTGAGGATGCATTATTATTATTATTTTCATGGTTGGTACCATATTTGTTGTGCCTTCTGTTTTCAGTTGGCTGATTGTGAATATCTTACTCGCAAGTTAAACAAGCAAAAAAATAATTGGGGAGAGTGTAATATCTGAAGAAATCATCTTGTTTCGTTTGTTTGGAATTTTATGATCCGTGTACTTCAGCCTAATATTATTTCTATGACAGCAAACTTTAATTAATTTAAACCAATACATCTATATGACTAGCCAGCGTCTATGTTAAGCAACGTCCAGCGAGGCTTTATCAAGTGGCTTCGCGCCCTCGTGACGCTGGCTATATTTCCGGCTCAATTTAGGCTGGGTGAGGTCAGTGTGGGTAGCTTGTTTGCAAGGTTCCAGTGAATGGAGGGTAAAACCTCCGTCTCGAATGCTAAAAAGACGTTAACCAGAAAATAAATCACCTAACCAATCCATTCGTTTATGACTTTATGAGATATTATTTATCCTAGAGTTACAACAATTATTATGTTATTGTGTACTGAAAAAAATGTAAGAATGTAATTCCCGTTTTTATGATAATGGGGAAAATAAGAAATAAACCAATATGTTAAAAAAAATATTTGTCGGCTTGGGATTTTCAAATAGCCGGATACTTATTTGATGTAAGAAAGGTAGACACCTTCTCAGTCTTCAATGTCCTGTTTGCTAATTAATCATGTTCATAATAGGAAATATTTCCCATGCATTTTTATCAGTCTACTGAGTCTACTCAAGAAGGGTACCTATTAGCTATCAAATATTGCGGGTGGTCTTCTAAGAATTGGTCATTCCACGACTCCAAGTACAATTCTTATTAGATACTAGTATTCTAAATGCAATAGTGTGTTGGTTTGTCGTTTCTAAAGATTTAAAATTATTATTAGTGTTAAATAAGGCATCATTTTGAACGGAAGTACGTGCACCCATCACGCCATGTTTCACGCTATCTCTTGTGTATATCTACTTGTTGTGTCCTAAATGTTTTTGGTCAGATGTTATGATTGTGATTGTGGTGCTTAATACATTTGTTGATAAAAATGTAAAGGAAATTTAAAATGATGGTGAGTTGGTTTTCCACCAAAGTGTAGTAACTACAGTTGTCACTCTAATTCAATAATACTCCAAAGTAGCTTGTGTAGTTGATTAGTTATAAAATTGTTACTATCATTAAATTTTTAATCTACACAAAAATAGATTAACGAGATTCTCACAGTAGTAAGCACTTCAATCGAACCATCAGAAATGTATGATACAATCAACCATAAATTTTCGATTAGTTCCCAAACATGTACTTTAATCCCAAATTGTCTCAGCGTTACTATTTTTATAACACTGCCATCCTTTAGCTAATACTCAGACGTTGTCCTTACGAGGTGGATCCAGTGAAAACATGCGAACATTTGTGAGATTAGTAAACTTAAAAAGATCTTTGTCGGGATTAAACCAAGTCCGTCTGAGGAGTGCAATGTTTAAAATTAGTATTTCTATTGACTGATTAACACAATGTCATCTATAAATTGTAAAGTGACTCCGTCGGAATTTGAATGACAGATAGATTCATCACAAAGCATAATAAATTATTCAACAGATACATTCTATATTCTGTCTGCTATTTTACACGCCATAGTGAAACCTAGAACGACAAAAAGAGGGGAAGAAGAAAGTTTAAAAGTAAAAGAGAGAGAAAATGTTCCACGGATTATATATTTGGAACAAAACATAAGTAAAGAATGTGATGGACTCAGTTTATGAAAACAAAGCGAAATGGGTTGAATATACCAATTTACAGAATAGTATCTCAGAGATAAAAGCAGAGGAAAACCAGGATGGAACCGATATTGAAAACAGCGGCAAGATTATTAGAGGGATGGGGACCATGCGATGTCCATCTGCATACATGAAGGTTTGAGGGTCACCATATCCAGTCTAAGTGACACTTAAAATTGAGTCATTCCGATTTGAAATATTAGTTTTTATTGAGTAGGTATAATATTATAGACCAGGGGTTCTCAAACTTTTTGGTACCGCGCCATCTTTTCTTGAAATGAAATCCTCCCACGCCCCCTCCCCTTTACATTATAAATTATGAATGGTTATGGGTGTTGCTGAGTGCTATCTCATTCAAAACATTAATGTGTTGCTGAATGCTATCTCATTCAAAATGCTAATGTGTTGCTGAATCAGCTGAATGCTATCCTCATTCAAAACGCTAATATGTTGCTGAATGCTATCTCATTCAAAATGCTAAAGTGTTGCTGATTGCTATCTCATTAAAAAATTCTAAACATCATGTTCAATAAAATTACCTTTGTAAAAAACTAAATGATAATAATTCAAATGGTCTTGCTCCCCAATGTCTTGTATTCACGCCCCCCAAGAAGGGCGCCCCCCCAGCTTGGGAAGTTTGGGAACCTCTGTTATAGACCATCTGCTAACCACCGGACAATCAGTAACCACCGGTCACCGCACAGATAGCTAGGGTATAAGTAGATGCATAATGGTATCAATAAAAAAAAAATTGGATTGGGACGAATTATTCGGAATTTCTTGTGAATTCAGGTGCTATTGTATACTGAGAAGTCTGAGAACATTCTCAGATCAAGATGAATCCAAAGATATATCTCAATCAAATAATAGGGCCAATGTTTAACTACTAGCATCCGGCGCATACGGCGCGACGCCTCAAATTAATGACCCTTATTCGATGTGGGTACCTGCTTACGACAGCCAAACCTTTCGAAAAAAATACCTCACCAAACTTTGATTTTTTATATTTTAAGAAAATCCGTCGTTGTAGTATTTTAATTAAACTTCTTACAAAAGTTCCATTAGGTCCTCGAATCTTTATAGTACTATCGTCATTGTTTGAAAATTCCCTTAAAAACTTTTTTAGAGGGAAAATCCCGTGAAAACCTAACCTAATATATAATATTCATCATCAATAATAACCCATTCTCTGGGAAATACAGAGACACAGAAAAACTTTAAACTTTTTGTAGCCTTTGACATGGGTTGATATGCTTTTCCACTATCAACCTCAAGATTATATGTGTGATGTCAACTAAAAACTATTTTGAGCTGCTGTCTCATTATTGAATAGCAGAAAACAACAACTAATTTGGAGCTGCTGGCTGTCTCATACATCGCTTCTGATGGTAGGCAGAGGGATATCGAACTGAGGGGAAGCATTTTCGGATTTGTGTTCATAAGAAAAATACTTCTAAATATTGGTCCCAAAAAGAAACACCAAAAAAGTTGTATTGGAAGTTGTTTTTTTTTTTCCTATTAGGCGCTTTAACAACTGTATTGTACAGGTCGTTCGCGCCGACTCCTCAACTATTATATTTTGTCCATTATTTTGATGACTTCAAAAAAGCAAAAACAGAATCAACGCTCTCGGCGTTATCAGTTAAGGCAGGAGGACAGGGAAGAGATTGACGGATATAGGCGTCTAAGGGACAAATAAGGATGTGTCTATCACTTAGTATATCACCACAGGGGCATGAGGGTTGGCGATATCTCTTAAAGAGATATGAGTTAGTCAACCTGGTATGGCCAATCCTAAGACGGGTCAAAACGACCTCCTCCAAGCGTGACGATCGGTTGCTTGAAGTCCACAACTCGATGACCGGTTTGATGGACTTCAATTTATTGTTGCTTGGGATATCTTTCCAAGAACGCTGCCAGGCATTTTTAACGAGCTTTTCGATGGCGGGTTTGAAGTCGGTAGGGGAGCAAAGTTTCAGAGGCACAAATGAAGAGTTAGGGGTTTTGGCAGCCTGGTCAGCAATTTCATTACCTCTGATGCCACAATGAGAAGGGCACAGTTTAAAGTGCCGTGTATAGGTACTTGAATGTAGAAGATTAAGTGAAAAATTTGAAATTTCTATTCTATTCTATTTCCAACCTGTGTGTTGAAGTCCTTGATCTATCTTTATAGATCATATTATGCGAAAGTCACGTTTCAGAAATAAGTTATTCATTAAGATAGCAGCATTAGATTAACAATTTCAAAATCTCAACATAATTGCATAATGCAGAGTTAATTTTTATCACGTTCATGTCAGAGTTACACAATGGTATGAATATTGGAATGCATTTCCTTTACTGGAAATACATTTTCCTTATTCCTTGATAATGAAACAAGGACGTATGTTTGTTTATATGTTCGAATTATTTAGCCAAAACGGCAAGAGCTATTAAAACAATAATGGGAATAGAGCCTTCCCACAAAACCCAATGTTGGGACCCCTGAAAAATTATCAATATTCAAAATGTCAATCCGTTTTAGATATTGAGCAACACATTAGCATTTTGAATGAGATAAACTTTTATGTTGAAAAATCAAAATTGAACCCTGGCGAAGCACGGTGTACATATACCGGTTTCAACAATTTCGTTTTCAAAATGGAGAGATGAAATTAATCATGATGAACCATACCTACACCCCCAAATTAAACATCTGAAATCTCATTCAATTTCAGATGTTTAGCTGTAATGATCTAGTTGTGCATATTCTTGACTTATTGTGTTGTGATGATTTGAACGGATCTTTTGGGGAAGACGAGGAAACTCCCTCTTAATTGACGAGGAAACTCCCTCTTAGCGGTTCCCCTCTTGTTATTTACATATTTTCTCTAAATATAGGTAAAGTGAGTGGAAAATAATATTTTTATCTCCGAGTTATTGTTCATAGATAATATTTAAAAAAATATGTTTACAAAAACATTGAAGAGTAGTGAATATAAAATACACGGAGTCCTAGTGTCCTGTGACTTACAAGCAATTCTGTCAACTATTGAACTAATTCTCCTAAAATGGCCACATTGACCTCACCCAATCTGGTTTGGGCCGGAAAAATAGCCAGCATCACGAGGGCGCGAACACATTTAGACACACACATGGAACAACCTCGCTGGACGTTGCTTAATTTCAGTGATCGAAACGGAACTGGTGTATTCAACGTGCCATAGATGCTGGCTATTTATGTGTTTTGTTGGAAATTTAATCATTTGTACTGTTGTATAGACCTGAATCCAACGATATTGTAACGGGCTGAAATATTCGATGTCGAGTTTTCAATGCCAAAACACGGTTTGAAGTCGCCAAAGCGGAAATACAATTATATATTACACTTCTTGATATATTACACTTCAAACTAAATTGTATTTTTCAATTTCTTTATGAAATTGAAAAATACAATTTATGAAATTGATATAAATTGGCACTAAATTTCAAGTTCTAGCTCCATTATAGTTTTAGGCGCCAAAAAGCGGACTTCAACCGCTAATTGGCAACCAACAATATATTACACTTCATCCTAAGTTGTATTCTTCAATTTCTTGGATGAAATTGATATGAATAGGCACCAAATTTCAAGTTTTAGCTCTTTCCATTCTGGTTTTAGGCGGAACCGCCAAAAAGCGGCCGTCAATTGCTAATTAGTGGCCAACAATATATTACACTTCAACCTAAGTTGTATTTTTCAATTTCTTGTAGGATATGAATACGCACCAAGTTTAAAGTTCTAGCTATTACCGTTCTCATTTTAAGCAGGATATGCGAAAACCGCTAAAAAGTTACATTAAACCGCCAACAGTATATTCGTTTTCCACATTACTTTGCCGTTCATGGCATAAAACTGACATACATACCAAATTTCAAGTCTCTAGAACTAGACGTACAGGCAGACACACACACGGACCAATGGCTGAAACTCGAGATTTGGATTCTGGGGCACCCAAAACGTGTTTTGCATTGAAAACTCGACATCGAAAATTTTAGTTCAATACTTTCCTTTTTATAGGATAAGGAAAGTAAAAATGACATTCTTGGACTTATCCCTAACATGCGAGAATTAAAAGATAAGCAGCTTCAACTATTTATAGGTAAATGACGATAATTGAATATTTTTATAGAATATCAAAAAATGGAAATGAGAACGCATTTTAAAATTAGATGTCTCCTAATGTCTAGAATTATTTTTATTTGGTTGATCAAATCAGAGCAACCAACAACCAGGTATTTGAGGAACAAAAAGAATGTCGCCACATGTACAAAGCACAGCAACCAACAACCTGGTATTTGAGGAACAAAAAGAATGTCGCCACAAGTACAAAGCACAGCAACCAACAACCTGGTATTTGAGGAACAAAAAGAATGTCGCCACAAGTACAAAGCAGAGCAGCCAACAACCTGGTATTTGAGGAACAAAAAGAAAACAAGTACAAAGTGGATGTTGGGCCCTGCCAAATAAAAAGTTAATGTATAGGGGTTAAACTAGTCAGCATGCGAGACACCTCTGGGGCTCTTTTGGAAAGCCTTCCCAGACATGTGCGGATATAGCCCTCTTGTTTGGGGGGGGGGGGGGGGGNTCGCACAATATACCTAATGGAAAAAATATACCTAATGGAATAATGGAGGGAGGGGGAGGGACTCGTAAACTAGAGGGGGGGGGTCGAGTGCTGGCCAGTACTTTTTAATGCAAAGTTTGTGGAGGAATGGGGGTACGATACCTTATTTGTTAAATGCTGTATCGCTTACCATCTCAAATACCTCTCATAAGGGTGATACGCGATTTTATAAGCGTAAGGACGAAAAAAAAGTGCCATGACGGATGACAGTATTTTTGACGATTTTTTATTTAGGTACGTATTTCTATTTAGTCTCAGGATTGGGAATTATTTAGGGGCCCGTGCCCCCCACCCTCTCAATGGAATAAAAGACACGGCACATTCATTTGATTTTTTTTTTTAATTTTTTACGTGACTGGGGGGACACGTGCCCCCCGGGCCCTCCGCTATATCCGCACATGTTCCCAGATTGATTGATTTTTCGACCAGTCAATTTCCATGTGATTCACAGTTTTTAAATTTTTGTTGAAAGAAAACCAGGTCGTGACTTATCTGAATCATATACAGGAACACCGGACCGGCACTGGTGCGACAGCGAGTCAACACAACTCGTTTTGAGCTGAGCCACTGCACAGGTGAATGATTCATTCAATGCTGAACAAAAAATATAAAATAAACTGAATAATAAATTAATAGTAATAATAATCATTAGTACCTACTTACTTGCAGATTCAGTTTAAAATCGTTCTGCAAAACGCCATGACGCTACAAAAAATTCTAGGGCCATGGGGGAACCCTAGATTTTTTTTTCAAAATTTTGGATTAAGGTAGGGGATTGGAGAAAACTTGGGCTCCTTTGACTTATTATAATTTACCATGTGGGCCGGGAGGAAGGACAATGGCCCCAAAATACTGGGCGTAGCGGAAAGGCGCATCCGTATATTAACCAAGTTTCAAAGGACATATACATAGTTTGAAAGGACCAAAGTACATTTCTTTAGGTCACCAGGGGCCCCGTAGATGTTTCTAAAGGATATTAAAGTTAATACATGACCCAAAGGGCCCCTTGAATATCTATACTCTGAGTCCAAGGGAGGCCCGACTTACGCTGCTGGGGGAGCCTTAAGGTATAATGGTTTAGCGGGCAATGAATTTCATTGTCACGAGATATCTGTACTGACTTAGCATTTAATACAGGAACATTACGATCTCAGCCGGTGTTGAGTTCATAATCAAGAAAATCACTAAAATATAATTAATAATTGTTAATTAATAAAATACATATATAATTAATATTGATTGATGATTAATGTGTCCGTTAATAAAATTTATATATTAAACTTATTATGGTAGCGTATTGACCAGATGGCCATAGACCAAATCAGTAGCTTCCGGGTTATTTCAATAGGGAGTACATCTGCACACTCCTGTACCCCGGTAGGGACCGAAAACACTACTCGGCCTACCAATATACAGGAACATGGCCAAATGCATTTCACCTTAGGTTCATTCATCAGCGTTAGATGTTGCTGAGAAATCTTGTTATACAATATACATGGCCTAAGGCCGTCAGAAAATCATTTACTTTTATCATTTTACACTTTTTATTATTTTCTGGTTCCTGTGACCATATTCAAATTTTAAACCATCTATTTTTTAAATTTGAAAATTTCGTATTCGAATTAAGGTCAGTCAAATATTGGTGAGGCATTTTGTTCCTTTGGTTTGGTATTTTCTTGAACCTTTGAATATCCACAAGGGAAAATAATAATAAAAAGATAAGTAAAATCCGCCTTATGACACTTTGTTGTGTAGTATGTTGGTCCGATTAATTTGGGATGTAATTGTGAGCCGAAAAAATCTTCATTGTTATATAGTCTTATATAGGGGATTATTATTTAACAAATTTATATTAGACATCCTATTGGTAACTTTACAAAAACACTACCGTTATTTGTTTTTCTAAACTTACATAAAGGGTTTCCAAATTTCATAATTTTTATAAAAAAATGTTTTTTTAGGGNTTAGGGGGGGGGGGGGTCAAATCAAGTTCTTTTGAAGGCTTTACTTGCAGGATTCATTGGTTCAATTATAACATTTGCAAGGTTTGATCCCAATAGGATGAACAGAAAGATGCGGAAATACAACAATCAAACAGAACGATAGTTTTGTAACGACAAATACAAAGCACAAAATTCCTTGGCGTATTTTTCTACTCACAATCATGTTTCCGCTGAAATAAATAAAAACTTCAAATTATAAAAGTAAATCTATGGTGATGAAGTGTTAACTCAATATGGGTTGACTCTAACTGCGGGGGATTGTCTTTTATTAAAAAAAAAGTCCAGCATAGTTCTTATCTTGATATTGTAATCGGTAACCACACAGTAGTGAGTAGAGGACTGGTGAAGTACAACGAAAGAGCCTCCCTACTGATTGCATTTTATACCGAGTGGCTGAAAAGTAACTAAATCCTTGTAACTTTTCACATCTCACTCGCTAAAAATAGCGACCACTTGTGCCCATGAGTGGCCTAATACGACCCAAGAACAATCATCCAATTCAATAATTTCGGATAAGGCGCTCAAAGTTTTCGTGGTACAAAAAGACAAACAGAGAAACAAAAACTTGATACTCCTGAAAACCCCCACCTGATGTCCTATGTGATTGTTCGATGTGGGACAACTTTAAAATCATATTAAAAATTTGTAAAGAATAAAATATTAAAATATATAAAAATTGATGGCAACATCAAAATAGACTTTAATTATTTATTTAAATTAAAAAACTCTGCCAATGTGACACATGGGTTTATAATTTTACTTCCTAAAAAAAATACCCCCCCACCACCAAAAAATCTGGGGCGTAATTAAATTCTGGGCTCTTACCATTCTCTTTTTTGAGAGGATTTATGATAAACCACTACACACCAAATTTCAAGTCTCTAGTTCTTGCCGAATGATAAGAGCTAGAGACTTGAATGTAGAGGGGAATCCCTTTTAGGCAGGATAAATGAAAACCGGTAAAAAGCTGAAAAAAAACGCCAACGGTACCTTCGATTGCACCCAAAAGAGTGCAATTAGACCCCAGATGGGACCTATAAAGCAAAGTTCGCATCACTTCAGGGACAATGTGCTATTTGAAGATCCTCTAATGTCTAGGATAAATTATTTTTTGAACTTTTAACTTTAAAGGAAATAAAAATTCTTGTATCGCTGTGATGAATATTTAAAGGGTGTATCACCTGAATATCAGATGTAGCTTATATTAGGTAGGTATGTGCCTGCAAGTAAGTCAAGGAACTACCTACAAATTTTGTTTTTTGTTAATATAATCGAAAGCTTTGCTTTTTCGTGACGTGCGCGGATCTAACCGACACACTTGATACCTACTTATTTTGAATAGAGAACTTATAGCCTACATTTATCTTCTTTTTGATTCTCCAAAAGATTTTATCTTAAATTGTATTAGCTTTTATTAAACTAATATCAGTAATCAATTTCATGGACAATGACTCGTTGCCAGGGACGACAGACGCCACGGGGGGCTGCTTTTCTGAGTGAAAATGTAGGTCAGTGTAAATTTATTTTTACTTATACAGAAAGTAACACCAAAGGCTTAAATGTTATTTTCTTCCAAAGTCGGTAGCTACTTTTATGTCAATAAGTGACGCCATTAACAGAGTAAAAACATTTGGTTTGGTAGAAGATTGAGGATATTATTAGTGCAAGAAACTCGTAGTAATGCTATGATACCAACAATAATTGTGAAGAGGCTGTTGGACCTTACCACAAAGTAAAAATATTTGATTTTCTTCTGTAAGAAAAATAGATCATACTGATGATGCTGCTTAAATGTGACATCCTCGTGAGGTATAATAACTTGAAAAGAACATGTTCTGGGTAGCCCCATACAGCCTAAAGCTGATGATGTGGTCCTAAAGTTGTGATCAGGAACTGGATCCGTGGAGTGCAAACCATACCTTGTGCGGAACGCCCTCTGAGTGGCTATAATGGTTCACTTTTTAAAAAAACAACTTGACAACGAACGCACGATGCACGCTCGACCAAACCATTACGACAACTAAAAACTAGATGTCATATCGTGTTGAATATCACAAACACCTAGCTTCTCCCACTATCTCTCCCATTCCCAAGATTTTTTGAAAAGTGGAAATATTAATTGCTGTACCCTGTATGTGTCAGTGGTACCTATAGTGTTGTAGGTGCCAAACAAATCATTTCGAAGTTCAGGGACAAATGTACAGGCGTTTGTCTGTCTGTGTGGTGTACCGGGTGAAACCCGGTACACCACACAGACAGACAAACGCTCGCTCACACACACGGAGGGACTTGCGAGTGTGAGGAATTATCGCTCTGCGCAACAACAACAAAAAAATCACTACGATCAGATGCTTGATGAAATAAGGACAAACAAACCAACAAATACACAACGTATAACTTATAATATTAGTAAGATTTAAAATTACAGTTAAAAAAATGGTGAAACAGGGTCTTCGGGTGGGACGTTGACGAGTTGTTTAAAAGTACCCATTGTTGGCACCCTTGGTTAGTGCAATCAGTCGATGGTACGCGTAGGCTTGAATGGTCTACGATCAATTGGCAGGCATATATTTAATATTCTTTTTATTTCCTAAAACGTGTTCGAATTATGACCACCACGAGGCATGGACCGGTCGTATAAATTTTCATGATGTAATACACTGAACTCCATTATGACCTTTTTATCAATTGGAGCAGTTTTTATGTTACTCAGCCAGTGGCGCCAACCGAAGATAAGATTTCATAGACCGATGCATTTTTTTATATTTCTAATCATTCAAAAATATTAATGACAATCAAATATCACGGCCGTTCGCCATTCGTCATCAAGCGTTTATCAATCAAAAGACCTCCGACTGCTCACTTTGTAGGACGCCTGGTTACCAGATTTTTTTTGACGTCGATAACTCACCAAAGAGAATTCCTAGGAAAAAAGAACGACGATTTACACCTCGTTCCCACTAGGACAGAACGTTTTCCCCCGTGTGGCAAGTTTATATAAATTGAAAGGATCCCATTAAGAACGTTTTTCTGACGACGGGGAAAAAAACGCTAGGTTCAATTTTGTGATAGTGCTTTGTCCCTGGAAACGTGACGGGAAATATTTTCAATGGGAACATCTCCATTAAATAGAGATGTTCCTATTGCACCTTCGTATTTCCTTTAGACTGCATATTTCGAAAAGAAGATTGATTGATAAAAAAAAAATTGTTGTTATGCACAGCACATACAATGATCGAATCCACTATTACCTTGTGCACGTTTAGCGGGTGTTTACCTGTTTACATCAAAATAGAATCCTCACCGTTTCACTTCTGTAGAACAAATTACTCAAAACAATTTAGTGGAATTCATAGGTTTATATGTAGGTCTTAACTTCACCCCCCCCCCCCTCATGTTCTGACCGGACCAGACTGCCGATTTTAGGGATAAATATAACTGTACCAAAAAAACAGACAGGTTTGCCATTTAAAAAAGACACCTTCAAATTCAATATCCTGAAAATTTCTACCCCCCTCTATGAACGCACCACACTGGCGATTCTAGGAATAGGTATGACAGTATTAAAGAAAGTTATAATAAAATAAAATTTCGAAAATTAAATAAAATGGGTAGCCTTAATATGTATATTTAAATCCAGATTTAGTAGCGCACTACTAAAGATCAAAACTGGATATGAGATCCCCCCCCCCCGAATGAAAATCCTGGGTGCGTCACTGCTCTAAGTGTTCTTGACTCTTGTGTTCACACATCCCACCCGATTGCACTCTTTATCGTATTTTCAAGAATACTCTGTCCGGCGAGGAAATCCCCATGCTTTATCAACTGAGCTCATAGGTTCGGTCATTTTATTACAGGAAATTTTAGGATTTCGGATAAACCCCGTTAAAACCCCGTTTTTAAAAATCAATAAAATAAAGTAAAGACAATAAGTACCTAATAAAATGATTATTATAAATGTCAAGACCGGGTGCTAGTCACGTGTCAAATAAAGGAGATACTAAAACCAGGAAGGTTAAGTTCTTACTAATGACTGTCACCCATTCGTATTTATGGTCTAATCATCGGCTACTCGTATTTTAGGGGTCTCGTATAACTAGCTCGTTATTTGATACAGGGTGCCTAAATTGATGAGTTTTCTATAATTAGACGCACACATGCACATGTATGGTATCGATTTATCTTTAGAATAAGTATTGAACAAAACTGCTTTTAGATAAGATTTCCCCCGCGTTTTATCAAAAGCTCATACAACAAGAACTGAATAATAACTTTGATATTCCGATACTCATGAGTTACATTTTATCAAAAGCTCATACAACAAGAACTGAATAATAACGTTAATATTCCGACACTCATGAGTTACATTTTAACGTTGATATTCCAACACTCATGAGTTACATTTATTAAAAGCTCATACAACAAGAACTATTATAACGTTGATATTCCAACACTCCTGACTTCTATTTTTTAAAAAATTACCGCAATTTTTACTTGGAACAAGGGAAATTCCGCCAGTCCTTTATGTTGACACTGTCAATCACGGATTCGTGTAATTGACGTCATCAATTCCAACAGCCATGTCACTTTATAACCAACTTTCTTCTGCACTTGACTTTTGCAGGTTGCATGAGCCAGTTTAAGGAGTTTGCCAAAACATTTAAAAACTAGGTTTATATATTTCTATGTGTCCGAATCATTCTTCTGTTCCAAAAGCAATCTTCGATATAGTGGAGGCGCAATTATAAATTCACATTACCTAGTTAAATATACTGGACTAGGTCTTTATTTGGATCAGTATTCAATAATTTCTTAATTCGCTCTTAGCAAGGAAATATGCTTGGCTACGTCGATAGCTGGTTCTGCGTCGCTATTTGAAATAATTCCTTACATTCACGTTCATGAAGTAGGTATTATTGAGTGGGTAATTTTTTGGTAAAGTTATACCTAAAAATTCAGTAATTTCTCAAATTCCAAAGAAATTTTCTCAACCAGGTCGTAATATGACGCAGTGTCCGTGTATTCAATATTTTCTAAATCATTGAAATAAAAGAAAAGGTACCAATGTCTCAAGTTGTATGGGCCCCAAATTGTATTCAGCTTTTATTTTTTTAAAAAAACATGGATTTATTATTTTCCTGGCAAAAAAATACCCTCCCCCCAAAATTGAGAGGGGGGGTTCTCGTAACGATTCCAAATATGGTGCGTAATTAGGCCCTAAATTTGACATACCTACTAAATTTGAATTCTCTGGCTCTTACAATTCTCTTTTCAGACAGGATTAAAAAAAAAACGCTTTAAAGCGGTAAAACCCGCCAGCGGTATATTTGATTGAATTCAAAAGTTTCGAAGCTAACTGAGACCCCAAATATGACATACATACAAAATTTCAAATCTCTAGCTCTTACCATTCCCCTTTTAGCCATACTGAAAACCAATAAAAGCGGCAAAAATTGCCAAGGGTGTATTTGATTGCACCCAAAAGTTTCGGGGCACAATTAGAGCCCAGAAGGGACCTATATACCAAATTTCATCCAAATCGGTCAACGCTTAGTGGCAAAAGTGCCTATCACGGCGTACGTCGCGGCGGACAAACAGATTTTTTATAACATCAAATTTTGAGGAGGGGTCTTTTTTTCCGTGACGAATCCAAAGGTTCATTACTGAAAATAATAAACCGAAAAGGCGGAATTCTGTGTTGGACCGAGTTTTCAAGTTTGGCATACCTTTCATATTGAGATTAAAGTAAAAAAAAAAAATGTACTGTGTTTCTTATCGTGACCAGTATTAAATTGAGTAAAGTTTTGGAATCTTATACAAAGTTTTAGGCAAACATCACAGAACCGTGAAAATTTAAATAAACGTTAGAAAAATTGCGGACTTTCAAAAATTTCAAGTTGTAAAATGTGTCCTTTGTTGAAAAATCAGTCTCTAAAAAGTTTAAATAAACGTTAGAAAAATGGCGGACTTTCAAAATTTTCAAGTTGTAAAATGTGTTATTTGTTGTAAAATGAGTCTCAACGGATAATTTTAAATCTTGAAATAACATGTTAATTATAAGTGTTAATTTTTTTTTTTTAATTAACTTAAAACAAAATTCTTACGACAATCACTATTTATAACGAAACTAGTTTCGATTCATTCGTTTTATCATCAGTCTAGTCGAGTCAAAGAATGGAGGGTGACTTCGACTCGACTAGACTGTTTTATATATTTACCAGCTGTTTCGCCCGTGCTTCGCTACGATTCTTATATTGCTATTGCTAGTTTTGTTTTTAAATGACAATGGAAATTGGGGGGGGGGGNTGGAAATTGGGGGGGGAGGTATTAGTTTGTGCCCAGCCTGTATATTGCAACCTTTAAAACCTTTAAGAGGCACGACCATTCTGACTATTAGTATTTTCTAAATTTTATTTTACCCGTTCCCGGTTTCGAACCTGTAACTCTGGAATGGCTGGTCATACCTTTGCAGAAAATGTCCCAAAATAAGGACTAAATGGTCACCTAAAACTTTCTCGCTTTGACTTGATATGTTGTCGTGACAAATTTTAAGATATCAGACCGTGACTGTCCTATTTTGGTGAATAAACTATAAATTTGGCCGTAACTCGAAAACGGTTTGACATATTTTAGTTCTGATAATTTTCCTTGGGTCGTAGACCATAATTTTCTTGGGATCCATTCCTATCAATTTTTCGCTATCTACTACCATTTGGGCTGTGGTACATGGTACATAGGTAGACAACCCCTCATACATGGTACATAGGTACACACAAATTTATGATTTATATATTAATATAAATAATGTTGTTTCTGGTAAGTGTTTTATTTTATTTTTAATTTAAAAATGAAGACTTGCAATTTTTTTTTTCTTAATTTAATAAGATGAATGAACAATTATTATTAATTGTGGGTCGTAGTTGGGTGCAGTTACCCTAAATTCAATAATTCCTTCCATTCACATTTTTTATAATTATAATCTTACACGCATTCTAATAAAATCTTCTTTTGACCTTTGTTATTAAATATTTATTTAATGAGCGATTGGTAAAGCTTAAACAAATCAAATACCAAATTCTTAAGGTAAAGTCATGCCAAAGATTTGGCCAAGAGAGCAAGGTTACTTGACTTGCCAATCGGTTTTGCCAGTTAAAGGATTAAACTAATACTCTGCAATGCATCATCACCCAATATGATATACACGAGTACGTACATAACGTCCTCATCCTAATTCTGAATAATTATCATCAGGGTTAAAATTACAAGCCAATTTCTTTGCTAATATTTTGTGTGTGTGTGTGTGTGTGAGAGAGAGAGAGAGAGAGAGAGAGAGAGAGAGAGAGAGAGAGAGACACATACAGACAGACAGACTAACATATTTGGGTTTGTTAGTGTCTATTTTTGTGAATTGATCTCACTCAAACAAAATGACCATCAAAAGGCCACGGGTGGTCCTTTTGATCCTTCCCGATGTTAGCCAAAGGTATGAGAATTGAGAATATCTCTAAAGAGGTTATTGCTTGCTATTAAAGTTTTTATTTTTCATCATACATCTAATATTTGAGGCTAATAATAAGCAAGGGGCTGCAGAACCATGTCAATCCCTGCAATAATACAAAGATGCTTTCTGTGTTATTTTACACCACAACCGCAGGTGGACTCGGCTCGTGCTCGTGAGGATGTCACCCACAACTAACCTTTTACAATATCAAGTATGACCTATGGAAGTTAGTAGATTTTTTTTTCGTTAATTAACTTAATATTGGCGTATATTTATGAAATTTCAATCTCATGTTTCTGAGTGATTGGGGCGCGAAAGAAAAATAAATAAATACTATAAGTTCATTCCACACAGTATATTCGCATTAGTTGGGTCTGCAGTCATTGCTATGGTTATTAAGTGAGTGATAAGTAGTCAGAGGACAATGCATGCATAATTTTTATCATCGTCTATACCTAAATTTGTTAATAATTGTTTTTAAATCAAATTTTTGCCCTCTAGTTAAATTTTATTTGCCTACTTATCATTTTTCCAATGTCAGTCTCGAAAGATTTTTTTTTTTTTTAATGATAGGTACGTGGACTTATTCGGGAACGAGGTTTTACCTTCCATTCGCTGGAAACGTGCAAACCAGCTGCCCATATTAACCTTACCTAGCCTGGGTTAAGCAGAGAATATTAAGCCAGTCACGGGGGCGCGCGAACCTACGTTGCTCAACTTCAGTTATCTAACGGGAACTGGTGTATTCAAGGTGCCATAGTCGTCGGTACACAAAATCGTTGCTAAAATTTGTATCAATGAAAGATATATGGATGTGTACTCGAACATATTCGCTACAATAATTGCTCCATTATTTATTATTTTTAAGATTTTATGGCATCCTAATTTTCGGCAACTTTGCTAAAAAAATTCGTAGATAAAACAAAAATAATAAAACACTAAAATATGATTTAAGTTCAAAGCTTCCTTTTAATAAAGTTGATTGTCAGTTACTCTTGTATCCAAACCGCACGGGGAGTGGAATTTGATTGGTCCATTGTATTCTATTGACCGTATCGTCACGATTTCCTCCAAGTCAAAATCATTCTATTTTATTATTTTATGTTTTCATAACTTTTATTATAAAAATGAACTAACAGCCACTTGAACTTTTACTAAGTACCTATCTACAATGTTTTGTCCCGTAATATTAAACGATACATCATAGCTTATCGGTTTTTAACTGAGCTGTAAACGATTCATTTCATAATATAATGGTATCATTACCACGAAGATCAATTGACTTTATCTGTACGGCGAAAAGGTCAGCCTTTACTTTATAGGTGCAACAATATTGCATGGAAATGTGACATAACTCAAAATAGGAATCAAATTATGGGCGGTAGAACGATTTTTCCTATGAGATTCTTGTATTCTATGTACCCAGTATTCACTTTCAAATATAAAGTATCAAATTTTCTGTGAGGATATTTTTTCCTGGGTAATTCCATTCGCTCATTATTGAAAATAATACACCAATAAGGAACCTTTGCCAAAAGAGAGCATGTAGAATGGTCATGTGTTTTAGACCACTATGTCGCCAAGCCTGCTAGTTTGTAATATGAACCTTTGGAATCGACCACGGAAAAGGAAATTTGTCCAACTAAAAATTCGATATTTTACGCTTCAATATAACTGGGTGCAATCCAAAAATCAAATGAAAAATCTGTTCATCCCCAATAGTATATCTTTCCCACTGATCATATCAATTCATGCATAGATTAATTTCTTAAGATAAGGCCTCTTTCTTGAAATCTCATTTAGGGTCTAAATGGCTCATTTACACTGCCCGAGCATTCGTCGCAAACAGAGGTGAGGAATCGTTCGAGGCTCAGGCAGTGTAAACAGTCGCCGCGAGCCGATCACGTTCGAAGCGAATGCTCGTTCGTGCTCGAGTCTGATCTCGAGTAACTGATCGTCAGAAATGCTCGAGCAGTGTGAACAGAATGCTCGTTTGTGTTCGTGCTCGTCGAAAACTGGCGAGCAGGGATCACGAATGCTCAATGTTCGATGCTCGTGTATGTTCAGGTAGTGTAAATGGGCCTTGAGATTATCGTCGTACAAATTGTTTACATTTTTAGTATTCCATTAATTGCTACTGGTACTTTTGCCAATTAGTTTCAAAATCAACAGTTTTCAGGGAATTCTTAGTTTCCTCAATTCAGTTTTTTTGGAGTTTAATTGTTATTTTCCCCAATTCAGTTGGTTTTCAATTTAATAGTTATTTTCCCAAATTGTTCTCTTATCATTCACTGTTTGATGGATGACATTGGCATTGACAAACTTATATCATCATCTTGTAATCACTAAATGTTCATTGATTGATTGAACACTGCTATCTTCTATTAATTACATAACTGATACTTAAATTGTATAGATAATGGTTAGAGCCCACCAACAATTTTAATAAACCTACGTAAAGGGAATTCATAAAGGGAATTCAAACAATATATCTAGTTTAATTTTTGACTGTGCGTATGTGTGCATGTCCATTAGGTCAGGCGGTAAAAAGATTCTAGTGTACTCTAGCCCTAACACATATGCAAGCAGTCCTACATTAAACTAAATATATTGTGTAGGTTGCATGAGGCGATTTTTGGAAGAATGGGACCAATAAATAATATGCTTATTAGATAGGGAGTACCTAATTCTCCTGTTGACATTTCAAAATGTACAAGATTAGCTGAGACAAGTACCTAAGGGTTTCAATTAGGGAAAAATCCAAAAGTTCTCACATTTTTTTTTTTTAAAATCGCCTTTGGACAATCCTCTTTGAATATATGCAAAAATAACTGGCCACTATTTTGAGTTTTTTTTCTGAATTTCTATCACATAATTTGTTGCTATCTTTATAAGAAATTATCGTTTTTTGTGGTGGATTGATGTATTTTTTATCATTTTGATACTTAGATATCTCATTTTTTAGTAGGTATTGATCTAACCGTAATATCTACACCAGATATCTTTGTATAGATATTACTATAATACATATCTATCCACTCCGATCATTTATTTATACATATATATAGGGTGTTTGACTATAAATGTGACCCCTGAATAAGGTAGGTGGCTGAGATCAAATGGAACATTTTTTTTTTTCAAAATTCTTTAGTGAGTCAGACGAAGCTTAGCCGAGTTAGAGGGTGGAAAAGGTCATTTAGGTCATTTTTGGAAAATTTCAACGTTGCTTCGTTGGCTCTGTGTTACGGAATAAAAAAATGAATTACCACTAAATCAATTGAAGTTCAGGACACAACTATAAAAATTTAGCATTTCGAAAAAAGAGCGTGAACCAAAATAGCAGTCTTCCAAAATCTAGAAAATGTTTGATTCAATACATTTCTTTTTCTTTTTTTCCCCTTGAAAACACCGTTAAATTGTATTGCGATCAAAATTTTATGAGATGCTATACGTTTGACCTGTAAAGGCTTTTGATCACTTTAAGTCACATATTTTGTGGGCGGGGTCATACTAGGCCACCATCTTGGAATTTCGCTTTTCCTCGCTATTTTTTGAGAACCACTTAAGTTATTGCGACAAAACTTTTGAGAAATTCTTTACGTCTGACCTTAAATGGCTTTTGTTCACTTTAAGTCCTTTACTTTGTGGCGGGGCCATGGGAGGCCGCCATCTTGGAATTTTGCTTTTCCTCAATATTTTGAAAACCGATAAGTTATTGCGACCAAATATTTGTGAGATGCTATACGTCGGACCCTAAACGTCTTTTGATCACTTTGAGTCGTACATTTTGTGGACAGGGCCATGTGTGACCACCATCTTGGAAAATGTTTTTTCCTCAATATTTTGAGAACCGCTTTTGCAACCAAACAACGTATGCCCCTAACAAATATGAGCAAATGTTCAACTCTTTTCCATATTTTTTCTCCAGTATGTTTGATTTTGATAAAATTATGTACAAAAGCGGATATAATGTAATAGAAATGAACACCAAATTTGTTGGTTGGGACTAATATTGGGTTAGGTTTTTTGTTTTAGAAATACATAGGTTAAGAAACATTAAATATTCGCAACGTAATATTCTTTCCCAACAGTAATCCATACGGGGTATAGTTAGGTATAAGTTAGGATATGCTTCACTGACATAATGGTATTGGAGTGGTTGTTTCCGACTCAAAATCATAGAACTGACCTCTACAACACGTAGGGTTTGTAGTGTAGAACGTCTTGGGAGTAGTATTGGGTTTGATTCCAAAAAAATAAAATAAAAAGCGTATTGAAAGTAGATAACTAGTCCAATACTATTCCCAACACGATACTACTCCCCAAGTTCTACATAGGTTAACAAACGTGTAGGTAAACTAATTTCCACTATATGAACCTGTATTCTAATATGTAATCTAATGTGTGGTATCCTCTGTAATCGCGTTTAAACGGTTGCATCTTGATGTCATAATTATAATGTAAGACTCAGATTTACTCTCATCTTCTCGAAATGTAGTTCGGATACTCAGCTTCAGCTAGTATACAAATAAAATTGGATCTATGCATGGATCATTTATTTCGCTATGCTATTATTAAACAACATACATACATCTGTTAAATTTATCTATTCGCATACCGGACCAGCTTTATTATTTATAATGTGATCTTAGAATCAATAAGTATACGATTACAAACGACCTTGCCCCACTTTAATAAAGTCACCCACCATTTTGTTCGAAAAATCAATATCTATTAGATACATAGATATTAATACAGGGTTGATAGTATTGCGGTTTTAAAATAATTTGCTCCAACATTTGGAGAGTCAAGATTATTTAAAATTGTTTTAGAATAAAATTATTCAACTCAGTTACGGCTACGGCGCATGTCATGTTGAGGCCCCCAGAAAAAAATCACTATGGGCTATTTGTCCAAATTTATCAAATTTGGGGGGTTAGTGGAGAGGTGCAAAAACTATTATTAAGGCGCTGGGAGGGAGACAATGGCAAAAAATAGCTGGGAAAAGATTATTGGACCCCCAAAGACAAAAGGACTTTATTTTGGGACAAACAGTGGCCTTGCTTATGTTCCGGAGGATCTTAAAGGTATGTTCAGGTACATGGCCTAAAGAATACCTTAAAGCACTATACTTTGTGTCAATCAGGGGCCCTGACTTTCTTCGATGAAGGAGCTTCAGAATTTTTTTATGGTTTTAAGAAGACCCTTTGCGGACCTCGTTACTAATGCAACTCTTTTTTTCCAAATGTGAAATAATATTATATACAACAAGTTTTTATAATTTTATATACAAATATCATAAAACGATTTTTAAGATTTATTTGGTTTCATGTAGGAGTCCTACTCAACATTTTTAGTAACTCTCCGTCACAATTAAAAAAGAAAAGAAATCTGATGTACAATTTGGGGCACAATAAGACCCCAAATAGGATTTTCAACCAAAAATCAACAAAATCGGTCAACAGTAAGTGGCAAAAGTGCCACACTCCGGCATACAGCAGAGCAGATTTTATTTTTGGATTCTGCTTACCTTGAAACGTGGAATATCAAATTTTGGCGTAAATTTTTTTCATTATGATTCCAAAAGATTTGGATAAACCAAAGTATTTTATTTAAAGACCCAGGGTAATATACCCTTGATACAGTGGCAGATTTACACATTTTCCGGCAGTAGTCTATTCAATTTTTACCTCCCCTACCGACCCCTACAATTCGATACCCTAGTTCACAACCATATTACCTAATTACATTTTTGCCAATTTTTTTATTTGTCCCAAAATTTGTCGATAATATGAAGGGTGTCCGTTTTAAATTTCATCAAAATTGGAGTGATATTGACACTTTAAGAAAAGTGACCCGAATTTATGGTTTGGCACCCTAAATGGCTCTCAGAAGGAGATAATATGTTACAAGGAGTGTCTGTTTTAAATTTCACGAAAATTTGCCGTTTGAGTTCTAGAGGGTCACCCCAAAAGGGGTCACCTTTTGACCCATAATTTGATCCCAGAGGCTGCTATCTCCTCGAATTATGGCCTCAAAGAAAAATGTTGGCAAATACCATCAAAATCAGATATATACAACAAAGGCTGTAGATGCGCGGACACGATTTTTGCGGACGCACACACATTTTTACTAGACCCATTTTTTGGAATGTAGTCGTCATAATTCGTCCATGCAGAAAAGTAAAAAAACGACATCCGAAATTTTCACCAATACAATACTTTATTTTCCTATACTTCGTATATGGCCTATATGGAAATATAAAGTAAAAAAGAAGAAAGCTAAAATTTTCGATGCCGGGTTTCCCATGCCAAAACACGTATTGAGGTCCCCACAGCCAAATTTCGAGTTTCAGGATTCTAGACAACCAAAAAGAGGCGATCATTAGACTTTAATTAAAAGTTTCGTGACGCGTCTAATATATACTGTCAAAATTTCAAGTCTATTTTCTATTTAGGCAGGATATGTGAAAACCGACAATCGAACAAAACCCGCATTTAATAAATAGGCCCAAATTTCAATCTCTAGCTCTCACCATTTCATTCTTTGCTGGATTCTCGAAAACCGCTGACAAGCGGCAAAAAACGGATAATGATAAATTCGATTTCAACCAAAAGTGTCTTTGAGCATTCCATGCATAAAATTGTTACATATATTTGCTCTTACCATTCTCGTTTTAGGAAAAACCAAAAAGCGGCAAAGTAAAAAATTGTTTAAGTGGTGAAACATACCTACATATTATATATGATAAATTCATTTTAATTTCTACTGGTAAATCCCCCACTGCCTTGATGGTGTTCCATTTGCAAAGTTTTCAAACTTTTCATATCCGAGTATCTAATATAATATCATCTCTCGCAAAGCGCACCCAATATAGGTACTAATAATGTATACGTTATGTTAAAATAAATTTAAAATTAAGTAACAACTAAACTGGTTAATATCCAAAGTCAGGCGCACTAACCTGAACTGCGTTTTAAAATCTCCAAACTTTTTAACAACTAGTTAAACCCCCAATGGCAAATATATTTATTTGTTTACATTTAAAGTTTCGTAAGTTATTGGTTTCTTGTCAAACAACTACAAACTTGTTGTGGTAACTTGTAACCTCTGAAACAATATAACTGGTCTTGTTTAATTATGCAAAGGCAATGGGTGTGGGATGTGGTGGCAGTGGCAGTGGCAGGTAACAACAATCTGCGCGTGTAATAATGGTGTGGGCATTTGACACTTTAAAACATTTAACCCAAACAGCCATGACGAGCTTTCAAAGAGAAATATAACCCATAGACAAAAGTTAATACTTAATTAATCAAGGAATAATCTTTCATATTAACACAGATTATGAAGACTTCATTTTGAAAATCAAGTTACTTAAATTAATAGAAGAAAATGGCGAAATTGTTAATTGGGTCAAGATTTTGTTTGTAAAATTTTTGAATTTTCGTCTTTTCTTTAGAATTTTCAAACTATGTAGATACTGAATACTCCCGCCCGTATTATAAAAAGTCTAAAGACAAAATTAAATATTTTTAAAAATTCTTCAATCAAAATGTTTGGCATATTAAGGAGCATCCACACTACACAGTGAAAGTGTCGGTGACAGTGCTCTCAGAGTATTAAGGAGCATCCACACTAAACAGTGAAAGTGTCAGTGTCAGTGCTCTCAGAGTATTAAGGAGCATCCACACTACACAGTGAAAGTGTCGGTGACAGTGCCCTCAGAGTATTAAGAAGCATCCACACTACACAGTGAAAGTGTCGGTGACAGTAATCTCAGAGTATTAAGGAGCATCCACACTACACAGTGAAAGTGTCGGTGACAGTACTCTCAGAGTATTAAGGAGCATCCACAATACACAGTGTAAGTGTCGGTGACAGTGCCCTCAGAGTATTAAGGAGCATCCACACTACACAGTGAAAGTGTCGGTGACAGTGCTCTCAGAGTATTAAGGAGCATCCACACTACACAGTGAAAGTGTCGGGACAGTGCTCTCAGATTATTAAGGAGCATCCACACTACACAGTGAAAGTGTCAGTGTCAGTGCTCTCAGAGTATTAAGAAGCATCCACACTACACAGTGAAAGTGTCGGTGACAATGCTCTCAGAGTATTAAGGAGCATCCACACTACACAGTGAAAGTGTCGGTGACAGTGCTCTCAGAGTATTAAGGAGCATCCACGCTACACAGTGAAAGTGTCAGTGTCAGTGCTCTCAGAGTATTAAGGAGCATCCACACTACACAGTGAAAGTGTCAGTGTCAGTGCTCTCAGAGTATTAAGGAGCATCCACACTACACAGTGAAAGTGTCGGTGACAGTGCTCCCAGAGTATTAAGAAGCATCCACACTACACAGTGAAAGTGTCAGTGTCAGTGCTCTCAGAGTATTAAGTAGCATCCACACTACACAGTGAAAGTGTCGGTGACAGTGCTCTCAGAGTATTAAGGAGCATCCACACTACACAGTGAAAGTGTCGGTGACAGTGCTCTCAGAGTATTAAGGAGCATCCACACTACACAGTGAAAGTGTCAGTGACAGTGCTCTCAGAGTGATTTCAATAACACTTGTCAGTATTTCCTTCGTGCTCAGTCAGTAATTTTTCATGTCAAATCACTGTGAAGATCACGGTGCGGGGTTGGAGAGCACTGTCACAGACACTTTCATTGTGTATTGTGGACGCTCCTTTATCGTGTGCTATCCGAAAATAACTGATTATTTGGCTCATCATTCAAGGCGCGTATTTTACATTCCATTTGCTGGAAAAATGTACCTACATACATTGACCTCACCTAGCCTTATTTGTGAGTTCGAATGTGGCTACCTCACTGGAACTAACCTCACTAGACGTTGCTTAACTTCGGTGACCTTACGGGAACTGGTATTTTCAAAGTGTCATCGACGCTGGGTATAACTCTCTTTATAATTATTCAGGAACATTTTGAAATTCTCTATATAGTCTCAACAACACGGAGACAATCAGCGTTTATGCTGGCATGTTGAATACACCGGTTCCCCTTATATGACTGCGATTAAGCAACAGCTAACAAAGTTTTAGTTGGTTGACTATGTATGTTTGCACCCTCGTGATGATAACTATTCCCGGCACAATCCAGGCTGGGCGAGGTCATAGTCAACGTGGGTGGCTGGATTGTAATTTCTCAGCGCATGCAGGGTAAACCCCGTCTTGAATGACAATGGATAAGAGAAGTTAAGTTAAAAGAAAACACCATAAACATTTTAGTCTGTCTCATTAGCGTCACATTGATTTTGAACTCAATATGATGTAAATAACAATAAAATCGGTGACTTTTCAAATCAGGCCCAACCTTGACAACAGGAATATTTTGTTCTTTCACCAATTTATTTCTCCATTTTTCCTTAATATATCTAGGATCCAGTCAAAACCACCCAAAAATTAGTACATAATACAACATTATTTGTATGTAGGTTTCATTAGGGGGGTAGTAAACTAATTGATTCTCGAAACTTGACGTTACCGTTAGTCATATCAAAAGTGCCAGAACAGCAAATAAATGATAAACACTGTGTTCCAACACTGTGTTTTTGTGGTCAGTTCCAAGGGCGTAGCCAGCATCTGGCCTAGGGGGGGCAGGTGAGATCTTCATGTCGGGAGGCAGGGGGTGGGGTCGATAAAGTAAATCGTTACTTATATAATAATAAACCCCCAGGGGTAACTGATGATTAAGTTATTGGGGGGGGGCGACTCCAGGGCCCGAGCAAGTGGTTGATGATCCCTGGATAGTTACAAGTATCAGTAACGTCCCAGGAAGTAGTGTGGTAACATTTTAATACCGCATGAACATCAACTGCGATCTCCCAATGGAGAAAAAAGGATTTTTATTCAGACCTCTGAAAAACGCTACCTCCTGGGGGCACTAAGGCACCTCTGGAGCCACCGCTAGAAGTGACAGCA
>CM022874.1:34954675-34971241 GCA_012654025.1 Pachypsylla venusta
TAAGAGGTTTGCAAGAATTGTGAGATTTTTAAAATTAGTGAAATTAATGTAAAAAAGGAAGGTGTAAAAAGGGAGAAAAAGATATACAATTGAGGCGGGCACTGTTTTGATTTCAGTGCTTTTTGTGACTAATGACTTGGCGGGAACTTTTTACCGCGAAGTGGTTTTTTGGGGGGTGGTCTACTATTTGTGAAATATGGAGGATTTCTCCAAATTACCTAACTGGTGCCCGCAACTTTTAAATGCCGTTCATCCGGAAACAAAAGCAGTGAAGTCATTTCAAACAATTTTTCGGGAAATATTTTTTTTAATAAAAACCTGATTTTTTTTTACAAGTTGATCTGATAACATGCTAAGTCCTAAGTCTTGACAATAACGTTGCCCAGAACGTATCTCAAATGTGAAAAGGAGTTAAAAACGTAGGTTTCTCTTATAGTTTCTGGGGTCCTATGAGATATTTTTTTCCGCTTGACACAAATTTTTATAAATGTAAGGCTGCACTAACACACTATTTCAACAAAATTAAAAATCATAAATCTGCAACTCAGAAGGTTAAGTCTTAAAGCATGACAATAAGGTTTTCTGGGACCTATCTCAACTGTAAATTAGGTGCCAAAAACTTCGTATGCTTGCGTCATTTCAGAGGCGGTTGAAAGAAATGTGTTCGTTTTTTTTTCTTGTGAGAGGAATCAAGATAAAGAAGATTTGACATTTTCGATTCCTTTTTATAATTCATGTTTCATATTTTATATTATCGTTTGAACAATGACGTCAATTCAACAAATTTCGGTTTTTTATTATTATTCCAAGGCTTTTCACAGTTAATATATTAGCTGGTATATGATTTGCATATTCCCAAGGATAATCTTTATTCCGCAGGGAATACGACCCGACGGTTCATTTCTATTTTATTTTACATTTTTTTCTGATTATATGGGCTGTGCCCCGGAGTGCTGATTTCTGCAGAGTGCTTGTTATTTGATGGTAGTTTATGGTTCCTGGAATCTTTTTAAGATATTCTGCAAAGTTTTTACTATCTCAATTTGGCACTACTTCGCAATTCAACCCCCACATCCTTTGTTATTCTATCTGTCTGTCAATCTTTGTATCATAAGGTATTGTGATACGTGTATCAGGATACATTTTTTCTTTGCTAAACCTCTGTTCGATATTTCAAGTTAAGGAGCATCCACAATTTCACACTACACAGTGAAAGTGTCAGTGAAATTTTCTTCGATTTTTATATTATACCTATGTACCTCGGAACAATATCAAACTTTGAGAGGCTGGGAATATATTTTTATGATCGATTCAAAATATTCATTAAATAAATTAAAAATGGAGAGAGAGATATGGATTTAATTTAAGCGAGAATGTTTGTTTAAAATCTTGTAATGATGTGATGTTTGTGTTTACATTTTAGATCAAAAAGAATTATCTTTTAAACAGTCATATTACTTTATTTTAAAAAGATAATCTATTTAGAGTTTAGTCACATCTAATATTTTATGCATATTTAGACTTGGTTACATGCCTGAAAGATAAAAGTAAAAAAAACTGGTTTTTTTTAATGGAAAATAAGCATGAAAAAACCAGATTTTGTGCCAGAAAATTTACATCAGCCCACAAGTCTTCTCAGTATGTTTTTTTTTTCTTAAATGCAATGCATAGGACTCCACAAATAATAAAAAAAATCTCTCGCCGTATCACAACCAGGTGTTCATGTAGAGGTAACATTACCAAGTAAATATGAAACATTATCCACATTGCACAAGCATTTTGTGAATGCATTATCAGATATCAAGTTTTGCAATATTCTTATGCACTTTTGCATCAATTATTATTAATTCTCAATTTGTCAATATGATATAGAAATGTACAGGGGTGTGCCCGATGGGTTGCTAAAGAAATGGGAGGAGATGTTATGTACACTTTTGTATCTAAAAATAAAACAAGTTTTATATTAATTTATGAAAGGAAATTACACTTTTAGCGAAAACAATTCTATTTCATACAGTATGTCACAATGCTGACTTCTTATGAAGGCGTGCGATTTAGAATACTCCGAAAGCCTAAGAGCCGTTATCGCGACGTTTTTTTATTTTTATTATTATTATTATTTTATTTTTTTTCGTTTAACGTATCTTTAACACATTAAGGTCATTCAAGAAAGGGGTTTTAGGTCCAATCGCTTTAAAATTGCATAGCAGCTACCCAATTGATCTCTCCCAGCCTGGGTTGGAACGGAATAGCCTGTATCACAAGAGCTCGAACTCATGTGATGGTTATCTACGAAGTAAAGCCTCGCCGGACGTTGCACAGCTTTAATAATCTAAAAATAGAAAGCAAAAGCTTTGGTAATCCAAAAATAGAGTACAAAAATCTGAGCTTTATCCCCCAGCTGGCGTACTCCGTTTAAATAGAATCAAGTACATATACTTTCATATGAGACATAACATCGAAATGTTCATACATCTCTGCTCGTCACACAATATCTATATAATCTATCGCACCAAACATCCATGCCATGACTTCTGCAGACATACTGCTGGTATCTGATAGAATAGGTATCTCTATGTGGGTTATCAAAGTGAAGGGGTCTGCTTCTCTTGATTATTGCATCATCCCCTGTTCTTCGATTCACCTAATTCTTAGCAAGCGAGACAACTTTCACACGAATCATATAAAAACCTCTGTGGAATAGTCTGACCCCGCGTCCTGCCTGGGTCAAGCCAAATCAACAATAATCAACATTTGAATAGCAATCTAATAATATCTAATAATAATTTTACGCAATGTCTCGCAGATTGAATTACTTGATCAAAGGATCTAATAGCATATAAGTGCATGCAGTAGATATCTACGAGACGCCTTTCCTTCGTGGCAGAGTGTGCACTGTGCACCAGAGAAGGTTGTTACCTGCTCTGAATTGAATTTTCGTCAAAGATTTTTTCCAATTTTTTATTCCTTTGGTTGTTTCTTGAAATACCACATAATCTTCAGGAAAATTTAATAGCTAGATGGTAATAATGACGAAACATTTGCAGTGTGTCCCAGAAATACCATTCACTACATCACTATCCCTTAACTTTTGAACGTGTAAATTCTTAGGAATAAGAAAAGGGGCCCTGGACAATGAAATATTTATGTGGGATCCGACACTCTGGCAAAAAGTGTAGATTTCTCAAGAATTTTAAATGTTACTATTTTGTATATTCCAAATTAAAAAAGCGTTAACACATGCTTTTTATTTTTTTGAAAAAAATAATCAGGGACGAAGTTAGAAGGCTTAAAATTTTTTACACCCTTGCATTTTTTCCAATTTTTTAAATTGGAAAAAATGCAAGAGATTGAGGTGTAAAAAAATTTTTACACCTCAATCTCTTGCACCCGCTGAAAAAGTAACGCAAACGACTGTGATGAGTGCCCCTGAAAAGATATCTGCACAAAAAATATTCCTGAACTTAATGAGTGCCCCCAAATTTTCAATTACTTGGGTTCAATAGATCCCAAGATAATTAGAGTGGGACGGAGTACATGTTTATTATTAGTTATCTTGTTTATTATTAGTTATCCTATGTTTATTATTAGTTATCTTGAAGTCTGTTTTAACAAAAAGTAAGGACAATTCCTTTCCTTGATTTCTTTAGGATTTTTGAGATGTTAGTGTATTACCCTACAGCTGGAGGGCTATGAATTTTTCCATAACATCTCCAAACTAGACGTCTACCCAAGTAAGACCTAACGAACAATAGAGAGACCACATTTTAATTAAGTATAGTAAGTGTTTTGTAATGTAACAAGGGGAATCAGGTACTTATAGAAAACTCCGGAGGGAATATCTACTCGGGATGAAAATTCTCCGAAATTTCATGACTAATTATTTATGTCTGATGAAGACCAATGAACAATTGCAGACGGTCATCGACCAAAATTACTTTTTGAAAGCATTAAATTATATCTGACCAATGATAGCGCTAGTAGATCTTTGAGCTGTAACATTATATTATAATTGGCCAATGATAGCGCTAGTAGTTCTTTGAACTGTAACATTATATTATATGTGACCAATGATAGCGCTAGTAGTTCTTTAAACTGTAAAATTACATTATATCTGACCAATGATAGCGCTAGTAGTTCCTTGAACTGTAACATTATATTATATTTGAACAATATTAGCGCTAGTAGTTCTTTGAACTGTAACATTATATTATATCTTACCAATGATAGCGCTAGTAATTCCATGAACTGTAACATTATATAATATCTAACCAACAGTAGTTCCTTGAACTGTAACATTATATTATATCTGACCAATGATAGCGCCAGTAGTTCCTTGAACTGTAACATTATATTATATTTGAACAATGATAGCGCCAGTAGTTATTTAAACTGTAACATTATATATATATCTGATAGCGCTTGTAGTTCTTTGAACTGTAACATTATATATTATTATATCTGACCAATGATAGCGCCAGTAGTTCCTTGAACTGTAACATTATATTATATTTGAACAATGATAGCGCCAGTAGTTCTTTAAACTGTAACATTATATATATATCTGATCAATGATAGCGCTAGTAGTTCTTTGAACTGTAACATTTTATATATCTGATCAATGATAGCGCTAGTAGTTCTTTGAACTGTAACATTATATTATATCTGACCAATGATAGCGCCAGTAGTTCCTTGAACTGTAACATTATATTATATTTGAACAATAATAGCGCTAGTAGTTCTTTGAACTGTAACATCCATACTAATATTATAAATGCGAAAGTAACTCTGTCTGTCTGTCTGTCTGTCTGTCTATCTATCTGTCTGTCTGTATGTATGTTACGCTTTCACGCTTAAACTACTGAACCGATTTTGATGAAATTTGGTATGGAGATAGACTAAACTTTAGGAAAGGACATAGGCTACTTTTGGGGTTGAAACTATAAACGGCCATGCCTCTAAGGCGCCAAGCGAAGCGGGCGTATCCTGTTAGTTATATATATATCTGATCAATGATAGCGCTAGTAGTTCTTTGAACTGTAACATTATATATATATCTGATCAATGATTAGCGCTAGTAGTTCTTTGAACTGTAACATATCTGACGAAAGAGAGCGCTAGTAATATTTTCGACTGTATAGACAATACGGCCCTAGGACTAATCGGCAATGTAATATTCCAAGAATATAAATATGAATCCATACTAAAATTTTATCAAAAACGGATAAGGCATTCTAGTTACCGTGGTAAAAATATACAAACAAAGGAAAAATCCTAAAATCCTGGTGTTACAACAAGGCCTCCACATTAATTGGTCAGAAACTGAAGGTTAAAAATTACAAATTCTCATGCATGGTGTTCGAAAATTTCGGCAACTTTTTTGAGGGGATTAGATACTTGAACGCAACTCATTCGAGATGTCTACACCGAATGGGGCGAACCGATCGTGCCGCCCAACCTTTCATTCGACATCGCACTATGACGCGCCTTCAACCCTTTTATTTTGTTCACAAAAGGACACCCGGGGACCCGGATCTATTAAAATATTAACCTTTTTATTTTAATTTCACAGCATGCGAATTTTTCCAATGGCTGAAACTTGAGATTTGTGTTCAGGGGACCTGAAAACTTGTTTTGACAATAAAAACTCGAAATTTTAAGCCCAATACAATAGGTACCTATGTACCTTATTATTTTTTTTAATGTCTCCTTGGCAATCAAGGAATCAAGGCGGAATGTATTATAATTATAAAAGGAAAGGTTTAAATAAAGGTTCAATTTATCCTCATACGGCCTCTCCTGAAAGTAGATACCAACCCAAATTGTGAACTTATGTACGGGTACAGGTGTTCACATATTCAACCATTCAAATTTTCCATTCTGCCAGCAAGGAGACAGCAAATATTTAGTACACGACAAATCCAGTCCTCTAGTTGATTTTCATCTCTTTTACCGTTGTTACAGGTAGATACTTTACATAATTATGTATAGCCTATTTTTTCCTTTACATCATAAGTAGCCCAGTCAAATTAGATTTTCACCTAGAATAAATTCGTAAACAGCGGGAGATGATTTTATTTCACGTTGGGCATCCCGAATAATAGTAATCAAAGTTTGCGACGGTTTCTGAGGTGAGCAAATATTTTAATTTAATTTACTTTTAATTTTGCCGCTAATTTTAGGTTTTTACGTATAACATTCGAACGATAAATTTTATGAAAAAATTGCTCTATTCAACATTTGAATAGCAAACTTAATGAGAATTGAATTTAACGTCGAATACCATATTAAAAAATTAAATTAGGTCCCGTGGTTTGGTCAGAGTGGGAGGTCGAAAATAGGTTATTTTACACTTTTTCAGAAAATTGTAGTATAACCAGGACATACTGTCCTTGGGTTCTCCTTTGGAGGGAAGGCAAAAATCCTTTTCATGTCGTCCCAGCCGTTTATTTCTGCTTCTGAAACATCGGATTATTTATGATGTGAAATAAACTTCATCAAATTTTGCTATAGGACCTAGTGTCACATTGTCAACCAGCTCCACCCTAACGCACTACCAACGCACATATTACCACACAAAGCTTCTAAATACTTTCTTGTAACCAAATTAGCCCCGAGAGAGTACATTCTAATTCAATTCCTTAACAAAAATGAATGAGGCCCAAAAGAGTACATTCTAATTCAATTCCTTATCGAAAATGAATGATTTTGACGTCGGGCGCATGAAAATGAAAACTTGCTATATGTGTAGTTGCAAATCAGCGTTACGACTTTTTAATACAAACTAAGGATCAAATTAGAAAAAAATAGAGCTGCTAGGGGTGCTCTGAAGTCATAAATGCTTTATAACTATAGATTAATAACATTTTTCATTCGAATAACCGTTTCGTGTGGAACGGTTTCGTAGGGGTTAGGGAGGGGATTAGCAAAAATCTCCCCGTGCTGCCCTATCATCACCAAATGCAACGCAGAGCTTCTGCTTGGACGATAAAATTACATAACAATTAAATCTCACAATATAAAATTAGTAATTTTGAGGTCGAAATTACATAATAGTCATATAGCGGCCAATCGGCGCTACGACCACTTTTTGGTTTTTCCGTCTACCTATATGCGTAGGAATTTGCAAATTTTGAAAGTGCTGGGTATGTTCCGAACGTAAAATTAAATTTCCCACAATTTTTACCAAAAATCATTTTTTATTTGAAATAACCGATTTTGAGTTACAGGCGTTTAAATTGGAGTGTAATACACTTTTCTGAAAAAGTGTAAAAAAATAGCCTATTTTCGACCGAATTTAATTTTGAATTAATTATTAAATATTAATTTTGAATAGGGCAATTTTTTTTCATAAAATCCATCGTTCGAATGTTATACGCCTAAAAGTAAAATTAGCGGCAAAATTAAGTGTCTTTTGGCCGCTAAAAAAATTTAGCTCAGAGACCTTTGCAAACATAAATCACTATTATTCGGGATGCCCAACGTGAAATAAAATCATCGCCCGCACTTACCGATTTTAATCTAGGCTCGGCTCTTTTTTGATCTAATTTGACTGGGCTAAAGTAGTAGTTAAGAAAACTTCTCTCAAAAATGCCTTGAATTAAATGAGTGTTCTCTGTTCTCTCTCCCTCTCTCTCTCTCTCTCTCTCTCTCTCACACACACACACACACACACACACATACACACACACACACACAGAAGTTTCATCAAAATCGCATAAGGCGTTCGATAACTCTCGAAAAAGAGAAACACATTTATTAAATTTATTTATTTATTTTAAATTATTTAAATTTAAAAATTTATTTAAATTATTTGTCCGGAATTGTTTGCCCAAAAAATTATCGAAAAATAATGGGAATGACCCTCTCCCAAATCCATAGACTAGATTCCCAGAAAAATTATCCATATTTCTGATTCTTTTTTGATAAACAAAAAAAAAAAGTCGAAACGTTTTCGAATTATATCCAACTAGCAGAATACGCCCGCTTCGCTTGGCGCCTTAGAGGCATGGCCGTTTATAGTTCCAACCCCCTTTTTTTCGCGATAAAAAGTAGCCTATGTCCTTTCCTAAAGTTTAGTCTATCTCCATACCAAATTTCATCAAAATCGGTTCATTAGTTTAAGCGTGAAAGCGTAACATACATACATACATACATACAGACAGACAGACAGAGTTACTTTCTCATTTATATATTAGTATGGAGTATGGATATGGATATGGATATGGATTTTCCAATTTTTGAAAAAAATCAGCAAGTCATAGTTCAATATATCAAAGACTTGGTGGCAAACATATTGTATGACGTGACGTGATGGCACAAATATTGTGTGACGTGGTGGCGAACATATTGTGTGACGTAATGGTACACATATTGTCTGAGCTGGTGGCAAATATATTGTGTGAGCTGGTGGCAAACATATTCTGTGACGTAGTGGCACAAATATTGTGTGACGTAATGGCACCCATATTGTGTGAGTTGGTGGCAAACCTATTCTGCGACGTAGTGGCACAAATATTGTGTGACGTAATGGCATACATATTGTGTGAGTTGGTGGCAAACATATTGTGTGACGTGCCATAAAGATTGGCCATTCAGGCAGAGTGTCCACATTACTTTGAATGGGGTTGGGACCTCTCGAAGATTATAAAAAATGTCAATTTTTCCAGATTTATAACATGATGTTAATTAATTAGAATGGGTAGTACTTTCAGAGTTAAATTACACTGTTGCATCATTTTCATTACAATATTTCATGGTAGCTATGGTGAGGGTGAGTAAATAATTTTTGTTAAATTACTCTGTTGCATCATTTTAATTACACTATTTCATGGTAGTTATGGTAAGGGTGAGTAAATAATTTTTGTTAAATTACTCTGTTGCATCATTTTAATTACACTATTTCATGGTAGCTATGGTGAGGGTGAGTAAATAATTTTTGTTAAATTATTCTGTTGCATCATTTTAATTACACTATTTCATGGTAGCTATTGTGAGGGTGAGTAAATAATATTTGTTAAATTACTCTGTTGCATCATTTTAATTACACTATTTCATGGTAGCTATGGTGAGGGTGAGTAAACAATTTTTGTTAAATTACTCTGTTGCATCATTTTAATTACACTATTTCATGGTAGCTATGGTGAGGGTGAGTAAATAATTTTTGTTAAATTACACTTTAGTATCATTTTAATTACAATATTTCATGGTGGCTATGGTGAGGGTGAGTAAATAGTTTAAATAAGACCTAACGAACAATAGAGAAACCATATTTTAATTAAGTATAGTAAGTGTTTTGTAATGTAACAAGGGGAATCAGGTACTTACAGAAATCTCTGGAGACAATATCCACTCGGGATAAAAATTCTCTGGAATTTCATTATTAATAATATATGTCTCGTGAGTGATCAATGAACAATTGCAGACAGTCATCGAACTAAATAACTTTTTGAAAACTTTATATTATATTCGACCAATGATAGCGCTAGTAGTTCTTTGAACTGTAACATTACATTACATTTGACCAATGATAGCGCTAGTAGTTCTTTGAACTGTAACATTATATTATATTTGACCAATGATAGCGCTAGTAGTTCTTTGAACTTTAACATTACATTACATTTGACCAATGATAGCGCTAGTAGTTCTTCGAACTGTAACATTATATTATATTCGACCAATGATAGCGCTAGTAGTTCTTTGAACTGTAACATTATATTATATTTGACCAATGACAGCGCTAGTAGTTCTTTGAACTGTAGCATTATATTATATTTGACCAAAGATAGCGTTAGTAGTTCTTTGAACTGTAACATTATATTATATTTGACCAATGATAGCGTTAGTAGTTCTTTGAAATGTACCATTATACAGGGTGTCCCAAAAGTCCGAGACCGCCTGAATATAATTTGAACGACTTCATGTGGAGTTTTGAAATTTTGCATAGTATTGTGTCTCAAATTAATCCACCTGATGGTGTGGCCAATTTTTCAGTGGCGGGTCCCATGTGGAACCAAGGGGGTCCAACTTTTGTTTTTTAAATACGAACCCCCATATTGGGATACAATTTCAGAAAGACAATAGAATTAGAAGTATTTTTTAAAAAAATTGGTTTCAAAATGGCGGCCATTTGAAATTTCCAAGATATGGCTTCCAAGAGTGCCTAAAACTAGGAGAATTATTTGCAATGGGATATTGAATGATTGCATAGGACACCACAGTCGAGAAATCAGTTTTTAGACATAATTCGCCTAGTTTTACCCACTTCGCCTACTTTTAGAGATATTTCGCATAATTTTAGACACTCTTGGAAGTCATATCTTGGAAATTTCAAATGAACGCCATTTTGAAACCAAACACGATAGACATATGAAATTTTTTGCAAAGTACTTCTAATTTTACTCTCTTTCTGAAAATCTATCACAAATTTAAAAATTCGTATTTAAAAAACAAAAGTTGGGCCCCCTGGGGGCCACATGGGACCCGCCCCTGAAAAATCGGTCATACCATCAGGTGTTTTAATTTGGGATATAACACCGTGCAAGAATTCAAAACTCCACATAAAGCCGTTCAAAAGATATTCAGATGGTCTCGGACTTTTAGGACACCCTGTATAATATTTGACCAATGATAGCGCTAGTAGTTCTTTGAACTGTAGCAATATATTATATTCGACCAATAATAGCGCTAGTAGTTCTTTGAACTGTAGACAATGCGGCCCTAGGACTAATCGGCTATGTAATATTCCAAGAATATAATAATGAATCCATACTAAATTTCATCAAACTCGGATATAGCATTCCAGTTATCGTGGTAAAAACATACAAACAAAGTAAAAACCCAAAATCCTGGTGTTACAACTTGACCTATACATAATTTGGTCAAAAACTGAAGGTTAAAATTTACAAAATATGATCTGCGAAAAGTTCGGCAACAGCTAAAATTCCGGAATATTTTTGTCTTATTTTGAGGTGGAAAATTACCGTAAAAAATTAACTGTAGATATAATAAATATATTTTCCTGTTTTCTTTTATTATTTAGAATCAAGTTTAAATTCAAGAGAGAGAGATCAACAAATACGAAGGGCTGTCTTTAAAACAAGGATAGAAAAGTTCATAAAAACTACGGATGAACTGGCGAGCTATATGGATGGTTTGAGAATTCAAATGACAGATATAGAAAATCCAATATGGAGTGACTTTTATACAGAAGTTCAATTAGATCCTATCTGTGAACAGATACATGTGAAATATAAAGAGTGTAACAAAACGTTTGCACAACTGGTTCAGATTAGAGAAGATTCATACAAGTTGGATGATTATATTGATCTTCAAAGTTTAATAGAAGAAGTTGATCAAGCAGAGATAAAATTGAAAAATATTCGGACTGAGTTCACAAGGATTGCCGAAAAATTATTTGTTATAAACCAAAAACTTGCAGATGCAACAGAGGCTGCTTTCACCAGACTAAAAATAGAATCTGCTGAATCTAATGCAAGGGAACTTATAAACGAAGATATTAAAGAAAAAATGACGGCCGCTTCACCCAAAAGAGAAGGGTCCTCCTCTAAATCCAAAAGAAAAGGAAAAAACAAATCAAAACATTAAATAAATAGCACTTTAATATACCTAATAAAATCTCTAATATATAAAAGTAAAATATGTTGCATGGGTGTGTGCTTGTCCAGAATTGGCTGGAAAGGTGAGAATAGAGAAATTTGACAAGAATGGAACAACCCAAAACCATATGTTGTAGACTCAGGAAAATTAACAAAAGTCAGAAATGTTTTTATGGGTAATTCTTTGGTCGACATTTTTTTTTTTTTTTTTTTTTTTTTTTTTTTTTTTTTTTTNTTTTTTTTTTTTTTTTTTGGTCGCAGAAATATGTAACATAATTTATCAATTTGAATTTGGGATGAACCTTTTCGTACGTATTTAATAAATTTTGAAATTATATTTCTTTTAATAATTATTACAAGGTTAATTTTGAAATTTACTTCAAGTTGTAATTCCATTAATAATAATTTCGGTTACAATATTTTTTATGGTAGTGTTTTGGCAGCAACTATTGGATGTTTGGTCGGAATCTGATGAATTTAGGTGAAAGTAGAGATTATCATTTCAAATATTATACCCAAATACTCTGAGAACGCCGGACTAGATGTTGATCATCCCAGTCCCTTCCATGGCGATGGTGTTTAGTAATAACCATTATTAATAAGCGCAGCGAAACCAAACCAATTCACAGCGAAGCAGTTTCCCGGTTTCTCTTGCAATAATAGTTATTATGTAGCACGCACTTTTGCCACTTTTGGTGCACGGCGAACGGGCTCTTTTTTTTATTCCATTTTCGAATAAAAAAATTGATTTTTTGGAACAGAGGTTGGAAAAAGGCTAAGTTACAACCTCTGTTCCAAAAAATTATCTATTATTGCGGTCAAGTTTATTCTTTCTGCTATTCATCCCATACTTAAATTTATATTAGACTCAATGCTCTTAAAGTAATACCGACTTGGTCAGATTTTTCTGCGTAGAATCGCAAAATACTACTAAAATGGTAACCATATTACAAACATTATTATTGCATTCAAATTGGAGGTTAACTGCCCCAACCCGTAAAGAAAATAACCCTTCAACCAGATTTTAATTTATAAAAATTATGCCTATACATAGTGACCAGATACATACAAGATATATATATCTACCACGGTAGATACCTAAACTTCTTGAAATATTTTGAAGAGTCAACATTTATAAAGTTGCGCAGAAATGAAGTAATGGTCATCAATATTGACAAGTTGTTGATCATAATTACTATACTTATACTGGCAGAATTGCATTAATAAATAATGGAAAAGATAATGCATTCAGTTGCATAGTATAAAATGGAACTACTTTATAATGGTTAGTGGTGGCCAAAACATTTAACTCCGCCAATTTGAAGTTTATCCTGTAGTACGAGTATTGTACTATGCTACGGTATCCCTTGTAGAACCGGATATCTGACGGTGTGCATAACGTGGTGAATTGTTTTCTGGTTCTGGTGCGCTCAGATTTCCACTGGAATTGCAGTATGGAACCATAAAGGTATGATTTGTGACGGACTGACTTACTTGGTGCACAATTAGACTACAAATGTTACCAAATTTCATCGAAATCGGTCAACGCTAAGGGGAAAAGTGCGACGCAGGTATATCCACTCACCTAAATACACCCTTTTAGGTGCGTGTGAGCAGTTATTCTTAAAATATAACCTCTTCACCAAGCACTGATGGCTTGATGGTTAAGTCTCTGTCTTTCGAATCCAAGGGTCCCGGGTTCAATTCGTAGCTATGTCTAACTGATGAGTTCTAATAAGAACGAAACACGTGTCTCAGGCTGTTTTGTGGGTAGGTATGTATATATTGTTCTATCTGCGTGATAATATGAGGTAAATGTTAAAAATATATATACATTGTTAAAATATAACTTGTCAGACAATTTTATAATTATTTTCTTCTTACTTCTCCAATCAGATCACATGAATGCTTTAGAATTACTGACCACTGACTTTAGTTGAACAACATGTAAAATATCAATAAGTGATAAGTTCAAAAGGTACTAGGTTAGTCATTAAGCAGGGTAAAAAATAATATTTTAAAATTTAATCTCTGCGTTAAATATTGCATCAAAAATAATACAATAGGGAAAGGTATGTCAACATTGTTGAATCATATTATCCTGTCACTCAATCTATTATATTGTCATTCAATATTTTATCCATCAAACAAGTAAAACAAAAATCTACTTTGATCAATCAAGTGATCTAAGTAAAAGGCCATTTCTGAAAAGGGATTCCATTTTCAAGTATTCGATAATTTGGAGCGAGCACATGTTGGCAGAGGTTTGAGTACCTATTTGCCAACTTAGAACATGGATTCATTAATTTTGAATTTTTCTTGTAGTGTATTTATCTACGACTGACAGTCACGTCTATCTTCCATGTCCAGCTGGATTTATTTCATTTAATTTGATCAACATTAAGGGCCATATTATAAAACAGTGGCCACTCGCACTTGTAAAATTTCTGTTTTTATATTATAACTAGCTGTTTTCCCGTGCTTCGCTAATTACGGTTACGAAATTCAACAACAATTTCGAGATCGCGATATTAAGGCTTCCCGATTTTAGATTTTTGGTGGAACGTGGAACCGACCTCCAAAGTGAGCATCGCTCCTACTTAGAAAATTCAATATTTTCATATCAAGGATATAACTTTTTGTACTGCGGAACACCTCTGTATCGTATTTCAGCTTTCTCGCTCTTCAAGTGGTAGTGACCACTCCAACTCGCACTCAAGTGAAGTTTTATAATATGACCCTAAACCCTAAATGGAAAAAGTGCCACTTAAGGCAGACTACATACATGGTACTACATATCTTGAAATGGTCGATTTTAAGGCTGTTCAAATTTATTTCTGTCGAGTGAACAAAAATAATTTCTGCGTGGCTAACGAAAGGCTCTCTTGTTATACCCCAATATCTTGATACAAACATGCAAGTATTGTGGTGAACGTCTACCCAGCAGAATAAGCATTACTCTATTGGGATACACACAAAATGGGTAAATTTAGACAAAAATAAAGCTGTGAATAATCTTGAATCAACACCTTTGAGTCGCTTATACGCCTATGACAAGAATAGTTTCATTAAACATATGACTGGTAGTCAGGCCCGACAAGAGGGGAATCCCCCAAGCCCGGGCCTTGAAAAAGTTAAAAGTTTTGGAATTTTTTTAAACACACCAGAAGTTTAGCGATAGTGGGCTAATATGGGACAATGGCTATTGCAGAACACTGATTTTAAAATTGGTGCGACCTTTCAGCTTATACAGCAATCATATATATTGTTAAATTTCGTAAACATTAACATCTGATAATCGAATTATTTGTTGCCAAGAAGAAGCGTACACGCCTTATCACATCAACAAAAAGTGAATTACTTACTTACTTACTGCTGGGCTTCAACAGGCCGCGGGGGCCCAAAACCTCTGAGGATCATGTCTCGCCATTCTGTTCTATCCTGTAATAAATAACAATATTTATTATTGCCCATACGATGATTTTTGATGAAAAAATAATAGAGGGGCCAGTAAATTTTTTCCCCCGACCCGGATTTTCTGTCTGCGACCCTGCTGGTAGTAACTTTCGAATCAGACCACAGGAATCGGATTTTCAATACTATAAGCAACTCTTCTATGGTTAACACATCCAAACAAACGTTAAATATGGGCGCTAAAATTTGCAACTTTAGACACCACAAAGCAAAATAAATCTGAAAGAAAGAACTCCATCTGGGACAAACTTTATCCACTTAGAAAATTTCAAGCTTATCCACAAACTGGGGAACTGGTGATACTGAGATGAGCACACACACAGATGGCTTCTAATCTATGGTCAATTAGATCAAATTTGGGCCTTTGACGACTTGACTGAAGAAAACGGTCCACGTGGCAGAGTTTCGAAATTTAAGATATTTGAAAATAGGTGCTTAACTTCGAAAAGTCTTTAGTATTTGTCCAACGTAAACAGTCCATTGATTCACAAAAATTTAATCAATGAACATGAATAAAAAAACTCACAAAAAATTATCATTGAAAAAAGGCCAAGTTCCAGTTTTTCAACCAAAAATTTCCGCCTATGGAAGTAGTGATATCTATTATTGGGGCCAAGTTTATTATTGCTGCTGTAATCCCGAACTTAAATTTATTATTGCACGTTCTTCTGTCTCAATTTTCTTAAAGTAATACGGACTTTACACTTGGTCAGTTTTTTCTAAGAGGATCAGTTTTTTCTCCCTGTAGTCCCCATTGCACACAGGGGACAAGTGTCAAGTCAGCGGCCACTATGACTCACTGATCTGAGTCGTGCCTGTGGCTCCAGACAGGGCTCAGAAGGGGGGTCTCCTGTGGCCGTTGTCTGGTACACTGGATCCAGGACCTCATCGCGGTCAGGGAATGAAAACTAAGCGGGAATGAGTATATTATTCCCGCCTTAGGCCAACTCTGGATGCTCTGGTTGGGGAGTGGCTGCAGTTCAGCCAGCCCCCAACCTTCTCGGCCGAAGGTCTGAGAAGTGATCAACCCCCCATAAACCAAATGAGACTCGGGGTTGTAATGGGTCGTGGGGTAAACGGTCCAGCCGTGTCTCCTACGGAATACCGGGCGCCCTTCCGTAGTAAAGCCTTCCACCAGTATGGATCACTGCTGGTGGTGACTTGTTATTTATTCCTCTTATAAAAACTCATGGGAGAGAAATTAAATAACAAACCCGCTGGAGGTAACTCCAGATATATACACGTGTTGAAGGTTGTACAGATAAACCTTCAACATAGCAAAGCAGCTACTGCTGCCCTCTGCAGGCTCTTCCTCGCCTGCAACATTGACGTTGCCCTGATTCAAGAACCCTGGGTGACTGGGGGGAAGGTATCAGGGCTCGGAACCACTAGGGCGCGGATCATATATGATCAGGCCTCTATTAAACCAAGAACCTGTGTTCTTGTCAACCCTAGGTTATCATTTCTCACACTG
>CM022874.1:34975064-35080809 GCA_012654025.1 Pachypsylla venusta
TTTTTTTTTTTGGCCCCATGGCTCCAAATTTTTTCAAAATTCAAAAATGACCCAAAATTTTGAAAATATGGCCCAAAAACAATATGGCCGAATATATTTGATCTTTATTTTGGCTTCTGGCTTCCCGTCAAACGATTTTTTCAGCCAAAATATCTCTAAAATTTCTGCACGAATACAATACTTTATCTTCTATGGAAGAGAAAGTAAAAATATCTATGTAGAAAAATGAAATGACTACTTTGTTATTATTGTAAACATAATTCTATGAAAACCTCAATGTTACAACTTCGACAATGAGGTCAAACAAAACAAATGTTGAGCATCATTCAATTAGGTTTGACCATTATAAGAAATGGGTGTCCGAGATTTTTTTGTTGTTCTTGTACAAAATCTCACCATCGATTCAGAAATGACAAAATGAGATTGAATTATTTCCGGACATGTGAGTAGATCACTAGATAATTATCTAATGGATCTAATCACGATCCCACTAGCACTTAACGATTTTTTTGTCGTCTAGCACTAACGGGAACTGGTGTATTCAACGTGCCATAGACACTGTCTTAATTTTTGTGTCTAAAGTGTTTTTGAAAATTTAGGTTAGTGCTGTGTTTGTTTGATGGAAATCCTGATTTATGTTAAAATTATAATCATTACGTGGGTCAGTATACCAACTGGGTGGGCTTTGCGTTTTATAAGAATTCATTGGAACTAAGGAACTATATGGCTGAATTTCATTCTGTCCAACTGGTTTTCATATTCCTTTTCCAAAATTGCACAGCTTCCAATCGTTTTTATCTTATATCTATCAATGATTCGTGATTTATAACACCAGGAATCAAATTGTCCCATTAAAAAGAAATTACCGTAAAATATATTATTTTATCCCCATATAACGAAATCCATTTTCTACTTACAAATATGGTGTATGTTTTATTTTCTTTCTTTAAAAACAAATCTATAACTTTAACCGGAACTTTGTTAACCTTCAAACATTGGAGGTGTGTCCTTTTACTTTGAAGGTGAACAAGAAATCAGATTCCATCAAGAATATTTTTTAATCTAAAGTTAAGAGAAAAAAAACTCATGGCTCCAGTCTAAAATCTAAAGTTCAGTGGCGGGGGAGGGTTGATACAACACCAATAAATGAACTCTTAAGCTGTCATTAAATTTTTGAAATCGGAGAGGGAAGGAAATATTTATCGGAAAAAAAACAATCTGAAAAAAAAAAAATCCATAATTAAATGTTCTAAAATTAAACCTACATATATGAAAATCCACATAAATAAACTTTTTTCACCATAGATTGTGTAGAATTAGAGGACACATTACAAAACAACAAAAAACTCCTCAAGTTTGACAAATTTCACAGAAGACCTATTTTTGAGATGATAGGAAAGAAAAACATTTAATTTAAAACAGCTTATCCGCACGTATTTTTACAACAATTGTACCTACCTATGGATATGGCTGTCCCTGCCGTTTCGGTACAATGATCATGATCACTTACTAGTCTGTTGTCTTCAAGAAGTTTAATGTACTCCGAAATAGCATCAAATGTGTCGATAAAAAAATGCATCGATAAATATCTGTTCTACTAGTCGACTATGCCTCGTACGCCACTGGACATCTCTCAACAAAAAGAAATCCAAATACCAATGATAATGCGCCCTCAGGCTAACAAGGCATTCTAGTAAGTATTACACAGTACAATCTAGTTCTTATTCTTGTCGAAGAAAAACGGCCATAAAAATATATCTAGTTTAAAAATAACTTCTTGAGATAAAAGGAAAATTATTAGTGATTCAAAATAGAACTCGATTATGAGCTTGTTTGTGTATACCAAAAATAGTACTCGGTTAGGAGCTTATTTGTGTATAACGAAATAGTACTCGGTTATGAGATTGTTTTTGTATACCAAAAACAGTACCCGGTTAGGAGCTTGTTTGTGTAAACCAAAAATAGTACTCGGTTATGAGCTTGTTTTTGTATACCAAAAATAGTACTCGGTTAGGAGCTTGTTTGTGTATACCAAAAATAGTACTCGGTTATGAGATTGTTTTTGTATACCAAATATAGTACTCGGTTAGGAGCTTGTTTGTGTATACCAAAAATAGTACTCGGTTATGAGATTGTTTTTGTATACCAAAAATATTGCTCGGTTGTTTGTGTATACCAAAAATAGTACTCGGTTATGAGCTTGTTTTTGTATACCAAAAATAGTACTCGGTTAGGAGCTTGTTTGTGTATACCAAAAATAGTACTCGGTTATGAGATTGTTTTTGTATACCAAAAATAGTACTCGGTTAGGAGCTTGTTTGTGTATACCAAAAATAGTACTCGCTTATGAGCTTGTTTTTGTATACCAAAAATAGAACTCGGTTAGGAGCTTTTTTTGTATACCAAAAATAGTACTCGGTTATGAGCTTGTTTTTGTATACCAAAAATAGTACTCGGTTAGGAGCTTGTTTACGTAAACCAAAAATAGTACTCGGTTAGGAGCTTGTTTGTGTATAACAAAAGTAGTACTCGGTTATGAGCTTGTTTGTGTATAACAAAATAGTACTCGGTTATGAGCTTGTTTGTATATACCAAAAATAGTACTCGGTTAGGAGCTTGTTTGTGTATACCAAAAATAGTACTCGCTTAGGAGTTTGTTTGTGTAGACCAAAAATGTGAATCAAAATGGAACTCGAGCAGTAGCCTGTTTGGGTATACGAAAAATGTGTTTCAAATAGTAATCGCTCAGGAGCTTGTTTGCGTATAACAAAATAGTACTCGGTTATGAGCTTGTTTGTGTATACCAAAAATAGTACTCGATTAGGAGCTTGTTTGTGTATACCAAAAATAGTACTCGGTTATGAGATTGTTTGTGTATAGCAATAATAGTACTCGATTAGGAGCTTGTTGTGTATACCAAAAATAGTACTCGGTTAGGAGCTCGTTTGTGTAGACCAAAAATGTGAATCTAAATGGAACTCGAGCTGTAGCCTGTTTGGGTATACGAAAAATGTGTTTCAAATAGTAATCGCTCAGGAGCTTGTTTGTGTAGACCAAAAATGTGAATCTAAATGGAACTCGAGCTGTAGCCTGTTTGGGTATACAAAAAATGTGTTTCAAATAGTAATCGCTCAGGAGCTCGTTTGTGTAGACCAAAAATGTGAATCTAAATGAAACTCGAGCTGTAGCCTGTTTGGGTATACAAAAAATGTGTTTCAAATAGTAATCGCTCAGGAGCTTGTTTGTGTAGACCAAAAATTTGAATCTAAATAGAACTCGAGCAGTAGCTTGTTTGGGTATACAAAAAATGTGTTTCAAATAGTAATCGCTCAGGAGCTCGTTTGTGTAGACCAAAAATGTGAATCTAAATAGAACTCGTGCAGTAGGTTGTTTGGGTATACAAAAAATGTGTTTCAAATAGTAATCGCTCAGGAGCTTGTTTGTGTAGACCAAAAATGTGAATCTAAATAGAACTCGAGCAGTAGCTTGTTTGGGTATACAAAAAAATGTGTTTCAAATAGTAATTGGTCAGGAGCTTGATTGTGTATACCAAAAATGTGAATCTAAATGAAACTTGAGCAGTAGCTTGTTTGGGTATACAAAAAATGTGTTTCAAATAATACTTGGTTTGGAGCGTGTTTGGGTGTACGAAAAATGTGAATCTAAATAGAACTCGATCAGCAGCTTGATTGGGTATACAAACAATGTGAATTTAAATAGAACTCGAGCAGCAGCTTGTTTGGGTATACAAAAAATGTGTTTCAAATAATATTCGATTAGGAGGGTGTTTTTGGGTGTACGAAAAATGTGAATCTAAATAGAACTCGAGCAACAGCTTGTTTGAGTATACAAAAAATGTGTTTCAAATAATACTCGGTTAGGAGCTTGTTTGGGTATACGAAAAATGTGAATCTAAACAGAACTCGAGCAGCAGCTTGATTCGGTAATTTGTGTGAACATCACACGACTTTCCTTATCTACAAAAAAAGAAGACAGCTGGAATGTCAATTTTCAATGCCAAACACGGTTCTAGTTCCTCAGAGCCCAAATCTCGAGTGTCAGCCATTGGTTATGCATGTGTCCAAAAGTGTCGTTTTGCATCCCATGCATAAAATTAATGTAAACAGCACTCACCGTTCTCTTTTTAGGAAATAACCGTCACTACGCGGCCGGGCACCGCCAAAAACCGCCAACAGTGAATTAAACTTCAACCAAAGGTGTCTTTGGGTAATCGATGCATAAAAGTAATATGAATAGGCACCAAGTTACAACCTCCAGCAGTTACCATTCCCTTTTTAGGCAGGATCAATTAAAACCGCCAAAAAGGAACGAAACTACCAAGTTTGTGGTTCGTTGCAGGCATAAATGGACATACGTATGAAATTTCAAGTCTCTTACACTAATCGTTCTTAAGATATCTTGTTCACAGACAGACAGAGGGACAAACACACACACACGGACCAATGACTGAAACTCGAGATTTGGGCTCTAGGGACCTCAAAACGTGTTTTGGCATTGAAAATGTCAGCCTATTACAATACTTTGTATAGGATAAGGAAAGTAAAAATGTATTTCAAAATAGATGTCTCTTACAGGAGCTTGTTTGGGTATAGAAACAATGTTACTGTGTGTCGTACGAAAGCCATTTGCTGATCATCCGTCATCTCTTTAACATCTTATGTTATTTACCCTAAATACATACAAAAAGCCACTCATAATGATCTCGTCCAGCCTGGGTTGGGCTGGGAACAGAATATATATCACTATGTGGTCACCCACCAAGTAAAACCTCGCTGGAAGTTCCTTCACTTCAGTGATCTTAAGGAAACTGATGTGTTCAAGACCTACAACCTACAGAATCATACTGTATTAATTAGTATTCGTATAACCACGTTTCATTGTCATAATGACACAAAGACATAAGTTGTAGTTTGTCGCAATCACGGAGCGACGCGACTGCCCAGTGAGCCAGCTTCGTGATAATTTCTCAGAATGATTTCAGAATTTTCAGACTTGTGAATGTTTGACTTAGTTTGATCTTGATGATGTTTTGATTATAGACAAATGCTTAAAATCATTGTCTTCCAATATTCAGGTACGATTATAAATCATTTTTTAATTTTTAAATTTTTACAAATGCCGACTCTCGCCCTCGGCACGAGACCCTCATACAATTAACTGAGCTAGAGAACCATTATTATATTTTATTTAAGTATAAGTTCCAACTTTGAGATCAAACAGAAGTGAATCTCTATTGATTAATCTCTAATAGAGTGGAGATTTTAAAATCCCATTGGTCGACACAACTTAATGGTATTCAAAGTCACAAGTTGGAAGAGAGCACAAAGCCAAATTAGTATTAACTTTATCAAGTATCTTACTGCTATATCTCAGAGACAAAGCCATACGGGGTGCCTCATGATTTGATTCAGAAAAGTGCATTTTTAGGATTCCAACAAAAGCTAAACCACGCTCTATGGATATCTACGTATTCAGCTTGCCACAAGGGGCTCGCCTTATCCTATAAAAAGGATTTTCAATGCCAAAACACGTTTTGGGGTCCCCAGAGCCCAAATCTCGAGTTTCAGCCATTGGTCCGTGTGTGTCTGTCTGTGAACAAGATATCTCAAGAACGGCAAGTGCTAGAGACTTGAAATTTGTTATGTAGGTATGTCAGTTTTATGCCATGAAAGTAAAATGAGCTTTTGGTGGAAATCGAATATACAGTTGGCGGTTTTATGCCGTTTTTTAGTGGTTTTCGCATATCCTGCTTAAAATGAGAACGGTAATAGCTAGAACTTTAAATATAGTGCCTAATCATATCAATGTCATACAAGAAATTGATTGAAAAATGCAACTTAGATTGAAGTATAATATATTGTTGACCGCTAATTAGCGGTTGAAGGCCACTTTTTGGCGGTTCCGCCTAAAACCAGAATGGAAAGAGCTAGAACTTGAAAATTGGTGCCAAATAAATATCAATTTCAAGTAAGAAATTGAAAAGTACAAATTAGGTTGAAGTGTAATATATAATTGTATTTCTAATCTGGGGACTTCAAAACATGTTTTGGCATTGAAAAATCGACATCAAAAATTTCAGCCCATTACAATACTTTCTTCTTCTTTTTTATAAATAAGGAAGGAAAGTCGTGTGATGTTCACACCCAATTTTTTACATGTGAAATTTACTGTTAAATGAGTGGGAAAAATATTTAATCATATGTCTCGGTGGTCTTACAAAGTTCGTTTCACCTAGGATATTGTGAAAAATCCTTCCAGATCGCACCAGATTGGAATGTCCTAATGACCCCCTACTTACCCTAATAGTTGTATTTATTTTGTACCGGCACGACTTAGCTATAGGTCAGGTGAAAGGTAAGAGGCAATTCAAACTGCTACAAAAATTCTCTGCAAGTTGAGAAAATTTCAAATGCCTACTCGTCACCTGAATAATGTTCCACAGATAAAATCTTATACCTGGTTGATTCTTGTATTGCTGTGATGTTGTTGCTTTTTTTATTGTTTTTTTTTTTTTATTCTTATTGTTATTTGTTGAAAATAAAAATGATTCACGATCTTTGAAAATTTTAAGTATACAGTAATTGTTTTATTTTGAATTCACAAGAGGAGACATCAGGAGAAGGTATTGCGCACAATCGGAAACTCCTCGCAAGGATCGAGAGGTGGGGGAGATTTCTTAAAAAGGCTCATCACTCTCATCAGCCATCCATCAGTCTGATGTAGCAGAGATACGCGATCATTGAAAGTCGTGCTGACCAGAATGAAAGTTGCATGACTTTACCCAGTGTCTCTGCCGTTGGTTGACCAAAATCACATGAATGGTTTAATGCTTTTTAGCTTGTTGGGGCCAACAAGATTGGCTGGCAGTAAAATGGATTACTTAAAAAATGTTAAGAGTGGGTGTTTGGCAACTTCGTCTAAAAACAATGCTCGTACGTAAATGTGTTTTATGGTTTTGATGGACAGGAAGATCATGAGAAAGCAATACCATCACAAGTGGTCGACCTTTAGATTGGGAAATAGATTTTGAGTGAAACTGATGGTGTTTGAGGGGTTGGCCCGACTGGTGTGTGTATTTGATTCATTAGTGGCATCATCGTGTCGATAATAACCAAATGTTTGAGTCAACAGCACTAAATAAGTTGATGTCTACTGCTGAAGTTTTTAATTGTCATCATACATATCTATTCTTGGAGGCTGATAATTGACATGGACCCCCCAGAATCATGTCATTTAATGCAATATAGGTAACTACATCATTAACACAAGAAAATGAGTTACAAAACATAATAATATTACAGAGTTGCTTCCTGTGCTATTTTACACAATCAGCCCAGAGGTCAGAGGTTCGGGAGCATGTCAACCTCAAGTAACTTCTCACATGATTTACTTTTCCCCTTGAAATTGCTCTAATAGGATAAATATAATAACAAGTTTTTAGTACTAGGGTTAACGTTTACATCATCCACCCGGTAGTACCAATACCTCTAAGTACCCTTGACCTTTTAAAAATATATATACGATTGAATAAATTATAAACTTATACTAACTTAAATAACCAATCCGATCTAAAACCAGTGAGGCGATCGACAATCGATATAAGAGAAAGATAACAAACAGTGTTGTGTTATTCAATTTATTGTTATTGATTGATAATAATAACAATTCAGATCAATTCTTTTTGCGTCGGATTTTGAAAAGTCAGATATAGATCTGTGAGATCAACATATACCAAGGTAGCAAAGTACCGAGGTACTGAAGGCCAAAATTCTTGGAAACTAAAAATCATGTGTTATATCATTTGTGTTGCATTGTCACAACATACTCTTGTGTGCATTACAGCTTTGTAAAGACCAATATACAGTAGATTCAAATATTTTTAATTTTTTGCTCTTATAATGCTGTAGCTGGTCGCTACTCACACCTAAAGTAGCTAATCAGTGTCATTGCACCACGAACAAGCAACCAGAGTTCCCAAAAATATTTCGGCTCCGTCAGGAAATTGACCCATACCTATCTTTTGCTTTCAAAGTCAGTGTGATGTCCACACTATGCCAAGGAAACCATGATGTGTATAAGCTAAAAATCGGTTACGTCCGTTTAAGTTAGATCAGTGAAGTTAAACAACAATGGGCGTGGTGCATATTCAATCTCCGGATGGGAACCCATATGGCAACAATATACGTGTCATTGGCTTTATCGAGGAACACTCAGCCTTACGAGGACAACTGAGTAGCTGTTTGTGATTACAGCAAAACGGCAAGATAGGCACCTTTGCCTTCCCACAGATGCCCCCCCCCCATTTACTCAAACTTTTGGTATAGTCAAATTATTGTTCAGATATTTCGTATAGAAATCTACACCAACGAGAAATACAAAGTGGTGATCTTTTTGTGCACCAGTGCCTGCAAATTAGACAGTAAAGAAATTGTAAGTAGGTGCTTTGCTTATATCCCAACTTGGTTCAAATTCGCTTCTGAAGCTCACAATACAAATGCCAGAAGGCCAATACCTTACGGAGGCAATCCATGGACGATCTTCTGAAGTGTTGACATGGTATTTACCAGCGCTATCTTTAGCTCCATTATTTAAACTTATCAAAACATTATTTGAAGAAGAATAAATATCAATTCTAACAGAGTTAGTTAAGAGAAGACGTATAAGTAAGTGAGTCCCTAATATTTATTAATATGATACAATGTGGAATGTAAAATGTAAGGCCTAACTCTTTGATAGGCAGAAATAATGCCTTAATTAATATGACATTTCAAGGCTGGAGATAGTAACCACCATTTTGATTAAATAAATAGTGTTAAAAATCTGGCCAGATTACCAAAAAAAGATAGTCGTAACTCAAGTACGGTTAAATAGATATTTTTTTCTGGGGGTTCAATTATTATGTTCTCGACATTATTTTGGGCCGTATTAGCTCTTACTATACCGTTTTGTCTTAACAATTCGGACAAACATACAATCAACCACCGCTCTTGAAATGTACTAAAAACTTTAAAATGTCTACCCCTAAAAAATTAAAGAAGGTTAGTACAACCACAAAAAGATGGTTAGAATAGTAGAGTTCACGCGGTGCCGATGCCTAAAAATTCTATGGTCGGCTTCGACATCAATTAATTACAAACTTGTATTATTCATCAGATAGGTACCTCTAGAATGTCCTGCACCCTCCTCTAGCAGTATCTTTAATCCTGTTGGATTCTAACTGCTCGTACATCAGGTTGCCATGACTACAATAACACAAACACAATAACAACAAAGAAAACAAACCTCTCTCGTCCATCAAACACATAGGTAGATATTTATCTTGAGTTAACATTTCCATTGTCCATATCATATTAAAGAATTTTTTCTTGAAATGCAGCTGAAATACTTGCAGACAATAGTGGAGGCTCAGGTAAAGGATCTAATCAACCAGGATTCGATTTATTTTAATTCCAAAAAAAGATAATATATGGCACTTAGTTCATAGCCAAAAGGCCGAGAAGCCTCACTGGCCTCGTGGGTATCAACCCGACTTTGCACGCTGTGCTTGGTTATTTGGATTCACTCAGCCTCGTGAGAACAACTTAGTAGGTGGTTATCGAATATGTAAGTGGCGAAGAGGAGCGCCATTAAAAGGGTAAAAAAATAGTGCTGTAGTGATTTAGTTTATTGGCCCTTGTAGTGCTGTGATACCAACAAGAGTAAGTTATGACAATGCAATGAAATGTGTTAACACAAAGAATAACACATTTACCTATTTATTTTAATTTTATTTCAAAGTTTAAAGATTTTCCCCATTATAATTTAACAATATCGAAAGTTTTAACACTAAAGGGGCCGCCGCGCCGGTCCCATTTGCCTTTGGGATTCAGTATACCTATAGGTTTGGTATTGTGCGTAGTTCATACAGTTTAGCATTATATCCACTAACCTTTTAAAATATGCACTGAGTCACGAGGAACACTCCTAAAAAATCTAAATGGATGAAGGTAAATTACACCATAAATATAAAGAAGCTGACCAAACAATTAATTTAGCACGATAGGACTCCTACTGTGCCAAGAAAAAATTAATATTTGAATTGATTCTAGGATTTCCCAGCGAAGATAATGGCTTTAGCATGGGCACCTAACAACATCAAGCTTGCCGTGTGCAGTGCCGAGAGAATTATCTATTTGTTTGATGAGAAAGGAGAAAAAAAAGATAAATTTCCCACAAAACCAGCAGATTCTCGGGTGGGCATATAAATCACATTTAATGTTTTTGTTTGTTCATATTATTCTTCTTTCACCCTTTCCAATTTTATTCGGAGTCGGCCTTGCTTTCCTTAATTCTACCATGCCACAACATTTTTTTTTCTTTGTCTACTCTCTTTAGCTGTAGCCCTTTCCTGGCACGGTAACCCTCACTTGCATCTAACAATATCCATAGAAACTGCGTAGAAAATCGCAATTTGCTGATGATCTATCATCATTGGTTTGAAGCAGAGTTTTTTTAAAGGCCGGATGCCCTTCCCGAATCCTGATACCAAACCTTCTGTATTTACACGGGCTTGCGACCGTCACCTAATGAAGCTGGTTTGCTCCCCTCGGTGGCTGCATTTTTGTTGGTTAATACTATTAGTCTACAAAGGATGTGACATAGTGACAGCTCTTCAAATGAGTTTTATGATGATACCATTAAGCAACGTTCCCATAGTATATGTACACTCTTGAAGTTGTATACAGGTGACAGCTCTTCAAATGAGTTTTATGATGATACCATTAAGCAACGTTCCATAGTATATGTACACTCTTAAAGTTGTATACAGGTGACAGCTCTTCAAATGAGTTTTATGATGATACCACTAAGCAACGTTCCCATAGTATATGTACACTCTTGAAGTTGTATACAGGTGACAGCTCTTCAAATGAGTTTTATGATGATACCATTAAGCAACGTTCCCATAGTATATGTACACTCTTGAAGTTGTATACAGGTCCTCCTGGTCTATAGTGGATATCACACAAGCAATTCACGCATGCTATACGCTATACGGGTTCAAATCCCGACGGGTTCGATTTTTTTCGATTTAGTGCTTGTGATTTCTCTCTACCCCGTGAGGACAATTGAGTAGCTACTTTAATGGGAATAGTAACCAGTGGCGGCATTTCCAGACAAAATTTTTTGGTAGAAAAGATTTCAGAAGTTAAATTGATTTTTTTTTTTTTTTCGATTTAGTGCTCGTGATTTCTCTCTACCTCGTGAGGACGATTGAGTAGCTACTTTAATGGGAATAGTGACCAGTGGCGTCATTACCAGAAAAAATTGTTTGATAGAAGAGATTTCAGAGATTATATTAGTATATGCGGCTCTTAGTAATGCTGTGACACCCACAAAAATTGTAAGAGACCATTTGGCCTTACACAAAGAAACTCTACATTTACATATACAGGTTCCAGACAGTGGGACAGATATTTCGAGGAAATCGATTTTCGGGTCTGTTGTAAGAATGAGGAAATGTCCTTGAAAAGTAGTCTCGTTTAAGAAATAAGTTGAAACATTTGATTAATGTTATACCTTTACGGCATATGGTTATTTCAGAATGGGCGGAAAAGCTATATGGTGAAAGGCTTAGCTTTCTCTCCCGATTCAACCAAGTTAGCAGTCGGACAGTCAGATAATATCATCTTTATTTACAAGATAGGTGACGAATGGTGAGTCATTAAAGTGAAGTATAATCATAGAAGTATATAGCGTGTCCCGAAATGACAGGTCACCCCCCCCCCCAACTTTNCCCCCCCCCTTAACTTTTGAACGGCTTGGAATTTTTGGAACCCCATATATTTTTTGACTGACCACGACGAACAGTTCCGGCGCACAATTGTACCCTATCACTCCCAACAGGGACTTAGATTAAATTTGAACATTCCATGTTGAACCAATCAAAATAAGAGAGAGGAGTGACAGGAGAGTCTGATATATTTTATAAAGGTACTGAGCTCAAATGGTACACTTAGATATGTTTCAGTTTATCGAGAGTACTTATAATTTCCTATGTCACCTTTTCACGACAAATATATTTTCCTATTTATTTTCGTCAGGGGAGACAAGAAAGTTATTTGCAACAAATTTGTCCAACAATATCCAGTAACATGTTTGGTGTGGCTAACAGAAGGTCCTATCATATACGGTCAATCAGATGGTAAAATTAGGGCTGCTCATGTCAAAGCCAACAAGGCACAAACTTTATATGCATCCAATTCATTTGTCGTGTCCATTTGTGTTAAGTAAGTCAAATTTGAAACCTTCTGGACCTGGTTTGGTAAAGAAGTAGATGGAATACAAAGGATGTAATCTGATGGGAATCATTATAACAATTTAGTTTTGTGGGAGTTTTACCATTGTATAATTGACTACATTATAGAGGTTGAATCTACATTCCAGGAAGAATTTAAAAAAAATATTATCAATGCCAGCAAAGACTACAAAATTCTTTCAATTTCATATTGAGGTGCATCTATCAACCGATCAGCTCCACATGCTTCATCTCCGGAAATAGAACCAAATACAAGTTACATAAACCTGTATAGTCAACCCAAACTATTACCTACACCGATACATGTAGCCAGATCTTACCGAAATCGACGTCGCCGGTGAAGATAAAATAAATGGTACGGGAAACCGTACTAGACTTTCTCTTCCTTAATCATTCCATCAGACTACCACCGAATGCAGATGTTGTTCTTCTAAAGTTTTAAGTTTTTTAGTTATATATTTTAGTTATTGTAATNTGTCTAAAATTTCTGCACGAATACAATACTTTATCTTCTATGGAAGAGAAAGTAAAAAAACATTAATATTTCAAGATCTGCGTAACTTCACAGCCTCATATCAAACTATGTATTTCCACCATTTTTTCAAACCTGACCCAGATAGAGCCTGTTCATATTGTTCGTTTATTTACTGGAAGCCCGATCCGTCTTTTTACTGGATGTCCAGTGGCAGCTTGGTTCAAATGGAGCTGTTCACATTGCATCAGATCAGTTTTAAAAACGGACGTTAATCCAGTAAAAAAGCGGATCGGACGCGCAGATCCTGTTCACATTATCCGTTTTTTTACGAATGCACTTTTAATTTCAATCAGTAGTGCTCAATTTATCAGCTTTAATTTTAATTGGTGAAAGAGTGTATAAGGCTGTGTCCAGATGTGACCGCGCGGTACCGAACATAGCCTTATACTTTTTTTCACCAATTAAAATTAAAGCTGATAAATTACTTTCAGAAGTAAAAAATTCTAATATCCTTCTTCACAGAACAGAATCAAGAGCACTACTGATTGAAATTAAAAGTGCATCCGTAAAAGAAACAATGTGAACAGGGGTGAAAAATATTAATAACATCCAGTAAAAAAACGGATCGGGCATCCAGTAAATAAACAGACAATGTGAACAGGCTCATAGGGGGAGAGTAGATGTTTTTAATGTGAACAGTGCAAATTTCCAATTTGCAAGACACAGTAAAAGCTACGTATTATTCCTCCGGGACTATTTTTGAAAACAAAAGTTTACTCTCACCTAAGAACATCATGTTTATTTTCAGTGTCAGAGGTACGGGTGTGTTATCGGGACATGCAGATGGCTCAATAGTTCGATATTATGTGGCCGATGATCCTAGTAATTTGGAGCATCAACAGGTAAGTTTGAAAACTTGAAAAAATGCGTTCCCCAAGAATAGATGATTTTAGAATTTTTCGGGTCTTACACTAGATAAATTGGAACAAAAAAATATGGGTTATATACTATGGTTATGCAGATTTGTTGTTCAGGCACAGGAAAAAGGCAAGTCCCCTACACCCATAATTTTAGGCTAGAACCGCTCATAATAGAAATTAATATTTATATTTCGTAGTCAAAAGCTAATTATTGAAAATAATAAACCAAAAAATAAGACCTAGGTATTTCAAAAATAAATATTACAACTTGCAATAAAAACTTAAAAAGTAATTTCAGTTTCGTTTTCGCATAGTAAGTTGGAACTTGATTCATCTTACTTTTCGGTTTTTATCATAAGCTAAAAGAATAAGATCATAACAAAACAAAATCCCCGAAAATGTTTAAAATCCTCTACCCGTTTCTGAGAGACCGATTTTTTTTTTTGCCACAGGAAGAGACCTGTGACAAAGGAACATCGATCATCCCACATGGTCGTGTCAGTTGTTGTAATGTAACCCATTTACATGGAATCAGCTTCGTGAGGATAACTGTTAACTGCGTTGCTGTTGGTGATTTAGTGAAACAATAGAAAGCTCTTCTGTAAAAGTGTCTCCCATAGCTGCTCAAAAAATGTTTTCCCTCCCTCCTCTTTACCGATTATAAAAATTTCAGGGCAGAGTTGTTCAACACCCAGTGCCACCTTATGCATTATCCTGGCCAGCGGGCTACATTTTGGCAGCAGGTAGTGATCGTATAATAACAATATACGAAAGTGACGGTCGGGTTCACCGTATATTTGACTACACAGCTACTCATTTTAAAGAAAGAGAATTTACCGTAGCCTGCTCAAGTCCAAGTGGACAAGCTGTGGCTGTAGGAAGTTATGACACGTAAGTTACATACCAAGGTACCTAACGCCATATTTATGTAAACCAAATTTGTAAAATGAAACTAATGCACAAATTTAAAAAAAAAAAAATATTGCAATTTACAAAAGAAAAATTCGGGGTCGGGTTAAGACGGTAATTCCTAAGAAAGTCTATTCTAGGCTATACTCGTATTTCTCAGACTTTACATTTCTCACAGAATTTTGCTATGTATATTGTGTGAACCGGTAAACGTCTCTTAATTAATTTTGATGAGTTCATCCCGTTTGATCCATCAGAGTCACTGAAGTTAGTAACTCATAGCCTCTGAAGTTAGTAAATAAGTTACACTGAAAGAATGCGGAAAAAAATTGGAAGGCAAAAATATTTGGAAATAAAAGAAGAGGAAGACCATGGATGAGTCGGAGAGACGACATAATCAAGAATTCAGGAATCATGAGAGACATACAATTTTTTTCTCCCAAAAAATGGAATGGGTCCACTCACCAATTTTTTAATGATGGGGTGGTAGCCGTGTGAAAGATTGATCATCATGGAGGGAAATTGTTGAGGGGGCCAAAGCTCACACTGGGCTGTAGAGCAAATTTATGATGATTTTTTTTTTTTTTTTTTTTTTTTTTTTTTTTTTTTTTTTTTTTTTTTTTTNCCTCCATTCGCTGGAAACTTGCAAACCAGCTACCCACATTGACCTCACCCAACCTGGGTTGGGCCGGAAAAATGAGCCAACGATACGTGGTGTTCCCAAGTAATACCCATCCAAGTACTGACCACGCCCAACGTTGCTTAACTTCAGTGAACTGACAGGGACTGGTATATTCAACGTGGTAAGATCGTTGGCTAGTTATGATGAATAACTCATACAGAAATGACTTGCGTACCTTTAAACATTTTTACGTCTACTTAGTCCAAAACTCTCTGACCCATGAATTTAGTGTTCCTCTCTTATTCGGGTTATAAAGTTTCAAAATTGTCAAATTTCAGCATTCGATTATTCGCATGGTCTCCAAGTAAATCAGTATGGGAAGAACAACCACACAAGACCATTCCAAACCTTTACACAATATCCGCATTGTCTTGGAAACGGGATGGTTCTCGAATTGCCTGCAGCGGTTTGTGCGGCTCTGTAGAATTATTCGAAAGTGTATTGAAAAGAACAATTTGGAAAGGCAAATTTGAAATGATCTATGTGAGTCCAAGCCAAGTGCTAGTGAAACCTTTGACACCCGAATTCAGAGGAAGAGGTGTGATTCTGAAATCTCAGTATGGATATGAAATTACTGATGTAGCAATAATGGGAAATGATAGATATTTGGTTGCGAGAACTCCGGACACATTACTCCTAGGTAATTTTCAGTAAAAATCATTAAGAGCAGAACCTCTGTTTCATCAAGTTCCGATTTCTCCCATTGTGTACAAAAGTGATTTTTGTAGGGGGCTGGCTTTATATTCCTCGTTTTTTATTTTCGTCTGCAAGGGTGAAATGCTTATGAAATCAATACTGATCTACGAAAAACGTAAAATGTCGATATAAAATTGAATCTCTTTAGCGCTTCATCTGTTTCTTTTGACAATAATCAGCTCAGAATTTCTTATTTTTTCAGGTGATTTGCACAGGAATTTGCTATCAGAAGTTCTTTGGCCAGATTCGGGCCGAAATGAAAAGTTCTACTTTGATAATGTGACTGTTTGTTTGGTATTCAATGCCGGAGAACTAAGTTTGGTTGAATATGGAAACAATGAAATTCTTACCTGTGTAAGGTAAACGCCAATGATTGCTGCAGGCATTGTGACAACACTGACCTCAGGAAAAATTTATTGAAATTTACAATAATTAAAAAAAAAAAATTGTTTATATAAAATCAATTGTTACTAAACTACATTTTTTGGATACATGTCTCAACACAATTTGGATATACAGGGTTTGCGCTTTCTAGTTGTCCCATAGGATTTTACATGTAAATTTCGACTTATGGCTGGCATATCCTCCCAGTATGTCAGAAAATAGAAATGATCTAGTGGACTAAGGTTCCTTCATTGAATAATGGTTAATACTTTTGATAATTTGGGAAAAAATGTATGCAGAAAACTATTTTTTTGAAATTGTAATTTCCTCAATTATCAGAAACTGTGTTACCTAAAATAACTGTGACGTACATACCTAGTAATACAAAGGATGTAGGTTCGAGTCATCTAAATGCATGGATTTTTTTAGTGGATCTGGATATTATATCTCCTGTTTCAGTTTGAAGAAATCTTGTTTAATTAAAGTAAATCGAAACAGTCTTGCTTTCTAGTCCAGTAAGAACACATGTCTCTTGATGTCGAGATCGGAAGTTCGATTCCCGCCCGCGGTGCATTTTCCTCAAAAGGTGGATTCAGATCGACTTTTTTTCCCCCCTATATCTTCTTCTCTTCTTCCGTTTCTGGACGCCAACAATTACAATTTCTAATAATTACAATTTTCCAGTTCCCTCTATCAAATTGTAGCCCCCCCCCCCCACTTCGCTAATGNGCCCGCCCCCCCTCACTCCGCTAATGACATACCAAAGTGATCAATGGCTCGGCGCTTTGAAGACTGCTGACTGTTGATGACACGGGAAACTGAACATAATTGTTCACTAGCGTACTACCGCGATGTGCGTTTAACTATCAAGATACTGTAGCACTCGCTCAGCAAAGATAGGTAAAAATTAGGTTCTATTCTATGACCTTGACACTGAAATCACACATCAGTTATAATATTTACTAATTTTGAAAAGTTAAGAGCTTGTTAAATTGCAGGCAACAGTGCAAGGTAATATACCCATTATATTGGCAATATCAAGGATCTACAACTTCACGTGGCAGTCTTCCAAGCGCAGAGTCCTTGATCACTTATAACATGTGTGGAGTGAGAGAGGGGGCTAACATTTGATAGAGGGAGCTAAGCATTGTAATTATTTGTGTCCAGAGACCTAAGAGAGAAGAAGATATAGGATAAAAAATCTGGTGTGAACATCACACGAAATTCCTTACCTATTAAAAAAATTGAGACGTTTTATTTTATGTAACTTTTTTCCATACATAAAATTGACATAATAAAAAAAAATCGAGTCTCTAGCTCTTTCCGTTTTCTTTCATTGCCAGACTCGTAAAAACCGCTAAAAGCAGCAAAGACCTGTTAAGAGTAGATTCGATTTCAACCAAAAGTGTTATTTTGCATTCCATGCATAAAATTCTTATAAATAGATACCAAATTTTAAGCCCTAGCACTTACCGTTCTTGAGATATCTTTTTTACAGACACACACGGATCAATGACAAACTCGAGATTCGGGCTCTGGAGACCCCAAAACGTGTTTTGGCATTTAAAACTCGGCATCGAAAATTTCAGCCCATTACAATACTTCCCTTTTAATTGGATAAGGAAAGTAAAAAAAACACTCGATCTGAGAAAAATCCACCTCCGGCGGGAATCGAACTTCCGAGGTCGACTTCAAGAGGCAAGTGTCCTTACTTGACAAGCAAGCAAGACTGTTTCGATTTACTTTAATTAAACAAGAGTTCGACAAACGAAAAGCAAACGAGTAATATACATAAAAGAAATCCATGCATTTTGATGACTCGAACTCACATCCTTTGTATTACTAGGTACTTACGTCATATTTTAGGGAACACAATTTCTGATAATTGAGGAAATTACAATTTCAAAAAAATAGGTTTCTGCATACATTTTTTCCCAAATTATCAAAAGTATTAACCATTATTCAATGAAGGAACCTTAGTCCACTAGATCATTTCTATTTTCTGACATACTGGGAGGATATGCCAGCCATAAGTCGAAATTTACATGTAAGGAACCTTAGTCCACTAGATCGGTTCTAAGTCCACTAACGTACGTCCGATTTTCGTGATAATGGTTTCATTGGAATCTTGGTTAAAAATTACATCAAAAATCACTATCATTTCTATTTTCTGACATACTGGGAGGATATGCCAGCCATAAGTCGAAATTTACATGCAAAATCCTATGGGACAACTAGAAAGTGCAAACCCTGTATGTCTCAATACAATTTGGGAGTTCATTGACTATACGTAGGGCATTGTATACTAGGTTTTTTTCTCCCAAAAAATGGAATGGGTCCACTCACCAATTTTTTAATGATTATTACAAGAACTTGAAAAGTGTTATAGGTATTATAAATCAGTATCATCTTTGGTTGATTTAGCGGCGGTTGCCCACAATAATATAGGTACCTACCAAGAGTAATGAAATTGTCCGTTTTAGTGTGATAAAATTTGAATGAGAGCATAAACCGGCCGTAGAAGTAGGTAACAAACGTTTCAATTAAAAGGAAGCCATTTTGTTTCAGAACGGAGTTTATGAATCCACACCTAATTAGTGTTCGTTTAAATGAACGAAAGCAAGTACACTCACCACAAGAAAATAAGAAACTGGCTTACTTATTGGATCTCCATACAATTTGCGTCATAGACTTGGTGACAGGTTTGCCAACCCTTCACATCAACCATGATTCCAAGATAGATTGGTTGGAGTTGAATGAGACAGCCCATAAATTATTGTATCGTGATAAGAAGATGAAACTTATTCTGCTTGATATTCGCACGTCAGAGAAGCACAGTATTTTGAATTACTGTACATTTGTTCAGTGGTTGCCAGGTGAGTAAATACTAATACAATTATTTTTAAGATTAAGACCCCATTTACACTTATCGGCTGGCCATTGTTTTGATGGGTAGCCTGGTGACAATGCATTTTAAATTGGAGTGTTCACTTTAAATCTATAAAAAAACGGACATGTAATGTCAACACTAATTTAAAATACATAGGGAGGTCATCCATAAAAAGAATGGACAGCTCCATTCTATTTATAATTGTGAACAGGCTCTTACTTTGGGCTGGGTTCAAGGGGGCCACAACCTAAAACAAACGATTAATTCAATTTTCTCAGCTAAAACTAAAAAAATACAATTTTTTTTTTTTATTGGCTTAACGTCTCTTTAACATCTGTTGGTCATTCGAGGCGGGGGTTTTACCCTCCATTCGCTGGAAACTTGGAAACCAGCTACCTACATTGACCTCACGCAGCTTGGGTTGAGCCGGAAAAATAGCCAGCCAGCATCACGAGGGCGTAAACCCACGTGGTCACCCACATGGTACAACCTCGCTGGACGTTGCTTAACTTCAGTGATCCACCGGGAACTGGTGTATTCAACGTGTCATAGACGCTGGCTAAAAAACAACAACTTTAAACTCATTAAGTGGACATTGTCAACCCATTCTTCACACTTATTTTGATGAGAAATACATCTTTTGGAGCCTTGTTGCCTGAGAATGTCTGATCAATGTTGGCCCGCATTTCTAGATTGAGTTTTGAAAAAATGGTAGACATAGGTTGATATGAAGTTACCGGCCTCTCGGCTTTTTATTTGAATTTCGTTATTTTTAACATTTCACTTTTGTTGACAGGAAGTGACGTTGTAGTGGCCCAATCACGTCATAATGCTTGTGTGTGGTACAATATTGATACTCCTGATCGAATCACTCAATTTCCTGTTCGCGGGGACATCATCGATGTAAACCGGGAAAATGGACAATCTGAAATATTAACCCAGGATGGTAATCATCAACTTGGTTACGAGTTGGATGAAAGTTTAATAGAATTCGGTACCGCCGTACATGACAGTGATTTTGGTAAAGCAATTTTATACTTAGAAAGTTTAGGCATTAACAAAAAAGAAGCAGAGGGAATGTGGCAGAATTTAGCAGAAGTTGCAATACAACTTCATAATTTAAATATTGCGGAGATTTGTTATGCTGCTCTTGGTGATATATCTACCACACATTACTTGCGTGAAACTATCAAAATAGGGGAAATATGGAGTAAAGAAAACAATATGATTGATCCTTTGCAGTGTCCTGAGCTGTGGGCTCGCATGGCTATTTTAAACAAACAATTTAAAGTCGCCGAAAACATTTATCTCGAAAACAATGAAATACACAAAGCCATTGATATGTATTTGAAACTTTACAAATGGGAAGACGCTTTGTATTTGGCTCAGACAAATAATTATGAATATGGCGAACTGAAACAGAAGTACATCAAGTGGTTAACAGACACTCGACAAGAAGATAAAGCAGGAGAATTGTATGAGAAGGAAGGTGACTATCAAACAGCTCTCAATTACTATTTAAAATCTAACTTTACTTCAAAAGCTTGCAAGCTTGTTCAAAATGCACCTGACTTGTTGGAGAATCAAGACACAGTGACACAAATAGTTAAAGGCTTAATTAGAAACGAAAATTACACTCAAGCAGGGCAAATTTATGAACTAGTTAGTAAACCTGAGAAAGCTTTAGACTGTTACAGAAAAGGTAAAGTATACGACAAATGTATTGATTTGACACGGAAAATAAGTCCACAAAATGTGACTGCATTGGAAGAAGAATGGGGAGATTATTTGATAGAAAACAAACAATATAATGCTGCTATTAACCATTACATCGAAGCGGGCAAAAATACAAAGGCCTTAGACACGTCTATCAAAGCAAAACAGTGGAAAAAAGCAGTTCAAATAATGCAGGTGATTACTAATCAAGATGATATTACTGCACATGTAAAAACTTTAGCCCAGCATTTTAGGATTGTGAAGGATTACAAAACGGCGGAGAAAATATACTTACAATGTAACATGTATGACGAAATAGTGGACATGTATAATCAAACAGGACAGTGGGAAAAGGCTTATAGTATTACTGAACAGTATCTGGACGTAAAAGAAATGAAGGGTACCTTCGTAAAGAAATGTAGAAAGCTGGAAGAAGAAAACAAATTCAAAGAAGCTGAGAGACTTTATCTGATAATAAATGAGCCGGACCTGGCCATTACAATGTTTAAGAACCAACGGCAATATGAAAACATGATTCGACTTGTCAAAATTCACCATCCCGATCTTGTGGATACAACATTACAACATTTAGCCCAGGAATGTGAAGAGAGCAAAAATTATAAACAAGCTGAGAAATATTATTTGGACTGTAATGAGTGGAAGCTCGCTATCAAAATGTACAGGTCACTGAATCTCTGGGAGGACGCATATCGTATAGCATTGAACAATGGTGGACAAGAAGCAGTGGAACCGGTTGTGTATTTGTGGGCAAAGTCACTTGGGGGAGATTCAGCTGTTCGTTTGTTAAGCCGAATGGGATTATTGGAATCTTGCATCAACAATGCCTGCGATACGTATCAGTTTGAGTTTGCATTCGAGCTTGCGAAAATTGGAATGAAACCTAAACTCGAGGATGTACATTACAAATATGCCCTCGTCCTAGAAGATAATGGTCAATTTAGTGAGGCAGAGATACATTTTATCAAGGCAAATAAACCTAAAGAAGCCATCAGTATGTACATTCACAATCGAGACTGGGAAAATTGTGAAAGAATCGCTAATGAACATGATCCATCCTCAATCTCTGAGATACTTCTCAATCAAGCCAAGAGCGAGTTTGAAAATCAAAACTTTAACAAATTTGAGACACTGCTCTTGAGAGCGCACAAGGTTGATATGATCATCGAAAAATATAAAATGAATCAGATGTGGAATGATGCACTCCGTATTTGTGGAGAGTACGTACCAAATAAACTACCTTTATTGCAACAAGAATACGAAAAAGAAATCAACACCAATATCTCCAAAGACATTCATAGTTTAATAACACAGGCTAGACAGTGGGAACAAAATGGGGAATTCTACAACGCAGTGGAATGCTATCTGAAAATTAAGAACGTGGATACAAATCTAATGGTGAAAATATTGAACGAAGTAACACAGTTAACAATTAAATACCTTAACCATGACCAATGCTACAAAATCATACCGAACCTTATACCCAACCTCATAGATCTCAAACAGTTTGATTCGGCAGTACGAATCTATCTCAACATTGACATGATCAAGGAAGCCGTGGACATATTCATCTACGCACAGAACTGGAACAAAGCAAGAAAACTATGCACAGAGCTGAAACCAGAATATCTCCCTTACGTAGAAAATCAATACAAAGAGTGGTTGAAAAAGAATGGCGATGCAGATATGCTTTCAGAAATTGATATCAGCACAGCCTTAGACATGATGATGAAGCAAGGTCAGTGGGTTCAATGCCTAGATAAAGCCAAACACACAAGCGAGAATCTACTCCACAAATATCTAGCATTGTATGCAATTCAAATGATAAAGAACAAAGATTATTCTCAACTAACAAAAGTATTCAACGAGTATGGAACGCCAAATATTCCTCAGTTCTACAACATTTATAAACAGACTGCCTACTGTATTTTAAACAACCCTAGTGAGAACGTCAACCTGATAATATCTCTCAGGACCATGCTCTTCAATGTTATCAAAAACAAATGCCAAGACGAAGAAATAGATAAACTTTTATTCGTCTCTCACCTATTACTCATGAAAAGTGCTCTCCTTGATGTACCATCAGCAATCGAACTTCTAACAAATATCAGTATCTCTCTGTTGCGATACACCGACGTTGTGATATCTGACAAAGCTTACTATGACGCTGGTTACTATTGTAAAGAAGCACATCGTGATAACGAAGCTTTTATATTTTGGAATCATTACTTGGACATTTGTGATGCAATAGAAGAAAACGATTCTGACAACTTGGAGCATACAGATTTAATACATACAGATTTCCCACAAGATATAACATTACCTACAAAACTATCCACCAGTCCTGATCAACATGAACAAGTAAAAAATTGGATACTCACAGTATCAGTTGATAAAAATAGATATGCAAATCAAGGGTTACCAACTGACAATAGAAAAGTGTACATCGGATCACTTTATTCATTGAATGAACAAATCACAGATCAGTGTGTACCTTGCATTATAACAGGGTGGCCTATCATTAATCCTGGCAGTTTTTCCACTAAATTTAGTGTAATACAATTTAAGAATAACAAATACGCTAATAAGGAAGATTATAAGAAATTTATGAGTTACCAAAAAGTAAACAGCTCAAATTTGCTGCAAAATATAGTGGATTTTATTAATGAATGGTGTGTGCCAGCGCATTGAAAAATGGTATAGGATAATAACTTTTATAATATTTGTTGGTTAAGAAGAAAAATTATTGTTTTATTATAACTAGATTAAAATTTTTGAACATTAAAAACATAAAGAAAATCATTTTATTACATTTATTTTTTATTTATTACAAACGAAAATATATGATATAAACAGTTCAAGATAAAATGTTGTAACTATTTCTGGATTTTGTGGATCAAAAATCCAAATATTATCCCCCGTTCACAAAAATTTTAGGATTTATGTATCAGTATTTTGCCATTTTTTGGCAGATGTTAAAAAAAGTATCTATTAATGGGAAGAACTGTTGATTTCGTGTAAAACACCGCTAGTACAACAACAATAACAGATCCTGTTACTATGCTATAGCAACAGTGATATAACATGGTTTCTTAATTCGGAGCGTACAGAAGCTTTTCTATATGTTTGACCTTAAGTATTTATTTTTTATATATAAAAAAAAAATATATATAATAAAATAATTTTAATATAATAGTTCAAAAATCCATAGAAATAAGTGAAGTAAGTATTTTTTTAAAGTTGCGATGCTCGTAATTCATAAGTGCGAAAATAAAAATATTAAAAATTTGAAATAGATTTGAGTTAGTCGTGGACCTGACAGTCTTAGGAATACCAAAATTTGTATCTACTTGCGTGCAACTTTAGCATTTGCAGCATCGGCAGCACCAATGAATGTTCTTTTTAATCTTCCCTCCATAGCTTCTCGATGTTCTTCGGCAATATCTTGACTAAGCTCATTCACCAATTTCATAGTTGCTTCAGGATACTTACAACCTAAAAATTCCATGTTGTAGAATACTTGAGCGAGACATACCAATTTTTCTTCTGGGTATTTATTTTTATGTTCATTAAGAAACGCTGCCCTCAACTTCCAATGTTCATTACTTTCAAATTTAGATTTGTACTTATCGGTATCCCACGTGGTGTCAAATGTCATTTTGATGGTAACTTGGTAACAAAGAATTTGATATGGATGACAACTAGTAACAACACTTCGTGAAATTAATTTTAAAAATTTAAAATTTGAACAATATGTTTAGTATTATGAGATATAATTCTAGAATCTGTATTTCTATTTTTTCTAAATAAATCAATAACTGGATATTTAATTTTAAATTGAAAAACAATTAAGTCAATAGTCACTTCGGCATACGCATTTACGCATACCTACCTCACAGCTTCAGACAACGATTGATAATATGGTAATTGAAAAAGATTTAAATATTTGGCGGTATATAATATTGATAAACTTTTGAACATTCGTTGCTAAGCAACACCCAATCAAAATATTGCACGGATACAATTACTCTGAGGTGGCAAATTTTGAAAATTGATATCAGCCCAGACAAAATAAATAATAAATAGAAGATAGAACTTAGCTTAAAACTAACAGCTATCTCATCTCTCATCGGATTTTTCCCATTTTGTATAATGAAAACTTGTCTTCATACGTAGTGAAAAATGTATTCTTTTCTCATTAAATTCTTTGTTCTCTTGTCTTTTCTTCGCATAAGATTTTCGGTATGCGAAATAATTCCAAAGCCTTTTGATGACACGACTTTATTCAAGATAAATTGGCCAGGAGCAGAAGATGTCAACTTTTTGGTAAGTTTTTTTTTAATTTCCAGTAGGTATTTAGAACTAAAATTACAATTCATATAAGATGTTTCTAGCGTGGAATTTCTCTTCTCTCCAGTATGCCAAACTTTTGAAGAAATAGTGTTGAAAGCATGTAAGATTAAATCTATTCGAGTATTCTAAAACAGATGCAAGGTGTACCTCAGCAAAAGTATCACAAGTGAACAGTCTGTTCACTCGTGTAACGGTAGCTGTATGATTTAACGGTAGCTAATTGCAATTTTTCTGTTGTTCAAGTTTTAATTGCAATTTTTCTGTTGTTCAAGTTTTCAATGGTCTTTAAACCTATATTTATGCCACCATCTCCTGAGGTGTACCGTGACCTTTAAGTATGGTCCATTTGCCTTGTATGTACAACATTAAGTTAAATATCTCTTATATGGATTGAAAGATCCGTTTCAAGATATGTTGAATTCAAAAATCAGATAAATCTGTCTGGAACTTTTCCTTGTTAACTTTGTCTAAAATACCTTCAATCAATGTTTGATATATAGATACCAATTGGGATCTCTTTAGTTCACAAAGATGGGCTTTACTGTCTAATTTTTTTTTAAAAAAAAAACTTTCTAGAAAAAAAAAATCTGTATTACCTAACACTATTGAATTTCATTTTTGTGTTCAACTTTCAGGATGGGTTTAGTTCGAATGAGGTAATGTCAATCGTGAGTTCAAACAAAGAGAAATATCAATGTTATCTACCAAATCTATTGACTAATAGCAAGGTTAGTACTTCGAACGGCAAAGTGTAAAATCAAAGTGTAAAAAAAAAAAATGTAAAAAAAATCTAAATTTCTTCATTTTGGTCAACCCAATTTTTCTACATTCACCCTATATCTAAGGTTACTTAGGTATCAAAGACGATTAGTAAAATTTCGTCTGAACGGTCAGGGTCAGGTCGTATCCTTCAGAAAAATAACTTAAATTTGAGTAGCCGAATAAAATTAAATGATTTTAAGAGACCAAAAATGTTAATGATTTGTATCAGGATATAAAGTGGTACGTAGTCAACGAAACTGATTTGTGTTTTTTTTTTTTTTTTTTTTTTTTTTTTTTTTTTTTTTTTTTTTTTNGATTCAGAAGTTGAATATACCGGTCCTGGGCCCTTTGAATTGATTGAACCTTTGTTCCGTCAAAAACCATGTGCCTACAGAGTAAGTTTTTTTTTTAAAAAATAACCTATCAATCAACACCATTTGCAAAACAAAATAATCTTCCCAAATTGTCGTCTTCTCTTCTCATCGCCAACTCAAAAGTTCATGTACGAAAACAAATTTTTTTTTTTTTTTTATGTACGATATTAAATGTTGTAATTGAATTGTCTTCAATGGAGTTGAAGTGAAAACATTCGGTGGTTGAATCTCAGTGTGTTGAACTGATATCGCGAAATGAACACACTTTACTAAGTAGGTTGATTTGTATCTTTACAAATATTTTGTTATATTTTCAATTTTCAGCTGGAATCCTATTGGACTTACGAGGTCTGTCACGGAAGATATGTGCGACAATTTCATGAAGATAGAGAAAGTAAAAAAGAAGTCAAAGTTCAAGAATATTTCCTTGGAAGATGGGACCAGTTTGAGGAAGCATCTCTTTGTAAGTGTATTAATATACATGACTAGAAAAAGTAGTTCTAGTCATAAAAATTTAAATATTTTTTTTTTATTATTGAGTGCGATGTTTTGCCTTCCTGGAGGAGTTAATAATTTTTGGTACTGTTTATCATGTATAGGATGTCCGAGAAAGAAAAAAAAAGCTTTCAGAAAAATGAATAAATCAGGCAAATCACAAAGAACATGCCTTTTTTTAAATGCATAAACATCTTTTATACATACGAGTATAATTAAAATCTCCGATAATATAGTAACAGAAAACAATGAGTAGTATGCATTAAATGAAGCAAATGCTTTTACTATAGCATTTGCTTCGTTTTTATGCATACTAAATCATAGGTCTTACTACTTTGTGAGGCATATGATATAGCAGATGCTATAGTAAAAGCATTTGCTTAGTTTTTATGCATTGTAAATCATAGGTCTTATTACTTTGTGAAGCATCTGATATAGCAGATGCTACAGTAAAAGCATTTGCTTAGTTTTTATGCATTCTAAATCATAGGTTTTACCACGTTGTTATGCATTCTAAATCATAGGTCTTACCACGAAGCATCTGATATAGCAGATGCTACATTAAAAGCATTTGCTTAGTTTTTATGCATTCTAAATCATAGGTCTTACCACTTTGTGGAGCATCTGATATAGCAGATGCTACATTAAAAGAATTTGCTTAGTTTTTATGCATTCTAAATCATAGGTCTTACCACTTTGTGAAGCATTTGATATAGCAGATGCAATGGTAAAAGCATTTGCTTAGTTTTTATGCATTCTAAATCATAGGTCTTACCATTTTGTGGAGCATCTGATATAGCAGATGTTACACTAAAATCATTTGCTTAGTTTTTATGCATTCTAAATCATAGGTCTTACCACTTTGGGAACCATCTGATATAACAGATGCAACGGTAAAAGCATTTGCTTAGTTTTTATGCATTCTAAATCATAGGTCTTACCACTTTGTGAAGCATCTGATATAACATCTGCTACAGTAAAAGCATTTGCTTAGTTTTTATGCATTCTAAATCATAGGTCTTACCACTTTGGGAACCATCTGATATAACATCTGCTACAGTAAAAGCATTTGCTTAGTTTTTATGCATTCTTAATCATAGGTCTTACCACTTTGGAAACCATCTGATATAACATCTGCTACAGTAAAAGCATTTGCTTAGTTTTTATGCATTCTAAATCATAGGTCTACCACTTTGGGAACCATCTGATATAACATCTGCTACAGTAAAAGCATTTGCTTAGTTTTTATGCATTCTAAATACTAGGTCTTACCACTTTGGGAACCATCTGATATAGCAGATTCCATAGTAAAAGCAATTGCTTTGTTTTATGCATACTATTCAATTGAGTAAAATCGCAGATTCTTGAATTTAAATTAATAGATCTAAAAAGAAAACATATAAACAAATCTGGTGTGAACATCACACGACTTTCCTTATCCATACAAAAAGAAGCCCATTACAATACTGTCCTTTCATGGGATAAGAAAAATAAAAATACTTTACATATTAGCTGAACATTAAAAATCGTGCTAAATCAAACATCCTGATCAATATATTCCACCTCAATGTATTGTCTCCAATGACTTCCAGTGACTAAACTAAAAGAATCTGCAGACGGTGTGATGGGATACAAGAAAATGGACGGTTTAAAGTTGCCTTACCTAGAAGTTAACATGACTGATGGTACCATCTGTGATTTGAATGGTGAACCTCGTGAAACACGAGTTTTGTACATGTGCCACGCTGCTGGTCGACACGACATTTATTCTCTCAAGGAAACCTCCACGTGTAGATATGAAGTTATCATTCTGACATCACTGCTGTGCAAACATCCAAAGTTCAAGTAGGTCAAAATATATTGACTATTAGTATTTTTACTATAAAAATCCGATTAAAGCCTTTGCCAATCTGAGAACGGTTAACAGGACGTTGACTGCAGAGGTTTTATCATTCAGATTTACATACAACACTTTTCACTTGACGTTGCGTTCCAAATTATTTTATAATTAAATATGGAACGTTAATTACAAGTTTTATTAACGCGTTGTTGTTAGGTACTCTCGGTTTAATATATTTTCATACAACCTTTCCTTTATTCTTCTAAGGCTATGGTAATTTCGTTTTATTTATTTAAGTGTTTCATTATTTTCTGAGGCACTAATAACTTGCTACTGGGGTGATCTCGTTTTTTTTTTTTTAAAAAAAATCCGCCAATGTGACAGATATTTTTACTATTTTAGTTGTTATAAAAATGCCAAAAGAAATTGTGTTTTACGTTTGAAGGTACGCGCGGAGTCCTGAAATCGAATAAAAAATATACGTTGGTCAGTTTTAGTAGGCATGTACTCCTGTATGTATATGTGATTGGCAGTGACGTTTCTTGGCACAATTAAACCAGTGTACATTTCATTAAAATCGGTCGAAGATGTGTGAAAAAATCGCCGTGTATGGCGTACGGTGCGGCAGCAGTCGACGAATGGATCGAATAGAACATATTCGATTTTTGGATTCTACGTACCTGCAGACGTAAAATATCAAATTTTCAATGGGAGTATTTTTTCGTGACGATTTATTGAAAATAAACCAAATATATATATTCTTTTCTGAGATAAAGACCATGTATACATATCTGTGAAAAAATTAATAATTGTAAGAGATACCATTCCATGCCCCAAAGCGCTGTAACAAAAGGATATCAAAGGTTATAATAATAAGGCACCATCTTCACTCCTTTGAGTACGGAACCTTGAGAATGAGAATCAAATTATTTTTGAAATAATTTGGAGTGGTGGGTAATTTTTTTTTTTTTTTTTTTTTTTTTTTTTTTTTTTTTTTTNCTTTTTAGCTTATTCACGAGAAGTTGGTCATGATTTTAGAATAAAAAATATTTTAAATTCGAGTATAACAGAATCAGTCAGTACTTTTGTGGTACGAGCAGAGTGTAATGAGCACTTGACGTCAACATTGACGTAAATGTTATTCTACAGCTGGAACTTCTACTTTTCTCCCTCGCTTTCTTTTAGGGCTCCTGAAACTGGCGAGCATAACATTTTCTGTCGTCCTGAACTTCCTACAACTGCTACCAAACCTCTAAATTTGGTAAAGATTGAAGCTGAAAGTTTGAAATTACGCCATCAAGGATTTTTAACAATGGTAAGTATATATAAGATTGTAGATTTAGCTATCTGATCCTTTAGGAAACTATTTAATCGACAAAATCCTTCCAGAGCCCCCTTTCTACAAATAATAATCTAATATTTCGCTACTGGGCAGTGTATCTTACACTAAACCTGGAAATAGTTATCGTTTTATTTTGCATATTTTACAGCTGTTTAGTTTGATAGAATCAATAATTTTTTAATTTAATCCTTGTTTTGTATGTGAGCTGTTGAATTTTCTTCTTTTTTACATCAGGAACACAAAGTGTCCTTAGTGGCACTTTTGCCTTTTAATTTTATATGTATGTTCCGTTTGGGATGTAAATAGTCCTCGAAACTCTCAGTTACATACTCTTCCAAACTGGCACCATGGGTGTATTATTTTACTTTCTCCGACGGTATAATATTTCTGTATTAGAAATTTACATAGAAAATACGAATTTTCTGTTGTTTTTTAGTACCGAACCCTATATGGAACAAACTTGCCAAATTTTATTAAAATCGGTTATGGCGGACGAACGGATTTTTGAATTCTAACTCCCTTGAAACAAACATATCAAAATTTGAGAAGGGTATTTCTTTTGTGAAATTCCGCAATTTCAAAATAAAATACAGATAAATTGGTTTGAAGGCAACACAAACCATTTTATTGAAATCACTCTCGCTTTCAATTGTTTGTTCTTCTATAAACACAGCTTGGATACTAAGCTGCATTTGAAATCTTCATAAAAAGTGGAACAATGTTTAATTCCAAGTTACAAGATACCAGCATGTTTTGAAATTTAATAACATTTTCATTTAATTTTAATAGACGCTGCGATGTTTAAGTTGATACCTGTATTTAGTTTAGTTCATCTTAGTCTAATCCTTAGCACTTGCACTAGTAGAGAAGTAAACAAAGTGTACAACAACAAAAAATGACTTCTGCTTTGTCAAATATTTATAATGTTTGGTCTGATAATTACCTAATGAGACATATGCTTGCGTAGTGTTCCTAATTTTGGTTAGTAGTTCTGCCGTAGTTATTAGATGATTGTTTCTTTTTTCTTTATTAGGATCCGGACGACAAATTTCAAAAAGTTTTGGCCATCTTCAAGTTGGATCCTGTAGAAGGACAGGTTTGTAATATTTCATTTATATTTTTGTAACAAGCTTTGGTCATCTTCAAGCTGTAACTTTTAGAAATACAGGTGGCCCTCAAGATGGTTGATTCTTCGCATCGGGGCTACCCGTGCCCTCGGGCACGGCTAAAGACCATCAACACCGTTCTGACGACAACTCACTGTTTTTCTTCCTTTGGAGCTGTCCATCCCAGCCGTGCTGTTCCAGATACTTCTTCAAAGGGGTGGTGTATAAATCCTTGCTAAACCCTGAAGTATCTGATCGTTGTCCTGTATGTATGCTAGCTGCTCATGATGTAAATCATTGATTGAACTGTCCATCAAACCCAAATAATCCAGAGGCGTCAGCATTATAGACAGCTCCTGTTTGAGAGGCTGCCCTCATTGGCCTGGAGACACAGTGAGAGTCGTTGAGAACGTTAGCAACAACAAGAAAAACAGGTTTGTATTTTTCCATTTATTTTCATATAATTCCAGTCGAAAGAATTTCGCGTTATTTGATGGACTGAGATTTGAGTTATAGTAAAGTCGTAAAAATATGTCTTGAGGAAGAATCATAGTTTTGAATTATTGTCTCCAGGGCTGTCAGTATATTTGATCTGGAGGCTCGTGACTTGAACGCTGATCCTTGTTTGTTAGGTTCGAATCTCAAACAAGGGGGAATTGTGTCTAAAGGATTTTTCCGTATGTGTAGATACGTTTTCAAAAATGATTTTTCCATATTTTTTTAATTTAAAAAAAAAGTGAAACTGAGCACACATAACACTCAAAAATTCAATTCCCGTCGCGTCGGGGTCACATTTGGAGGAAGATTGTTTTGTATGCTGTCGTTTAATAACTTTTTTTTTAACTTTCAGGAAGGAGAACCTCGCATACAGGTAGAACTGAGATCAGTGAACGCACCTTCTCTTAACACGGCCATGTTCCATTCTACTCCATTGAGTGAACCTCCAGGGACCATTGCTAGTTTTCTCTCAGGAGATCATTGTTTCCATGGGGTAATATTTTTAAAATTCTTTACATACGTTCTCAAAATATGTCTGCCTCTTCACTCAGTGGGATTTATTACCGCCGATTTTTTTTTTTTAATTTTTTATTTCTAGGTTCAGTAGCTTCTGAAATATTTGGTAAAGCAATACCATGTTGTGGTGTCAGATTTCTAGGTTCAGTAGCTCCTGAAATATTTGGTAAAGCAATAGCATGTTGTGGTGTCAGATTTCTAGGTTCAGTAGCTCCTGAAATATGTGGTAAAGCAATAACATGTTGTGGTGTCAGATTTCTAGGTTCAGTAGCTCCTGAAATATTTGGTAAATCAATAACATGTTGTGGTGTCAGATTTCTAGGTTCAGTAGCTTCTGAAATATTTGGTAAAGCAGTAACATGTTGTGGTGTCAGATTTTTAGGTTCAGTAGCTTCTGAAATATTTGGTAAAGCAATAACATGTTGTGGTGTCAGATTTTTAGGTTCAGTAGCTCCTGAAATATTTGGTAAAGTAATAACATGTTGTGGTGTGACCAAGAGGCAAGGCGACCCCTCTCCCCGGACCTGAAGAAATTGAACTTGTAAATGGTTTTCTCTAATGTCACTAATATAGAGAGTGGTCTATTCTAATCTACGCAGTAAATAACTTCGAAATTGTTGGGAATACAAAACATTTATTCTGTCCTAATTGTCACGATATCATGGGGGAAAATGACCTTGATAGACCTTGAAGTAATTTTCAAGGTTTTCTTTATTCCGAATAGTTAAATCCAATGTATTGTCTATACCTCAATTCCAGGGGGCAGGATGGTGGAAGTATGAATTCTGTTATCAAAAAAACGTGGATCAGTATCACATACATGAAGACCGCTCCAAAACTGTTGTCAGGTAAGAGAAGTAGGAAAGGGGTTGTTCCAGGGATGGGGCAGGATGGTGGAAGCATTAATTCTGTTAAACATGTATCAGTATCACATACATGAAGACCACTGTTTTCATGTAAGAAATAGGTGGTCGTACCTACTATCAGGATAGCTTTGATAAATACATTATTGTGAACGTTAGTGCACTTTTGACCCCGGTATGCATCCCGAAATGCACTTGTATGTGTGTGCGTATGTATGTATGTTCGTTACGCGATATAAGCCACAATTTCCATCCGATCTTGACGAAATTGGGTATACATGTTTAGGTCATGAAGGAAATTTGGTGTATAGTTTTGGGGGCCCAATATTTAGTTTTTTAAAAGTGATTTTTATCTTTTTAGCGGTTTGTTGTAGAAACGAAAATTTTTGATATGTTATGGCTGGTGTTAAGGGTTTTTTGATGTTAAAAAATTTAATCAGATACAATTTAATTCATTAAGACTATTTGTAAAACAAGATTTTGTTTTTTGAAAATTATTTTTTATAATTTAAGATATTTTTGTCTATAAATGACTACAACACTAACATGAGCACCTGATCATCTTAATGCACTAGTCTATTTTACATTGACCAACAGATGACATAATTCAGTCACAACTTTAATAGACTGACCTATATAATTGTATAATGTGACCCAATTAGCTCAGATAATTAGGCATAAGGGTTTAGAACCAAGGTTCGGTGGTTTCCAACGCAGGCAATGGTGGAGTTTCCTTAGTTAAACATAGATTATTTATATCATCGTAACAACGTCTCTTACGTTTAATCAGATACAATTTAATTCATTAAGACTATTTGTATGATGAGTGTTTATAAATACACCTAACGTACCTCTCCGTGCATGTTATCAATAATTTTAACTACAAAATTATGGTATTTTCAGGTTGGGCGAATTTCATTTAGAGACTCACAAAGAATGGCTGAAAGATAACCCTCATAAACAACCAAAGCCTCTTGAAGATAGGACCTTTGTTTCACATTTCTATTCTAACGGAGCCACGTGTGAGTCTACAGGAAAACCCAGAGAGGTTGAAGTAAGTAGTACTTTTATTTTTGTAACCTTCTCCCATTTTATTAATGACATGGCCTTGCAAGCAATGGATTCTGTTTTTTGCGATATCTGGTGTGACTCGATAGCGGCTTGACTCGGTAGAATAACGCAGTGGACTGTCCGTCGTCATCTCTGACTGAGAATATTACTTTTAAGTCCTCCTATTCACAAGTGATGGTATGCTTCTGAATAAATAAACCCTGCCAATTTACTTATTTTCTATCTAGTACAGAACCTTTGGATATAACACACATTAACGCCGACCTTCATGGAAGAACCAGACTCCAAATGGCTCCTATATACCAAAAGCATTAATTTCGTTAAACGTGAAGTGGCGAAGTTGCCAGGGACGGACATTTTTTTTTTATTATTATTTTATTATAACGTAATACCTAAAACATTATATTTTGAGAAGATAAAAGAAGCGTCGTCAATGCCAAAAGTTCAGTAGGTATTGAAAACAATAAATCGAAATGATCAAGGCCACCAAGACATTTTTTTTTTTTTTAATTTCAGGTAAAACTGAAATGTGTGAATTCTGCAGCTGGTTCAGTATCTCTGTACTTGTTGGAACCTCACACATGTCGGTACATTTTGGGAGTTGAGTCGTCAATGATCTGTAAACTTCTTCCTTATGCAGATGAATTTGGAATATTTCAAAATGTCCCCAACAATTTATAGTTCGATCAGTCTATGGAAAAGCTCACTACTCACAAAGATGTTCTGAAAATTTTGTATTCGAATATTGTAATGTTTACAATATCAAAGTTCGAAAAATAATATTTGCAAAACACCGTGCCATTCATTCGCCAATAGTTGAGTGGAACAATTAGATTGTCGAGTTGTAGACATGTTATCTCGGCAAAATCACTGTATTAGGCGTAGTAAAACTATGAGTAATATTTTAATAACTTCAGTGACATTCACATAATAATCGACCAATTGTTCTTGTTCATGATACATATTTCTTATTTGTTTTTACCGGATTGCGAATCTGATGTCCGGTCAAAAATTACATCCAGTTATTTCAATGAACACTGACTCTAGATATCAGATATGGCAATTAGTTCTATGCGCCAAGTCTATTTTTGACGACAACATCCACCTCTTTTCCTCGGCTGCAATAAGTTTCTCAGAATCCTGGACCAAACAGTTTAAGATGTACTATAAGAAAAGAAGTTTTATCCAAAATGCAGTTGACAATGTTAAAAAATATATAAATTAGGATCTTATTTGTGATTTTATGTCATACATTTTAGTTCATCTTTATGTCAAATATTTTGCCCTATCAACCCAGAATCTACGTCGTAGTGGGGAACATTTTGGTGTGTAGGATTTCTTGATCTGGGAACTGCGAGGATATTGTCGAAAACGCTAACAAATGGAGATAGTAAAAGAAACAAGAACACTAGTGCGGTGATGTTAGAATAGAATCTTTATTTTCAAAATAACAATATTTGTTTACAAAATTCTTTCCCCGAGCTGTGCTGACACATCTTCTAAGGAAACGAATAATGTTATAACTGAGACTCATAAGAAAACTCAGTTTTCCAAGGTTGTTCTCCACAGAACCTCGTCGCCGTGTAATCTTTTACGAAGCAATATTTTAGTTTTTCTAGTCAACCCTACAAAATTCCATTTTATCTTTGATTTTATTAAATATTAACCCTGGCGTGCTTGGGTTAAGTTTCAGTTCGTGACTATTGGGTAGGAGTCAATTTGATTACCTTACATTGTTTCTTAGGTTTTCCAAAAAAAAACACACATCTTTTTTTAAAGAGGCAAACTTTTATAAGGTTAAATGGCCAAATACTGTGTAAAGACTGAGTTTGAATCAATTACTCTTGATGTTCTTAATCTGATGGATGTATGTAGAAAATATAGAAATAATAGTGTCACCGCTGGATAAGCGGTTAACATATTAAATGCTGAAATGACTCACCACATCGTGTTCATAGATAATTACAATGGAACATTAGTAAATATTACAACGATGTATTTTTACCAAAGATCATCTTCAGATTAGACCTACGATAAAACCTAGAATCCGTCAACTCTGTAACATGTAGAGATAGGAGAAAGTTTCTTTGCTTCTTAGCAGAGGCCAAATTGCCTCACATCCACTAATCTGGGGTTAAATAATTATTGTACTTTATTATAATTTACCATTATTTGTATAATTTAAAATTTGATTTTTTTCTTATTTATTCCAAATTTGGAGCCTAGTGTCACGCGTTCAGATGAATACCATTCCAATCGAATCATTAATTTTTTGTGTTCGTACATGCGGAAATTATATACCTGCAGAGGTGTTATGATTGGGCTAAACCATCATTCATTAGACCATACCTATTTACATTTTTGGTACCCTTAGATTAAAAGCACAAATATTTGTGCATTCAACAAATAGATACACGAGATTGTCTGATGCGAAGACATTACAAGTTATAGTCAAAGCGCGCATGTTTCATTGTAGAAAGCTGGCTAGCCAGTATATTTTCTGTTTTTTAATCACCACAATAATGCGAATAAGTTTATTTGAATATTTACTAAATCGAAATTTAAATGAAAATCATTGAAAGTAACTGAATTTTGATACTTTAGAACGGGGCACGTAGTTCACAAATTAGTCAAACACATAGTTGATTCATAAAACAAGAATTATTTATCAATCACAATTTAGTATCAAATGGTATCTATTTATTATTTGCTTATAAAATTAGAATTAAACATGAATATATTCTTATGAAACACGAATTAGTAATTTTCATGAAGTACGAACCCACACGATCATTTAGAAGTTCACTTTTATCTAAATCCACTGGAATGAATTTAGATAAAGACAATAGTTTAGATGCGACCAATGTAGGACATGAATTAGAACTGATAGAACAATTTAAAAACATTTCACTCGTACAAAAAGAGTTGTCTAAACAGGATGATGGCGACGGAGCAGATAAAAATTTGAACCAAGAAAAACTTCCTGACGTGTATAACGAATTAAATGGATTCATCAAGACTGACGGCTCTTCCAGTGATGACTCCAAATTTAATGTAAGTTAATCAATATTTCGTCTCACTGGAAGGCTGAGAATTGTCCCCTTTGATTGTTGCATAATTGAAGCTAAGTAACGGCAGGCGCGGCCCTAATTAAATCCAACGGCCTAATAGAAAGCTGTCTCCGTAACAGATTTTAGGAAACAACTGTAAGTTATAAAAATAAGGTTATAGTAAGTTATAAAATAACTTTGGGCATTGGTTGAATATTTTGAATTTCAAGCTCGCAATCACATCACTACAGAAATTATTTCGGTCATGCTGTTTTTTCTTCTTCATTTTAGGATACAAAAAATTCTGCTCTGCGAAATCTGGACGTCATATTTCCAGAAGATCTGGATGAATTACGCCAATTTTTGAAGGTAAGAAACCTAATTTCGTAGTTACGTTTTTTACTTTATCTTCCCATATACGAAATATAGTTGTAAAGTATTGTATTCGTGAAAAATTATTAGTCTGATTTTGATGAAATTTAGAGCCAAATCTTTAACATTCAAAAGGGGTCATTTTGGGGTGACCCTCTAGAACCCAAACGGCACGCCCGATTTTGATAAAATTTGAAACAGACACATTTGTAACATACCATCGGTAAATTTTGGAACTGATGGTGCTATGTATAGCACCAAACCGGAAATTAGGTTCACCTCTCTAAAACTGGCAATTTCACTCCAACTTTGTTGAAATTTAAAACAGACACTTTTTATAACATATTATCGACAAATTTTGGGACTCATGAGACTATCTTCACCTGGGGGGTCCTTTAGGCCACCAAACCTGAAATTCGGTTCACCTTTCTAAAACTGGCAATATCACTCCAATTTTGATGAAATTTTATTTTCTCTAGGGAGCTGCGACAACAAAGCTTGCCAAAAGCAATTAAAATATTTTTTTTTATGATAGAGCTGCGACAACAGCCGAAGGCTTCCAAATCTAATTCAAATATTTTGAATCACAAGAGATCTGCGTCAACAGCCGAAGGCTCCCAAATTTAATTCATATGTTATTTTCACTAGTGACCTGTGAAAGCAGCCGAAGGTTGCCTAATCTAATTCATATAATATTTTCAACAGATAGGTCGATAGGTGCGACAAAAGTCTTCGCACTAGGGATCTGTGACAACAGCTGAAGGCTGCCAAATCTATTGAAATATTGTTTTCACTAGAGCTGCGACAACAGGTGCGACAAAAGCCTTCGCACTAGGGATCTGTGACAACAGCTGAAGCCTGCCAAATCTAATTGAAATATTGTTTTCACTAGAGCTGCGACAACAGCCGAAGTCTACCAAATCTAATTCATATGATATTTTTACTAGTGAGCTGTGACAGCAGCTGAAGGCTATCAAATCTAATTGAAATATTGTTTTCACTAGGGAGTTCCAACATTAACCGAAGGCTACCAAATCTAATTCATATGATATTTTTACTAGTGAGCTGTGACAGCAGCCGATTGCTGCCTAATTTATTTCAAATAATATTTTCACTAGTGAGCTTAATCTAATTCTTATAATATTTTCACCAGAGAGATGCCAAATCTAAAATTTTTACTAGAGACCACAGACAATAGCCGAAGACTTCCAAATCTAATTGAAATAGTATTTTTTCGGCCAAAAGCTGCTAATTCATAGTGATGGACGCGAGACGAGAAATTTCTCGTCTCGTCTCGTAACTTTCGAGACGAGACAAGGGTTTTGTCTCGTCTCGCGTAAAAAATACGAGACGAGACAAGGCCTTGTCCCGTCTCGTGAAATCGCGAGACGAGACGAGACAAGGCCCTGTCTCGTCTCGTCTCGTGAAAAATATGTACCTATAATAGACCTTTTCCTGGATAGACCTTTTGCTGGAGATTCTAACAATATATTATTTGTATATTATAGCATAAATTATAATAGCAATATAATGCAATATATGTATCAGTGTAGATACATAATATGTATTATGATACATGATAGTTATGTATGTCGAGAATGGCTGAAAATATAAAATTTTTATAATTCGGATGCTCTTTTCCCCTCATTATCATAATTGTACATAAACTATCTACGTGTTACATTTCCTCAACATAAAATACCTGCCAACGGACCCAACGTACAAAAAATTGAAAAATACAACTAAGGTTGAATTGTAATATATTGTTGGCCGCTAATTAGCGGTTAAAGACCGCTTTTCGACGGTTCCACCTAAAACCAGAATGGAAAGAGCTAGAACTTGAAATTTGATGCCTATTCATAACAATTTCATACTATAAATTGAAAAATGCAACTAAGGTTGAAGTGTAATATATTGTTGGCCGCTAATTAGCGGTTAAAGACCGCTTTTTGACGGTTCCACCTAAAACCAGAATGGATGTTATTTAGAGGTCAAATATGAATTTTCAAATAGAAAAAACCATTTTTACCTTTCCCCCCCCCCCCCNCCCCCCCCCCCCCCCCATTTGTGATTAGCAAAAGATTTTACACATGACCATGACCGTCAATGTGACCTTCACATGGACCTTGGAGGATATTTAGAGGTCAAATATGAATTTTTAAATAGAAACACATCCCCGAATTCGTGATGGGCAGAAAATTTCAATCTCAAATATGTACCTATCATTGTTAAACTCTAATCTGTGTAACATATTCCCTACAAATGTTGGGTCGTGATGGGCTATCTTCACCTGGGGGCGCTTTAGGGCACCAAATGTGAAATTTGGGTCACATCTTTAAAACTGGAAATATCACTCCAACTTTGATGAAATTTGAAACAGACACTCTGTGAAACATATTATCGACAAATTTTGGGTCTCTTTGGGCTATCTCCATCCGGGGGTCCTTTAGGGTACCAAACCTGAAATTCGGGTCACTCCTCTAAAAGTAGCAATGGAGCTCCAATTTTGATGAAATTTAAAACAGTGACCCTTTGTAACATATCATCGACACATTTTGGACCTCATGGGGCTATTATCATCTAGGGGTCCTNTGGTATTTTTGGGGGGATAGTGTTATATTTGTAAAATAAGGCGCTTTATATTCTATAAAATATATGCTGAAACGTTCTATAGCATTTTTTGCAACCATTTCTGAATAGCAATTTATATGTGGGTTTCTCTTGATTTTAGAAGACTTTTATTTTCTAAAATCATCTGAGGCGGAGATCTTGTGGGGTATCATGTGTTTAAATTGTCAAAACATTTTGAGACTCGTTACTCGTTAGTTCCAATTGAAAAGACATTTTGATTCACTGTCAATGGTGTTAAATGGATTTTTTCCTGTAAAAGAATTTCCGCCAGAGACATTGCCTTCATTTGGCTTCAGATTGATTACGGAGCTCGTCCTGTGTAACCGATCGACTACGGCTAAAATCTAACACATGTTATCTTATAAGGCATCGTCTATATCAATCATAAGTTTTAACCGTCAACAATCGTTAGATTTTTCACTTGTCGATGGTTTCAAGGAACTAACACCCTGAAATTTTGAGAAATTCCAATGAAAGTTGTTACTATGGTATGTCCCGGGTATCCCACATAATTATAAGTAACCTAAAATTACAGACCTTGGTGGCTGAAAATGACTCGCTCTCCACAAAACTAAAAGAAAGTGAAGAAAAACAACAAATACTTCAAATTGAACTAGAATTAAACCAATTCAAGAATCCAATTAATGGAACTCAACTTGCTGCCAATAAAATTATACAACTTAGTAAGAAAATTCGGGAACTGAACGCAGAGTTAGGAGCAAGTAAACTACAATGTAAACAACTGGACAATGTACTTCAGAAGTTTTCTTCTATAAATGACCCAGACGGGGGTAAGTTGATGTTCTCGGGGACTTGCAGACTGGAGAACATCTGCTACTTTTTATTAGGTACATTAACATACGGAACTTAATTACGCAATTTAACTATCGAAGCTGTTATTTTCTCTTCTAAAATTAGCAACCTATTTTTTTCTTTCTTTCAGTGCACTTTTTCTCACATTTATTTGGGATAGGTGCTACCAACACCCTTCCCTGATTCTACTGCTCCAAAGGTCTCTATCTAAACTATCTAAGTCTCTATCTAAACTTTCTCCATCTTTCTTAAATCCACTTTAACTTTATCTTACCATCTTAGTTTTGGTGAACCCCTTTTTCTTCTTCCATTTATTCCCAAAATCTCCACGTTCTTCCCAAAATAATTCTCGTCTCTTTTCTCTCCTTATGCTCAATCCACCCAATGGTTCCACTGTTTTCTTGTAAGGATATATTTTTCTTTGACTTACATAACGCCTAGGTCTCTGAACTTTTCCCTAACGCTGGTCTCACTACTCTCTTGTCACATAACACTGTACTCAGTTTTCACCAATCCGTCTGCCCACAATTCACTTCACCATTTATTTCCTATTTTTACCCAAAACTGGCCAAAGATATTTGATTTTATCCACTGCAGGTACTTATTGGTATAGAAGTTTGAGTTGTAAACTTCCAGATTGTTTTGTCGCCAGATAGGTACTCTGTTTTTGATCTACCAGGGTCGTTCAATAAGTCCTTAGAAAATCCAAGAGATGGCGCTGGTAGCGTCGTCAAAATTTTTTTCTACGTTAGCAGCACTATTCACTAGCAAGTTTTCAAAGTTTCAGCTTCATCCGTTACGTAGTGCAATTTCTATTGTCAATATATTTTAACAACTTTTGTTTGTTTCTAATAATGGAGAAAAGTGAGTTTCGAGCGGTGAATAAACATTTTCATTTGGAATGCCTTACACCAAAAGAAATTAAAACTGAGTTGGATTTAGTTCATGGCACATCTGTTCCGGTATTTGCTGTTTACAATTGGGTAAATGAGTTTAAACGTGGTCGTTCATCCACAAAAGATTAACAACGTTCAGGACGTCCAGTTGAAGTGTCTACTCCCGAAAATATTGACAAAATTATGGATATGATTTTGAATGATCGCCAAATTAAAGTGCGCGAAATAGTTGAGGCCACTGGCATATCGCAAGGTACAGTCGCTTCAATTTTGCACGAAAAATTGTCTGTGAAAAAAATTTCGGCAAGATGGGTGCCGCGTTTGCTCACAGTGGAGAATAAGCGCAATCGTGTGGTCGACTTTGAGGCTATTTTGGCGCTCTTCCGTCCCAATCCTGCGGAGTTTTTTCGGAGATACATAACTGTAGATGAAACTTGGATACACTGCTACACTCCAGAGACAAAGAGACAGTCACAACAGTGGATTTTTAAGGGTGAACTGGCTCCGAAGAAGGCGAAAACGGTCAAATCGGCTGGCAAGGTGATGGCAACAGTATTTTGGTTTGGACGCGGCATCATTTTCATTGATTACTTGGAAAAAGGAAAGACAATAACAGGGGCGCATTATGCTTCGTTATTGCAGAGGTTGAGCGAGGAAATCGAAGAAAAACGCCCACATTTGAGAAGAAGAAAAAAATCCTCTTATATCATGACAATGCCCGTGTGCACACCTGTGCAGTTGCGATGGCCAAAATTACAGAATTGAAATTCCAAGTGTTGCAACATCCACCGTATTCGCCAGATTTGGCGCCCAGTGACTTTTTCCTGTTTCCGAATTTGAAAAAATGGCTTGGCGGACGACGATTCACTTCGAACGAGGTTATTGAGCAAACAAATGCTTATTTTGCAGACCTTTCGAAATCCTATTTTTTGGACGGCATAAATAATTTGGAAAAACGTCTGGAAAAATGTATAGAGCTGAGAGAAGATTATGTTGAAATATAAAATAAAAAAAATAAAAAAAACACTGTTTTTTTAACTTTTTCTAAGGACTTATTGAACGACCCTCGTAGTTAGTGTAAGTCTTCTTTGTTTTAATGTTTTTCCCTAAGACTAAACTTAATTCCAGTTGCTCCTGCGAGAACTTACATAAAACGATGTCAAATACCACTTTTCAAGTAATCGTCGAGATTAGTCTCTACCTCTCTGTCAAGAAAAGGCAAAAAATTGATCTTTTTAAAAGGAATACAGGGGCGGCCAATGTAAACAAAATTATTTTTACTGAAATATTTAGCAATTCTAATTTTTTTCAAGGTTCTGAGGGAATGCTAGGAAATGAAAATGAAATTAAAAAGCTAAAGAAGCAAATTGACACTAACCAGCTGAAATTATTTCGCTGCAGAAGTGATTGTGAACGATTGAAAGATTCTTTGAATTTAGCTTATCAGGTATGCTTCAATGTTTATTATCAGGACCAAATAGAAAATCCTCAAGAACTATGTTTTTGTACTTTTAGTTTTATTTATCACAATTTTCATATTAAATTATCCTGCAGGACCAATACGTAAAAAATATTAATGTATAAATCTTCCCTAAAACCAACTTGAACTTTTTACTAACTACGAGATTAACAAATTTCAAACATGACAGCCTAGATTTCAGACTCGAACATATTATTTCTATTAGGTTCAGGTGTACCAATATTAATAACCGAATCTACTGTTTCCCTAGTAGCCAGTTGTTATTGATCACCCCATTATTAACAACTGGTTGATAGAGAAGTGTAGAATCGATCTTGAGTTAAAGTCATAGAATTGGGCTTCTGCAAGATGTCTAGTTCTACGCACCGTGATAATCTGGAACACGTAGCATCACAGTTACAGCCAAGGGCCAAAATATTTTTTTTCGGTAACCTTATATTGTCGTACAGAATATTTATGAGAGCATATTTCTGAAATGAAAATAATAGAAAATTTTCTATAAACATAAAGCGTTTTCTGTTGACGAAAAAAAAAAAAAAAAATCGTTCTCATTTATACAGATAATTAAGAAAGGTGTAACTGTGCATAACTTAGATTCAGATGAGATCAATTTGACTGCTGTGTACCCATTTCCATTCTAGAGATACAATGACTATAAAAGTCATCAGAGGTTAAAGAGATTTTTTTCGTCAACACAAAAAGTTTCTGGTTGGAAAGGGAAGCATTTTGAACATATATTCGTCTTGAAAATATGTCCTCGAAGGATTTTCTATTTTTCGCACTCGCCCTGAGTGCATCAGACTTGTTCAGCGATGTCTTAGCTTTCACTAACTGTTCATTACTCTCTAATTGTAGATAATCGAAAGGGAAGTAGGCACAAACGCGGAATCAGTTATCAGGAATTATCAAAACGAAACCAATAACTGGAAGGGCAGATCAGAACAAATCAAATTATTAGAGTGTAAAGTGGCTGAATTAAGTGAAAGATTGGCTCACAGGAAGGCATCTTTTATGGCCAATAGAAATACAGGTATTGCTAACTTTCTTCTTTTTTTCTAAAATAAAAAACTAAATTTTTTAGGGCTTTTTACTCATTTAATAGAGGTCCTTTTTTGAAGTTTGAATTTGTAAATTTTGTATTTTACATATCCACAAATAAAAAATCGTAGAATAGTGTATTGTACGAGTATACCAACTATAAAATGAGTTTCATTCCGTTTCTCTTCTAGTGGACATGTTAAAGCAAAATGAAAAGGAACGTAAACTAGAACATCAAAAAGAAATCCAACTTCTCAAAGATCAGATTGAGGAGATGAGAAAAAGTCAACAAGGATCTAAAGCCAGACAGCATGTTTTGGAATCTGAACTTAAAGAGGAGAAAAATAAAATGAAAATTTTAATTGAAAAAAATGATACAGACGACAAAATCATTGATGTACTCAATGTAAGTAGAACCCAGTCTCTATGGAACGTCTCAACCACAGTCATTATAAATAATGCTGAGCCTCTTTGGCCTGGAATTGATGTTAAGGTTTAAAAAACGGAAACGGGGGGTTTTATCAGAGCAAAAATAAATTAGTTCTGACCAAAATTTTTGGGGTAAATTAAAATCTCAAAATCGTTCAGTGAGAACCCATATGATTGGTGAAAGATTAAATTAATGTTTAAAAGTCATGATTTACCTTAACAAGAACAACGGCAAATATAAGGGACTGCTTAGCTTCCCAGGGATCAAATAAGTTACCGGTCAGATTTGTGGATTGATCGAAAGTCGCCAAATCAAAATCCTAAAGTATTGTAACACATAAAATACAAATAATCTAAAAAGCTAGGAGTAAAAAAAATTATGCCAGATTCTTACACAGCACAGGAAAAAACATTAATACACCAAATGTCCATTTCTTGATAAATATTCCTTCTTTTTTTTATTTAGAAAAAGATTAAATCTCACGTAGCTGAAAGAACGAAAGAAAACCAACAAAATCAAGATCTTAAAATCAAAATCCATTCATTAGAACAACAACTCAGTCTCACCAAAACTAAATGTGACCAACTTGTAGCAGTTATTGAGGAAAGAGACCGTCAACTTGTTCAAAAAGAAGATAAGTTAGCAGCATTATTAAACATCAACAGAAATGTTGATTCTCTTGAAACATGGAATAGTGATATGCAGTTAGAGTCAATATTAAAACAAGAAAAGGAGGAAAAATTGCGTCTAATGGAACTTATTAGAGAAAATAATGAAAAAATAGATGAATTAAACAATTCGTTGAAACACGCTGAGGTAATTACCATATCACAACTACACACAATACCTATGTGAAGGTGGGACATTATTTGGAAAATCCCTCCTAATTTTTGTACATAATAAGTAATAAGATACGATCACACGACCCATAGAAAAGCTTGATGTAATTTTTGTTACGAGACGATCCGCACAGTATTTTTAATCTAAGCTAGTTAGCGATCGTAGGTTTTATTGAGAGTGGCGTTCATATCAGCGAAACATGGTCGTATACAATCAAAGACAGAGCCCGTTTTATTCCTAATACATATATTCTTATGGTATATTAATCCATGAGTAGTATGCATCTCGTTGATTGAAGAGAGATCTAAATAAAAACATTTTCCGCAGGAATCATTGAAGTCAGAAAAGGAAAAATGTCATCAATTAGAGAAGAAAATTTCCACTTTAGAAATAAATAGTAAGGCCAATAAAAGTAGATTGTTCAGAAAATGACATGAATTAAACCTCTGATGTCTTACACATGGAGTTGCCCTAACTTGAAGCACAAATATTTAATGAAAAGGACGCTCATCGCGCAAATATCAAAATTTACCGATTGTTAATTTGGCACATTAGTCGATATAGCTGAATTCATTAAGTTTTATCAGATCAAGACATTTGGAACTAGGTGAAAAAAAAACTAATACAATTCATTATGATAATCCTGAAATTAAAATTTGATTAATGAATTATTTGATTTATAACTAAAGCTAATCAAAAGATGTTATCCAAGGTCCATTAGGTGTTTTTAAAATAACAAAACCACAACAAAAAAAAAAACTCTGTGCTTTATAACATTTGAAAAATTAGAGAAAATTGTATAACTTGAGATCTAAATTAATAAATCTAAAGCAAGTACCAAGTGTAGACTGGATTGGAGGTAGGATTTGCATTTATTTATTGACAATCAGCCCCTTTTACAAAAAAATACTTATTGAGCACTTTTTTGCCCAAAGAAAAGTCTGTACCCCAAGAAACACGTTCTCGAATTTATATTAACAGTAGGATACACATAATTTATTACAAACTTACTTTCAATTTTATTTTGATTTACGAAATTAATTTTCAAAAGACAAAGAATTTGTGTGCTGTTATTTAAAACTTTCGTCTTGTAAAATCCCTAACATAAAATACATCTGGGATGCAATGACCTTGGAGCTGACTTTCCTTTTTCTTATGAATTTTCCAGAAATGATAAAGTCGAAGTGTGAGAAAGTAAATAATTTCGAGTCCACTTAACAGAGATGCACCCACAAATAAACCAGCAGTTCCTCCAAAAGACACTAAAAAAGAAGAAAAATATGATCAAATTGAATAGAACGGACTTATATTTTCAATCAGTACTAATATTACAAAAATTACTTGATAGTCTAGTCATCTAAGACATAAAAAGAGGCAAAGATAGAAAAAAAAGCGTAGTTCTGATTTTTTAATATGTTGTTGGGATACATGAGAGCATTGTAAACCCAAATTTACTATTTCGGAAGACCTGTGCTCGCTGCGTGGTGGTCAAAAACGTTCGATTTTTTCGGGTTTTTGTTAGATTTTCGAAAAAATCTCGAAATACGAGAATCACACGGAAATAAAATTATTCTGTCTTTATTTAGAGTAAAGAAAATTTGCTACAATTTGATTACACAAGTCTGTGGCCCTAACAGATCGCGAGTTATAGCACTTCCAAAAATTGTCGATTTTTTCCACATTTTGAGCTAAATAACTGCTCCAATAGTCATCTTACGGGGAAGTCATGAGATCTAAAGTTGAATTTAGAGGTGGTATTTAGGATGTTTGCAGTCATTATGAAATATACATTTCTATAAAAAAAATTTTTTGTATCAACTGCAGAAAATATTGTTGAGTCACGAGCGCTTTCGTCTGTTACGACATTATCAAGTAGACTCTAAATTCATTATCATTTAGACTCTAAATTATCACTCTAAAGTCATTATCATTTAGACTCTAAATTATCAGTCTACTTGATAATGTCGTAACAGACGAAAGCGCTCGTGACTCAACAATATTTTCTGCAGTCGATACAAATTTTTTTTTTTTTTTTTTTTTTTTTTTTTTTATAGAAATTTATAGATATAAAGTTGTAGTCTATTTATTTATGTTTAATGTTGGCCCATGAGGAAGAATTTATGCCCAGTAGTATTCTTTTTATCTAAATATTATTTAAATAACCGAAATCGGAATTTTTACACTTTTTTTTTACATTATCTAATATAAGTATGCGATATTGCCAAAAATGGAGTAGTTCTGAAATGATTATTAGCATACATGTGAATAGTGTAAAACCACGTTGCCTATTTTGAAAGACCTGTTTTCATTGCGTAATGGTTGAAAACTTTCGATTTTTTGGATTATTTCAGTTTTTCGAAAAATGTGAATCACGGGGAAATAAATACTCCAGTTTGTTTTGGAGTAAATAATGTTTTCCACAATTTGAGTCCAATTCGCATGTAAAGATTCTTTGTATGTGAATTTCTCCCTCGACTACCTAACGGGGACTATTGATTTTCCATTTTTCCTTCAAATAAACTTGTTATCGCCCGTTTCGGGTTCTATAATCTATTGGCATCTAGTTCTATAATCTATTGGCACGTTTTGTCCCCAAAGCCGCCAAGCCGCCATTGAAGATTTCGAACACGAAGATAAAGTCCTTTAAAGATAAAATTTTTAATGTTTTTTTTTACTTAAACTTTATTTTCACCTAAATTTATACTGCGGACTGTCATTATGAGTGGTAATGTGTTTGACACAACTAGTAGGTGTTAATTTTTCTCTAGTAAATGTCAGAGGTTGTATTGCTACAGGTAATGCATACAAGAGGAGAATTCTAGATAAAAATTAACATCCAGTAGTTGTGTCAAACACATTGCTACATCCTAATGACAGTCCGCAGAAGTACGAACTTGTATTATTATTATTATTTACTGTGTTTCAGAGGGTTAAAAAACCGCTGACAAATTACAAAATTGGGAACCAAAATACCCCCCCCCCTTAATATTCAAACAAAATTATAAATATGTATATAAAAAAAAAGTTAATCAAAACAGAAAATTGGATTGACAAAATTGAAATAAACTGCAAAATTAAAATGACCTGTAAAGAAAACTGAAATTGTTATTAGTAGGTACCTGAAAAAGAAAGAAAAAAAAGTTAGTTGGTGAACTCCTGTAGGCTATAGGGAGCAATTTCTAACAGACGATTTTTTAAGTACAACTTAAAATCTTTGTAGTTCATGCTTTTATTAGCATTATTTATTTTGTTATAAATTTTAATACCTTTATCCAAAATTGATTCCCCAAAAATCGATAATCTGGAGTGTATTAAATCTTTTGCATTCCTCATGTTGTAAGAATGTGCCATTGTAGGTAAAAGATGTTTGTTTTTATGAATGAGGAGGCACATATCTAATATTACCTGAGATTTCAGATAGATCGACCGGCGCGATTTAAGTGAAAACAAATTTTAAGTAAATAAAATATCGCTAGGAGTGTCGGCTTTATCTTCGTCGCCGACTCTTCAATGGCGGGGACAACAAAACCTCCCCGCTTATTTATTAATAGAATATTTCAGTCTTTTTTTTTTTTTTTTTNTTTTTTTTTTTTTTGGAAGAAACAGCTCACGGTCGGATTCAACTTTTCATTGATAGACAATTATAGAAACCAAAATAATCTGAAAAATTTAGGGGGAGGGGCAATAATTTACGCCAAGATGCGTTGAGCAGTTCACAGCAGATGAACACGACTAAGCAGATAATAGAACTCGAAACGAAAATAAGAAGTTTATTTGGAAGAATGGAAAAATCAATAGTCCCCGTTAGGTAGCCGAGATAGAAATTCTCACAAAAAAATCTCTAAATGCGATAAAATATCGATTTATAGGCTACACCTTATGCTTAATGAAAACTTAATTATTGCAATTCAACTTCATTTTTCATGACTTTCCCGTATGATGAGTAGGTTTTCTCGAGAATCTGAAAAAGTCCGAAAAAATCGAACGTTTTCGACCACCACGCAGCGAGCACAGGTCTTTCGAAATAGCAAACTTGGTTTTACACTGCTCTCATATATCCCAACAACATATTAAAAAATCAGAACCACCCCATTTTTTTTCTACCTTCGATGTCTTGATGACTAGACTATTGAATACTGTCTCCCTAAATGTGGATCGCGAAGGTTTTCCAGGGGGAGTCGCAAGGAAGATAATGATGATATCATCATAAAGATTTATTGTCAATATAGAATAGATAGTCAAAAAGTCTGCAGTATCCACTGCCCATGTATTATTTTCGAACTAGTTTACAAATTGTTGCATGTGCATTCTGCATAGGCCGACAAAGTTTTGCCGCTCAGTATTCAGTAGTGTGTTGGCTGATTTTAGTCAAATCAAGATACAGATTGCTGGTGGATCTTCCAATGTGAAAGCAATCCAGGAGGATTTCCTCTGGATTGCAAGCAACACTATGTCAACAAATGATCTACTTGGTCAGCTTGGTCTAATCAACAACATTTCCTTACCTAGTAAATCCAACCATCCGTTTTTTATATCAGAGCGATAGAGATTGCAGGTGGATCTTCTGTAGTGAATATCCAATAGGACTTCTCTTGGAGAATTACTAAAACACAAAAGAATAGGATTAAAATAACACTTTTTTTTTTTTTTTTTTTTTTTTTTTTTTTTTTTTTTTTTTTTTTTTTTTTTNATTCGCTGGAAACTTGCAAACCAGCTACCCACATTGACCTCACCCAGCCTGGGTTGGGCCGGAAAAATGAGCCAACGTGGTGTTCCCAAGTGGTCACCCATCCAAGTACTGACCACGCCCGACGTTGCTTAACTTCAGTGATCTGACGGGAACTAGTGTATTCAACGTGGTATGATCGTTCGCTAAAATAACACTTATCAACCCAGCGAAAAGTTTTAAAACGGTTAATGAGATGGACAAATGAAGAAAGCACTGTAAACATTTGGTGACCGTTATCCAATTATCTTTTTCTACTACCGAGTCAGAGTAGGTATTGAACATAAAATATTTGCGCTATTACTGATTACTGTACACTTTTATGTACGGTAAATATAAATAAACCAAAATCCTTAATATATACATGAGCAGGGTAGACCCAAATATTGAGGAGAAATGCAACTTGTGTAAAGGAAGCCCCTGCAAAACTGACCACCTCTTCAACTGTCCAACCAACCCCACAACATTTACAGCAATAGACATGTGGCTCAAGTCGGTGGATGTGGCCAAGTTCCTCAAGTTACCAGTCCCTGGAGACGATGGAGTGACCTGACGATGGTGAAGCTGCTGCTACTACAACAAAGCTCTGTGTAAAGGTAGAAGCATACTCGTATGTAGCAATATTTATAGAACGGAAAGCGTTTCTTGGATCCAATAGGGGGAGGGGGGAAGAGAGAGAATATAAAAAAGACAGTTACAAAAACCCAAAGTAAAAAATAAAAATTCTGATTTTTCTAAACGGTAATCTAGTACCACCCAGGAACTATTGAGTTTTTTGTTTAAGGAAAGAATTTTAATTTTCGTCGGATCGACTTTTTCAAGATAGATATACGCTACCTTGATTTTGGGAGAAATCATGAGTCTCGTGTGTTGAACAGATTTTTTCTGGTGCTCATAAGAACTAATAAAGACTAAACTGTTAATTTCGCGTTTTTATCTTACAAAAAGACAGAAATAATTACTCTGGAAAATGAATTTCAATTTTATTTTTTTTTGCCAAAACATATTATAATACGATCCCAGCAAATTTGACTCATAGAAAATGTGGTTTCGAGGAATACAATTTTTATGTTACACAAAGTATTTTTTTCCAGAACATTTTGCGAGGATTTTTTTTTTTCTTTTCTTTTATACAATTCCGCTCACGGGAAAATATTCAAAATACAATTCCCCATCCCCATATTGGTTTTATACCCGTATTTCACGAAACTTTGCACTTACGATGATTCTGCCACCGTTACTTCAGCAATATACATCTGATGGATACAATCAGCAAGGCAGTCACAAGTCAAGATCTCTGAATCATTGGATTCAAAAAATACTTTGTCAATGGGGGATGGCATAATGTGATTAAATTGGGCATTGTATTTGTTGAGACACAGAAGCTGTTGTACAGTACATGGAGGAAACCCTGAGAAACAAACACATGTCAGTAATATTACATTTTGCAAACCGTGCGGTGCTGGTGTGACGTACTCGCGTGTTATTAGTTGGAAAAAAAAGAAAGATGAGAAACCATTTTTAATGTAAGCGACAAATCAATATTTTGGATTTTTACTTACTAAAGATCTCCTGTCATTCGTTTCGATAGGGATGTTGCCATCGGAAGCTTCACCTGTAAGCTTCAGCTAATTTCAGCTGGTTTGCCTCAAATTCTGCAACTTGGATCTGAATCAAATTTTTAGTACGATTAGAGCTGGGATCGAACAAACAATATGGGACTATTATTACGTCTGCTTGGGTGTGGATCCAACCAACCTAGATCATAATATTCCGCAGAGATCCTGCTGGGACAGTAGTCCTCTTTGGTCCCAGAACGGAGAACAGCGTGGATGTCGCCGAAGGCGTTAATAACAACAACAACTACCCTAACAAAGTCCAAGGTCATAATGGTAAAGAATAGTCTGAAATAGTTCGAGATATAGGGGAAAACTTGAAAAAAGTGACCTTCGCCACGCCCCCCTGCATTTGGCTCACCCCCCAGGTCCCAGGACTTTTAGTATGTTTATCTCCTGACCACACCAAACAAACTTCTGAAAAAATTCCTTAGTTCCCAGCCAACGCACTCTACAAACCATTTGTTGACTGGACTATATATCATTATTTTACCACTAGAATCTGGGAACATGAAGTCCAAAGTGCAATTACAATATTTCATAAGATACTTTTCAAAGCATTCCACTTTGCAGTTCTGTCTCAGATAATAATCCCTTCCCAACGCTATTCCTTCATTCATGAACAAGCATTTGCGTCGATTTAAGGGTAACGAGCGAAGTCGATCAGTAGAATAAAGTCGATCTCCCCATACACTGATGTCACCAAAACTACCACTGGACACAATCATATCTGTACCAAATGTAAAGGCCCTTGGTTCACCTATCAATACCTAAGGCACAAAGAAGAATAAATTAGTAATATGTGGGTAGCACGAAACAGTCCGTGTTACTCTCCTTCCGTGCAGTGACGGATTTAGCGAGCTGTTTAGCTTATGGGTCTTCTTTCAAATCCGCCACTGGTGTTGTGCCTTAGTGGAGTTCGTAGAGAGTTGAGACAACTTATATAGGCAAGAGGAGAGGCAACGTTACGGCTCTGGATTTTCAATACATTGAAAAACTTTTTTTATGAGTAAACCGCAGAAACCCTCTCGAATTATCCAAAAGTACTTCTGTGGTATCACAAAGAATAAAAATAACCTCAGACGACCGTTTGTCAGTCACTTTACCTTTACTCCTGGTCTGGCGTCCACATTAGGTGGTAGTTCCTCTAATGGTGGTGTGCTCACGGTGACTCTTAATCCTGAAAATTGACCCCTTATTGATGTTCGTTTAGGTCTTAAATCTCCTGCTGGGTCTTGCCAGCAAGTATCAAGTGTAGTCACAACTTTTTGAGATATTCTAAAACAGATTTTTTTACATTCATGTGAACTCGCCAAAAATCGGACCAAAAGAATAGCTTGGTAATAGGGTTTCTCTGTACTCTTTGGGTACGGATCGACGCGATGCTGAAACTAAATTAAAATGTTGCAGAGAACGAGAGTTTTTTTTAAGGGACTCTACTTCAGGGAGTGTTTGAGTGTTAGAAATTTATATTAAAGAAGAAAAATATTGTTGGTTTTTTTATTGATGTATGGCAGTTATAATATCTGGTTGAGGAGAAAAGTACGAATAGAGATTATGGATCGAACGAATTGATGTTCAGTTTTAGCTCCACGATTTTTCTTGGTCTATTTATCTGTACCTCTCTTTGAATTACGACAACCGTCTAATGCTTGGTCTGATGCAGAAACTTGTATGACCATTTACGTAATTAATGTTTATAGAATTGACTGATAAATCTTTGGACCTTGTTGGCCCTCATAGTGTTGGTATTGAGTGACGTCTACAGTTTACAGAATTATTAGTATTACGTAATTACGTTTTTAAAATCGCACCCTGCCAAAAATCCATTTTATTAAACAAATATTCTACTCTTAACTGTCTTCAGAATCATTCCGAATCTGTTTCAAGAGGACGAGCCACCTGCGCCTCCTTTGGACCAAATAAATATTTGGCGGAATTGAGTATGTTTGGTCACATTGATCGATTGATTGGCTTATACTTTTACCTCTTACTAATTTCTGATAGGTCTGAATTGAATGCGTAACAGAATCCATATTCAGTTTTTTGTAGTTCAAAAACTTTGCAACAATTAAATTTCTTGTATCTCCAAAAACAATCGGAAATAAAGAATTCATGGCAAGGTCACATCACCTGGAAAATAAATATACAAAATGCTTTTGATTTCCAAGATAAAGCTAGAGATCTCACGCCACAATTAGGATCCATTAGAAAGTTGCGACGAGTGTGTCCTTGCCTTGGAACGTTTGGACATTTTCTCAGAGCATATACGAGCTTTGACTCACAGAAACAATCGGAAATAAAATTTCATGACAAGGTCACATAAGATTACAAAATGTTCCACCGCACCGTGACGGGTTTTATAGGTTTTTTTAAAAAAAAAATACTCGCTCTTGAGTATGAGTAAAGTTAATACTATACGAGTATTCTAGAGAAGAAGACCATAATTTTATATCAAAGGCAACAACTAACTGCTTCCGATTTCCAAGATAAAATTGTAGCCAAGAGATCTAACACCACAGCTGGGGTCCATTTGAACGACGCGAAAGATTAAAATTTTAACATACGTAATCTTATGAGGTATCCTCTACTAAAATTATTTTTAACTGTCGCGTCGACGCGAAGGGGGAAATTCTAAACCACAAAATTACAAAATACATTATCCACTGAACAGTCGATACTATCCGTCGCTTTTTCTAGTAGACGAGCGTCCTTACACCTTCATTAATCGCATATGAAACTATTTCTACCATTTTTCCAAGCCTGAATCAAGAAATAGGGAGAATAGCTGAATTTAAGAGTAACACCGCAACTATAACCACAATAGGTGACGTAGTGGTAAGATTCTCTGACGGATAAACAGTAGGGCATGGCTTCAAAGCCAGCCCACCAACGGAATCTTATCCTCATGAATTTGAGATATTTTCCACTTAATAATGGCACCCAAAAACTCCCGATGTAAAAGAACTCTTCAGTCCTATTCGAGCAGTATATTATCATATGGGCTACCTTGAGTCTCCTCCACTCAGTAAACTCACTTCGAGCAAGAGATGCGTAATATTAACATGATTCAGTGCAGGAACAACCGTATTTGCAAATTTCTTTAGACGATCAAACTCATCAAAATCACCAAACGTGATAACAGACAATGCTTGCAGTAGAGCTTGCAGGGTTGCTTTAGCATCATCAACATGAACATCCGAGAATCTGAAATGGAAATGGTTGAGTAATAACTAAGCAAGGTACCTAGGATTATTTAACAACTAAAGTTCAACATCACTCGAAGTGTTAGGATCAAATATTCTGCAATTAGTAACGGAAAATGAACTGAAAATGACATGCTTAGTATGAAACCAATTCCCAAAACTTCTAGTACCATTCAATAAATAAAAACGATTGAAAAAATAAAGAGAAAATGACAGAAGAACTTTGTAATAAATCACACCGCAAATTTTTAAACGGAGACCCTTTTTTACATGTACCTACCTATTATCCTCGGGTTGTTAAAAACATAACTAAACCAGGTCACTCACCATATTCTGTGGAATATCCCGTTTAGTTTGGGACTTTTTTTAAAAAAATGGGCGCTATAGCATACATATATATGGTCACCGCAGTCTTTAGTTTTAACTTTCAAAAATTAATAAATTTCATCTAGTTTGAGTTTTAAAGGCCCAAAGCCCATGGGTCACACACACATATGTACCATGGTTATTTGGTTATTTTGACCTAGTATTAGGGGAAGAAATGTCCTTGTCCTTTTTTTTTTTTTTATTGCCATGCGTAATTTNTTTTTTTTTTGTATTGCCATGCGTAATTTGTAATCGTGTGAAAATTAAGTGGAACCACCAACGTACCCGTTTTTCCTTTCTCTTACCGTGAGTAGTCTAGGGCTTCAACTCTTTTCCAATCCACTCTACTGACATCACAAATGATCACACTGGGAAAAGCTACATTGGCGTACTTGAAATAAGTAGTCTCCACCACGGTGACTGATCCACTTGTGACGTAGTTGTCCCATACACGCCATCCAGTGTACAGAGTACCCACAATGGAACTCAGAAATATAAGGAACCAGACAAAGCTGAGAGAATAAAAACAATAATAAAAAGTCACGTAGGTCCAAACCACAAGTAACACATAAGTGCTGTGACATTTTATTATTTGTTTGTGATCCATGTGTAAAACAATAATAACAAGTCACGTAGGTCCAAACCACAAGTAACACATAAGTGCTGTGACATTTTATTATTTGTTTGTGATCCATGTGTAAAACAATAATAACAAGTCACGTAGGTCCAAACCACAAGTAACACATAAGTGCTGTGACATTTTATTATTTGTTTGTGATCCATGTGTAAAACAATAATAACAAGTCACGTAGGTCCAAACCACAAGTAACACATAAGTGCTGTGACATTTTATTATTTGTTTGTGATCCATGTGTAAAACAATAATAACAAGTCACGTAGGTCCAAACCACAAGTAACACATAAGTGCTGTGACATTTTATTATTTGTTTGTGATCCATGTGTAAAACAATAATAACAAGTCACGTAGGTCCAAACCACAAGTAACACATAAGTGCTGTGACATTTTATTATTTGTTTGTGATCCATGTGTAAAACAATAATAACAAGTCACGTAGGTCCAAACCACAAGTAACACATAAGTGCTGTGACATTTTATTATTTGTTTGTGATCCATGTGTAAAACAATAATAACAAGTCACGTAGGTCCAAACCACAAGTAACACATAAATGCTGTGACATTTTATTATTTTGTTTGTGATCCATGTGTAAAACAATAATAACAAGTCACGTAGGTCCGAACCACGAGTAACACATAAGTGCTGTGACATTTTATTATTTTGTTTGTGATCCATGTGTAAAACAATAATAACAAGTCACGTAGGTCCAAACCACGAGTAACACATAAGTGCTGTGACATTTTATTATTTTGTTTGTGATCCATGTGTAAAACAATAATAACAAGTCACGTAGATCCGAACCACAAGTAACACATAAGTGCTGTGACATTTTATTATTTTGTTTGTGATCCATGTGTAAAACAATAACAACAAGTCACGTAGGTCCGAACCACAAGTAACACATAAGTGCTGTGACATTTTATTATTTGTTTGTGATCCATGTGTAAAACAATAATAACAAGTCACGTAGGTCCGAACCACAAGTAACGCATAAGTGCTGTGACATTTTATTATTTTGTTTGTGATCCATGTGTAAAACAATAATAACAAGTCACGTAGGTCTGAACCACAAGTAACACATAAATGCTGTGACATTTTATTATTTGTTTGTGATCCATGTGTTTTTATCTGAAATTTAACCAAACTACAATTATACGCCATGACCTGAAGCTGGTCTCTTTCAGGCTTCCGTAACCAAAGGCTGTCGGTGGTTCAATACAAGGAAGACTGTGACGGATTTACTCTTCCACCACATCTATACCAAGACAAACATTCAATCTGGCCATGCTCGCTTGGTAGATCATGACTTACAACAATGCTACCCCAATAAGTTCTTCAAGCACCTTCTACTGTAGAAGAGAAGAAGTTTCCAAGGGCGACAAGATGAAAGTTTTCTCAATTGCGCTCCAATTTCATACATTGTGTTGGTATTTGTGCGACCTTAATCTCCGCAAATATTAAAAATTGAAACCATCACAGCAAGTATCATACTTTCCAATTATTTAAATTCAACTTACTTTTCTGAAAAAGTTCTGTCCGGTCTTGTAAAGTGTAAAAGTCCATGCAGGGAACTTTCCCGACAAATATCCAATAAATATTGCTTCCAGAAATTCCTTCCAAGGGGTTCTCCCTTTCTTTCTGCCGCCAATACAAAATCAGGATTAATAGGCTCAATTTGTCCTCTGACTGTTTTTTTAGTTCGAACACAGAAAGGTGTCTTCATTTTTTTAATCGGACAGTAAAAGTTTTTTAACCGTTTTACGGTTAAAAAAATATTTTTCAATGAATGCTCTACCCTAATTCTCACTTCGCGACTAGTTGTGATAGTGTTTAAAACGTTCTATCACAACTCTGGTCTCATAATGACAGTATTAGTACTGTTGAAAGCTCACCAACTTAAATTAATAATTGAAACGTTTTCAAGCCCTAGTAAAAATCAATATAACTCCTTCTACTTTTAGAAGTTACAAGTAAATAGTATCTTATTTATTTTTTATTTTTTTTAACCAAAGAAAAAAGTACATAGCAATCGTATGACTATTAGTGGCCAGTGGTATAGAATTATAATGAAAATGGAATGTAGAGTAGTGATAATGATCACTCACATAATAGCGTATTGCATTAAAATGGAATAAATGTAATGGTGCCCCATAAAAAATGGTGACGACAAAAGAAATAAACCTTTATATTTACATTATTTTTAAAATGGAAAGAACTTTTCATGAACTACAAACTCAACACAAAACTCTGCCAATATAGCACATGGGTTTATTATTTTACTGAATAAAAAAAATTGATATTTTACACTTCAAGGTACGTACTCAGAGAATGGTATTACAAAAACCGTTCGTCCCCCGTTTCGCCACTTAGCGTTGATCGATTTAGGACCGCTTTTAAGAAAATAGTCAATCCGTGGTTCGTACAAAATTTGGCTTTTACTAAGTTTTAGTTCCTCGAAGATCCCAGAATCGCTCTGGGGATTTCGTGGTGTGCCAACACCCCGAGATGAAATTTAGTATGTAGAATTTTAGACCCCAACTGTGACGTACATAGGTCCCAGACTTCGTCAACATCGTTCAACGCAGAGTACCTCTTGCGGCACCGGTGTGTGGCCGACGAATACATCTTTTTTATTCGATTTTTGGAGTTTACAAACCTTGAAACGTGAAATATCCAATGGGGGGTTCTTTTATCTTGGTCGAACCCAAAGGGTCATTATTGAAAATAATAAACCAAAATCAATTTAGCTGTTTTTTGTGGCGAAAAATAGTGTGAAAACTATAATCTAGTTATATTTTCTAAACTGTAATAATTCAGTTATATTTACTCGTATCTTTCATGAGACACCCAGTCAGATTAGAAAATACTTTCCAATTTAAAGTGCATTGTAAAGATAGGGTATTGTAATCGTGCGGAAAATAAAGTCGTTAATATTTCTTTAGACAACTTACACAAAGAAAGTAAAATTTATTATCATTGGATTTGAAATTCCCTCTATCTATGAAAAGCTTTTAACTTTTATGTGCGGGTAACACTAATGGCGAGAGAAAGGTTCTACCATTGAGTTTCTATTGAATACTCTATATTGAAATCTAGTAGTATCGCACTTTTTTTTTTTAATTTGGCTCAAAGTCTCTTTAACATCTATTGGTCATTCAAGACGGGGGTTTTAACCTCCATTCGCTGGAAACTTGCAAACCAGTTACCCACATTGACCTCACCCAGCCTGGGTTGGGCCGGCAAAAAGCCAGCATCACGAGGGCGCAAACCCAAGTATCATACTACTTTCTAGTGTTAGTATGTATGTAGAATTTTAGACCCCAACTGGAAAATAAAGTCGTTAATATTTTTTGAGACAACTTACACAATATAACTAGATTATTACAAACCTTGAAACGTGAAATATCACCCGGCCTGGGTTGCAGGGTTCTTTTATCTTGGTCGAACCCAAAGGGTCATTATTGATAATAATAATCCTTTGGGTTATTATTTTTCCACTCACCCTGGGTTGGGAAAATAAGCCAGGCTGGGTGGGAAACTTGCAAACCCGTTACCCACACTGAACTCACCCAGGGTTCATTCTAATGGTTCTAGAAAGTTAGATAATAAAACGTATCTCGTACTCGGATAGTTGTACTCAATGCAACACTTTTAAGTAAATTGTATATGTTGCATAATGGCAGATATGTGAGTCAATATTTATGACGAGGATTTACTTACTTTTCACTTCCGACTCAAGTTTCGTCTTCATTTTCAAGTACACAAAGTAATGAGTCGGAAGTAAAAAGTATGTGAAGCCTAGTCATACTCATAAATGACGGTAGTATTTATAAAGCTACTAATACAATGCCTAATATAAATTTGTTAAATTATAATCACCTTTCTATTTTTTATGTTTAATCGATTTTTTCCTTGAAAGCGGAGCAAGGAGTCCCAAAACTGATCGAAAATACCTACTTTTAAGATCATCAATAAGAGACTGTATATGTATGCTCGTACTCGGATGAGAGACCACTTGGGTACAACACATTTTATTGACTATTTTTGGGTGTACTCAACCCTATGAAAATATTTGCGTAGCTGTTGTATATGTTGCATAATGGCAGATATGTGAGTCAACCCTTGTAGTAAGTGCCACGAAACGACAAAAGAGGCTATACCTTTTTTATTTAACACCTATAAAGGTGCTACATAGCTGTAATACTAATAATGTATGCCTATTTCAAAATTCAGAATAGGGCGTGTCTCATGATTGGACATTTTAGAAACAAATAACTGGGAATGTATAATAATCCTCCATTAAACTTCACCGTAGAAAAGAGTGACAAAAATAAATATATGAATTTTTTCTGCAACTTAACCATGAAATCTAATTTTATATTCGTTTTGTGAAATAATCACTATGTATGTATAAAGTATAGTACAATATTTTGGAAAGTTAAAATATAAGTGGCTAAACCCTACGTTTTAGGGGGGGGGGTGACATAAACGGGTACCTTTATAAGCAACACACCAAAACCTTGGTAAAACTCTAAAAATATTATGGAAACCGTCAAAAAAAAAAAAAAAATGTTTGTTTCAACGACCATAACTCGGAAATTCAAAGTCGAAAAAATAACTCGAAAATAGCGAAATGATTTTCTCTTTATTTATTGCGTAATTGCCTAATGTTTTTAGGCAATTTTCAAAATTCAAATTTTCTAGAAGCACATTTTTTTGAAAGAAAAGAAATGATCTTTTACATCTGCTTGTAAAAAGATTTTTTTTTTTTAAAAAAAAAAAGAGAAAAAACTAATATTTTTTTTTATTATTGCGCAATAAATTGCAAGTAATGTTAAATCGTAGTTTATTGTGAAAAAGGGCTCAGGGCGTATCATACCCACAAGATACCGAGACCATTTTTTAAAATAATAAAACACTGAAAAACATGTCAGTGTGTAACCTAGAGGGAGACAGGGTAGTCGATTAAATGGCGTAGACAAATTACGCACAAAAAGACCTTCTACATAGAACATTAAGCTTCAAGGAAGCTACGATGCATGGAAATCCAAACAGATACGCGTAAATGTTGACTAAAATGGTATTGTGAGTGATGGAGTAAAAAAGGGCTTTTAAATAATGCTTCGTTGTGTCTACCCAAATGGAATGCGTGACTGTTGCAAGCCTACTTAACACGAGGGTGAACCCGCAACCCCTTCAAATCGTGCACACAGATAGAAGTTGACTAATAATTATAAATCCACCTTCCACGGTTCGGAAAGATGTCTACGACGGCGGGGGTGGTGGCGGAGGGGGTGCCGTTAACAAGGACGTTATAGAAGGAGGTGCTCCCCACATCATGGGAGCTTGCTGTTGCCATGGAGGCACATTGGTATTCACACTGTTACCCATTTGAGGCGTAGGTCCCCCCCATGAGAAATTATTTTGATTGGATGGTGCATTAAAATTACCCATGTAGTTGTTTGGAGGGGGAGGTGGTGGATTAAAATTGTTTCCCGAATTCATCATGGGAGGTTTGTCAAATTTGCTTTGTCTGGGCGGAGGGGGAGGTGCGTTAAAATTGTTATTATTTTGAGGGTTGAAATTTGGAGGTGGAGCAACAGGCTGAGCCATAAGAGGTTGTGGTGTAGAGTTCTGAGAATTCTGTTGCCAAGGAGGTGTTATTTGCGGAGGTGGCTGATTAATGGGTGGTATATTATTGTTATTTTTCGAATTATTACTGGATTTGTTACTCCATGGAGGTGGAGGCAGTGAATTTGGGACATGTTGCGGTGGTGTGTTACCCATCATATTTGGAGGTGGAGCCATAAGTGCTCGCGGTGCCATTTGATCTTGAAACATATTTCCACCCCGATCGCCGCCTCTTCTTGAATAATGGTCATCTCTATGGCGCTTGTCAGGTGGAGGACCTTCACCCAATTCTGCCATTAAAGACATGTACTGAAACAAAATACCGAAGCATGTGTTATGGGAGTAAGGATAAAAATTACAAAGTAGTTGCAGTATGTTTGAAGCGAATGAGACAGGGCAAGTTGTTTGAGTAACGACGTGATATTCAGTTACCTTCACACAAATCACTTATCAACTTATCATTTCCTCTCTTGTCCACACACTATCACAAACAGCGTAATTGCTCCGCTCCACACTTCTGGAAACATAGAAGTTATGGTGCGTAGACGGCTGATAAAAAAAAATGTTCGGTATTTATTCACAGTTAGTGAAAATCCCATTTTCGCTCTGAGATAGAACATAGAATAGTTCCACTATCATTCGCCGTGTAAGATTTTTTTTTTAAAAAAAATGACTGAACCAAGTGAGGCCTATGTTTTAACTCCATCGAAGTTGCACTGTATGTACCACGGTAACTCTGGAACGCGTATTCCAAGTCTAATGAAACTGGGTTGTATACAAATTTTATAATTGACCCAACAAAAGGTCCACGATTTTTCTTTTGTCAATTGTACCAGGAGGACTCAAATATTTCATCCAATTTTGATGAACTTTATTACGATCATAGAATTGGGATAACCGGGCCTCAAGGTGGCAATTTTAAGTGTGTGAGGTCCACAGTTCCCAGAACTAATAGTTAACTAAGTTCATAGAATTACTTAGCAGACTATATTTTAGGTCCCAAACACACATGAACAAAGGTCGAGTAAAAAAAAAATATGCTTTATTTTGTTATTATTCTTCAATAAGAATTATTACATACCTCTTCATCAATTTTTGCCTTGTTTCTTCCTGACATAGAATTAGGTCCACCGTGACCAGGACGTTTCTCTCGACAATCTTTTGCAATGTGACCCGCAGAACCACAAGCAGAACACACAGTAGAATTGGTAACATTAGGTTTGTCTGGACATAACCAACTTTTATGGTCGCTTGCTCCACAATTTGTGCACCGAGGACCCTCATTTTCTCTTAGTGTTCCATTGAGAAGGGCCAACTCACGAAGCTGATTTCGGCGGAGATCATTTTGACCTTCTGGTACTTCTACCCCTTGGCGAATTATTTCTTTAATCTGAAAAGCATAGAAGTAGGATATTATTATTGAGCGTAGCTCCTACTCAGTGCAAGCAATTTAGAAAATTATCCGGAACAAGCGGGTTGGGTCCAAAAAGCTAGAAAAACGTGTCGTCCTAGGACTCAGATCTGCAATCGTGAGGGCAAAGGAACAAAAAATATCTCAGTCTCATTCGGTGTTGTTCATTTAATAGCCCTTTCAAAACGATTTTCATATCGTCACAAATAGTGGCGAGTGAAGATACCACAAGACAAATGGAACATTACTTTTAAAGGGATGACATTCATGGAAGGGAAACACCTTGAAATGCTATGTTGCTCCCCTAAAAAGTCTAAGGGATTAAAAAAAATCACTGAGAACGTTCAAACAAGCCACCCATTTGATATGGAATATCCAGCATCGCGAGAGCTGGAACATTTGTAGGGTTTAATGTTTGTAACTATTAAACCCATTTCAATATTATTTTCACTTAATCACGAGAGCTGGAACATATGTAGGGTTTAATGTTTGTAACTATTAAACTCATTTCAATATTATTTTCACTTAATCACGAGAGCTGTAGGGTTTAATATTTGTAACTATTAAACCCATTTCAATATTATTTTCACTTAATCACGAGAGCTGGAACATATGTAGGGTTTAATGTTTGTAACTATTAAACCCATTTCAATATTATTTTCACTCAATCTCCAAGCAACTTGGCCTAATGCATTCCACACGGAAATCCTTCTATAACACCTGACAAATATTCCGGAATTCATAGACCATAGACTTACTCTGTCAACTGCTTTCTTCACACATTCTGGATTGTGTGCCGTCACGTATGCATGCAAAGGTTCATTTTCTCCAGGAAGTGGTTGACCATCTTTTCGACCGACTTTTCCTTCCTTCACTGATCCTTTACCTCGGATTATAATTTTTGCGCCAGTATCTTTTTCCATTGCTGAAAAATATTATTAAATAGGGGAAAATTATAGTTCACCTCTCCGTGGTGAAGATATTACTTGAGTTACACTTAGAAATCCATAAACCAGAGGTGCTCCGATACATGTGGAGCGTAAAAAAAATATCCAAAATTGTGAACTCCAATCATTAGAGACCACAATCTTGAGATAACCTCTGGGCATGACGGAGATATAGTTTTTATTATCTTTTAAATAAATTAAAACAAAACACCAAAAACAGTATTTATAATTATTCATGAAGAAACTAGTTTCGAATCATTCCATTTTCGATTTATCATCAGACTAGTCCAGCCGAAGGATGGAAGTTATGAGGATTGTTCATCGCGTGCTATATACCATCAAACTATTTACTGTCTATGTCTAATTTTTTAAATAAAATAGTCACATATACACACACAATTTGATAATTTAGTAATGTACATTTTTCACTGTTATTATAATATTTATAAATTTCATAGGCTTCATTTGTATTCCTTTCATTATGATTGTTAGAAATACGGATTATATTTAAATATTCATTTATATTATTTTTCAATTTCTTTATATTTGTTTTGTTTTTTCGACTGGTTTCTCCTACTTCGATGGCTAGCGTCCTCACGATGACTGGTTCTACGCACTAGTACGACCTGGGGCGCTTGCCATCACAGTTACAGCCAAGGAACTGTTTCTAACATTTAAAAAAAATCTAGAAATGGGAGGATGAGTTGGTCGTAAAAAGAACATCGCCACAATAACAACAACAAAACAGGTATATATAAATGGGATATAGTCTATTCAATATGAGAGTCACTTTTGAAAAAAAAAAAATAATAATAATAAATGCATCCCCGTGACCAAATCTGAAAGGTTAAATGAACCAAATTTGGAAACCCACTAACTAAATGGTACAGTAGAAATTCGGGCATTTTTCAAGAAGTGAGAATATACCACATTTAATAAAAAGACACAGTAATATGTCTAACATAATAATCTGGTGTATTTTCCTGTTGCAGAATAAAACGAGAATGAACAAAAAAAACTTTTATCTTTGGTTCATCCCACATACGCGAGTACAGATATTACTTTCAATCAATCAATAGTGGCATCATCGTTTCCGATGGTACCCAGATGTATAAAAATTCAGCTCTAAAATTTGTTGCTTGCTGCTAAAGTTTTTAATTGTCATCATACATCTAATCTTGAGGCTGATAAATAATTGGCATGGTCCCTCAGAACCATGTTAAGCACTGCAATATATACATCAGAAACACAAACATAAATAATATGTTTAGTTTAACTTCTTTAGTAACAATATTCTTTTGGAAGATGTATATAAATATTTTGTTCATTCAATAGCCATTTTGAAAAAGTCACAAAATAAAAATTTAATATATCAAACATCCTTCAAACAAAATAATATTATAGATTTGCTTTCTATGTTATTTTACACTATCAGCTCAGGTGGACTCGATGATGTCACCCTCAAGTAACATTTTTCCCCATTTAAATTAGTGTCATAATTGGACCGGAAGAAATTACGCCTTCGGAAGGGTATTACTTAATATATGGCAAATGAATCATACAACATCTACAATTATGAAACTTACATTTCAAGGTGTTTCCTCGGGGTCCAATTAGCAATCCGACAAAGTTGATGTCCGGGAACTCGTCTTGAGGAATCATAACCTTGTCATTAACTTTGATCACAGGTGGTCTACAACAAATAAATGTAGGGTTAAAAAAACAATAGTTATCAGGCGTCCAACCTAATCATGGTCGTTATAGTATCAGTAGTAGTAGTTGAACCAGGTGTCCACGTGGATTCGCGCCCTCGTGATGCTGGCTACTTTTCCGGCCCAACCCAGGCTGGATGAGGTTAATGAGGCTAGATGGTTTGCAAGTTTCCAGCGAATGGAGGGCAAAACCCTTGTCTCGAATGACCAATAGATGTTAAAGAAACGTTAAGCCTAATAAAAAAAGGCAGTAGAACCAAATTGTGGCTATTCACAATACACCGCAATTAAAGGCTTGTGGAATTTTGTCACTTCTTTCGGATCGGGCCGCACGAATGCTGTACATGCTGTCAGTAAGTACTGTGGATTTGACTAGGGGACTTGGATTATGTTTAGTTCCACTCAGGGACGTACACAGGATTTTTTTTCGGGGGGGGGGGGNCTGTTGGGCGACCGGGCCGAGATTTCGAAATGCGCCCCCCCCCCCAACGATAATCAAATGTTTGTAGATATAAAAGGCGTAGCAAAGCCTATAAGACCGGCATCTGGGGCGGTCCGCCCCACAGTTCTTACGCCTCTGCCTATTAGGTGATGTACTCTATCGCACCCAAGATATAGGTTTTTTTTAACTCTTTCAGCATTTGTCTTTTTTAAGAGGTTTGGATTTCTTCTGTATTTGCACATCACCCAGGAGGTAACAGAACGAATTTTTTTATAGAGGAAATCGCCAAGAGCTCTAAGCTCTGTTAGTTTATGGGATCCTGTCCTTTGTAGGGAACAGGATCACATAATCATCTGAATAAATATCATTCGTATAGCCTCTTACATAGTTACAACCTAATTAGTAAGCAATGAACTTCAATTTATGAGGAAAACAAAAAAAATACTAAAATAATTAGCGGCAAACAATATTTTACACTTCAACCTAAGTTCTATTTTTCAATTTCTTGTATGAAATTGTTATGAATAGGCAACAAGTTTAAAGTTCTAGCTAATGCCGTTCTTATTTTAAGCAGGATATGGGAAAACCGCTAAAAAGCGGCATAAAACCGCCAACAGTATATTCAATTACCACCAAAAGCTTATTTTGCCGTTCATGGCATAAAACAGACGTACATACCAAATTTCAAGTCTCTAACACTTGCCGTTCTTGAGATATCTTGTCCACAGACAGAAACACACACGGACCAATAGGTGAAACTCGACATCGAAAATTTCAGCCCATTACAATACTTTCCTTTTTATAGGATAAGGAAAGTAAAAAAACATTGCACTTTTTTATGTATGTATCCCAAGTGTTTTCTTCGTGACATTGAAAAAGAAGCACAGGGTTAGATGATATATACTCGCCGCACTCGCGTTTAACATTTGATGGCTATCACGAAAAAAAAAATGGGGGGCTATAGCCGGCCGCCCCCCCTTGTGTACGCCCCTGGTTCCACTTATTTGGTCCAGGTAACATATGCTCCAAATGGGGTTACCATAAATGTTTTGATGGATATTTATAAGTGTTCGTTTTTTTGACCATCTCTTTAGTTTATGGTTACGAGAGAAATGAGGATAACAGTTTTATTTTTTTTCCAGTATAATTGGTCACATAGAAAATTAATTATTTATGTAAAATTTACAACAACAAAAATAATAAAAAGAAACGGACAGAACTACTAGGCAAACCGGAAATCCGAAAAAAAGAAGTTCTAACCGATCTAAGAACAAAAAAATATTAAAAAAAAAAAAAAAAAAAAGAAAACTTGCACGGATGGAAATCGCGACTTCCGGGTCAAAGGAAAACCACTGAGTCGCAGACTAAAACTAATCAAAATGGAACTGACTTGTAATCGGCAGGTGGTTTGAACTCCGGATTAATTTTCAACATCTTCTGAATGAGATCATGACGTTCTTCCTCCAAATGTTTCCGTGTGCGATATTCTCTGGTGTTCATTCGCTTACCATCACTGCTGTAGATTGGTTCTGGTGAAGGCGATCTGCAACACATTGCCATTCCATAGGGGACGTGTATAACTTGAACTCACTTATAATTTTATAGAAAGAAATCCTAGCTATTCCTATTTCTAATCTAAATGATCTTTATAAGAAAAATGAACAAAATGGGTTATGTTTCGAAGCAAAGGAAGGGTCCTTGGTATCATTTAATAGAGAATATATAGTTAAACTATCAGAACCTTTAATTCAGATTTCAAAAATCTTCTTATTGCAGTTGACTCTAGCTATTATACCATTTCAGTAAAAAATTTACGTAGATTTTTTTTTTTAATAATAAACCATTTAAGACCAAAAGTAATGACAAGATTCGAAGACCATTTAAGACACCAAATTTCATCAAGCTTGGTCTCCACTTAAAGTACCAATTAAGACGAAAGGACAGATTTTTTATTCGAGTTTTTGGATTCTACGCCCTGAAACGTAAAATATTAATTATTTATTGAAAAGAAGAGGGATTTATTCCCATGGTTGATTGCAAAGGCTCATGATTGAAAATAATAAATCTATTCAGATGTAAAGGTTCTTCTTTTAGTTAGTCCTTCCCGAGATATTCAAATTAAATGGAACTAAGTGGCGTATGATGTCGCTTAAAGCATCCCTCCAATGCTCCCCTGCCATGAATTTCATTTCATTAAAAGTTCTGTATCATCTGAGGAACAACTTTATTACAAGTCTGAGTTATTTCAATGTATGCAGTAAAACGACGAGGTCAGATAAGTGTAAAACGTTTTACATGTTGGAGGTAGAGAGAGTCCTAAAGACTTCATTAAAAAAAAATCAAAAAGAAGACTCCACCAATACAAACATTTACAAGCGGAACGTAAAATGCATTCAATAAAATAAAAGATTTTATTCAATCTGTTGTTATTATTATGCAACTAAAAAATGTAAAATTTCATCATTTGTCATGTTTTCTTTCCCATATAATCCCAATGTTTTTTTAAGGAACACCACTTAAAATCCTATTTTTCCGCTTAATTGTTTCTAGTCTTTCGCATGCGATAGACTAGAAACAATCGTCAGAAACACTATCTCTTTCTGGAGGACCCAGATACTATCTCCAAAAGATAGATACTATCTCCAAAAGTATTTCCTAGGAAAACTTGAAAAAACGTTCTAGGAAAATCTGGGTCTGAGTGTATACCTAAAGACAGTAGAGTTTGTCGATCCTCATAATTTTATCGAACCATAAAAAACATGAACCCATTTTACGCTCTCCAATAAATTTATCAATTACTTGTGGTAGTTTCAGAAGGTAAATTGGGGTATTATCGTGATCGAAGTGAAAAGATATCACATTAACAATATTAACAATAATTGAACTCTTATACATCAAATTCTTAGCATTAAGTAGCAATAATAATAACAACAACCATACGTGGAAGATGAAAGATCAACATTAGGGCAATCAAGTAATATATAGTAGTAGTAGCGGTTTTTCTCACGAAATCAACCGTTCTTCCCATTTGTAGATGCATGATTAATTAAAATGGTAGAAACAGATTGATATGAGTTTAACGAAAAGATTTTGATGGCCCTTGGCTGGAACTGTGATGGTATGCGTTCCAGGTCGTCCTGGTGCGTAGAACCGGCCATCGTGAGGACGAGTAATATAGTGTATCAAGTTGTATCAAGTGTAATAAGTAATATAGTGTGTGTGTAAAAGCAAATTCCTGATGTTATTCGTTTGAGCTGAAATGTACATTTAACAAATTAATCATAATTTATTACTAACATCATAATTAAAAAAGTAATTATTGATTAAAAAATAAAATGGGGCTAATAATAAAAATTAGAGATGAATGATAGTTAATAACACTAGAATAAAATGCTCAAAGTTAAAAATAATAATTCATTATTGAATAACTACCCACAGATTATTATAATTTTAAAGCATGAACCGTCGCGACCCCGACGGTGCGGTGGTGGGACAATTAATAATATCCAGATCAGATTAAGTCTAAAAATGAGGCTAAATTAATGATTAATAAATTTGGAAAATTTGATACATTTATTAAAACGTCTAAGAAAATGAGAGGGGTGGGACAAATAATCGCAAACTAGATCAGAATATTTGTAATTAAAATATTTCATAGTTAATGCTGAAATTTGTAATTAACAATACAAAATTATTATTACAATACTTTATCTAGGGAAAGTGGGAGGGGCGAGACATATAATATCATCACAACACGAATCAATCTGTTTGTAATTAAAATAATTAAAGGTGGATGCTGAAATTTGTGATTAGTAAAAACAAAGTATTAATAAATCATATTTATTAGAGCAAATGGGGGGGGGGGCTTGCCAGCAGTAGGTGAAAAACAGCTTAGGACAGAGATCAAAAAAATCGGTGGACGCTGAAATTTGTGATGAATAATAATATTATTAAATTAATTTAGAAGAGCATCTAGGGAAAGAGTTAGGCCGGGACAAATAATATAATCACAATCCGAATCAAACTATTTGTAGGTAATTAAAATAATATAGGGGTCTTGCCAGCAGAGGTTGGAAACAGCTTACGTGGATGCTGAAATTTGTGATGAATATTTAGTATTATTAATTTAATTCATTAGAGTATCTAAGGAAAGAGTTAGGGGAGGGACAAATAATATTAATATAACCACAACCCGAATCAAACTATTTGTAGGTAGTTAAAATAATTCTTGGCGAATGCTGAAATTTGTGATTAGTAAATAAAAAAAATAGATGATTATCGCGGCATTTAGAAAATGGGCTAGGGCGGGAAAGTAATAGGGGAAAATTTAATCTAATTATTTATAATAAAAAATATTATTACTGGTAGATTCTGAAATTTTGAGAAAATTATAGTTAACATTAATTATTATTAGAGCAGCTAGGTAAATGGGGGGGGGGGCGGAACAGGCCAAAAACAGAATACAATTATTTGCAATTAAAGAGGTTTTTTGGTGGATGCTAAAATTTGTGATTAAAAAAGGGAAAAAAATAGTATAAAATTTGTGATAAAAAATTAATATTAAGAGCCTACATTTTGGGCAAAGGGGTGGGACAAATAATATCATAAAATCTGAATCAGCTTATTTGTAATTATAATAACTTTTGCTGGATGCTGAAATTTGTGATTATTAAAAAATAATTAATAGATTAGAGCACCTGAGGGAATGGAGAGGGGCGATACAAATGATATTATCACAACCAGAATCACACTATTTGCAAATAAAATAATTTTTCGTAGGTGTTGAAATTTGTGATTAATAATAAAAAAATAATGACAAATTTAAACCTGCAAATCAATAAATTATTCAAATATCACAGATAGATAAAAATTAGAGGAAAAAATAGTATTAATATAATTTTAAATGGGACAAATTCTTCTTCTAGTGATCCAGGATTTATTAAATTTCCATATATTGATTGTAAGAAAATGAAGTTTTGTAAGATAAAAAGAAATCGAGTATAAAATGTGAAAATTTAATGCAGAATTGCACAGCAATTGTACTGGAGGTTCCATTTTTATGCAAGTTCTTCTGATCCAACATTTCTTCAATAAAAATACCGTTTCTTCCATACCTTCAACTCTATAGCTATATTTAACTAGCAGTGACGAAATGTGGTCGCCGTACAATTAGACCCAAACTGGAACCTACATTTCATCAAAATCAATGCCAAGAGGTTAAAATACCCCTCACGGAGTAGGCCTAACGAACAGATTTTTTTCATTTTATTTTTGGATTCTACATACCTTAAAATATCAAAATTCGAAGAGGGGAGGGTACTTTTTTTCATGACCATTCATATGGTTCATCATTGAAAATAATAAGTCAAAAAAATATTAATAAAAATGCTAACATAATCAAATGACAGAAAATTTTCCCTCCACTTATCCAAGCCCCCAAAATAACTTAAAAATAAATATTGTCAGGATTTTTTTGTGATGAAGGAAGGAGTATCAGGTCCTTTTTCTCCTTTGATTCTTCAAACACTAGTCACTAATATTAAAGGATAAAGATTAAATAAGAGTACAGTACAATTTCAGCTCATGGTGTGTAGTAGTGATGCCTACATAAAATACCTAGTAATTATTTAATTAACCTAATTAATAAATGAAAGAATAGAAATTGAATTAAATTAATCAAACCAAATAGGTAGAGTTAGTAACCTTTCTTCAGGATTGGATGGAATGCCCAAGTCTCCAGAACGTAATTTTTTGTTAATTTCTTCTATCTGTAATTGATCTGAAAATAAACGGGTTAGAAAGGGCAAAAGCCCAAAAGTTAATTATGCGCAATAAAACAAAGAAAATATTTTCGGCTTTATGCATTGCCTATGTGCGCAACTCTTTTCAGTTTTCATCGTTCTCAAGAATGAAACTTTACAAAAAAAATCCCCTATTTGAACCTCTTTGTTCTAAAAATGCAGACTTGAAAACATTTTAAACTCCTGGCACGATATCTACATTTGATTAATTGAAATATGACCAAAACTTAGAAATTATTGCATAAATAAGGGTAGATGAGGTAAGTAATTTATATGAAAAAAGAGTATATTTGTAAAAACTCTCAATAAAAAGCAGATTCTGGTCTATTTTTTGTGGACAAAAAAAATCTTCTTCTTTTTGGTAAAAATGTCGCATTTAAGAAACCCAATCCATTTGAAGACTGGCTTGCTATCATTACAATTTTTGATCATTTTTATTTACATAATTTTAATAACGTCAATAAGGGGTTCTTCTCTGTTTGTAGCTTATTATATACTCAAAAGCAAATATACTACAAAAAATCAGCTGAAAGATTAGTAAAAATAATTATTTTTAAGACTGCCATAAAATTAATAATCTGTAAAATGAATGTAACAGGATTCAAAATACAATACTCATAAAATACATCACATTCCAATGTAAAGAAATAAAATTTCAACTTGTCAAGTTGCTCAGAGGGACCAGGGTCCAATGTCTAGTAACAATAATGATTCTTATAATAAGAATGGTAAAAATTGGGGCCGTGAGATTTAAAAATAATTGCCAGAATAACTTGAATATTCAAGTTTCTTTGAATAATGAAATAAATATTTTTAAATAAATCATACAAGATACAGGAATTAGTCGAACATATTCAAATTTCACTCAACAAACATACAGTGAGCCTAAAATAAAACGGATAATGTAATTAACTCACATAGATAGGCCTGTTCCTGTTCTTTGCTCAGATTGGTTGGAATAACTGTGGGCATGCCTGGAATACAAGTCTTATCGGTTTCTTCGGCCGCCCATCTTGACTTTCGTTTTCTGGCCCGCCTTTCTTCTTTCGATTCATCTGGAAGTAAAATGTACAACATTTAGAATACATCTGAGAAAAGTGAATATAAAAAAAATCACGCAGGGAATTCAAAATTATTATGTCATTTGAACATCATTCATTTGTCTAGATATTGTAACACGTCTTCAAAATACATTTAGTGAACTGTTTTTATTTTTATGAGTCTAGTGATACCAATAACCCTTATTTTCTTGTAACCTACTTCATTCTAAAATATTTTATCTGTATAATTTTTCCTCCAAATAGTTAATTTTTGGGGGGTATTTTAATTATGTTTCCAGGCATGAAAATGTGATTCGTTTATATCTACTGTTTAATTAGATATTAATAAATTAGTTCAGATATTCAGTTTATATACCTACTTTTTTTTTTTTTTTTGGATCCCTAACCGAATTTACTGACAACAGGGGGAGACGAGGATGGGAATCTTCAAAAGATACACCCCACTTCTCAACCGGTAAGTATTTATCCAGCCACAGCCAAACAAAGACCCCAGTCGAGTGCTGTGGAGGTTATGTTGGACTCAATCTAGCCTACCAACTAAACCCACCCTCCTNCCCCCCCCGGGGTTTCTGTTTCAGAAAGAGTAATTTTATTTAAGATTGTTTCTGTTTCAGATTTATTATATATCGTTTCTGTTTCAGGCCCTTTATTTGACTTTAAAATTACTTAGTATTGTTTCTGTTTCCGTTTTTTATTTAGAAAACATTATTTTACTCTTCGGAGTATTCAATATTGTTTCTGTTTCAGTTGTTTTTTTTTGTTTTTTTGTTTTTTTTTTTCAAGTGTATTTGATATTATTTCTATTCGGATTTATATACATACTGTTATGTAGTTATATCACCAGTTTGCAGAATGTAATTTATTTAACATCGCACACACATGCCGAACCGACATAATAAATGAGTTCGGAAAATAGGAGCTTTCCTTTCTCCTTTATTTGATTTCAAGTCTAATAGAAATGAAAATAATTTATTAATAATAAATAAGTAGCTCATATTGCGAGGACCTATTTCTTTATTTTTGAAGCTAGAAACCCAAAGTTTGTTTTCAATGTTCCTTGGATAAAAACTTTTAAGTATACTACATCGGGCTCGTCGCGCACATCTCCAATCACCACCTTTTGACGCGCACGAAATACTCATAGAAAATGATTTCGTTAAGTAGTTCAGTAGATTATTTGGCAGGTTTCATCTACCTTTACCTGTGAAACAACTTAGAACTTACTTTCAAATGATTGTTTTTCATCATTAGACTGATTTGTGGCTGAACTAGGGTTGAAGTTGCCGAAATTCTGGTTGAACATAGCATTGAAATTGTTGAAATCCTGACCACCGTACATTTTGGTGAATACAATAGATGCGCTTCACAGGAATGGCAATGTAAAGGGAATTAACAACTACAGAAGCAAGTAGCCATGCGATAACAGAAATGGTACGTAGGCAAGACTCTTCAGTAATACAAAATGCACTTTTTTTTTAGATTACAGTATCGACAATATTAATCCGACGTACAGAAAAAGAAGAAATAGTAAAAAAATCTTTAATAAAAAAATAATGATTGACTATTTCAGTAACCTTATAATTATTTTATATTATAAAGACTGATTATTGTGATAAAAATTAATTAATTTACTCTCCAAAAAGCGAAAAGCGCAGAATGGAAAAAAATCGGAAAACAGTGCAGTGTTGCCGTTAATGTCTCAATACCTTGCTAACTCCGAGGAGAAACATTTTTCCCCTAAAAAATGTCACATTTGAAGGGAAATATAAATTGAATATGTATAATCAATCTATATTTATATCCTAATCTGCCCATTATAGGCAAAGGCCATATAAACCTTTCCTAAGCCCTCTGGTCGGGGAGAAAATAGTGCAAACATAAGTTATAGTACAAAATGACATAATGACAAACGTTTTTACGGCCATGCCTCGGGGATGAATGACTGAATGTACGACCATCATACCAGTGTCGGAGCTAGGTAGTTTCCTTCAGCATTTCCTTATTTATTTTTATCCGTGACAATGTCTCAATACTGATTATTAATATTAATAGCATTTTTTTCCTTTTGGGAAATATAAAACTGAATTCAGTAATATTTTGAGTCATGATGGCCGCTCTACTTTCCTCCTCAACGTTGGAATAGTTTTTACGCCACTGTTGAATACTCATTATACTGAAATAAGGTCGATCTCTAACATTAGTGTTCGCGCAAGTCACTGAGAGAAGTCCGGTAATTTCGTTCATCGACACCCGTCAGAGCGGTCAGATCAACGCTTTTGATCGATGAGAAATATTAATCAACAAATTGTTGAGCAGGGGAAATTTTAAATGTTAACTCAACATTGAACAATATTGATTTGTCGTTTGTACATGCAGTGGCAAAAGCCCCACAACAGACAAAAGATAGGGGGAAAAATATCGTGGCCTCTGACTTAAAGTAATGATTTCTCATTTTAAGTGGCTCTCTTTGACAGGAATATAACTAAGCTGCTTAGCACCCCTCTCCCACCAGCCTAAAGCAAATATTCAACAAATCAATATACCTAAAATAACCAAACACACAAATAATCGGTATGTTCTGGTATCACTGTCTATTTTATTGTAATTTAAAAAAAGGGCCCCAAGGGCGGTCGTCCTTTGGAACCGACTACAAGCTCACGCTACTACGAGCGACTGATCCAAATATAGGTAAATGGAACCTCGTCCACTGTAAGCGTATAACCTATAAGGTCGACGAGATTCTATTTTCCCACATACATTTGGAATATGGAATATTTGCATCAGCTACAATTCCCTATAGAACTGCGTCTATCGGCATAATAGGATATGTACTACCCTAGATCCTAAAATTTTTATGTGAGGTCTAGTTGATTCAGTAATATTTTTTGTAATTTGATTGTTTGTCCTTTTTATCTTTTGATGAAATTTGGTAGGATCATACATTATATTCATAGAATATAGAATTAGCTGAGCCCATTGGGCCAACAATGGACTTGAGTGAGATCTATGGTACACTGAACCCTGGTGTATTAATATAATTAGCTGATTAGTTTTGGGGCCAAATGGTGGCCCATTTTCACAGAACTTCTAGTTATAATCTAATGGTCATAAGAGTTTAATGAATACTTGATTTGATCAAATCCTGAAATTGAAAACAAAAGAACGGATCAATGAACAGAATCAGTCTGTTCATTGAACATTTCATGTAGTAGGTACCTGTGTATAGATGTTATAATAATATATGTAAATATGTGTGTATGATGTATATGAATATGAGTGTACAATAATCGTATCTATTCAATTGTGTAGATGTATGTTAATTTACTTGGGAGTAAAAAATAATAGAACGAATTAAGCTAAAATCAATAGGAAATCAACAAAAAAGGAGGAACAATAAAAACATAAGGCCCGATCCTACCACAGCGTGTTTTCTGCGTGTTTCATTCTAACACTCTGTCAACCCTCAAATCACCGTCCTACCAAACTTTAGTTCATTTTTCCATCACTTTTTTTGTGGGTTTGCAGTTTGCACTAGTGTTTTAAGAGAGGGTTTTGTTCAAACACACTCTCCTATTGGTTGATTTTTTTTGTTTACTTTTATCTTGGAGGAAAGAAATATAATATAATATATTTTTTTAATCACAATCTAATTTAACATTTCAATTTTCATATTATAATTTAATTTTAATTTCATGTGAAAAAGAGGAAAATATTTACAATGAAAGTCTCACAAGAACTCGGATCACTGTAGAACGCTGTTTTGGAGTTTTCAAGAGAAGGTTTCCACTCCTCTCAACAAGAATACGTATTTCCCTACCCACCATAGAGAAGACCGATGCTTATATTATTGCATGTGAAATTTTGCATAATATAGCATTATCAACCAAGAAGGAAATATCCCTGTTGATCCTGAAGTCCAAGGTGTTGATTTTGAAGAAGTGGATAACATCAATGTACCTGGACCTTCAGGAGTAATCCAGACAGCTGCTCAAAGGGAAAGATATAAAGTCAGAAGGCATCTGATTGATGAATATTTTGCTCGCCTTCTGTAGGCAGTATGTTTACAATTATTTCTTTTTCTCTTCAGAAATACAGCAATAAAATTATTTGTGCAAATAATGCAGTTTTTTCTTATGTGTATCTTCTATATTTAATAATAAAACTCAATGTAACGATAAATATATGTGTGTATGTATCGCTAATTGTTTAGCCAAAACGGTAAGAGATATCGAAAAATTGATGAGAATGCCCCCTCCCCCAAAACCATAGGCCTAAACTCCAGATAAAACATCAGAATTAAAAAATGCCGAACCGTTTTCGAGTTACGGACGATTTTTCTATTTTTGACCGAATTTAGCCGGTCATGGTCCGATATCTAAGGTAAATATGTATTTTAGGGTACCTTTTCAAAAATGGTCGAAAAAAGAGAGGCATGGCCGTAAAAACTTTTCTTAACCTTTCTAATTGTGTTAAGGGAGCCGTAAGAGACCTTGGCTTAAAAAATTGAGAGGTTAGGAAACGTTTTTACGACCATGCCTCTTTTTTTTTCGACCTTTTTTGAAAAGTTACCCTAAAATACATATTTACTGATATCTTAAATTTTATCGCGACAACATATCCACTCAGAGCGAGAAAGTTTTGCATTTTATTAACTTTCTATCCACCCATGATAGTACAGGACTAGATGACTTACAGACTAAACCCTTCACTTTTCCTAAATTATTATTTTTACGCTTTTACGTATATTGTTTATTTCTTATACCTACTACCTATATCTATTTTGAATGTGATACAAATAATAATAAAATAAAAAAAAATCCGTTATGAAAATCTTAATAATAAATCAAACACCGATTATCGATTAAAACAATCAAATTAACACTGGAAGGAAACCGTCACTCGCCGTGTTCGTCTGTCCTCGTGATCTGTCAGAAAGCAATAATTTATTTTTGGCGTCCCAAGTAGCCCGTTTTGCGCCCCAAAAACCTTGCGCCCGGGGCAGCCGCCCCGTTTGATCCCCTCTAGTTACGTCCCTACCCTTTGATGACCCAGAATAAATCCTATCAGGGGGCCCTTTAGGCTATGTATAACTTTAAGTAGCTAATATATCTCAACAATATGCGGAGCTTCTGATAGAACCTAAGGACTTCAGATTATTATTCAGCTTTAAAATTTACGGGGCCATAGTGTCATGCTTGGTTATCTGGCAACACTGGAGCCGAGTGAAAGACTGCACACTGCACTCCCGTATACCGGGCTGTAGAACCGGGGAGGAGTGTCTGGCAAACCTTTGTATATTTTTAATCAAATTAGAGAGGTTAGGAAACGTTTCTACAGCCATGCCTCTAATGCGTATGTACAACCGTCCAACATGGACCCATGACGGCCAATAAAAAAACGAGTTTTTTTTTTTAATATTTTATATATTTTTTTTGAAAAGCATAAGTTTTTGTTGCCAGACACTCCTCCCCGGTTCTTCACTGCCGTATAATCCGTATACCGCTTTCCGTTTTCTCATTTAACTCATTTTCTGTAGTCTGTACTCTAATCTAAAATTAAAGAACCGGATGGACGGGTGGAACGACCGATATTGAAGCTGTTGGCTGAAGACGATATCTTATCTGATATCATGACAATCATTGAATTCTGAATTAACATTTGAACTAGTCGGTAACATTGCATTATCATGGAATTGCCAAAACCTCCTCCAGGTAAATATGTATTATTAATGAACCTTCATTCAAAAGAATAGGTTCAGGTTCCAAGTTTTTAATTAAGAGTTTTTATAGTTTAAATTTTTGCATATGACTAAATTTTTATTCATATCTGACCCGTTGAATCTTCAGCGGAAGTGACTGTAACGAGCACCTCTTAAGAAACATCAACATTAAAATAGTTCCAGTACCGAGTATAACACAAATGCATTTTTCTGTATGCGTAAGTATCTAGCTAGTGGTGCTGTGAACTCTAGACTTCACTCACTTAAATGGTCACCATTTGGCCACTAAAAATTAATCAGCTAATTCTATAAATATTGTAGATTAAATTTCGGGACCAGGCAGATACTATTAATTTTTTTCTGGGGAACTAACCTAACTTAAAATATGATTAATAAAGAGTAAAAGGTTAATTTTCACGATTAAATGGTGGGAAATACGAGAAAAATCACTTTTAAATGTTTAATTCACAATTTTATTGCTTGAAAATCGACGAAACTTTGAAGAAATCAAATGGTTATTCGGATATTTTTTTAAATATGCAGAGATTTTTTTTTTTTGTTTTTCTGTATTTAAGAGGTTAGGTAACATGAAAAAATCACTTTTTTAATTTAATTTATTTTAGTTTTTTTCCGAATGGCGGAAGAATTTTTAGGGAGCGACTTTATGAGAAGTACAAGTTTAATCGAGGCATGGCGATCAAAACGTTTCCTAACCTTTGGAGGGGGGGGGGCGTTCATCTTAACGCTTATATTGATAAAATAAACAAACTTGCACTGGACTATGTCTGCTTCAGTTCAATATATTCAAATAGTTCAATAAATACGGAAGAAATTTTAATTTATTTTTTTCAAAATAAATTAAAATTAAAGTGAATTAATTAATCTCCCACCCCTAAAACGTTTAAAAAGACTTTTTAAATTATAATAAACCACATTTTAAGTTTGTTACTTGCTCCAAAAAAAATTAATAGTATCTGTCTGGTACCTGAATTTCCATACCAAATTTCATCAAAATAGAATTATGCTTTCGAGAGTTATTGTGGTACAATAGATAAACACAAAAATTTTGTTTTGTTAAAAGTAGACCTCGCTTGGTTCTGTGATCAATGCTGGTGAAGAAGGCTCTGCTATTGGATTAGCGGGATTAGTTCGGCACTATCTAAGTATATATTCTATGGAGTTTTCTTTCCCAAAAATTATCTGATCCCCTCTTCAGTTATCATAATATTATGTCCATAATACTGGTACAAACCCACATCTTTCCTAGTACGATGTCCATTCGGTTAGACCTGATAGCTTAGGAAAGTTGGAAGGTAAGTCTAAAAGGACCACTTCACAATTATTTAAGTTCCAGATCTATATAAAGAAATAAAATTCGTGACATAACATAAGAAAATATAGATTTACGTTCTAATCAGGACTTTTATTATTTGATCGATCCTGAGTTTTTCAGTCCACAATTTAGCAACCCAGCTGAGATCAGCGGCTCCTTAGTTGGAAAAAACACAGCTGCATATTTTCGCCAAAAGTGCAGGTATTTGACCTTCCGTCGGAAAATTCCCCAGTGTACGTGGTACGTAGAACGAATCGTCTGTGAAGATCTACTATATTTTTTTAATTTTGAAAACTCAATTCTGATTTTTTATTTAGATGTGGAGGCCAAAAATATAATTGATAAACTGGCGCAGTTTGTTGCTCGAAATGGACCTGAATTTGAACAAATGACGAAAGAAAAGCAAATGGGAAATGCTAAGTTTAGTTTCTTATATGGTGGAGAATACTTTAATTATTATCAATACAAAGTAACCACGGAACAAGCGAGTAAGTATTTGGTTTTTAGAGATGGTATTTAGGATGTTTGCAGTCAGTATGAAATATAAATTTCAATAAAAAAAAAATTGTATCGACTGCAAAAATATTGGTGAGTCACGAGCGCTTTCGTCTTTTACGACATTCTCAAGTTGACTCAACTTGTAGACATTGATAAACTGAGTTAGCTTGATGTGACATTCTCAAGTTGACTCAACTTGAGAATGTCGTAAAACACGAAAGCGCTCGTGACTCACCAATATTTTTGCAGTCGATACAAATTTTTTTTTTATTATAATTTACAAAGTAACCACAAAACAGGCGAGTAAGTATTTGGTTACAAAGTAACCACAGAACAAGCGAGTACGTATGTGGTTACAAAGTAACCACAGAACAAGCGATTAAGTATTTGGTTACAAAGTAACCACAGTAAAAGCGAGTAAGTGCTTGATCGACCTAGTGGTAACATCAACATGGTTGGTAATTTATAGTACTTAAAATCCGTTTACATTAGTTAAAACCGCATTTTTCTTTCATTATCCAGGAGTCAGTTCAAGTTTTTCGTTTGGACCCATTGAACGAATGGCTCTTGTAAAAAATCTCGGCTGATGATTGAAACCTGGTTCTTTTTATGAAATTTATCGAAGGTTAGCATGCTTAAATTAATGAGAATATTTTTATTTATTGTACCTAATGTATTTTAGATTTAGGATAAAACTTAGCGAAGTTCTGTAGCAATAGTATACCGATTTGTTGTTGTTTTTTAGCCACAATAACTTTCGTATCTTTAGTTAGGGAGAGAAAATACATATGTATGTAGGTAAGGTTAGATTACGTTTCAGCGGCCAAAACTCGCCAAAAATTTAATACAAATCTAACACTTAATACCAGAAGACAAACCCCCAACTATTCTGAGTCTGAACACTATTCTAACACTTTGTTTTTCTTTCAGTTTTAAAAGTGAGAGGCAATCAGCAACAAGCTCCACTACCCCCAGATACTTCTCAACCACCTCAAGCATCTACGGATAGTGGATGGAGCAACCAAACTATTGATCCAACAGTAACTGTTGAAAGTTTACTTCAGCAACAAAGTGCTCTCAATGAACAAATTCAACAAAGTGAATCCAACTTGAAAGCACAACATGAAGTAAGGAGTTAGTGGTTAGACATGGTCGTCATTTCGCGATCTCTAAATGATGTGTAATTGTATATAGTACATCAGTTTTATACTAGAAGTTCTGTGAACTGTAGATCTTATTTAAATAATTGGCCCCCATGAGCCCCCACCCCGTGGTGGTCTAGTAGAGTCCAAAAACTGATCAGGTAATCAAACAAACACCCGTTTAAAGAAAACATTCGTTTGTGGATTTCGATCTGAAAAATTCCGAGTCTGTCTAACTCACGTCCAATTAAATTAGAATATAACAAAGATTAGTTTTTCTGAAGGGTATAATTTTCTTACCCACCTAAGACTTCATGGGGGATTGAAAAGGGGCGCCCATAGGCTTCGCAAACGATTCGTCCACTTAGAACGAATAAGTGGACTTCGAAAAACGAAAGTTAGCCGACCACAGATTGTTTGACTTTAGTTTCACCGATAACATTCTCCTGTTTGTTTCGACTACGGAGCGGCTGAATTCAACGTTACTGCAAATGCTACTACTTCGTTCCATCCGGCATTAAATCATATCTTCGGTAAAAATTAAGTTAGAATCAATCAAACAATATAAAACAATTGCATGAAACGCAGATCACAATGAAACCATTTATTTTAATGTTCCAGCTTGGTACTAAACCTTACCGATCTGGAACATAAAATAATTGAGAGTAATCCCTTTAAGAATGTGACCCTCTTTAGTCTAAAAGCAGCGTGCATGTCGTTTAAATCGTTAGTGCAAGTAAGAACTACTGTTATTGTCTTCGATTGTTTCCAGATGTTGAAACTCCTACTTTTTGTTACAGGTTTTAAAAGTTCAGGAAGACGCTAAAGTAGATGAAACTATAAAGAAAACACAAGTGGCAAGTCTAGTCGAGGAAGGCTCTGGTCTTGGCCTGAGTATAGAAACACTAGACTCGATGCTCCAGCCTATCATGGATACTTGTACAAAAGATTCAATCTCAACGGGCAAAGCTTGGATTTTACAACGAGCAATAGATGAAAAAACCAATACATTTTTTGCAAAATATTTACTTTTCAAGTAAGATCATTTTCCTACTTTGAAATATTTTTGTATTATTAAATAGAGTATTAAAGGGAGCGCGCTATAACCCGCTGATCAAACCTTGCATTTATTTGTAGATATTTTAGGCCAACTCAAACAACATTGAGCGTAGAACTCTTGGATTGGAAAAACATTGGCAACTTATCACATATTGTTTTAATTTAATTTAAGAATTTTGATGGCGAGTTTCAATCACAACCGACATAATTACTGATGCGATACATGGGTTCATTTTCTTCTATATTTCCTCACGATGACCGATTCACCAGAACGACCTGGAACGCATAACGTCACAGTTCCATTCAAACGTTTTATACGTTTAATTATGTGTAGAGTGCTGTGATTAATCTAAAAAATAGCAAACCATTTCGTCAGATACACTAAGCTACGACATTAAATAGTGTTTAACTTTTGAAAAAAAGCTATATACTAATTTGTGCCTTCACTCTAGTAATAATACAAAAAATTTGTCTGTTGTTTCAGAGTAGTGAACGCAAGCTCCTTCCTACACAAACTTCACATCATCTACTTGGTCAACGATATTCTTCATCACTGGTAAGGATACTCTAAAATGAACCCTTAACGAAAAATATAGAAATCCTGGTCATAAGTATCTTTTTTTTTTAAAAAAAAACAGACATTTCTTGGCAAGAACATGGGTAAATGGCCAAGTGGTAAGACGATCTGACTGGTAGCCGTATGGCGTGGGTTGGTTCAAACCCAGACAACCCACAGAATTTTATCCTTATGAATTTTTGATATTTACCACATAATAATAGCTTGGGTGCTAAAATTGACGGTTTAAAGGAACTCTTTATTAGTCTTCTTATTTAAGCGGTACAAGTAAGGACTATTTTTTCCATCTATGCAAATAAGAGGATGTGCTTGACCTGTATTTAACCGTATTTTTAATACGTTGGTAATAGTGATCAAAGGACACTCAATACTTTTATTTTTTGTTCTTTCCAGTGTCCGTAAAAATGTAACTGATTTGAAGAGAGCCGTAGAAGAAGTAGTGGTGCCAATGTTTTGCAATGTTGCCAAGGATGCAAATGACGAGCAGCAGCAAAAATTGAACAAGGTATACAGTTCACGAATTAGTTATCACTATATTTTTGGCCTTAGTAATTTTTGTTTGGGGAGAGGGGGGAATAGATATTTAAACTAACCGCCATTCCCTGACATTTCCTGCCATGTTTTTATTTTATTATGTTAAAAATATGAAATTTTCTTTTTCAGTTATTGACTTTGTGGGAGTCTAAAAATCACTATTTTGATACAAACATTGTAGCCAAATTGAAAGAACCCAACATTTCTTGGCAAGAATATAGACGTAACCTGATTAATACTTACTCCATTGTGTTACAACCAATACTAACTCTGACCAAGGCAACATATGGTAACTATCAAAGTCAACACGAAGCTTACGTTCAGCACGCTATCTCTCAGATACAAGCTTTGGAAGAAAAGAAAACTTTGATGGCCCAACAGAAAGCTATTGCAAGAATGATGAGCGTCAGACCCTCTGAACCACTAGGTAAGAAGGAAGATATACTTCCTCACGATAGCCGGTTCTACGCACCAGGTCGACCTGGAACACATCATCACAGCTTTAGCCAAGGGTGATTAAAACCTTTTCGTTAACCTCATATTAACCTATCTCTACCATTTTTCGAATCGTGAATTACAAAATTGAAGAGCACCATAGATTTTAAGAGAAAAACTACTCTTAACAACTACAAGGAAGCTATAACCGAAATGACCCCCCCACCCCTCTCCGACAGTTACTAGGTGTCATTACATTCTGAATTACAGGATATTATTTCGAAAATAGTTTGCTTCTGAAATTACGAATTCTGTTTATTCATGAAGAAGTTGAAGAAAAAAAATTCTCTGATCTGAAAAAAATCCACTCGTGTATAACATGTTAGACATCAAGAAACAAGGAACCTGCCCGTCAGCCGCTTATACATTTTTCTGTTCGACAAAATATACCTTACACAATTCATCCGAATTTCATCCGATGTGCGGATAACTCTTAGAATTTATATTTCATCAATTTTTTTTTCAATACTTTTTTTTATTTACTTCGCAATCATTTTTCGAGTTCTATTTTAAATGTATTTTTCAGGTACAGAATTGGGTCAACAAAATTTTGGCCTTACACCATCTTTAACTCCTGACATTCCTCCACATCAAACAGCAATTAGTACTACCCAATTACCTACACAACTGCCTCAAGACTTTAACATGCCTCCTCTTCCTCCTGGAGCTCCGCCACCACAAAACGTGTTCCATCAACAACATCCTCCGCACCCCCCTCCGCCACACATGTTCCACCGTAAGTTTAGTTTTATTTGATACGTCCTTGTCTCACTTTTCGTGTCCAGTTTCACAACATGTCTGTTTCTAGATTTCGGAAAGTAGATCCCATTTTTTAAAAATCTGGAGATGTTTGTACCTCGAGTAAAAGTTACAATTACTTTCGCGGTCCAGAAAGATTTCTGGGTCCACTATTATTTTATTACCTTTTTAAAAAATGGGCAAATACTCTGGGACTATTGAAGATAAATGAGATTAGTAGATCTATTTTCGATGTTTATGCTCTGAATTTTACGCTCTGGGGCACTGATGCATATTTGTAGACGATCTATAAAGCTACTAATTGTTTGGATCAAAGTGTATTTCATTCTTGAGCTTATCTAGGGTTTGCCATTCATGTTCATAAACATTATACTTGGGAACTTGGGATGGTTCCATAGGAATAGAAAGTGACGCCTGACATCATTTCCCAAATGCTCTCTTGTTCGCACGTTCAAAACAAATTATATGTCACCAAACATAAATAGAAAAATTATAACTGAACTGCCTCTCTTTCGCCAATTTAAAACAGTTTTTTTTTTGGCGGACCCTGTACTAGTTCAGAGGTCAAAAGACATGTTTTGTAAAATCCCTACTAAGGAATGCTGTTGTTTCAGCGGGATTAGAATTACCAGATTTCAGTCGTCCACCACCAGGTTTTGGTCCACCAAACGTAATGATGGGTCCAGGTCAAGGGCCTGCTCCTCCACCTCCGGCAGAAATTATGAGAGAAGAACTATTACCATCTCTACCTTATTATGATCTCCCTGCTGGTTTAATGGTACCGCTTATCAAGGTAAGTATAGATAGATGATTTTATATATTGAATATTTTTCTCAAAACTAAAAGCGAACTGTACTAATCAATATATTGTTTATAGGTCCCATTTTAGTTTTCACTGATTTCACAGAGGTAAATGAATATTGTCCATATTTTTAATACCTACTGCAAAGGCTACTCGTTCGAGTGAAAATTATTTTTAGATGTTGCAATGACAAATGTCACCTAAAACACTAAATTGCTGGTGGCACAAAAGCACAACCAAATCCGAGGGCCATCAAATTACAACTCATCAGATTGTAATTTATGTATCTTTCAGATACATAAATTACAATGTGGTATGTTAACCCAAAAGTGTCTGCCGCTTAAGGCTGGGATCCCACTGCCAGCAACATCTTTCTGGGCAATGTTGCATGCTCCGATGTTTCTTTAGAGTCAAATGAGACCGAATTCCACTCCAATCTTCTGCATCATGTTTCGAATAGGTTTTATTTTATATGTTTTACGAAAAAAAAGTTGCGCTTAGCAGTTGTATTCTTAATACTATAAATCGTTCTTACTATTATTATTAATTTGTTGGTATGGTTGCAGCTGGAAGATAGTGAATATCAGCCTCTGGACCCGAAGAAGATTCGCTTACCTCCGCCTGTTCCACCATCAGAGAGACTTATACAAGCAGTAAAAGCATTTTATGCTCCTCCTGGACATGATTCCCCCAGAGATAGGTAAAGTTTAAGAATAAATGAAGCCTCCCCAAAAAAATAAATCCGGTTTGGCAACATTTTTTTTTTTATGGAAACCGCACTGGGAAATAAATACCTACAATAATCTTACTGATTGTTACAGACTAACACAAACATGCAAAGGCTCGGCTTTCAAACTTCGGAAAATGACAGATGTAAAAGAAAAGGTATATTTTTCTGGTTCGTGGCCAAATTTGAAAACTCCTAGTTCGGGGAGGAAGCATTTCTGTCCCATTGTTAGAAGAATATTTTCTTCAAGATTATGCCCCAAAAGGATTTTCCATTAGTTCGGATTCACTCTGTATTGAATCTGGAAGCTCATGATGACCCTGAGTGAGATATAAATTTCACAGAACTACTATTAATTTCTTATTTGACGTATTATATCTTCTTCAATATGATTTCAGTGAGGGCTGGGAAATACTCGGTCTTTATGAGTATTACCGGGCTAAAACCCATGCTAAAAAAGAGAAAGAAGAAGATATTGAATCGGGAAAAAGGGATAGGACCCCTCCTCCCTCACCCATAAGAAGAGAAAAAACGAAAAGTCCTACCCCCCCTCCTAGAAGACGTTATCAGAGGTAAGTCCCTATTATGAAAAGAACAGCTTGGAGGGATAATGTCTGCCATCGAATATGATGATGCCACCTAACACGCTCGGCACAAACCTATATTTTTCATTTTGATTTATTATTTTCAAAAATGGACCATTGGAATCGACCCAGATTTCATTTGGTGTTACTCACGATATACGCGATGTCTATTCTGTGATTTGCACATCTCTGAGCCATTATTATGATCCTAATAATTAATTTTTGTGTATAGTATCACCCAACTCCTAGAGACTTTTCGTATCAAACGGTCACACGGAACACACGTTGAGGTTTTTTTTTGTCGTGACGATTCCAAAGGCTCATTATTTTTAACAGTTTTTTTTTGTCTATTGAGTCACTCATTCCTTAGGGTCTTTCCGTATCACATGGTCACTATAGTGTCACCCAAGTATGTTGTTGTGGCGGTGTGCCTATCAAAATCAACTGAAACTGTGTGAGAAGGACATAATTATAAGTTTCCTGGCGCGGCGTCGGGCGTGGAAATTATGATTATCTCACTACTACCAGTGCACTGATTTTGTCCTGTTTTAGTCGAAGCAGATCAAAATCGAAAGAAAAGGAACGAGACCGAGGCGATAGAGAACGGGATAGGTCCCCACCAAGCCGTCTCAGGCGCAGTCCTTCTCCAAGAAGACGAAGTATATCACCAAGGAGGCGCAGTATATCTCCCAGGAGACGTAGTCCGTCACCAAGGAGAATTAGTCCTCCTTCGAGAAGACGAAGTCCTTCCCCAAGACGATTCAATCGGCGCGGCGGTGGTGGTAGAAGAAGAGAAAAATCCAGGAGCAGATCCCGTTCCCGATCATCCTCTCCTATGTCGTTCAATGCCCCCCGGAATGAACGCAGTCCTACCCCACCTTCATTTTTGTAAGTATTTTGATTCTTTTTTTTTGGAGGGGGGGCATAGCTAAAAATGCCATCATGTTTCTAAGCTTACGACAACTCTTATATCCCAGAAACTGAAAGTAGTAGTGATTTGAAATTTTTACTGATTGTGTTTAGTCACTTGGTCCTAATTCAGTATCGGTATTACTACTTATTTTACTATTTTACACATAGATTACTTGGAAGTAGATTTTATTCACGGGGCGTCTTGTTGGCTAGACTATATTTGAGAGAAGAATGTTGAAGTACTTCGTGTCGAGGCATTGTTACTTTCTCTTTATGTTTTACAACGTATTTATCGACCATAACAATATATTATTATTGTATTGTGATTGTTTATTTTTTTCAGAGGTGGCGCTTATGGGAAAAATCCACTTGAAAAATTGGACGAAAGTAATAAAGGACATCAAATGTTGAGAAAAATGGGTTGGGGAGGTGCCGGCCTAGGTGCAAAAGAGCAAGGCATAGAACAACCTATTTCTGGTGGTGAGGTATGTATTCTAAATTGATTTTTTGAAAAACTTTAAATGTAAAAAACTGCAGATCCTTTTCACAATACAAAAGAATTCTTGCAATTTTGTGAGAATTTCACATTCATCATCATGATAGTTCACAATTTCACAATCATCATATTAATGACTATACTGAAGTGATGCCACTTGTGAGCTCATAAATTGATTTTCCCATAGACCCAAATAACACCAGATGGCGAACTTTTGCGAACAACTAATCTGATTCCGAAAATTGTAACGCCACACGTACTTTCGTACCTAAATATGTTGTTGTAGCAGTAATTCATGAGCCAAACAAGACTAAAATCAATGATATTGGTAAAATTTTCTTTCAACACAGCAAATTATCATAATTGGAAAAAATGAGGATGACTGCTGTTGGACGATGTGAGTCTTCCTTCGGTTTGCATTGCTTTATTGATGGTCTGTGGCGTAACACTTTTGGGTTGTCGTGGTATTTATTTTTCAGGTCCGAGAAAGAGAAGATCTTTACAAAGGCGTGGGTGTCAGTCTAAATGATCCTTATGAAAACTTCCGAAAAAGTAAAAAACAAGCATTTATCACGAGGATGAAGGAACGAGCTGAGAGAAAAACCTAGATGGGGAAAGAACCTTGGGTCTGCTGAAAGTATACACGCGGTAAGCGGTACAAATATGAAATGCTGATGTCAAGTGTTCACCGATTGCCCTCATTTGCAGCGCCTACGATTACTAGGTTGAGGTGAAATATTTTGAGAAAATTTGAGGCATAATGCGGACTATGGTAAATTAATTGTTTAATATTTCAATTTTCTGCTTTTTCAAAAGGGTCTATAAAAATTGTTATGTTATGTTGTTAACGTTCTCAACGACTCCCACTGTGTCTCCAGGCCAAGAAAGGCGGCATCTCCAACAGGATCTGTCCATAATGCTGACGGCTCTAGATTTGTTGGGTTTGATGGATAGTTGCTGTCTGTTCATGATTTACATCATGAGCAGTCAGCATACATAGAGGACAACGATCAGATACTTCAGGGTTTAGCAAAAATGTATATACCAACTCTTTGAATAAGTATCTGGAGTAGCACGGCTGGGATGAACAGCTCCAACGGAAGAAAAACACATAGAGTTGTCGTCGGAACGGTGTTGAAGGTTTTTGGTCGTGCCCGAGGGCACGGGTAGCCTCGGTGCGAAGAACCAACTATCTTGATGTCTTTGAACACACTTGTTCCATTTATACCCTTGTGTCGGGCGTAATTACTCAGATGGGTGATTGCTTAGGATCATCATCATCATTACCACCTATTTTTGTCTGTGAGCATTTGGAAGATTTCCCCAGTAACTAATAAATACTGAATGATGATTAACGAAATACATCTAACAATGCTAACTTCCGCATCGATTCGTTCCAAGTGTAATATTTCCTTATAAGTAAGTCTTCCTATTGGTTTAGGAAAATAAAACTTTTTGTATAAAAGAGCTGCCCCATTGACACTCCTACTCATCAACGCACAACAAAAACTACTGAGTCGATATTCAAGGGGAGATAGCTATCATGTAGGGACATAATGACTAGCATGCATCAAAACTGACCAATGCTTCTTTGGCGAGATTTTTTAAAAAGAATCTATATGTTTGGTGTGGTCTAGTTTGATAACCTGTGAATGTCTAGACTGTCGCTTACTAATGAAGTGAGTGGCGATATTTTTGTTCAGTTATGGTGCTGATAATTGTTGTAAAAAGAATGACGGACAGAAATAAAATAAAAGCACTGATCATTGAATAGTTTTTGGACATAACAATATTTCATGTGTCTGAGGAAACCCTTTCAGACGGTTTTCATTAAAATCATTAGGCATCACAAAATTGAATTACAAGAAAGTATCACCGCACACATAAAAAAATGTAAGTGTCAACGGAAGTTGCGTTGTGTATCCTACGATCGTCAACCATTATGAATAAACACCTGCACGCTAAACCCACGATGTTGAACGCGCCAATATATATATATAAACTTCTAGATGTGGCTAGACAATGAGGGGAGCGATAACCACGAACCACCATTAACAAAATCCACCCATTACAAACACATTTATTCTCTTATCAACCTCTACACATCTTTTATCAACGCAAAACTTAATAGAGATAGTAAAAAAGAAGATAATTAGAAAGGGGGACTAAGTAAATAGCATAAAATAAAAAGTTCATTTGAACTGCGGGATTAATTTGTGAACTACGCATCTCTTAAATTATAATTTTTTTTCTTCTTCTTTCGATTTTTAGTACGTAGAAATGAAAAAATATTCTAGTGGTCTGATTCCAAATGATCATTCATGAAAATTATAAACCAAAAATGACACAATTAGGATAATCGGGATAAGAATTATTGTTACAAGTGTTTGCTTGCTGTTCAACGTGCATAAATATGTTCTAATAGATTCTTCTCTTCAGAAAATGACTTATTTATTAAATCCGATCATTTTATAAACAACAATATCCCTTTGGTAAATACGAGCACATCACTACAATCAACTTGGTAGATTTTTTATTGTTTCCTCGAATTTAATAGTTACGAGTACATTCATTTCAATTAGAATTCACAACTCTTCACTTCTCCAAAGGAACAAGTGTTTCATTTTGATCCAAGTGCTTTTTTCAAAGCTTGGTCCAAATCTTGAATCAAATCATTTGTACTTTCAACTCCGACAGATAATCGAATTAGATTGTCTGTAATACCCAACTCGTCTCGTGTTGCTTTAGGAATTGATTTGTGGGTCATTTCCGAACTGAAATAAAATAAAAATAATTAATAATCATCAGTGGGTTGCATGATGATGATGTTGTTTTTGAAGCGGTGTTCCTATTAAAATCAACGCAAAGTCAACAGTTAAACAGCTGGCTTACAGTAGTCCTCCATTTCAGGTAGACTACTATGTCTCAGGAATGAATTGATGTATGGGATGGTTTCTTGTTGCCTTTCCTACTTTCTCTGATGTTAATACCTTTCATTCCGATTTTGCAAAATGAAATGTAAAAATAATCAGAACGAAGATTCCTTTATATTTTAACAACATCAGCTCAGGTGAACTCGGGCCGTAAAGAGGTTACCCCCAAATATCTTCGAGTAATATCTTGTATAGTTCACCTTCTTTTAAAGAGATGAGCCGGAGAAACTAGGTTTGGAATAATGGTAGAAATACTTGTCTGGAAGTGGTATGCGTTCCAGGTTGTCCCTGTTTGCCAAATCCGCTATCATTCGCTGAACCCAAAGAAGAAAGATATAGAGGAAGTAAAAATAAGGTTATGGACCTCGAACTTAAATTGCTTTAAAAATTCTTTCATTCATTGAGATATTAGTAAAAACAAAAATGCTTCCCATCATGTTATATTTAAAAATAACTGTCTTAAAACCAAGGGACGAACGTTTTGAAATTTGGTCTTCATTTTCAGTCAAATACCGCTTCCTCGAATTTAAGACTGTCTTATCAACATCGATTCGACACTGAATTGAATCTCAAATGTAAGCATAATGTGTTGGAGGGGTCGACTTTGGAAGCGAGAACGAGCGACTTTTAGCGACAAATTCAAGTATTTGATAGTTTGTAACGTGAGCTTATAGTCGCCTTTCCTTTGTCTTTTTTATTAAAATACACCACTTCCTATACTACTACTTACGGTAAATCAGCAAGACTTTCAATTCCTCCTAAACTTTCAGCACATCTGATAATGTTTAAACTCTCTAAGAAGATGCGTGTCTCTTCAGCACCACCATTAATGTAAAATGATAACATTCCACTAACACCCGACCACTGAGATTTTGCGAGATCATGTTGAGGATGTGAAGGAAGACCTGTCCAAAAAGAAAATAAAGATAGAGTTCTTGTTAAGTTAATGACCGAAAGGAACAACACGTGTTTTTGGCTTCTCGGGGTGCGCCCAATCCTATGAGGATAAACAAGTGGCTATTGTTACTTGCTGCGAAATGGCAGATAAGGATATACCTCAGTTAACTAGATGTACAAATGGGGCATATCGAACCCGAATAAATGAAATAGAGTATCGAAGTGGTGGAGTGTGTGGGGTGGGGTTATATTAGTACTAGCAGAATACGCCCGCTTCGCTTGGCGCCTTAGAGGCATGGCCGTTTATAGTTCCAACCCCCTTTTTTTCGCGATAAAAAGTAGCCTATGTCCTTTCCTAAAGTTTAGTCTATCTCCATACCAAATTTCATCAAAATCGGTTCAGTAGTTTAAGCGTGAAAGCGTAACATACATACATACTCACATACATACAGACAGACAGAGTTACTTTCGCATTTATATATTAGTACTAGCAGGATACGCCCGCTTCGCTTGGCGCCTTAGAGGCATGGCCGTTTATAGTTTCAACCCCAAAAGTAGCCTATGTCCTTTCCTAGCCTATGTCCAGACAGAATTACTTTCGCATTTATAATATTAGTATGGATGGATGATATGAAAATGTTTTTGTGTCATTGGTCGCTGTTCCAGAGTATGAGTCAATTTCTTAACCCAAAACCGGAATCCAAATTCGTATCTCTGTAAAGAAAAAGTCAATTTTTTTATCTGGTTCAGATAAAAAAAAATACCAGATTTTTTATTCCACACGACAAAGGTCGCTTTTTGATTCCCTTGCAGGCAGCACATACCTGGATGGAGTACTTTCTTAACAGAAGGATGTTGTTCCAAATATTTTCCAATGACGAGGGAACTTCTTTCATGTTCCTTAAGGCGACAGTGGAGCGTTTTCAGTCCCCTTGTTACTAACCAACAATCAAAAGGCGACGGTACGATACCCATGGCTGTAAATATAAATACATTATAATCATGAGAAACCAGTAGGGTAAATATAAATAAGGCATTCTTATTAAATTTATATTTCGCAGAAACACGAAGTCTGGAGGAATGGGATGATTTTATAGTAATCTCCCTTTCCGGTAATGGACACTTGAAACTAATCTCATAGTTCTACAGCCGTCCTTGAGCGAGCTTCCTTAGTTTTATACAAACTAATGAATAATATGAATATGCTTCTTTGGAATTACCCCTCTGTTGCATTTAAAGAAGAAGAAAATATTGACTTACAATTTTGTAGAAACTTGAGTTTGGCCTGAAGTTCATCACTGTTGGTGACTGTTGCACCCATTACGACGTCGGAGTGTCCGTTCATGTATTTGGTGATAGAATAGAGAACGATATCAACACCCCAAGGAAGAGATTTCTGGAAGTAGGCTGTTAGGAATGTGTTATCCAAGATTAGAAGAATGTCTTTGTATTGTTTTACAACTTTGGAGAGGGCTTTAACATCAAAAACCGTCATCAGAGGATTTGTAGGATTTTCAATCCATACCATTTTTGTATTTGGTTTAATGTGTTTTTTCAAATTATCGAGTGATCTGAGATCAACAAAATCAACTTCTAAACCAATTTTGGGAGCAACTTGCGCAAAATATCTGTAAGTTCCTCCATAGACGTCATCTCCAGAAACGATATGATCTCCAGCTTGAAGAAGGTGAGTGACTGCGGTTACAGCACCCAAACCGGATGAAAAACAGAGGCCATGTTTAGCTTGCTCCAAAGCTGCAACACAACGTTCTAAATTGCCTCTGGTGGGGTTGTTACTTCGACCATATTCAAATCCCTGGAAGAAGAAGAACAGAAGTTAAACACTTTCCGTGGTTAGTTCCATAAAAATTGTGATAAAACTGGTATTCAAAAAGGTAGCCGTCCATAAATCAACGTTTACAATGTACATCAGACTGCGCATCCGATTGCACCGGAGTGTTTTCTGTTCATCAAGATGTAAAATTATCGTGCAATTGGACATGATGGAATGTGTTAGAAGTAGTACAAGCGTGATTTACGTTTTTTTTTTATCTAAATGGCTATGTCTGTATGACTCTCCCCAGACTTGATATAAAATCGACAAACTTTGGTAAGTTGATGCTGATTTGCAACGCCACTGAATCTATTCAAACTTGTCTTCGTTAGTTTATATTAAAGTACCAATGACTTTACCACGTCAACGTGGTATATTTGTTGAGGGTCGGGCGTGTACTCGGATGGGGTTAACTCGGGAGTACCACGTATTGCTGGCTTTCGGGGTGCTCTCATCCTTGTGAGAACAAGTAAGTAGCTGTTGTCGATTGCCGCGAAAAGGAAGGGGAGACTACGTATATGTTAGTAAACCTATATGTGAAAATAAGATGTTTCCAAAAAAAAAAAAAAAAAAAAAAACGATTCCAAGATTAGACAAATTATACTAGCGGTGGTTACCTGCGGTGGCTGCCCTGGTGTGTTCTGTTTAAACGTTGTACTGAGAATGATGGGAGGAATGACGGCTTGAGATCGCCATTGATCTGGTTCTGAACCAATGTGGACTGCTTTCGTTCCAAATGTTGTATCCTCAGGTAAAAATCCTTCTAAAGACATGATTTTGAATCTGAAAACAAAAAAGAAATTAATTTCGAATCAGTAATGTCCTTTTTCATCTCTTTAGGTGCTTTAATTCCAAGGTCCTTCGCATGCAGTACTTCTCTTTCAAAATTGAGGAGGAGTTTTATTAAACATCTGGCATGCAGCTAAAACTTAGTCCGTATGCCACTGCACTGCAATGTCTGCAATCAACATTGCTACTCAGTTGTATTCACGAGGCAGAGTGCACGTTGAAGATTCAAGAGCGAGAAGGGCCCCCGTGCGAACAGAGTACTAAACACGCCCGACGTAGCTTAACTTCAATGATCTGGCGGGAACTGATGTATTCAACATGGTAAAGCCGATGGTTTTTTTCTAAATCGGATTATAAGATATTCTGGTGTCTCACATAATTATAATATCGGTTGGTCCGTTTAAATTTCGTCAAAGTTAAGTGAACGATCCATTTTTTTATTCGTTTCCTTGGATTCTGCGTTCTGCTTAAAACAAAAAAATCTCAAAATTTGAGGGGACGAATTTTGTTACGTGAAAATAGTAAATTATAATAAGCAAAAGATATCGTATTAGGTTTGAAAGCAAAGGTTGCGTCCTCACGATGGCGATCGCCGGTTCTACTCACAGGGACAAGTGCCATCAAAACCTTTTTGGTAACCGCATATCAATCTGTTTCCATCCAGGTTTGAAATCTAAATCTAGAGATATGGAGAGCGGTATAGAATCGGTTGACCAACCGATATTATAATTATGGTAGAAATAGTTTGATTTGGGTAAGAACACTGCTACAACTAAAGCTAAGGTTTACCGAAACGGTGTCAAATTTTTGATTTATTATTTTCAGTAATGAACCTTTGGAATCTATCATTATTTATTTAATAACTTTTAATATTTATTTATTCATAACATTATATAGCATATATGCACTTTCGTCCCCTCTAAGGTCAAAATGTTTTTCCCAGGGCCGGTCCATGAATTTTTGCCGCTCTGGGCAAACGCCCTCCTCCCCCCCCCCCATACAACATACCCCATATTTGAATAGACCTAATGGGTCCATTCAATCTATATATATAAAAGAGAATTATATTATAACTAGCTGAGTACCCGCACTTCGTTTTGAGAAGATGAGAGAAAAAATGATAATAAATCTGACTTCATTAATAATAATCGACGTAAAACCGTTTAAACGCGATCAGAGCATACACACAGATTACATATTACATACATGGGGAGTAGTAACGGGTTGTTAAGCTGTGTAGAACGTGTTGGGAGTAGTATTGGGTTAGGTTCCAAAAAAAATAAAATGCGTGTTGAAGTCTGCGCAAGGTTAGGCTGGGTCGCAGACCCAGCCTAAACTCAGCAGACTTCAACACGCATTTTATTTTTTTTGGAACCTAACCCAATACTACTCCCAACACGTTCTACCCAACAAACTTGGTGTTCAATTCTATTAAGTTATATCGGCATTGCACTAACCGCTTTTGTACATAATTTTATTTAAATCAAACAAAAATTTTAATTTCCATACAAAAATTGGAAAATCGGCCGTAACTCGAAAACGGTTGGAGGGCTTTCAACTCTGATATTTTTTCTGGGCTCCCAGTCTTTGTTTTTTTTTGGGGGGGGGGCCATTCCTATCAAATGTTCTATATCTATTACCGTTTCTTATAGTATTCTATGATTTCCCATACAAAAATCGGAAAATCGGCCGTAACTCGAAAACGGTTGCATATTTTTGAACTGTGATCATTTTTCTGGGGTCTCAGGCTATGGTTTTGGGGGGGTTCATTCCCATCAATTTTTCTATATCTCTTACCGTTTTGGCTAAACAATGAGTATTGTCAAAATTTTATTGTGCCCGATCCCGGATTCGAACTTGTAACCCTCGAATGGCTAGTCACAATTTTGCAAAATATGTCCTAAATGAAGGATAAAGATGTTACCTAAAACTTTCTCGCTTTGAGTTGATATGTTGTCGCGACAAATCTTAAGATATTGGCCAAAATTAGGAAAATTTCGTGAAAAAAAAATTAAAAATCGGCCGGAAAAGTGGCCGGAACTAAAAAATGCCCGGACATTTGTCATTACACTAAAACCTTCCTCGGGAGTCACTTGTTCGATTGGCGAAAACAGCATTAAAATCCGTTCGGTAGTTTTTGAGTTTATCGCGAACATACAGACAGACATGAAAAGTGACTTTATTTTTAATATGTATAGAATAGACAAGGAGCATTTTGTATTTGAGTTAACTGTGCCCCAACGCCCCGCGTCGCGAATAACCCAGTTTTCCCCCTTAATTGAATAAAAACATATAAAAAAAAATGCACATAATTTCGGGGAAAAAATATCTGTGTTTTATTTCATAGTTTCGATAGTAAAAAGTCATTTAATCCGAACTCATGAAATCCTGACCAAGTGCCGCCCTGGGCAGCTGAACCATTGGTCTATAGCTAGGAGGCTCTGTTTTTTATAAATACCCACATTTTTAATCTTATGAAAAAAAGCAAATACTAAATTAAAAGCAACGTACAAAAATTCAACCCTCAAGAAAAAATCGCAACCAAAAAGATTAGTCAGTTGAATGTAATACTACGAGTTAAATCCGATAAAAAGTTGCAATGACAAATTATAGGTATCAACAATTTAATGCAGTACTTACTCGAGATGGTCCAAACACGTAACTAGCAATGGCAAGATGGTTTAGAAATTCAGAAAGATGTTTGTGTGTCCATTGATAAACTGAAGTGATAACGAGTTTATTAAGAAAACAAATTAATTATTAATTGATAATAGTTATTGATGGATGAGGTGAGTATTGGGTACTACTCGGAGTAGTTGGCAGTGGTCTTTAATCAGAAAATAAAATCGATTAGCTCTAGCAGGCATGGATCCAACTTTTATACTCGTCAAGACTTTTTCCTCAGACGTTTTTTTTTTTCTTCTTCTGTGAACTGGGAACAATATTAAGGACGGTTGTGTTCTCACTTGGATAAAAATGTTCGTAATAAAATTAGAAAATAATAGGTTCCTACCTTCCTTAAAAAATCTCAAAGCATACTGAATTTTCGAAGGAGAGACGAAACTGCATATGCAACTAGATCATCAAACGTTTTTTTTTTTTTTTTTTTTTTTTTTTTACCCCGTCACGTTTTCCATTGACGTTGTTTCAAAATTAAACGTGGCGAGTTTTCCCAGCGACAGAAAAAAAAACGTTTGTATTTGAAACACTCTAATTCTGATGTATTTGCCACACGGGAAATATCTAAAAAATCAGGTTCCTTGACATTGGTGTCCTATTCAATATCCCATTGCAAATAATTCGCCTAGTTTTAGACACTCTTGAAATTCATGTCTTGGAAATTTCAAATGGTCGCCATTTTGAAACCAAACACGCTAGATGTGTGAATTTTTTTTCAAAGTATTTCTTATTTTATTGTCTTTCTGAAAATGTATCACAAGACGGGGGTTTTCGTATTTAAAAAACTAAAGTTGGGCCACATGGGACCCGCCCCCGAATAATTGGTCACACCATCAGGTGGTTTAATTTGGGATATAATACCACGCAAAATTTAAAAAATCCAGCCGTTCAAAAGATATTCAGGTGGTCTCAGACTTTTGGGACACGCATTATATATATTTATTTTTTGCTACAAAAAGTTATGAGATCCCCCAAAAATACCACTGCTAGCTATAAAAATTCCCCGCCAAGTCATCACCCCAAAAAAGATATGAAATCTATTTTGGTCCCCGCTATCCACTCTTCCTTACTTGGAAACACCTAATGAGTTTAAATTCAGACCCCACCCCAAACGATTTCAGAATTTTAGTCTGATTTCCTCACTCTCTTGGTGTTACGTAGTTACGTTTAATAATGATCAGAGGCACCCCACCAACACCCAGTCTTGGTGGGGTACCTCTGATCATTATTAAACGTAACAAATTTATGAATCGCTAAGGTAGAACAGTGGTCCCTATCTCCTAGAAGTCAATTTATAACCAACTGAGGTTCCCCACCAAGACTGCGTGTTGGTGAAGAGAGTCAGAAAATCAGACTAAAATTCTGAAAGCGTTTGGGGTGGGGTCGGAATTTAAACTCATTAGGTATTTCGAAGCAAGGAAGGGTGGATAGCGGGCATCTTTTTTGCGGTGATAGAGTGGATAGCGGGGAATTTTTATAGCAAGCAGTGGTATTTTTGTGGGGATACTAGAATTTCCGTGAGATCATTGATTTTGAGCAACGTTGGGAGTTTTGCGTACTTGGATTGGAGCATTACCGGGCACACTACGAATACCAGGGTGCGCTCAGCTTCATGAGGATAACTGAGTAGGTCTTATTTCTGGAGACGGTAGGGTGCTATATTTAACCTGGCTCTAAAAACTAGGTTATGTCCATAGCTGCTCCAAAAGACAAAATCAATGTTTAGGTATCTATTGATTTTACGTAAATATTCGCGTGTCCTTAGGACAGACGGGGGCTTCAACCTTAATTCTCTGGGAACTTAAAACCTCGCTGTCCACATTGAACTCACCCACCCTGGTTGTATTAAAGGTGCCACGCTTGGGAGATCTAATTTTTTGCATTAAATTTTACTATCAGCAAAATATGATTAGGTCCGCGAACTTTAACCTTCAACACAAGAGCGTTGGTCTCATGATCTGATGTGTGGTAGACAATGTAAATATAATCCCCCAAAAAAACCACTTCGCGGTAAAAAGTTCCCGCCAAGTCATTAGTCACAAAAAGCACTGAAATCAAAACAGTGCCCGCCTCAATTGTATATCTTTTTCTCCCTTTGTAANCCGCGCTCCTCAATATGACATATTTATCAGTTTAATAATAATCATATACAGAGGGCCTGAAGAAGATAAATGCATTGTTCTTGTACACGGTATTTTTTAAAAAAGTTGACCATTGATTCAGGGAGTCAAAATAAAAATTTAAGAGAGTAGTCCTTGTGAAAGACACGGACGACTTTGGCGCCGTCGCCGCTCCTTGCCGTCCTAGCTATTTTTGTACATTGAGCCTTTTACGACGCGACATGTTCATCGGATAAAACTATAAATACTTACAATTCGTTCTCCGCCTGAATTCTTTTTAAATTTCGTGTCATCTCGACTTGTTACGGTGGCAAAGTAGCTCAGTGTAAAATCCTAATAACTCTCAGTAATGTATACTAGTAATTCTGTGAACTATAGACCCCACCATGAAACCCCTGGTGGACCAAAAATTAATCAGCTGCTAATTTAATGAACGTAATTATTGTAAAATGTCAATAACAAGTTTCGTCAAAATCGGACAAGGCGATATCGTTGAACGAACAGAGAAAAATACTCGACTTAAAACTAGAACTCACTATATTCGCAAAATATGGATACAAAAATTTCCCAACAGATATATGGAGGAAAAAGTATAAATTAAATTTAAAAATGAGTCTGTCGTCCATGCCTGAGATGTTTTCAGTCATATTAAATTTCAACTATTAAGTTTTAAGTGTTCTATGTACCTACTAGCCAACGATCATACCACGTTGAATACACCAGTTCCCGTCAGATCACTGAAGTTAAGCAACGTCGGCCGTGGTCAGTACTAGGATGGGTGACCGCCTGGGAAAACCACCTATCGTTGGCTCTTTTTTCCGGCCCAACCCAGGCTGGGTGAGCTCAATGTGGGTAGCTGGTTTGCAAGTTTCCAGCGAATGGAGGGTAAAACCCCCGTCTTGAATGACCAATAGATGTTATAGAGACGTTAAGCCAAATTAAAAAAAAATAAAAAAATATACCTACTCAAAGCGCCTGCATTTATTTACTCAAAGTCTTACAATTACGGTTGCATTTACTTGCAAATTTGACATGCACTTGACAGTGGCACCTCTTAGATGCATAGGTACTCGTTAATACAGGATGTTTGTCTATAAATGGGACCCCTGAATATGATGAGATCCAATGGAACATTTTTTACGGAATGCGTTAGTGAGCCAGGCGAAGCATGGCCGAGTTACAAGGTGGAGGTCATTTCTGGACAACTTTCAACGTCGCGTCTGTTGGTGGGTTCTGTGTAACTGAACAAAAAGTAAATCCTAAGTTTTTGATGGCAGTGATTTCAAATATGGCATCAAAATTTTAATAACATTGTTTTTTTTTTTTNTTTTTTTTTTTTTTTTTTTTTTTTTTTTTTTGTGATATCTTTAACTGAACTCATACTTTCATTTGTTATACTCATGTACTTTCATAACAAGAAAAGACTAAATGATCAAACGAGAAAAAAAAAATACCTTTAATTGAAGATTTTTTAAAATTTTGAAGGCTGCCATTTTGGTTCACGCTCTTTTTTCAAAATTCTGATTTCATAGTAAGTTGTGTCCAGGTCTTTAATTAGAACTCATTTCTAAAACTTTATCGTAATCGGACCATTTTCATGGTTCCCTCTTAACATGAGAATCCAATTTTTTGTTCCATTTTTCAAAATCCTTTTACCCAAAAAGTCTTAGGAAAAGATGCACTTTACGTAGGTATGTCGAATCACATTTGAAACACAGACAAAAATATTTGATCATTATTCTGGTTTTTCCCCATTTTGCTTTTGGTTTTATGTCAAATCACCGTCATCAAAAAATAGAATTTAATATACATCCACATTTTGTTTGATCACACACTACCAGGCGACGTTTGAAGTTGTCCAAAATGACCTTCTCCACTCTGTAACTCGGCTATGTTTAGCTCTCTAACGAATTTCGTAAAAAATGTTCCATCAGGTACCCACCATATTCAGGCGTCCAAACACCCGGTATATCATGTCATTTAAAATATAAGTTATAGGAAGTCATCGTTATCCGTGAGAGATTGTGCATCACAACTGAGGCAACTCAGCCTCATGAGGACAATTCAGTGGCTATGATAATAGTATCAAGAGGTTGTCTTATGAGGTAATAGCTTAGTGTTTGTTACTTTCTTTATCTATACGAGGAAAGTATTGTCTGTCTATAAACAAGATAATTTGATTACAGACAGGTGCATACACACACCAATGACTGAAACTCTAGGGAGCTTAGAACGTGTTTTGGCATTGAAAAATCGACATTGAAAATTTCAGTCCATTGCGAAAGGGTGTTTCCCTTTTTATAGGATAAGGAAATTAAAAAATAAAATAAATTTTCGTTCAGAATTTGATAATCTTTAACATGATAGACGTGGGTCTTGCCCCCCCCCCTACGTCTGAACGACCTTAAAACCAGAGATTTCCTAAGTGACTAGTTACTTTAACTTTCCGTGATTGTGGTGGGAGGGACTAACCTTATCTACAAAAGAAAAAAAATATTGTAATAGGCTGAAAATTTCTTTTCGGCTCCAATACATACATTTTTTTTTTTTTTTAATTTGGCTTAACGTCTCTTTAACATCCATTGGTCATTCAAGACGGAGGTTTCACTCTCCATTCGCTGGAAACTTTCAAACCAGCTACCCACACTGACCCATTCGGAAAAATAGCCAGAACCACGAGGGCGCGAAACCCGCATGGTACAGCCTCGCTGGACGTTGTTTAACTTCAATGATCTAACGGGAACTAATGTATTCAACGCTCCATAGACGCTGGCTATACAATTACTTGCTAACAAAATTTCTTGTGTCTAGTTATTACAGTTTTCTTTTTAGGCCGGGGGTGGATTCGATTTCATACAAGTGTCGTTGCGCATTTCATATTTCAACAACCGGAGAGTTCTGAGTAGTTCGGGTGTAAAAAATATGCATTTCTATTTAGATTGGAAAACCAAACTTCTCACAAATGAGTGCCACTTAAAATTAGGTAATTGACATTAATTTTTTTTTTTTTTTTTTTTTTTTTTTTTTTTTTTTTTTNTTTTTTTTTTTTTTTTTTTGCGAAACGTGAATCCAAAGTTATTAAGAAAAAACGACATTTTTCTTCCAACCTTTGTAACTTGAGGGTGAATCATATTTGGACATGGCGTTAACCATATATTCTTGTGACCATTTTGTACTCAAGAATATGTGGTTAACGGATTGAAAACGAATTATCTTACACCCTGTAAAATAGTAAGATAAGGAAAGGGAAAAATGATAATAGAAAAAAAGGGGAAGGCAAGTGCCTTCTTTTCTGCCAGGAGTTTAAATTGTATTTTGCTGATATTGCTGAGCGTCGCGTCGGACGCGCCACAAGGCCCCAATATTTTTACCGGAGCTAAGTTTACGGAGGCCAAGTTTTACGGGAGCCAACTTTTACCTATGTAATAATTATGAGTTTTTACCTATGTAGTTAAGATGAACGTCCCCCAAACCAGAGAGGTTAGGAAACGATTTGACGAGGTTAGGAAACGATTTGACGAAACGATGATGAAGTTGTTTTGGTAAAAACTCGAAGTTTATCCCTAAAAACTCTGGCACCATTCAGAAAAAAAACTATTACTCCATTCGGGCCTTGTGGGGCGCGGCACAAGGCCCGAATGAGGACAAGTTTTTACGGGAGCCACTATTATTTCATCGTCGAGGCATAGCCGATCAAAACGTTTCCTAACCTTTCTGGTTTGGGGGCCTTTCATCTTGACGCTTATATTAAACATTACAAACGAAATGAAAATCCTCTGTAATATTAGAATCAGGGCCGGATTAACAATAGTATCACTTGTAGCACGTGCTACGGACCCGCGCTTTGACAACTTACACTAGATATTTCTATGTTGACAATAGAAAAAACAAATCATTTTGAGGGGGTCCCAACTCTTCAAAGTATGTAGTAAAATCTTATTTAGGAAAGTACAAGTGGGTACCTACTACCTTGGAACTTAATAAAGAAACAAGTATTGCAACATAAGCAAATTGGTTAGTGTTGGTACACTAGGTACCCTCTTAATATCCCTTTGAAGTTCATTCTAGGATAAGATAAAAAAAAAAAAGATAATCAATTTTTGTACTGGCTCCAAAAAGTAGATTCTTAGACGGCGCCGGCGCGGGGTGGAAGGGCCCCGCTCTGCGAAAGTGCTACGGGCCCCGCGGAAGGTTAATCCGGCCCTGATTAGCAGAGCCGTAGTGAGCTTTACTGGCGCCCGAGGCAAATTCTGAAATTAGCGCCCCACCGCCCGCCAAAAAAAGCTCTTATTAATTATTCAACAGCAAAACGTATTAAAACAATCATGCCTTTATTCTTAATGAAACCTACAAATACAAAATCAAAAATCTTCCATATCGATTTGTTTGAATATTACAAAGCAATTGTCAAAGTTATAATGTGATTCGTCGAGATTTTATGGCTGCCATCAATGACATCGTCAAAGTCAATTTTTTCGCTCGGAATCTTGAAAAAATTGTAACAAAATTATTCAAATCATCTTGGCGCCCCCCCCCCTATGACGGCGCCTGAGGCGAGTGTCTCAGTCGCCTCACCGTACGGCTACGGCTCTGCTGATTAAAATAGTGGCCCCCGTAAAACTTAGCTCCGGTAAAAACTTGTCCTCATTCGGGTCTTGTGCCGAATCCCTGAGCATCTACTTACGAACAATAAGCTTGGTGACCTTGAATTGATTGATGTGTCGTGTGTCAAACACGTGGGCATTGACTGAGTAAGGTGAGTTTCTAAACTCTAGTCTAATACACTCAACACGAGCTAGGAAAATATTGAAAGTAATACGAACCGGAATAACAATGAAAACCTAGTTATTAGTAAAATAAATTTAGGTAATTAAGTACCTACTTACCACTTTCATTAATGTTGTACCGGTAAATTGAAGCGAATTGAATATGGAATTAAAACTAATATTGCTGAAATGTGAAATTAAAATTAAAGTCTAAAATCAGCTGATTTATTCGAATACAACGAGAACGCCAGTCAGGATAGTAAAAAGACAAGATCTGTTCTTGTGCAGAAAATGCTTACGTCATGAGTACCATATTTTTTAAATGTTTACGTACCTACTTTAGTAACTTTAGTCATGTATACTTAAAAGATTTGTAGGTAAAAAAAAATAAAAAATCGAAGAGTATTTTGAGCTATATGTTCAATAAATCCATACGATTTACACATAGTTAAATCATCGGCCTGGCATATTCCGTTCTGGAACAAAGGCCTCTCTTGATTGTTTCAAGAGCCTCTCCTGATGTGCGCTGTGGTCCCCTCGCATTTTAAGCTTATCTTGCCACCTGGTAGCTGGACAACTTTGGGTTCTATCCCTTGATCCACTTTCACTTTTTGGCCCATATTTCTTCTTCCATTACCTTAATTTGTGTTGTGACAGATTTCTAAGTTTTAAATTCGTTCTAGCCAGCTAGGCACGTTGAATACACCAGTTCCCGTTAGATCACTGAAGTTGAGCAATGTCCAGCGAGGTTGTACCA
>CM022874.1:35081115-35169201 GCA_012654025.1 Pachypsylla venusta
ATCTATTGGTCATTCAAGACGGGGGTTTTACCCTCCATTCGCTGGAAACTTGTAAACCAGCTACCCACATTGACCTCACCCAGCCTGGGTTGGGCCGGAAAAAAGAGTCAACGATACGTGGTGTTCCCAAGCAGTCACCCATCCAAGTACTGACCACGCCCGACGTTGCTCAACTTCAGTGATCTGACGGGAACTGGTATATTCAACGTGGTATGATCGTTAATTTGTATTGTGACAGATTTCTAAGTTTTAAATTCGGTCTAGCCAGCTAGGCACGTTGAATACATTAGTTCCCGTTAGATCACTGAAGTTTAGTAACGTCCAGCAGGTTTTTACCAAGTGGGTTCGCGCCCGGCCCAACATAGGCTGGGGGTGATATAAATGTGGCTAGCTGGTTTTGTAAGGTTCAAGCAAATGGAGGGTAAAACCCCTTTCTCGAATGACCAATAGAATGATGTTAAAGAGACGCCGAGCCAAAAAGAAAAAAAAGAAGAAAAAAATCGGTCATACAGGACAATACCACACCAAGTAAGTATACTTTTTTCCATTCTTCTTTGGTACACCATTATACAGGGTGTGACACAAGTAAGTACACTTTTTTCCATTCTTCTTTGGTACACCATTATACAGGGTGTGACACAAGTAAGTATAATTGTTTCCATCCTTCTTTTGCACACCATTATACAGGGTGTGACACAAGTAAGTATATTTTTTCCATTCTTCTTTGGTACACCATTATACAGGGTGTGACACAAGTAAGTATACTTGTTTCCATTCTCCTTTGGTACACCATTATACAGGGTGTGTATAATTGTTTCCACTCTTCTTTGGCACACCATTATACAGGGTGTGACACTAGTAAGTATACTTGTTTCCATTCTCCTTTGGTACACCATTATACAGGGTGTGACACAAGTAAGTATAATTGTTTCCATTTTTCTTTGGTACACCATTATACAGGGTGTGACACAAGTAAGTATACTTGTTTCCATTCTCCTTTGGTACACCATTATACAGGGTGTGACACAAGTAAGTATACTTGTTTCCATTCTTCTTTGACACACCGTTATACAGGGTGTGACACAAGTAAGTATACTTGTTTCCATTCTTCTTTGGCACACCATTATACAGGGTGTGACACAAGTAAGTATAATTGTTTCCATTCTTCTTTGGCACACCATTATACAGGGTGTAACACAAGTAAGTATACTTGTTTCCATTCTTCTTTGGCACACCATTATACAGGGTGTGACACAAGTAAGTATAATTGTTTCCATTCTTCTTTGGCACACCATTGTACAGGGAGTGATACAACAAAATACAAGTTCATTGAAACCACATGTCACCATTTAGTTTGTGATCAAGGATCACCCTCTCAATCAAGTTATACACCATACTATACAGGCTCCTGAATTAGACAAACTGAGAAGGTGTGTAGGCAGTGGCGCAGCCAAACGGGGGGGGGGGCANGGGGGGGGTGGGGGTCAGACCTCCTCCCCGGATCAATTAAAAAACATGCCTACCCACACGGTGATTGACCCAGTAGGTTTTGCGCGATTAACACACTTGTTACCGCTTAAGGCATACAATCTTCACCGTGAAAATCTAACCCGTAATAAAAAAATCGATTTGTCCCCCCCTCTCAAAATAAAAAAATGCTTAATATTCAATAGGAAGAGTGAGTCATAGTACAAAACACAAAATGGGCCAATCCAGACAGACTTTTGTATGCAGAGGTTCCCAAAATGGGAGGCGTGAAGGCAAGCCAAGGGGACGCAGTTGAATTATTATCATTTAGTTAAAATATATACACACAATTTTTTACAAAGGTAATTTTATTGAACATTCAGCAACACATTAGCGTTTTGAATGAGATAGCATTCAGCAACACATTAGCGTTTTGAATGAGATAACATTCAGCAACACATTAGCGTTTTGATTGAGATAACATTCAGTAACACATTGGCGTTTTGATTGAGATAGCATTCAGCAACACATTAGCGTTTTGAATGAGACAGCATTTAGCAAAAGAAAAGAAAAGGGGGCGCGGTACCAAAATGTTTGGGAACCCCTGTTCTAAAAGGTTCAACTATTGACTTGTGTCCTTTGATTTACTGATAAGAAATTAGGTTTGGACTTCAGTATTAAATTCACAAGCAATTTTGATAAGGGACTTCAAAAAATGTGTAAACAAATATTACCCATTTTAAAATAATTACCTCATTATGATATAATTACACAGTGACGGTTTTGAGCTTCTACGAGGCCCTTGCATCTTTTAGGTCCGAGACTTTTGAATGTTCAAATTTAGAACCAGGATTGATATCGTCCTCACGATGACCGGTTCTACGCAGAGCCAGCCCGAGGGCCGTATGCCCGCACAGGGCGCCAAGGGTTTGGGGCAAATTTCCCCCCGCGAATTGTATAAGTAACTGAACAACTTTAAGTCCGAATAAACCATTTTGTAATTATACCTATACTACCTTATTTTTACAACCATGATTTTCCTATCAAGTAAAACTTTTGAAAATTAGAAAATTAGTTTCAAGCACAATAGTAATTCGCACGGGTGAAAAATTACCCACGGGCCGGCTTTGGTTCTAAGCACCAGAATGACTTACGCATGTCGCCACAGTATAGCTCAAGAATATCAAAACAATTTGGTAATCTACGTACCTATTTTTACTCGTATCATTTTTCTAATCCTAAATTTAAAAATGGGGACACTTCGAATTACGGCCAAATTTCCAATTTATTGACCAAAGTCCTAAATCTTAAATTTTGTCGGGACCACATATAAACTCAAAACGAAAAAGTTTTAATTGGCTCTCTTAGTTCTCTTTTTTAGATGTTTGTAAAATAATGACCATTCGAAATCGGGATCAGGCAAAATAAAATTTCAGAAAAGTCTAAGTACCCAGAACGGCCATGCTTCTATTGTCCCTCTATACTCCCCCTCCCATCTATTTTCTGATAGTCATTTCAGAATCGTGAAATAGATCGTAATGAATAAGTACGCAAATGTAATGATTTTACAATAATAAATAAGGTAGTTGATTTTATTAACTATAAATTTTGGTATAACTGTGGGAGGTGAGTTAACAGTAAGACAAAACTGATGTGTCACTAGGTATCTCCTGGAAAAGGCATAGGTTGGTAGATCTGATATTATCTTTTTTCTCAACTAGGTACGTCTTGTATTACTGTATGCTCTCAGAGTTGTATCAAGGAAGTAACATTATCTCAATTATATTGAAGAAAATGGCCAAAATCAGTGTTGGAGTGAGGTTTTAGTTTTTGCATATTTTCATTCATGGACAAGAATGTCTTGTTTTTACCCATCACAGCGACGGCGGGCAAAAGGATTTTTGTATTCGATTTTTAGATGCTACGTACCTTAAAACGTAATTGAGAATAATAAAACAAAATGTCTTTAAATTAAGGAAAGATTTGATATTCTCTATGTAGATTTAGTCAAGCACCATTAATATTTCATTCAGGCCGTCTTGTCACCATCAGTTCGACACTGATTTAGAACTGAAATATAAACATCAACAATGATAAGAGAAAGTGAATAACGTTCCAAACCAGCTCCAACTTAAAAAATAGTAATGCTATAGGACCGCTCTTTCCATTATCTCTTTATTCAAATGTTAAATGTTGTACCAGTGAGGAGGAGAAGTACACGATTCCACAATTTGAGGTTACTAAAACCCATTATAAACATACATAATGTTAAGCCATTTCTGTCTTTAGAAATAGTTACCAACTGTCATTTACTTTGAGGTTACTAAAACCCATTATAAACATACATAATGTTAAGCCATTTCTGTCTTTAGCAATAGTTACCCATTGTCATTTACTTTGAGGTTACTAAAACCCCTTATAAACATACATAATGTTAAGCCATTTCTGTCTTTAGCAATAGTTACCCATTGCCATTTACTTTGAGGTTACTAAAACCCATTATAAACATACATAATATTAAGCCATTTCTTTCTTTAGCAATAGTTACCCCTTGTCATTTACTTTGAGGTTACTAAAACCCATTATAAACATACATAATATTAAGCCATTTCTTTCTTTAGCAATAGTTACCCATTGCCATTTACTTTGGCTAGTTTAGAGCTATTCTGATTTAAGGTCGGCAACTGTTTGTTTTCCGCTACTAGTAAGTTAGCAAACAGTTACCGTCCATTTTTTATGTAATTTTCCCATAGTAATCAAGAAGGTACCTTGATATGTAAGAGAGTGGTTATTATTGGTTAGTCTTAATTATTGATGGTAATATGCTACTACACACTAAAGTAATATTATGTAGATTGGGCTGACATGTTTGTTTGTATTTCTATGGACCTAGGTAGTTTTATTTTACTAAGTTTTGAATGAACTGAAAGTGTTTTTAATCTATCATTTATCCACAGTTAGCGTTCGCAGTTACATATAAAACTATTCTGCAACCAGCCACCTTGTAAAATGCTGCGGGTATTAAAACCCATTCATTATAAACACATATAGTTTTAGGCGAAGTAATTGGAGCGGACTGCTGGTAAGTGCTCCTGATTTCTAAATCAAGGAAGGTAAAAAGGCGAATTCCAAAGCATACGTCGTAAAGGATATTTTTAAAAAAATACCTAAAGGTTGTGCCTCTTTGAAATACAGGATTTTACATAAAATCAAATTTTGTATGGCTACAAAGCCGTATTTTTAATAGTGAGCACAGAAAAAGGGCATACCGAGACCAGGAGATCGCCTATGTGAGGTAACAATAAACTTTATTAGACAATAAAACTAATAAAATTAAAAATACAACAATACAGGGTGTAAGTGAAAAAGAAATAAACTAATTAAAACTATACAATAAAAAGAGTTCATTGATAAGAATTATGATAAGTATTCTTTCATGTTACACTCTGTACATTATTAATAGAATTTTGCTTTACCGCGACTACTTTAATATAATATTTTAATAGTCCGAAAAGAAAAGAAAGTAAATTAATGATACATATTATATATTAATATTAAACAGAAAAGCATATCCTCTTCAGTTGGAGTCACTAAAGGAAAAGACAAAGTTAAAATTTTAACTTTTTCTTTAAATTGCATTCAATTGTTTTCAATTCCAAAGTAAAAAAGCCGAACGACAAAAATTAAAATAAATAATAAAAAAAAAAAAAATCTTTCCTTCAAGAAACAAAATATACGAGTAAAGGTTTGTTTCTTCACATAAAGTAAACAAAAATACCACCAGGAAGCATGTTTATTACTGGTATAGAATCCCCAAAATGCAGGATTTCAGGGGCATTTCGAGGCCAAATTTTTTGAGGACATCGAAAAATGCAACGTATTAAAGACTCTTGATTTTTTTTTTTCATTTACCAAGAAACAAACTATTTATAATTCTTAATCATAACATTAGTAGCTCCGTTAATAATATTCGATCATTTCATTGAAATCAGTTTATGTAAACAAACATAACTTCTGACCCTAAAATTCAGAGAATACATATACAAATTTTTGGAATGTGTATTATCACTTTCTTTAACACAAATACTTAGATTCCTTATAAACAAACAATTCAGTGTGGCCATTATCACTTAACAATATTTGCGACAATTTGTTGAGCTAACAGGCCAAAAGTCAAAAGTTGGATCCTTTTGCTGACCAGTAAAAAATTGGTCTTAACTTAAAAACCGTTTAATATTTTGAGTTTCTGATAATTTTCCTGGGGTCCTAATTTACTTATGTTACTTTGCAAGCATACTTTCCTATATTCTTTTCTTTACCTGGTACCTATATAGTTCGCTTTATGATATTTTGTTTGTTTAGATTCCAGTCTCATTATTTAGCTACCATTACATAAGAAATAGATTGAGAAGGGGATGATTTCATCCACCCCTAAATGTATGCATATTTTATTGACATCCTGTATATTTATACAGGCATTGTCGTCCACATTTCTATTAATTTCAAAACAATGGGAGACATGATTGTGTACATGCACACAACAATCATTGCAATGAAAATTAAAATATTTCTGTGTTTTATTTACTAGAAATAATAATGGTAAACACGATGGGTCCATTGTTCTCTTTTTGGATACGAGTCAAAATTTGATTGTTTTAAAAAACTTTTGAAAATGTAGCTTTGTAAAATAATTGTCATTTTAATCGGTTCAATCCATTGTAAAGAACTCCATACAGTTTAATAAGACAGACAATGGAAATTTTAAAAACTAAAGGTTCTGTGAACTGTAGACTTCACTCAGCTAAATGGAGCCGGTGGCCAAAAATTCTATGAACATAATGAATGTCAATACCAAATTTCATTAAAATCGGATAAATCGTTTGAGAGATATTGTTCGGTACAAAAAGATAAACAAAACGAAAATATACCTACTTTCACTTCGTTTGATCAATAATAAACAAATCTCCGAAGTGGAGTCAAACTCGGTAAATAATAGGAGACCTTATATAGAACAAAAGCATCATACGAGATATCGTGTTCATACAAACAATTGTTTTCAAGTCGGAAATGTAGGTTGTCACTAACCCTCTGATTAAAACACATTTATTCCACTTCTTTACAGAAATTTTGTCTACCTTTATCAAATTTAGAAACATTAAGTATGAATTATAATATTCCCAAAGCAATTCAATATTAGACTATAATTTCTGAACAGAGCGCGTGGTATGTTCTAAATTTGATTTCGATTTACATAAGAGACTTATTTAATGCATACAAGTATACATCGTGGATTTGTAACCTACTTTGAGTATATGGGTTGCATTTTCCATTTTTACGGGTATAATCTAATCTCGGATCGACTATAGGATATTAAGCGACTCGGAGACACTGCATGTGTTTTTTTTTATATTTCAAACCGACCATAAAAAAATATATTGGTTATTTTTAGTTTCAAGGTTGAACTCAAAAACTGAATCAGAAAATTCGTTCATTCGCTGGAAATGGCACTTTTACTACTCAAGTTTCAAGAAAATTTGCACGTTGGTTCCATTTGGTGTCTGGTTGGTCCTCGAAGATTGCGAAGATTGGCGTTACTCTCATTTGTCAGAAATATAATAAACCCATGTACCTAATAAGTTGGCAGTTTTTTTATTTAAATCTTCCCTTAGAGAGTGTGCTCCATCTTATAAAACGAACTGACTTAGTGACCTTTACCTGACAGTACATACTTATATGAATGTAGTCACCGAGGGGAGCAAATAACTTCATTAGGTGTCGGTCCTAAGACCGTGTAAATACAGAAGGTTTCGTATTAGGAGCCTTTAAAAAACTCTGCTTCAAACCAATGATGAGAGATCATCAGCAAAATCTATTTTCTACACAGTTTCAATTGATACTGCGAGAAGCAATCTAGGCTTACCGTGCCAGGAAAGGGTAACAGCTAAAGAAAGTAGGCACTACACAAAAGGTTGTGGTATGGTAGAATTCAGAAAAGAACGCCAAACCCTAATAAAATTGGGAAGAGGTGAAGTTAAAGAAGAAGACATACTTATATGCTATTGGGAAACCAGAGTGTTCGAGAACACGTACCTCATTTTCAAGGTACCCTAGATTTGAATGTCCCCTTATGAGAAATGTCTTACTCTGTTGTAAAAGAATTCTCACTGGTTTGTCAAGACAATAAGAAAAATGTTACTAAATAGTAAGTATTTATATTATTTTAAACTAACGGTAACAATTTTATAAAAATCAAATAATAATTCATTTCATTAATTTTAATTACAATATAATTCATATCGATTTAATTTAATCTCAAATAAATGAATAAGTACATGAAATAAACAAAAATACAATTTAAAGGAGTATTTCTTACATTATACAGGATGTGCCAAACAAACATGTAGTCCTAATAGGACTTATTTTGGAGCTGAAATCATCACATATTAAGTGAAAAATTGCCGAATTTAGTAGAACAGTATTGTTTCTATTAAACATGCGCACTCACTGTTTGTCTGAATCACGTTTGTCTAATAAGTCATTCCGTGTTCTTTTTATGTTTAAGCATGAATACTTCGAATATTCTTCTTTAACTTCAACCTTCCTCAATTCTATTAGGGGTAGGTGCTGCTATGCTTAACTCTACCATGCCACAACCTTCATTTTGGTACCTACTCTCTTTTGCTGTAACCCTTTCCTGGCACGGTAATCCTAGCTTGCTTCTTACAGTATCCATAAAAACCGCATGGAAACTCGCTTTTTGCTGATGATCTCTGATCATTGGTTTGAAGCAGAGTCTTTTTAAAAACTGGATACTTTTCCTAATATCAAACGTTCTGTATTTACACGGGCTTAGGACCGTCACCTAATGAAGTTGGTCTGGTCCTCTCGGTGGCTAGCATGAATGCCTCGAATATTGAATCATAATTAAATTTTGATCAAAGACAAAAATAAAATGAAGTTTTTAATCCTTGAGAACCCCTATAACTCCGTCCCTGGACATGGTAAGATAAAGAGCGATTTTTCAACAAAGCATACAAGTTCGATAATGGGAAGCGTTTCCACCCTGTTCCAATAGCACTTACCGTAGGAGAGTTATGGGCGTGACCGCAAAAAAAAAAAATCTGAAACTTCACGGCCTATTGCGTGCAGGGGTATACGTGGTAAAAGGCTTACATGTTTTTTTTGGGACACCCTGTATTCCAAAGCAAAGCATCAGATTTCAATGGCTGCAGTATCAAGGCTTACCAGGGGTCGGCAAGTAATACTTATAGTTCTGTGAACTGTATATTCAGGACTGATAGTATTAAGAGACTATTGTGGGGGACCCATATGGTATATCTCTACGGACCGCACGTTAACTGTAGTCCGGTACGTAGAGTATAGATGTATGGCCGTTTATGGCTAGAGGACGGTATGAGCAATCGACATGTTTTTTTCATTCTCATCACGAAATCAATTTGATGGTTTTAAGCTGTGTTACATTTTTTTCTAATATATTAAAAACGAGTTTTAATATACAGCGTGTCCCAAAAGTCCGAGACCACCTGGATATCTTTTGAACGGCTTTATGTGGAGTTTTGAAATTTTGCATGGTATTATATCCCAAATTAAACCACCTGATGGTGTGACCAATTATTCAGGGACGGGTCCAATGTGGCCCTCGGGGGGTCAAACATTTCTTTTTTAAACACGAATCCCCGTCTTGTGATACATTTTTAGAAATACAAAAAAATAAAAAATACTTTGAAAAAAAAATTCACACATCTAGCGTGTTTGGTTTTAAAATGGTGACCATTTGAAATTTCCAAGACTTTTCGGGAGCGGAATCTATGTGACCCCGAGGAGCCACTTGTTACTGAACGCTCGTCACTTTAAACATCTCCTCTGATTCTCGTTGATCACGGTACGTACACATCCCTGATACAAGACAGGGACTATAATTAGAGAAATTTACCTAGTTATAAGTTATATCTCTTCTATCAATAATACCCTGATGGGGCTAAGACTCCTGAAATGTCAACAGAATTCAAAATCTTCCCCAGGTTTCGAGTTACAACTTATTTTCCAATTTTTTATTGGTATCACTAATTGTTTAGCCAAAATGGTGATATCGAAAAATTAATGGGCATAGATCCCTAACTATAGACTGAGACCTCAGGAATATTAACAGAATAAAAAAAAGGCGTGCCGTTTACGGCCGATTTTTGTATGGAACTTAGAAAATTATATTTGTTTAGCTAGATCGGTAAGGGATATGGAAAAATTATTGGGCATACAACCTCCCATAAAAAACAATAGGCCAAGACGCCACAAATATACGAGTTTCGGACGATTTTCCGATTTTTGTATGAGTATCAATAATTGTTTATACAAAACGGGAGGGATATCAAAAATTTATGGGAAACGACCCCCCCCCCAAAAAAAAAAAATTTAGACCCCAAAAATATTATTCGCATTAAAAATCGTCCGTTTACGGACGCTAAATAGGCGTAGAATTCTGGACATGAGATAAATTATCAGAACTAAAAAATGTTAAATCGTTTTCGAGATAAAGCTAATTTTTCGGTCAAATTCTACAAATTTTGATTGTTGCAAAGCACAGGGCACAACTGCTAGTATGATGAATATATATTTGGATTAACATCACTTTTAACATCTATTGGTCATTCGAGACGAAAGTATGAAAATACATAATTATTTAGTGTCACATTTTGTGTGTTAAATACGACTGAATAAGAATATATTATTTAGTGTGCACATCTCGTGTTTAAATACAATTTAATGATAACATAATTATTTAGTGTCACTTTTTGTGTGTTAAATACGACTGAATAAGAATATATTATTTAGTGTGCACATCTCGTGTTTAAATACAATTTAATGATAACATAATTATTTCGTGTCATTTTGTGTGTGTTAAATACGATTGAATAAGAATGTATTATTTAGTGTGCACATATCGTGTTTAAATACAATTTAATGATAACATAATTATTTAGTGTCACTTTTTGTGTGTTAAATACGATTGAATAAGAATATATTATTTAGTGTGCACATCTCGTGTTTAAATACAATTTAATGATAACATAATTATTTCGTGTCACTTTTTGTGTGTTAAATACGATTGAATCTATGTATTATGTAGTGTGCACATCTCGTGTTTAAATACAATTTAATGATAACATAATTATATCACTTTTTGTGTTTAAATACAATTGAATAAGAATACATAATTATTTAGTGTGCACGTTTTGTGTTTAAATAAGATTGAATAAATTGGTGACAAATTTTGGTGCATAAATTTTAAAAGCCCTAAAAATAATCAATAATCCATTAAGGACAAATATTTGATCAAAATAAACCAATTAGTTTTTACAATTTTTATGAACCTACGATTGGATAAAAATATGTTTTGGGTTTTGAAGTTCCCAGAGGTTAAATTGGGGTTACATCAATCCACTTGGTTTCTGAGAGGTACTGCGAATGAACCTCTGAAATTTACGATTTAATTCATACGATCATACGTATAGATACACGTTACATACTCTTGATTAATCAGGGTATAGTCCTTTTATCAAAAGTTTTACAAAATAAAAATATTTTCTGATCTCATCAACTTCATATTTTTTCTTTCCTTTAATTGTTGCGTTCGTCTTTTTTGGTGGGGGATTGTGGAAATCGTGTATTTAACTGAATACATCAGTCAACCTCAGTCTACTGACGATATCTCGAGTTCTATTGAAGGTGTGTCACATCACTATTACCAATACTTATCGGAAATGTCGGTAATGAGTTCCCTGTGGACAGGGGAGCTTAAGAAGAATACTTCCAAGTCGTAAAAGGCGACTAAGGGAAGGGTGAGAAACAATATCCTTATCATTACCCATGCAGAAAGCAATGAGAAGCTACTGCATTATATCCTTCCTATGTCCCCTGTGAATAGAGGGACTTAAAAAGAATACTTTCAAGGCACAGGAGTCCATGCCAGTCGTGAAAGAGAAGGGTCAGAAACGACATCTTTTCCATTACCCATGGAGAAAGCAAGGGCAGCTACTGCATTATACGTAAGGATTCTCAAGTGTCAACAACTCATGGGAGAGATGTTGCCAACCAGCCCAATGGCTGTTAACCTGTGATGATGATCGGTAATGTGGAGCCCTAGAGACAATATCAATTCGTAGTATTATATATATTTAATATTTAATTAAATAAATACCTAATTAATTTTCTGTTTTATGAATTTTCTGAAATATAAATTACGTGCTTCCGTTTTTTTAAAATAAAATTTATAGAATTTACATTTTGCCTACATAAATAAATTTTCTAAAACCTATAATATTCCGAAACAATATTTATTTTACAAATTTCAAATTTGACTTCAAATGAAATATTAAAGCTTTCAATGCTAGCAGATTAAAATAGAATGAGTAAATTCTTATCCAGTACCAAATGTTTTATGTGTTTCCACTGGTTGGAAACCACAAACCACTGATCTACTGTCACAATTATTGGTGCACATTTTTCCCCCAGTATTTCAATTATTATGTTGTAGTAACAAGATTGACCAAGTTTTGGCAAGTCACCCTAGCAACTGGAAGATGCAGGATTTTTGTCACTTCAGTATGGTTGAGTCACAGGTCACCAAAGTACTCTGATGTTTGCGGGAAGATCTAGGTTTTGTTTAATTCTGTCATTTAGTTAGATTCAGTTAGAGTATCATCTCGAGAAGACTGACTGGTAGGGTCGACTCAGTGAAAAAGGACAAGTGAACGACATTTAGTATATTAATTTAAATTATGGTCTTTGTTCATCCTAGACCAACTTGGGGTTTGCTCGATGATATTCTGGGACGGAAACCCAGCCATCACCTCGTGAGGACATTTTTCAAATATGTGGAAATAAAATAAACTGTATTGCCTGTCAGATATACAAAAAGCGACAAACTCATTTTCGTTGTGGTTTGATTACCATGATACAAGTCGTATTCTAACCCAGAAATAATCAAAAGTATGTCAAACTGCACTCTTTAGTTGCGTTGAGTAAAACTTCAGCGAAGTAAGAATTATATTGACGTTAAAAATATCAATCATTTGTTCAAATAATATTTCTGTGGTTTGATTGCCATGATACAAGTCGTAATTGTAACCCAGTAATAAGCAAGAGTATGTCACACTGTACTCTTTAGCACACACAACTTGCATATAAAACGTTCCGACACCGTAATAAATAACAGCATTGAAAAAAATCAAGTTTTGATGTTTACCTTACTCTCAGGTGACCACAAATAATTAATCTGGTAGCATTTATGATAATTTTCCCTCAAAAATAAAACTGGCTTAAACATCATTTAACAAAAATATGAAAGAAAGACATTATAATTAAAAATATACCTTAGTTGATATGACGCTGTCACTGACTGCCAGCTGAGCGTGACACCCGAAGACGGTATCCTCAGCGTGCACAGCGGGTGAGTTTCTTCCCACAAAATAAACAAACTGTTAGATGACTACCTAATCTCCCATATATTGTAATATGAATATCTTTGGGGGGGGGGNGGGGGGGGGGGGGGTCGAGTACAGAACGTGGGCGATTTCAAGATTTCCCATATGAATAAATAATAATTGATGGGACATACGGAATAGATTTAAAATTCTTAATCTTATGTTCGCATAACATAAGAATGAAGAAATAAAAATATGGGTCGTGCTCTTTGTGCATAAATGAATACCTGTACAAATTTTTAACAAAATTTATCGATCCGCATAATTTGCAGAGGTGTACAAATTAACTATGATACAAAGAAGATCAGGTAAGATAGCCCGCCATCTCAAAGATAGACTGTTGGGAAAACATAAAACGCGACACACGTCATGTATTTTCTGCATAGGATCATGAACATATATTTTTTTTGACATTCCTCGTTCAAAGATGTTCAACCTTTCAAAATGACTCGACATAATTAAAATAATACCCAAAAGTAATTAGAAATGGGTATTGTATTGGGTTCTCAGCAGAAGCCTTGTTCGATTAGAATACTTTATCTTCTATGATAGAATAGAAAGTAGATTTTTCAGGAGTCACAAAAATTTTGATTAGCTGGCACAACCCAAACTCACTATGTAGCAGTCTCCCTGCATCCACATAACTGATGGTAAAACGATAAATTAAATTCATATCTACACACATTCAGTACACCCATGCCACAGGGATCCACTGGGGGGTGGTGTGCAACTCCTCAATTGCTTTCTCCAGAATACCTATGGTTTCCTCAATGTCATTGTTTACCACAGTCAAATCGAAGAAATGTTCATACGCTGATTTTAAAATATCTGATTCTTTCGCAAGCTTTTCCAAACTTCCGTCATACTGGAAAAAATAACACAAAAAACATTAAGTCCAATTTTCAATTTAAGAATTACAAAAAACATTTTTTTTATCCAAGCTTGGCTTGACATATTTTTCTTAGAAAAGCTTTTTTCATTGCTGTTACTACTTTAACCTTTGATCATGGTTGGTCCGGAGGATGCTGCTTCAAATTCCTCTCAGGGCATATTTTTTTTTTTTAGAAAAAAATCATCGTTCGTTGAATAACTGTTAATAAAGGATATGAGTGAGTAGTTGAGCATGGTAAGGAGGCTGCTCAGCACACTGAATGTGTGATGGTCTCAAGTCGTCTCGGTGCATAGAACCGGCCATCGTGGAAAAATATATCCTCCTCCAAATGTTTAATATCTATTCGTAATTCCTGTGGGCCATGAAACAGAATACACTGTATACCGCTCGTGTGTTTTTTATCTTCTAAATTTTATACATATATCGGTGATACAAAAACTTATAGACTGTCAATGCACCCTAAATGATTACACCCCACAATTATTAATCAAGGCTATAACCAAAATTCTAAAGGAGCGAGTTAACTAGACAGTTTAGAGTTCCGTCTTGATTAGATCCTCATTGGATTAAGTCGTGTTTTTAATAAGTTGTCTCAGTAGTGAATAAGTGTTTTATTTGAACATAATGTACCAAATCAGGGATGGCAGGCCTAGGAGTACCCTAGAAGTCTCGAGTCTAAGTTAAAATTGAGAGATCTACATCGCACACGATGAGATATGCTGAGATATTTAAATTGGTAGTCTAAAACAGATTCCAATCCACAAATTAAACAAAAAGTTAAAAACCTCGCGTCGCGATGTTCAGTTAGCAACTTATGGCTGACCCTTCTACTTACATCTGAAAGATTTTGAAGCTGAGGGGCTGCAATGAACACAACAAACGGTGAAAACTCTCCTGTCCGAAGTACTTTTAGTGCCTGTGGCTCTACGTCTAAAATTGCTATTTTGTCGTCTAGATGTATTCGCCTTATGGTTTCTAATTTGGTCCCATACATGGCGTCCTCGTGAGTACCTGCAAATTAGATAGAAATCATTCCTTAGAAAAATAAAAGGTTTTAGTGGTAAGGTGTGTGTTCATTATCAAAGACCCATATCGAATGAGAAGACGAGTACACGTCCTGGTAAGGTGTGTGTTCCATATCAAAGATCCATATCGAATGAGAAGACGAGTACACGTCCTGGTAAGGTGTGTGTTCCATATCAAAGACCCATATCGAATGAGAAGACGAGTACACGTCCTGGTATGGCGTGTGTTCCATATCAAAGATCCATATCGAATGAGAAGACGAGTACACGTCCTGGTAAGGTGTGTGTTCCATATAAAAGATCCATATCGAATGAGAAGACGAGTACACGTTCTGGGGTAAGGTGTGTGTTCCATATCAAAGATCCATATCGAATGAGAAGACGAGTACACGTCCACATTGTAAGGAGTAGTGTGAAGGGTGATGTTTCACGTCAAACAATTAACAGACAACATCAACAATCGGACAAATGTCCGAGGAATAAACTCGCTAGATGTTGCTATACTTTTCCGATTGAACGGAAACAGGCGTGTATACAACATGTTAATTCGTTGTCTGAATTTGATGTTACATTTTAAGCTTAACGTCTCTTTAACATCAACATTACGAAAATCGTTGTCGCTCTATATCGACTGAAAAAATACGAGTAAACCTCCACACAGGTAATCTAGACTAAACAGATTCTAGTGAAACACAATCCGTTTGTTGGCCAACTAAGGTCATAAATTCCCCTATTTAGGTCCCGGGGGTAATGAGTTGGAGAGTGACGTTAGAGGCAGTCAAATTCAAAACTTTATATACCTACTTGTATAACGCTTTGAACATAAAGTAAAAAGGGGTCGGATTTCTGTGAATGTACTTTTTTTTGGTTAATTTTTGGAGTGTTATATCCCTTAGGGATATAAAATTCAATCATCCCAGGTCGACGCACTCATTCCCATATTGCGATCTTAGTCTTGTAGATCGTTGGGCTGACCATTATGAATACGGCAAAAGATTATCCTTCGTGATCATTAAAGAAATATTGGGTGTATTCATTATTTGTATGTAGGAACTTACTATGTTAACCATTCATCATTGCCTCCGGGTGCACTCAACTACAAAGACAACTGAGTAGCTATTATTGAATCAGTAAAGCGACAGGGTTATATGCTTGCGATGAACATTTGTAATAGTAAGAATGAGACTTTATAGTACATTTCAAATGAAATGTCTATCCACACTGCTTCGTTAGATAGGTTTAAGGTTTTGATCATGCTTAGCTTAGTAACATCTCTTACCATATTCCAAGTACTCATTGGCCGCTATGTCACTCATCATTTCATCGTGACTGATAAAATAATAAGCTCGTCCATTTTCTTCATCCGCTCGGGGCGCCCGGGTGGTATCTGAAAAATAGAGAAAAAAAACGAGATTTGAATAGGAAGGTAAAACATTTCGTTCAAGTGCGGCTATTTTTCCTCTTCGGTTTGAACGGTTTATTATTGAAAATAAAATAAAATTGACAAATTTTGTGGAGAGTTAAGAAATTAAAGTGGAGAGTTAAGAGAAAAGTCTAAACATAAAGCTTAGTTGGTGTACTGACTGACTCATAATCAACGTAGCACCAAGATGGCTAAAATTTTAAAATTTGGAAAACAGATTCCAAGTACAATGAAGATATAAAATATTAAAGAAAAAACTCAATTAGAAGCAACTTATCGCCAAAAGCGATACTTTTCAGCGGTATTATTAGACAGACCAAACGCGACAGATATCGAATAATGACCAAGAATGGATCTCTTTTTGTTCGTATCACAGATATGGGAAATTTACTAATATTTGTACAGAAAATACAGACTGAGTTATTTTAGAGTCACGGGAAAATACGCATACAAATTGGCGGACATCACCTGGTTTGTTGATAAAACAAAATTAGCCTCAGGCTAAATTAAACTAGAGAGTTGAATTGAGAATAAATCGGGGTATCGACCTAAAAAAATAGCTGTCAATCTTCGTTTAAAAAAAAGTTTGGTAAAACATGAAACCCAATTCATCAAATATTTCCCCCAAGCTGTCTTGCTTGATTATTTACAGGTTTATCGAATCTATAATACGCCTGGTACAAATGAAACCCAATTCATCAATTTCCTTCCAAGTTTTTTCAGTATATAACCCCCGCTTGTTTTCACGTGAACAACGTGAACATTTCTCAACTTACTTTACAGCCCAAATCCAGGATACGCCCTTTTGAAGAAAATGAAAATAATTATTCTATAAAAATATTTTCAGATAAGTAAAACGTGAATTTGTTGAAAAGATTTTAGCAGAATAAAAGAATATTGAAATGCACAAAGTCTCAAATTATTGCAAAGTTAAAATTTAGGTCAAATACTAACTGAAATTTTATAACTTTTAGTTAAAAGAATTCAATTACTTTAGAGAACAATACAATAGTAAGGGAAATGTATGGGAACAAGAAATAAAAAGCAGGATTTTTTTGTTCATTGAAAAGTTTTGTATGAACACAACGTCCCAAAAGTTACCTCTGACGTGATGTGTCAAAAATTGAAGAAAGCGTTTTACTTATCGTAGTGGATATCACACTGGATTTGCACGCGGGAGACCCAGGTTTGAATTCTGTAGCCGATTTTATTCGTAACTGTCTTTAGATGTTCTGAGCGCAACCTTATGGTATACTAGCTGTTTCGCCCGTGCTTCGCTACGATTCTTATATTGCAATTTTTTAAGGACATTGGAATATGGGGGGGGGCAGTATGGGTTTGTGATTACCCTGTATATTGCAACCTTTAAACGTTTCGCCAGGGGCCTTAGAGGCACGGCCATTCTGACTTTTTGGTATTTTCTAAATTTTATTTTGCCCGTTCCCGGTTTCGACCCTGTAACTCTGGAATGAATGGCCATACCTTTGCTGAAAATGTCCTAAAATAAGGACTAACCTAAAACTTTCTCGCTTTGAGTTGATCTGTTGTCGCGACAAAATTTAAGATATCGGACCGTGACTGTCCGATTTTGGTGNATTCTCATAATTTTTTCGCTATCTGCTACCATTTGTGCTGTGGTATTGTAACAGACAACCCCTCATACATAGATACATACAAATTTCTGATTTATATATTAAGATTAATTTTCTTTTCTCTGCTTGGTAATGTACAGGGTAAATTAGCCTCTAAAGACATTTGAGTAGTTATGTGTTAATATGAATGTCTATAATAGCACTTTGTCTATCATGACATCACCGTTGAACTCACTAATTCATTCCCAAGGTACAATGAGGTCGCCGGCGATCTCGCTCGTATAAAGACAATGATCATTGAAAATGATTAAAAGTAGATCTCACAAAAAAATTATCATTGAAAAAAGGCCAAGGTCCACTGTCTCAACCAAAAAATTCCGCCTATGAAAATAGTGATATCTATTATTGGGGCCAAGTTTATTATAGCTGCTGTATATCCCGCACTTAAATTTATTATTGCACGTTCTTCAATCTCAATTCTCTTAAAGTAATACAGACTTTACACTTGGTCAGTTTTTTCTAAGGGGATTCGTAAACACTATCTTTAAGCGGTTTTTGAGAATACTTCATAAAAGGAGAACGGTAAAACATTTTTTGAAGTTTAATGTATTATTAGCGGGGCTTTGTCGGTTCTTAGCGATTTTCGGCCGTTTTTTGGCGGTTCTGCTTAAATCGAGAACAGCAAGAGTTAGAGTTTGGAAATAGGTGGCTATATATAACAATTTTATGCATGAAATGCTCAAAGACAGTTTTAGTTGAAATCGAATCTACCGTTGTCGCTTTTTTTAGCAGTTTTCATGAATCCAGCATTAAATGAAAAGCATATCTGAGCATATCAATTTTATACATAGAACACACTAAGAAACTTTTTATTTAAGTAAAATATACCGTTGGCGGCTTTTTACCGATTTTTAGCGGTTTTGGCGGTTTTCACTGCAAAACGTGTTTCGGCATAGAAAACTCGACATCGAAAATTTCAGCCCATTACAATACTTTCTTCTTTTTTTATGAATAAGGAAAGTAGTGTGATGTTCACACCAGATTTTTATAGATAAAGAAAGTCGTATGATGTTCATATGAGATTTTTAATACTCGAAAATGTTCATAATATGAACATAATTCAAAATATACAATTACTTCACAAAACTATCATTTTCACATTACTTCGTTTGAAAGTTTTGATGGTAACACATTTTCTTATTGTGAAAAGTGTGTCAGAGCAAACTTTGGTTGGATGATCGATGTTAAATATTTGAAGCTTAAAGCTTTAATGTACTTCGTACTTTAGGTCTTATGATTGTGCCATTGTTCTCTCGTCAATGCATTTTTCTGCCCTTGAGATAAAACATTATTTGTGTCGAACACAAACTGTTGGGAATTATTGAAAAACGAAATAAATACATAATATATTTTTTGAAATACTTCATGTTAAGATTTTCAAAGAAATCACGGGATTACAAGAAAAAAAGAGAATATTTTTAACAAATATAAATTCTGCATTTTTCTGCCCTTGAGATGAAACATTATTTTTGTCGAACAAACTGTTGGGAATTATTGAAAAACGAAATAAATACATAATATATTTTTTGAAATACTTCATGTTAAGATTTTCAAAGAAATCACGGGATTACAAGAAAAAAAGAGAATATTTTTAACAAATATAAATTCTGTCTGTTTTTTTCTTTGCAAAACTAGGAAATTCTCCCATAGCTTTCTGTTGGGTCGGAACATCGATTTATTCTCAAGATAACTCTCTAGATTTATCTGTGCTTAATTAACAAACTATCTCATGCGCTCCATTTTTCGTGCGTCTTTTCACGTGGCTGTAAAATAATTCAGTATGCAATTATGAGAATATAACCGATAGCTGGAATACGAACCAACATAGAGTGGATTTCATATTATTCCGGAAGGTTTTAATGGGAGTCCATTCCCGGTCATTTTTCGAAATCTTATACCGCATGGGATGTGTAATTGTGCCACTGAAATTCACCGTGGCAATAATTTTTCGGAAATTTTGTCATTAAACTAAGACCACTGAAGAGTAACTTGACTGCTAGTACAACAATTTGATCTTATATTGCCACCCTTGTACGGCTATTGCCATAGCATTCTTAACAGTTATTGTACTTTCTCTATTGTTATCATTCTAACGACATTTTACGATGTTTTCCGGCCAAATAAGGATACATTCTCAACAGGATCACTTCACAACGATGTATAAGTAGGGTTGTTCCGAATTCAAATAAAATATTTACTTTTTTTCTTGAATTAGTTAATGAGTTGTATGAATAAAAATTGAACAAATGCTTTTACTATTACAAATGCTTAGAAGTTGACCATTTGCTGAAACCGTTGGGAAGATGATACCCAAATTAATGCGACAATTTTAAAACGCATCCAAAAAGATGGGAGCATATGCTCATTCTACGAAGCGTTTGCTTCCTTTTATGCATAATACTAATTGTCCTCAACAGAATTGAAAAGAAAACACACACTCACGTGGAACAGGGTAAGCATATTTGTCTGGGAATTTGTTTATCAAAGTGTTTTTGATATGTCTCCTTCCCACACCATGAGCACCAAGCAGCACCAATGTTTTCCTTCTGAAAGCTGAAATCAAAACATATAAACATAGTTTTCGTCAATAGTTTGCGTAGTGTCCAAGTGTTCTTCCTCCTAACTTTTGTTATCGTTTATATCTGCAAAGGCCGCCATCCGGTTCAGCTTCCTCTAACTCGTTTATTCCTGTTCCTTCTGTACATAAATTTAGTCATTAGTGCTGAAAATGTATTTTTAATTGAAAGTGGAAAGACTGGAACGGCATGACTGCTATCTCTATTATTGTTCATTAAACACAATTTACATAGAAATGATGTTGCTTACAGTGGCGTAGTTTGTATTACGAGGATTAAGACAGCATTGTTGCAAAAAAACCAAGTTTGCAATATGTCATGTCATGAATTGGAAAGTAACAGCGGCAACGTTGCCTTCCATCCTGCAAAGTGTATTTCACTTCTGTTTCAACTACCGGAATAGGTAAATTTGTATTTGCTCGTATACAGCGTGTCCCAGAAATAACTTAAATAAGGAAACAAAGTATCTTAAATAAGGAAACATTTTTTCACAACAGGGTTAGATGAAAATTTCAATGAAAAAGGGAAAATTACAATTGAGTTAGATAGGCACTAACTTGCATCTAAAACTAGTGTTATTTCCCATGTAATTGCATTGAAATTTTCTCATACCTCTGGCACCACTGTGAAAGAATGGAGAAGGTAAATGTTTTTATTTTTCGCTAAAAGGTTTCCTTATTTAGGTTAGTTATCACTGTTTGCCCTAAATAACCACTTCAGACTTTCTACCCGAAAATGGTCTTTTTCAAAACGGCCTATTTTTACTTTCCAGGAGAAAAATGAGATTTGACTTTGTCCTCTTACGACACTGATGAAAATAAAAACGTACACCATTTTTATGGTTTAGGTAAATGAGAAGCCTCTTTTGGAACACAAAAATGAAACTTTTACATTAAAGTTTAAAATAAACACAGTTATACAGGGCGTAACAAAATTAAATTTTAGACCCCTCTAGCTCCGCCCCTGATTATTTTTTGTCTTGTATATTAATGTTCTTATTGGAATTGATTTGAACAGAACCTCAAACCTTATTTTTACAATTTATGAGAGGATCCGGCGATTATTGGTTAAAATATTAGTTGAACGAGTTTTAAAATGATAAAAAAAAGTTTTACGTCATATTTGAAAAAGTTTCATGCTCCTACAGAACGTACGAGTAGGGGGTTTCAAACTTTTCATTTGCTTTGGAGGCTATTTCGAACCTAATGTCCATTTTTATTTAAAAAAGTGTTCCACATTACGAACCTTTTTATTTTTTCAAAAAAGTTACTTTCTGCTTCATTTTGGTTTATTATTTTCAATAATGAACCTTTGGAATCGTCACAAAAAAAATAAATGGTACGGAAAACCGTACTAGACTTTCTCTTCCTTAATCATTCCATCAGACTACCACCGAATGCAGATGTTGTTCTTCTAAAGTTTTAAGTTTTTTAGTTATATATTTTNAAAAAAAAAAAAAATAGACCCCCTCATTTTTTTTAAAAAACAAAGCCCCTCTGGTTCTAGAGTTCTAGTCTTTTAAGGTAGGTAGGTAATTTTTGTATCGATTCCTGAACGGATTCGATTCCTGGACGGGTCGAAAATTTGATAAAGGTTTTTTCAAATTTTGTACTAGGTCTGGTTGTGATTGGGGGTAACTCAGCCTCCTGAGGACAATTAATTGGCTATGGTAATGGCTAAGTTATGGTCAACATAAAAATATTATTATTCTTTTCAAACAAATGAAAATATTAATGATAGACTTCAGAAAAGCCAGCGTCAATAACACATTGAACACAAGTTTCCATAGGATCACTACAGTTAAACAACGTCCATCGATGTTTTACTTGATGTGTGACCACTCAGGTCGCGGCCTCGTGATGCTTGCTGTTACCGACCCAACTTAGTCTGCTGGTTTAAGTTAATGTGATCACAGCAGTTAAGCAAGGATGCTTTACTTGATGTGTGATCACTCAGGTTCGCGGCCTCGTGATGCTTGCTGTTACAGACCCAACCCAGTCTGGTGGATTAAGTTAATGCGATCACACCAGTTAAGCAACACCCATCGATGTTTTACTTGATGTGTGACCACTCAGGCCGCGGCCTCGTGATGCTTGCTGTTACCGACCCAACCCAGTCTGCTGGTTTAAGTTAATGTGATCACACCAGTTAAGCAACGTCCATCGATGTTTTACTTGATGTGTGACCACTCAGGTTGTGGCCTCGTGATGCTTGCTGTTACCGACCCAACACAGTATGGTGGTTTAAGTTAATGTGATCACACCAGTTAAGCAACGTCCATCGATGTTTTACTTGATGAGTGACCACTCAGGTCGCGGCCTCCTGATGCTTGCTGTTACCGACCCAACATAGTCTGGTGGTTTAAGTTAATGTGATTGTAAGTTTTCAGCGAATGGGGAGTAGAATCCATGGCTTCAATGCCTAAAAGACGTTAAAGAGAGGAAAGATAAGAAAAATCGCAAGATATAATAATACATGTTGCCTGCTGACATATCAATTGCTTTTGCTTACGAAAGGATTTAAAAAATCTGAATTTTCAATTCTGGCTTAGTTAACATTATTTCATGAAATGCTGCAAGTTGCCACAGGATAGTAATTGAAAAAAAAAAAACCTCTCTGGAATTAGATGATAAAGAGACGTTAAGAAGAAGAGATGAGAGAAATATTATTTAATAATTTTATTCTCTCTGCGCCACTGTTTGGTAACGAAAAGGAAAAAGTTAAAAGCTGGAAGAGGAAAGAAAGAATAAGGAGAAACAAAACAAACAAAGGAAGATGTGTAAAGGGAGAGGGAATTCTGAAATGCATACAATTTTCACAGGAAAATATTCGTTCTAAATATTAGAATTCAAAGAAACTCTTTTAATGGGTGCAATCTTGTCCAATTAAATTCAGGTTTATTAGAAATACCATCCTTTACAAAACCAAAGTATACTACCTCCCCTCCAGGGATTCTATTTCAGCGTTGCCTCCATTCATCAGTCCGGCGTCATCAGAGTAGCATACTATGTTACTCAACTCTTCCACCACCATCACTTTCTGTGATGGACACGGAAACTAAAGTAAGTACCAGCCAGCGTCTATGGCACGTTGAACTTAGGCAATGCCCAGCGAGGTTGTGCCATATTGGTGTCTACGTAGGTTCGCGCCCTCGTGATGCTGGCTATTTTTCAGCCCCAAACCAGGCTGGGTGAGATCAATATGGGTAGCTGGTTTGCAAGTTTCAATGGCGGGTGAAACCCCCGACTTGAATGACCAATAGATGTTTAAGAGACGTATGACATGTCTAGTATCCCAATTTAAGCAACACCCAGTAAGTTTCTGAAGATACAAAATAGTGACATTATTATGACATGTCTAGTATTCTAATTTAAGCAACACCCAGTAAGTTTCTCAAGACACAAGATAGTGACATTATTATGACATGTCTAGTATTCTAATTTAAGCAACACTCAGTAAGTTTCTCAAGACACAAGATAGTGACATTAATATGACATGTCTAGTATTCTAATTTAAGCAACACCCAGTAAGTTTCTCAAGACACAAGATAGTGACATTATTATGACATGTCTAGTATTCTAATTTAAGCAACACCCATTAAGTTTCTGAAGATACAAAATAGTAACATTATTATGACATGTCTAGTATTCTAATTTAAGCAACACCCAGTAAGTTTCTCAAGACACAAAATAGTGACATTATTATGACATGTCTAGTATTCTAATTTAAGCAACACCCAGTAAGTTTTTCAAGACATAAGATAGTGACATTATTATGACATGTCTAGTATTCTAATTTAAGCAACACCCAGTAAGTTTCTCAAGACACAAGATAGTGACATTATTATGACATGTCTAGATTCCCAATTTAAGCAACACCAGTAAGTTTCTGAAGACACAAGATAGTGACATTATTATGACATGTCTAGATTCCCAATTTAAGCAACACCAGTAAGTTTCTCAAGACACAAGATAGTGATATTATTATGACATGTCTAGTATTCCAATTTAACAACACCCGGTAAGTTTCTCAATACACAAGATAGTGACATTATTATGACATGTCGAGAATCCCAATTTAAGCAACACCCATAAGTTTTTCAAGACACAAGATAGTGACATTATCCTGACATGTCTAGTATTCCAATTTAACAACACCTAGTAAGGTTCTCAAGACACAAGATAGTGACATTATTATGACATGTCTAGTATTCTAATTTAAGCAACACCCAGTAAATTTCTCAAGACACAAGATAGTGACATTATTATGACATGTCTAGAATCCCAATTTACCAACACCCAGAAAGTTTCTCAAGACACAAGATAGTAACATTATTATGACATGTCTAGAATCCCAATTTAACGACACCCAGTAAGTTTCTCAAGACACAAGATAGTGACATTATTATGACATGTCTAGAATCCCAATTTAACAACACCCAGTAAGTTTCTCAAGACACAAGATAGTGACATTATTATGACATGTCTAGAATCCCAATTTAACAACACCCAGAAGTTTCTCAAGACACAAGATAGTAACATTATTATGATAGATGAGCAACTGATTACTTTTTGTCGCAAGATAATGACTCGAGAATTTGAATAAAGCTGATTGCGGAAATATGAACGGAAAATAAATGGGAAAAGTTAATAAGTTTGTATCAGGGATTTTACACGACAATGAACAAGAGGTACGTTTAGGCTTTCTCTGTCCTACAGATTTATAGTTTCCATTATAGATACCTACTTATTATCTGAAGTTTAAACTTGAATGCTTGTAATCAACTGGTGTGGTGTTGGCGTTGCTGCAAATCTCTCTCAAGTGATTAAGAAATAAAAAAAGAAGGCATAAAAGACTTGGTTTTTTCCAGGGCCACCATTAAAACACAAAAGAACTTAAATATATGTCGCAGAGACAAAAGTCTTTAATAGCCTGTACCAATACCAATAAGAACTTAAATATATGCCGTTGTGACAAAAGTCTTTAATAGTCAGTACCAATACCAATAAGAACTTAAATATATGTCGCAGGGACAAAAGTCTTTAATGGCCTTTACCAATACGAATAAAAAGACCACTATTACCTCGGTCGTCCTTTGGAAGCAATTGCACTCGACAACACGCTTTAAGGAGTCAAATGGAGTTTGTCGCTTGAAGTCGCTGTACTTACTTCCAAAGGACGACCGCACGATCAACTAGATCAAGGGGGTCGCGAAGAAAAAAGTTTGACGAGCGCTGCTATATCGTGTAATAATATTATAAATGAGAATACATATTTATTGGTTTGTCCTTCTTTCATGCAGCCGATTGATATAGTGCAGCTAGTAGTAGCGCGTATTCACTTACAAAGGCCCACCAAAACAAAGCGGAAAAATTGAAGAACAAAATTTCAAATTTTTCCCAAAAAAAAAAAAAATCTTTTGTACAAAAAACCGACCCGGACACCTATGTATTAGTTTTAATAACCGGAAAATAATTAAAATTCTCAACTTGGTAGCCAAATCAGTATTTTTTTGCTATTCGAGAATGTATTTTTGAGGAAAAAATGAAAATAAATGGTACGGAAAACCGTACTAGACTTTCTCTTTCTGAATCATTCTATCAGACTACCACCGAATGCAGAAGTTCTTCTTCTAAAGTTTTAAGTCTTTTAGTGATATCCATACTAGTCCATACTAATATTATAAATGCGAAAGTAACTCTGTCTGTCTGTCTGTATGTATGTATGTATGTATGTATGTATGTTACGCTTTCACGCTTAAACTACTGAACCGATTTTGATGAAATTTTGTATGGAGATAGACTAAACTTTAGGAAAGGACATAGGCTACTTTTTATCGCGAAAAAAAGGGGGTTGGAACTATAAACGGCCATGCCTCTAAGGCGCCAAGCGAAGCGGGCGTATTCTGCTAGTTATTGTTATATTTCTATTTTCTGTTGATGTTGACCATTCTTTTAAAAAGATTTTGCAGCCTTCGGCTGCGGACTTNGCCCCTGCCGGGGCCCCAAAACCAAAATTACTACAAAATACCAAAAGATGTCAATTATATTATTTTGAAAAATAATAATACCAAATTTTATTAAAATCAGACAAAATTTATGTTTTTTTCATATTTGGGGCCCGGCCGGGGCCCCAAATTCAAAAAATCTAAAAAACACCAAAAATTGTCAAATATAATACATTGGTGGCTGTACATACCAAATTTGATCAAAATCGGAAGAATTTTATGTTTTTCTCATTTGTGGGCCCGGCCTGAGCCCAAATCCAAAAAATCTAAAAAGCACAAAAAATTGTCAAATATAATACTTGAATGCCTGTACATACCAAATTTTATCAAAATTGGACGAATTTTATGTTTTTTACATTTGTGGGCCCGGCCTGAGCCCAAATCCAAAAAATCTAAAAAGCACAAAAAATTGTCAAATATAATACTTGGATGCCTGTGCATACCAAATTTTATCAAAATTGGACGAATTTTATGTTTTTTACATTTGTGGGCCCCTGCTGGGGTGCACTGGCGATGCCCCTGTCAAAAACGCACCCACATGGGGCCATTTTTTTATATAAATAAACCAATACCCTATTTAGCTACCCATTTTAAATTTCATAATTGGTTGTGTGGTTTGGATTTTAGAGATTTGGTGCAATTGCGACGTTCTTGGTCCTGAACTGTGAGGGGGCTTTGACTAAAAGCTGAAAAACAGTTAATATAATGAGTCCAATAATCCCTTTAGACTCTAGATATCAAGTATTTTTAATTTTAAGTGAATAAAAGGGACAGTTTTCTTTTAAATCGATAGTCAATTGAAGGAACTTATTGGGCCCCACTGACGGGGCCCCTGAAAAAAAGGCACCCAAATGGGCCCATTATCTTTTTTTTTCATAAAAAGATGCCATAGTTACCCATTTTAAATTTCATCAAAATTGGTTATGTAGTTTTCATTTTAGAGATTTGGTCCAATTGTGACGTTCTTGGTCCTAAACCGATGAGGGGAACTCTGAATAAAAGTTTAAAAACAGTGGTTAAATAAAATTTCCAATACTTTGAATGATCGCTGTCAGCTCTAGATATTATTTTTTAAGAAAATTCATGTGAAATTAGTAATCTGTTTTATTTTAAAAGGGATTTCCATTTTAAGGACCATTTTGGCCCCTAGCGGCGCCCCTAAGAGGGATACGGCCGCGTGAGACCATTTATTTTAGATAAAATGATTCCGTAATTACTGATTTTAAATTTTATCAAAATTGATTATGTGGTTTGGATTTTAGAGATTCGGTTCTAAAAACGGCTATTCGGGCCGCTAGAGGCGCCCCTGAGGGCGATATTCCCCTGGGAAAAAGAAAAATATGGTCGGGCTTTTTTTGTTATATGGTCGGGAATGGTTCTTGCAGCACAGGAAAATAAATTCAATAATTCCAGTGAAAAATAATCCCTTACGAATGAAATCTCAATTCAAGTAAAATATCATAGGAATTATTTACCAATGTGATAAAAACATTGTTGATATAATATACAGGGTACATAACCCGACGAGCCGCCTGAGAACGATGATTTAGTTATGTGGATCAGATTCTCAGAATTTGATTTATAATTCAATAAAACACTTGTATAAGAATTCGGCGATCGTTGGAACTTCAGTGTGAATCTAGGATAGAAAGACGGAGGATCTCCTGGTAAGTCCAATCCTTATTACCTTTTTCACTGAGTCGAACGATTATTTAGTTATGTGGATCAGATTCTCAGAATTTGATTTATAAACAATAATTCAATAAAACACTTGTATAAGAATTCGGCGATCGTTGGAACTTCAGTGTGAGTCTAGGATAGAAAGACAGAGGATCTCCTGGTAAGTTCCATCCTTATTACCTTTTTCACTGAGTCGAACATATAACATCTTTTTGCAACCTAATAAATATAAATACTAAAATAATAATATAAATAAAAGTTCTTCGTCTTTTCTTGTAATTAAACCTTTTCCTAAGGCTTGCACCCATCTTAGGAATACGTACTTACAATGTTTAGAAATTTTCTTTGGATGTAAAACTTATTCAGTTAACCAACCCTGTTACAAATAACCCGACGAGCCGCCTGAGAACGATGATTTTACAAATATTATCTAACTTTTTACAAACTGGCCAAGCGTAAAGTCGGTATTGCTTTAAGATAATTTTATTAACGCTTTTGAAAACTCAATTTTAAAATACTATTTATTTATTAGGAAAACAAAAAATGAATTTGAACTCTGTGAAGTCCTTGGCTGCTACAATACACGATGCGGAGTCTACCGAGTAAAGAACTACTAGGCGACATGAATCTAAAGTTACTTACAAGGTAATTTGACTACTTCTTCATATGTGACTAGATCCAGCTGGTCAAACACAGCGTTGTGTTTTGCTAGATATTTATCTTTATATGGTTTCTTTTTTCTTCCGAAAATTGAGCAATTGACTGAAACAGAGACAAATGCCTAAATTAAATTAACACCTAAAACTCATATTCGTCCAAAGATTTCTAATTGGTTTTCAATAGTGCACCGAATAATGTCACATTTGGGCAACCTAGTGCGCACAATGGTGTAAAATGAATGAGTTACGTTTAAATTGCCATCAAATCTCAATAAAACGCGATCTGATGAAATGTCATCATTTTACAATTTGGTCCAGGACTGGAAGTTTGCATATAATCTCTCTGTAATGTCAATATCTTCCGACAGTAACTCTGACATTTGTGAAATAAGTAGGAGCGGTGCCCTCTCATTTCCAGTTTCAGTTTAGACAAATGGTCGAAGTAAATTGATATTATCGGATAGATCATAACACAAAGGCGCCGAACCCCTCCTTCCCTACACGCAGGTTAAGAACTGACAATATCGTACAGTAGAACTTCGTATTATGAGTGAAGAGTACAATAGCACTACCTACGTTATATGAAGGACTGCCAAGGATCCCATTGTTTACTTCAGTGCTTCAGTCAATTGGCTTGTCACGATGGCTATAGACTGGTCAATGTTTCCTATCTAAACCCTGTCACTAGCCCCTGCATTAAGCGCTCTCAGAGAGACGTTTAGATGATACTTGGGTGGTACAGTGAAGGTATTGTTCCAGGTAGGTTGGTGCCAAAACCAATCATCGAGAGGACTCTTCCGAACCTTATGTCTCATTCCAAGGTATCCTAAGTTATTCTTAGGACTTAACATTGAAATGTTTAAGAAGAACACATTTTTCAAATTTGTTTACGTTGTTTCCACCCAAATTAGAATAAAATTTCAAATTGGGTTGTAAAGTTTACAACCCAATTTGAAATCTTGTCATTGCTTTCAAATATACTTAATATGCACTCTTGAAATTTTTTAGAAACAAATTCAAACACTTGAACATTTTAAATTAAATCATTTGTTGGTAACTTACCAGTAAAAGTGGCGGGGATATGCAACAATAGAACTTTGCAGTCATTCAGTTTACGATATCTCAGATCAAAAACTGAGAAACAATTTTGTGGATTTACCCTAGCCTCAACAAAGTTGCAGAAGTCAATGATGATGAATATGACAGTGGAGAGAGTTAAAATAACCTTTTTCCAATGTTTTCAGTGATGGCAATATTTTTATCATCCTAATGCGAGGAGCAGGAAAGAAAAATATTTTTACGGTGCAAAAAATCGATTTTGTTTTTTACTTTATTTCTTTAACCAATGATTTTATATCCTACCGAATTTATGTGTTGGTGACGCAGTAAGACGTTCTGACTGGTAAACTGTAGGGGGTAGGTTCAAACCCAGCCAAACTATGGAATTTAATCCCGATGAATTTGAAAAAATAATAGCACCCAAAAAAGGGGACTTTTTAGTCTTATTCGGGCAACATAGATATTATTAGTAGATTGTCGGACGTGTTAAGTATTCAACACGCTCCGGGATACTACGTGTTGTTGACTGACACTCAACTCAGCCTTATAATGAGAACTGAATTGCTGTTGTTAATTTTAGCGAAATCGTAGAGGAGACTTCTTAACTTATTGTATAAATAGAGTGATTCGAAAGTTGCTCAAGAAATCCTATGGTTTACCCACCTTGTTCGTGTTTGGTTTTATCAATGGTTGAACACGCTGTTCGCCATTCTTGAAGCTCAGGTGAAGGTATAAGACCAGCAGAGCCGGCCACATTATCTTTTCTTGCTTGCCACCAATTGTGATCATCTTTACTTATAATCTGAAACAGAATACAAATTGGGGTGAATAGTTTTGAAGCCGAATGTGAAAGGTGGCACAGTATTAACGGCCAAGATTGAGTAGTACACATTTTACAAACTTCTTATTTCTTCTCATATTAAGGACTAGCTGAGTACCCGAACTTCGTTTCGAGAAGGTGAGAGAAAAAAATGATAATAAATCTGGCTCCCACATTAATAATCATATCACCGAGGTACAACCGTTTAAACGCGATCAGAGTATGCACATAGAATACATATTACATACACGTTTGTTAACCTATATGTAGAACATGGGGAGTAGTAACGGGTTGTTAAGCTGTGTAGAACGTGTTGGGAGTAGTATTGGGTTAGGTTCCAAAAAAAATAAAATGCGTGTTGAAGTCTGCGCAAGGTTAGGCTGGGTCGCAGACCCAGCCTAAACTCAGCAGACTTCAACACGCATTTTATTTTTTTTGGAACCTAACCCAATACTACTCCCAACACGTTCTACCCAACAAACTTGGTGTTCAATTCTATTAAGTTATATCGGCATTGCACTAACCGCTTTTGTACATAATTTTATTTAAATCAAACAAAAATTTTAATTTCCATACAAAAATTGGAAAATCGGCCGTAACTCGAAAACGGTTGGAGGGCTTTCAACTCTGATATTTTTTCTGGGCTCCCAGTCTTTGTTTTTTTTTGGGGGGGGGGCCATTCCTATCAAATGTTCTATATCTATTACCGTTTCTTATAGTATTCTATGATTTCCCATACAAAAATCGGAAAATCGGCCGTAACTCGAAAACGGTTGCATATTTTTGAACTGTGATCATTTTTCTGGGGTCTCAGGCTATGGTTTTGGGGGGGTTCATTCCCATCAATTTTTCTATATCTCTTACCGTTTTGGCTAAACAATGAGTATTGTCAAAATTTTATTGTGCCCGATCCCGGATTCGAACTTGTAACCCTCGAATGGCTAGTCACAATTTTGCAAAATATGTCCTAAATGAAGGATAAAGATGTTACCTAAAACTTTCTCGCTTTGAGTTGATATGTTGTCGCGACAAATCTTAAGATATTGGCCAAAATTCGGAAAATTTTGAGGAAGAAATTGGAAAATCGGCCGTAAAATCGGCCGTAACTAAAATGGCCGGACAATACCGTGCCTATAACCTTCCCCGGGTAAAAACAAATAAGTGTGCAAAGTTTCGTGCAATTCCGAGCTGTAGTTCGTAAGTTATAAGCGAACAAACAAACAAACAAACAAATAAATAAATAAACAAACAAACAAACAAACAAACAGACATTCACTTTTATATATATAGATAGATATCTCGGAGTTAATGATCACAACTTTAAGAGAGGTCAAAATAATTAGCTTTATAAACAGGTGGCTGGTTAAAGAAGATTATTGAGAACGGCACTTGGCGCGTCACCATTTCTGTTGGTTTTCCCAAACACATTTTTTTGTTAGGGACAGGCTATAGCACGTATTGTAAGATAACTTGGCAATGCCAACTAGCACTAAGGGCATAAAAGAATCGGGTCTGCCTGGGTTGTGTGTAGGGTGTAGGGGCATAAAATTATTATTGGAAATTAACGGTCTGAGCAACTAGTATGGCTGAGGCCAAGAACTTCAATGGCAGATGGGTGCTCGATAACCATCTTAAACGGTGGAACACTGTCTCTGGTATAAGACATATTAGCGTCACTTTACCGGGACATGCTAGGGACTTTAAATCCTTGCCTCCAACTGCAAAAATATCAGAATAGCTACTGTCCCGGTCACTGGGCAACACCTGCAGCTTTGGGTTTCTATAAGTAGACAATTTTTATGTATACTCTGCAGGAAAGCTGAGGAAACTGCTTCTCATGTCATTTTTTATTGAAAATCCCTACTTGCGTGGAAACTGAGCATGGGGCTACTACATCCCAGGCTTGACATCCACGAAAATACTTAACGAAAAGCTTGCTCAGATATTTGGACTGAGCTTAGAAGACATAGAAGCTACTTTCCAAGCACAACCTAAGCCCAGTTCAATCTTTGGTGCAGACCTCAAGAGGAGTATAGCTCACGAATGGGGACGGACGATTATAACCAAAAAAACAAATTCCACAGACTCCGTCCTATTTGCTAACAACCTCAGTTCAAGATTATCCGCTACGTGACTCGTCCGGCACGTGGCACTTCATGACTCCCGTTCGTTTGTCCAAACTCTTTTTGTGTGTTGGGGACAGGCTATTAGTTTCAAACTTTAACCACAAATTTGTTTCTCACACTGTTTATTGCACACAAAATAATTGCAGCACAAATTTCATTTTCAAAAGAAAAGCATGGAGCAGGGAGCATGTGTATGACCTAGAAAAGGCTAAAACGTTTTGTGATACTAATAAATAAACTTAGCAAAACATAATTTTGGAAGCATCCCAGCACCGCCGCCCTGCCTCGCGCCTTGGGAAGGAATGGGTTAATTATATTTGCAAAATTTTAATTACTAATCTAATGTTTCTCACACCCTCAAGAGAATGGCGTTGTGGCTAGTAATGTCTAAGAACATGCACCGGGCTGGAGGGGGAACCCAGACCTTACTTATGGAAAATGCATGTTCCATGAAAAGTTCTCTGCAGTTGCAGCAAGAAATGCAATACCAGAGAGTTGAGTCATCATCATATTGCATCATGCAAAATGTATTCCATGAATAATTCAAATCCCAATTTGCTGATAAACAAGATGATCCTAACATAAACTTTCCTTGTTAGGTGTGGAGGGATATTAAGATTCCCTTTGGTGGCAGCGGAAAAGTTTCGTCGGGGGGAATAATCTCATTGTTTGTGGTTTGGTGGTATAGTGGTAAAACGTCAAATCCGTCAAGAATATGGAATTTTATCCCCATGTCGGCGGCCATAGTGGAGGTGTCAATTCCCTTAAATTGAAAGCTTGAAATTTTCCACGTCGCAAGGGGAGGATTAACCCACAGGCCGAGGAGCTGGGATTTATTTCAACGCTGGCCATTTCTGGGAGGCATCTGGAGCAGACTGGCCAGTCTGATACGATTGATTATAAAAATGGCGCGATTTTATTTTGTCTGAGTCAATCACTTCAAGCCAAAATCAAGAGATTGAGATTTAGAAGTGTGAGTATTGTCAGGAAAAAGTCTAACTATCGCTTTTGATCATTGATGAGCATGGCAGTAGTACAGTGGTAAGTGGTTCAACCTTGCCAGGGTTAACAGGATATTTCCTCATTATTTTTATTATACCACATAAACCCAGCGCATCATTAATATCACCTAGGCTTCTTCTAGACTACTATCGTAGCTTTAGCCACCACACTCCTGTAGTTTATGATTATGACTGCAATTCTATTATAGCATTAACCTACACTCAAAAAAATGTGATTTTAATCCAAAAAGATATTAATTTAAATACAAACCCATTTGAATTAAAAGTTAGGTAATGTTAATATCAATTATTATTGATACCCTGACATTCTAAAGAGTACAGCTCCTTTAAATCTTCTGTTGGAGCGTTCAGTGTACCTACTATTCAGGAAATAGGTAATATGACTCCATGATTTCTACCTACTGTAAATTATTTTCTGATACCCTAGCAAGCAAAGTACCTAAATAAATAAATAAATCTAAGTAGTTTTTTTGCCATGTTTATTTTTTCTTCTCCTTTGCCTTGCACAACTCCTAAGGGATCCATTCTGTTGAAGAAGCATCTACAGTCTACAGTATAAGTACGTACCCATATGACTTCATTTTCATTCAAAATGAAAAAGAAAACCATTAAAGGCGTTTAAATTTGCAACATGTTTCTTTTTGAAAAAACTTTTAAAACGGACCTTTTATGAAAGTATTTTCAGTCCTACAGCTAGAGGTGGTACTAAATAATTTTCAGCAGTGAATGTTAGGTATGACCGAAGAATGGAGGTTGAAGCTTGCTATAATACTAATGATAATAAATTTACAAGTGAGAACTGGGTAACACAAAAGTATCCACTTTTTCAGTGTGAATTTATAACCCGCAATGGTAAGATTAGCCTTAATTATCAGAGTTTTTGTAGATGTTTATGAGATAGGGTTAAATTTTACCTTCCATTGTTAATGGCTGCATGTTAAAGATCCTATGTGCAGGAAAGGTGTAAACTGCGGCGATCAATGTCCACTGACATTTCTCTCTCAGACACTCGTTCACCGGTGAGCCAGGACTCGCACATTTTGTTTTGCAGCCCATAACAACCAAGTTTTTGCCACATTTCCATTTGATTTATATGTTTTACGAAATAAAATGCGCTAAGCCTAATGGCAATTTTTCTTCTTCTTTAAATTCAAGGGTTACTGCCCATTTCTATTTGGGGTTGGCGTTGTTTTCCTTAATTCTACCTTGCCACAACCTTTTCTTCGGTGCCTACACTCTTTAGCAGTAACCCTTTCCTGGCACGATAACCTTAGTTTGCTTATCACAGTATCCATTGCAACTGCGTAAAAACTAGTTTTTTGCTGATGATCTCTTATCGTTGGTTTGAAGCAGAAGTTTCTTAAGCCTAACGGTAATTAACGTGTATTATCTAGTGAAATATATATTTACTGGATAATAAAATGCAATATTATAATATCTCTCAGAAACATAGGCTATATCCCACGTTGAAAAGACTGGTATTAAATGTAAATAAAGCATTATTACAAAATATATCAAAACTTTTCCTCTGACCGAGAATCGAATCTGTTATGATACCATCCTATACATTTTCACATACCGATAAAACTTTCACTGACAAAGTTTTCCAGGCTGATGAAATTGTATAATAGAGTAAAGTGGGTGATCAGGAACAGGGTTTGTGAGAGGCCTTGAGTAGGTGGTTAGGGAGGGGGGACTAACTTGTCCATTGAAATGGAAGTTATGTTATCGAATTTGAAAAGAAAAGAAAATGGCCAATGTTTAACAATATCGACTTAAATGTAAATAAAAAGTTAACATTTCTTTTATTTCGCACAACGACGGACTTTACTTGATTTTTATACTTTGAAATATAAATTACGTCTCAAATTTGTATTTCACATTTCTTTTTCCCTGTACTAAAAAAGATTTTAATTCCTACACTAAAAAGGTCCCAAAGGACTTATTCATTATTTTGAATAATCAGAATTAAGTCAATCTAGGAGAGCGTCATGAATGTCATACTGAAAAAAACAAAAAATACTTTCAAGGCACCCAAGTCCATGCCAGTCGTACAAGGCGACTAAAGGAAGGGTCGGAAGCGATATCTTTTCCATTACCCATGCAGAAAGCAAGGAGAAGTTACTGCATTTTGCATTTTAAGGATTCTCAAGTATCAACAACTGATGGCGAGTTGTTGCAAACCAGCCCCTGTAAACCTATGATGATGAGTACAAGTAGGCTCCTAAGAGATATGGCAGAGACGTTATGTTGGGATGAAGTGTAGTAAAGGCCACTCTTCGGCATATAAGCTAATAATCTATCCTATGATTAAATAAAAACTCACATTTCCATTTATATAACTAGTATTTTGGTTTTCACTCAGTTATATAGTTCTGTCTAGTGTATCCTATAGCCCTTAAATATAATAATATTATACATACTTTGATACTTACATAATTTGTTATACAAAAAATACCAATAAAGTTCTGGCAGGCAAGTGGGCACCGTAAACTAATCAGCAAAAAAAATATCCGTTTAAAGAAAAATCGTGGACTTAAAACTAGACCTCACTTCGTTTGGTCAGTAATAATACGAAATAATATCAAAAAATAATACAAAACAACATTTTCGAAAAAGCAAATGAAAAAGAATGAAAAAAAAAAAGATTTCTTTTTTTTTGTAAAACTATTATTGTATATAATTTTGTACATTATTATACGAGCCCCAATATAAAGATGAAAAAGATAATTATTTCTTTTTTTTTTGTAAAATTATTATATAATTTTGTACATTATTACACGAGCCCCAATATAAAAATGAAAAAGATGATTATTTCTTCTTTTTGTAAAACTATTATATAATTTTGTACATTATTATACGAGCCCCAATATAAAAATGAAAATGATGATGATTATTATTATTATTATTATTATTTTTTTGGTAAAACTATTATATAATATTGTACATTATTACACGAGCCCCAATATAAAAATGATGATTATTATTTTTTATTTTTTTGTAAAACTATTACATAATTTTGTACATAATTTTGTATACGAGCCCCAATATAAAAATGAAAATGATGATTATTATTATTTTTTTTATTGTAAAACTATTAGGTACATAATTTTGTACATTATTATACGAGCCCCAATATAAAAATGGAAATGATGATTTTTTTTAATATATAAAACTATTATATAATTTTGTACATTATTACGCGAGCCCCAATTTAAAAATGAAAATGATGATTATTTCTCTTGTAAAACTATTATATATTTTTGTACATTATCATACGAGCCCAATTTAAAAGTTAAAAAGATGATTAGTTCTTCTTTTTGTAAAACTATTATATAATTTTGTGCATTATTATACGAGCCCCAATATAAAAATGAAAAAGATAATTATTTCTTTTATTGTAAAACTATTATATAATTTTGTACAATATGAAAAAGATGATTATTTCTTTTTTTGTAAAACTATTATATAATTTTGTACAATATTATACGAGCCCCAATATAAAACTGAAAAAGATGATTATTTCTTTTTTCGTAAAACTATTATATAATTTTGTACATTATTATACCTACGAGCCTCAATATAAAAATGAAAAACATGACTATTTCTTTTTTTGTAAAAGTATTATATAATTTTGTACATTATTATCTTCCCAATCTTAGATAATAATGTACTATCGGAACTGTTATTTGCAGATGATTTGGTATTAATAGCAGATACGCCAAGTAAACTTGAGAGATTAGTCAATATATGGACAAAAAACCTAACGGAAAGAGATATGGAAATAAATGCCGATAAAAGTAAATTAATGAAAATTTCAACCAAACCAGGACACATTAATGAGATAATCAAAATCAATGATAACCCCATTGAATGGGTAGACAAATATAGCTACTTAGGTACTGTTATAAATAACGACGGCAAAATAAACTCAGAAATCAAACAAAGAGTACAAAAAGCAAGTCATGTATATTATGCCTTAAATCAAACAATCATCAATAAAAAGGAAATATCCAAAAACACCAAAATGACAGTATATAAGACGATTTATACCCCAACTCTGACATACGGTCTGGAAAGTGCAGTTTTGACCTCTAGGGAGAAGCAAATGATCCAAACTTCAGAAATGAAATTCCTAAGAAGATCAATTGGAAAAACGCGGAAGGATAAAATAAGAAATACAAAAATCAGAGAGGATACTGAACAAAAAGAATTAATTATAGAAATAGAAAAACAACAACTAAGATGGTTTGGACACGTCAATAGAATGTCAGATGAAAGAATCCCTAAACAAATATTACAATGTAGACCAGAAGGTAATAGAAACAGAGGAAGACCGAGACAATCCTATGAAGACATGCTAAGCGGTATAGCAAGAAGAAGAGGGAAGACCTACTCTGAGGTTGGAAGACTTTCCAGGCAAAGAGATGAATACCGCCGCTGGATAGACGAGGAACCCGACGCTCTATAGGGCAAAAGGAGTATGACAAAGAAGAAGAAGTACATTATTATACGAGCCCCAATTTAAAAAGTATAATGAATGATTATAATTAATTTATTATTATTTGAATATCACACTGATGACTCAATTTAAAATCAACGCACAGATTTGATGTGTTAGAAAATATCGTCAAAAAGAGATTAGCTTGAGTTGGCTCGGCGGGGTGGAAGTACAAGCATGCACAGTAAGTAAATGATGTGAAAGTAAATGTTCAAAATTCTAATTATGTTTTAAACAAGTTGAAAATTGTGAAAGTTATTTAACTTGTAAAAAAAACATAATATGATTTTAAATTAACTCATGAGATACAATACCATGTTGCCAGTTCACATACTTTCTAAACGAATTGAATGCTTCTGGAACCGGGGAGGAGTGTGCGGGAATCATTTGAATTTTTTTAACCAATTTTAAAACAATCAGAGAGGTTAGGAAACATCTATACAGTCATGCCTCTATTGAGTAAGTACAACCGTCCAACATGGTCCCATGACGGCCAAAAAAAAAAAAAAAAAAAAAAAAAAAAAAAAAAAAAAAAAAANAAAAAAAAAAACGATTTTTTTTGTTGCCAGACACTCCTCCCCAGTTCCAGACCCCGAATTGAATAGTTTGAATTTTCAATTTTGGTTTAAAATTATGTCATGATATATTGCTACATGTCAGGATACTAATTTCAAACATTTCATAAAACTACGTTGGATTATCAGAAATGAAATAGCAATTCCTATCCCTACATGTTAAGAAACGTGAAATAAACAACAAATGATGTCAAATGATAGAAGACGTTCAACACTTAATAGTCGAAACTTTAAGAGTTATGTCAGGGCCGGATTAAACTTCCGCGGGGCCCCCTACACCCCCATCCATTCGCCGCCGCGCCTTTTGGCCTTTTGGTCTAGTACCTACAGCTGGTAGAGAAAAGTGATATTAAATTTTGGGTATACCAACATCGATAAAACATGGATTAAACTTCAAGGGGATAGTAAGAGGGTATAGTGTACCTACACTAACCAATTCGTTTATGTTGCAATACTCATTTCTTTATTATGTTCCTAGGTAGTAGTACCAAGTAGGTACCTACTTGTACTTTCCTAAATTAGATTTTACTACATAAACTTTGAAGAGTTGGGGGTTCCGTCAAAATGATATGTTTTTCAATTGTCAACCCAGAAATATCGAAATATCTAGTGTAAGTTGTCAAAGCGCGGGACCCGTAGCACGTGCCACAAGTGCTACTATTGTTAGTCCGGCACTAAGTTATGTTGTATGAATGCATTGAAAATTTTATCCATAAACTCTCAACTGTTCTGGAGCAATGGGCAATTTCATGACAAAGTAGTGGAACGATTTACTCTCCAAAAAAGAGAGAAGATTAAATTCCGTTCACAGAAAGAATTTCAACATGTTGCTTTTTGTATTGTCACTTCTTTTCGTTTGCACGGTTCTCTTTTGTACAGTTTTTGAATCTCAGTATGTACTTTGATTGAGTCAACAACTTTAATATGGAGAATACACAAGTTCCCGTCAGATCACTGAAATTTAGCTACTTTGGACGTGTTAAGTACTCGGATAGAAGTTCAGTAGCAGACACAACATTCGGGCGTGCATTCAGCCTAATAGGACATTTGCGTAGTAGATGATGTTGATTGCAGCGAACGCTAGTTAAGGCTATCTTCATTGACCTCGTTAAATAATGATAGGTTTTGATGGCTCTTGATTGGAACGGGTTTTCTTAATGAATAAACGGATAAGTCAAAAAAAGACTTCAAAAACAATAACAATGACTTACTTGTAAAATATCACCTATTTGAAATGCGATTCCCGCCTGAGCGCATGGAATGATATCATCATCGAGCGGATTGTAATTGAACTGAGCTCGAACAAATATCTGAAACAAACAAAATATTGAGACCTTGGTTAATTACTATATCTTCACTTGACTATAAAAGTTTTGCCATGGGGGCTGATGGCCCAAAAAATCACCTGAGTACATCATCAGAGCCTGATGATGACTGAGGAGAGTACGAAACTAGTTAGCTCTCTTTACTCTTTATTGTATTTTTAACCTTCAATAATATTGAAATCTTTACAAATTGCTTGAAGTAAATATGACTATATATTAAAACAATGGAGAAGATGGTTGAGAAGACGCTCAAATGGTAAGCAGGAGGACGAGCGTTCTACTCTCAACTGAGAGTTTTTTTTTTTTTTTTTTTTTTTTTTTTTTTTTTATCAATATACTAAAGAAATAGGGATACTAAGGGTTAGTATTTTTTAGTCTGATTTTAACGAAAGTTGGTATGTAGGTTCAAATTTCGTTAAAATTTAGGGACTAGATGGTCCTTGAAACTCTACGTTACTGTGAATCATATCACCGTCAGTCGCATATATAGGGTTCCATACTAAATTTTTAGTAGTTAATTTGTGGAGCGCAATTAGATCCCAAATGGGACCTACTATGTAGGCCCTTTCACTTGCAAAAGTACCCCGGACAACCCTATTTTTTTATTCGATGTTTGGATTCTGCGTACCTTGAAATGTGAAATATCAAATTTTGAGGGGGGGGGGGTATTTTTTTTGCCAGTAAAATAATAAACCCATGTGTCACATTCATAGTTTTCATCTTACGACTAAATAGTGAATAACTAATAACAATTGTGTTAATAACTAAATTGGCAGTAAAAAGTTTAGAAAAATAATGGAAAAAAACCCTTGTGGGCGTGTACTTCACTTGACAGCGTTTCCACCCCCCCTAATTTCAGTAATAAAGTATGTGGTTCCATTTCCATTGACAGCTTTTTGAAAAGTCTCATCTAAAGGTCATAATATAATTTATGGAATCTAAAGTTCTCAACGAATTTATTGATTCAATACGAGTATGTATTGCTGAAATTATATCCGGACATCTGATACAAACCCCACTTAACACAAACTCATTTATATCTTTAAATGGGTTTTCAAGTGGGGTACCATATTTCTTTATTTTATTTTCAATATTGTATATTTGAATTATGTAACGGAATATATGGATAAATAAAGAAAATATGTTCATAAAAAAAATTACAACGAAATTAGAAATGTATATTTTGGAGAACAATGCTTTGGCAGATGATCTTATCAAATTCAGGTTATTTATCGTCTCATGACGTTTTTAAATTTTTGAGAATCCTCAGACACAATGGTGGGTACCCTCTTACTATTTGGAACAATTTTTTACGGAACGAAGAATTATCTCAAAAAATTAAATTTTTGGAAACAAATGTTACATGTTTTCATTCTATGTATGGGAGCTCCTCACTATTACTTTTGCAGTCCCGGCCCAGAATTTTCTTTCGATGACCCTGACTGTATAAGTGTGCATCTGTGCATTGCTTAGTAAATAGGTTCGGTTATTCACTTGTAATCTCCGGTTTACAATGAACTTGTGCGATTTTGAGGGTTCCGTACCGGAAGAGCAATAACGGAAATCCTGTTATGTGCTTCTATGTATACGTCCCTTCATCTGTCTATTTCACTGATCTCCCTATCTTAGGAAACGTAGGTGATAGAAAGTTCAAATTTTGAAAGTTTTTATATTGGTATGATAATATAAAACAAAATGTAGCCATCACGGCATTACAAGAAGCAACAAATTTTCTCTAGTCACTATCCCAGATACGGAGGGAAATAGGCAGTTGAATTTTGACAGAAAAGAAGAGCAAATTTTTAAAACCTTTTTGTTTGATTTTCTTTTGTTGTAAATTCAAAGGTTAAGTTTCAATATGGCGGCGGCGTCAAATATTTACAAAACAAAGTCCTGAACGAGAAAAAAACAAACATTTTTTTAACAACTGAAAAAAATAGAGTTTATTTAGAATAAGGGTGGGAGAAAAAATCAGAAGTTTTAGTTTACGCGATTTTTTTTTTTTTTTGCTAATGCCGCACAAGACTGATTGGACACTGAAATTTTAACCATTTTTTTTTTTTTTCAATAACAGACCTTTGGATTTTTTGGATATTTTATGTTTCGAATTAGGAATCCAAAAGTCGAATCCGCCGTACGTGGTACGTTTGTCTTTTAGTGTAGACCGGTTTTGATTACATTTGGTGTGTAGATCCTCTGATTTAGGTCCTCAAGAATATTCATTAATCTCAATCACATATAACAGCACTAAAAAATTCTGCCAATGTGACACATAGATTTATTATTTTTCTGGCTAAAGAAATTGTCCGACACGCCCCCCCCCCCCAAAANCGCCCCCCCCTCCCCCCAAATATTTTACGTTTCATGTTTGTCTTGAACGGCACTTTGCGTTGACACAACACGATCCAACCAGTGCAAAGGTGAGGTTTTTGGAATATTCGATTGTTGGAACCTACATCAAAGTGTGTAAAACATCATATTTTATTTTTTGTTTGTTTTTTTTGGGTTGTTTTTTTATTTTATTTTCGTGACGATTGCAAAGTTTCATTATTGAAAATAATAAAACCATGTGCTAAATGGGCAGAGTTTTTATAAAGTAGGTAGCTATGCTTTGCTTATCCATTACAATCAATACATTCTACGTTTAATATTAATTACTTTCACGATTGACTAGAATAAACAAATGTAAATATTTCAAACAAAGGTCTGTCGTAAATTGTGAAAATCTAAAGGCCGTGTTCATACTATAGCCGACTTCGTACGACCTTTGGTCGTGCGTAGTCGGACGAAGTCGCGCTAACGATCCCAAAATCAGGAATTGAACGAGAGTGTTCATACTTGCAACAACTAGGTCGTATATGTACGTCCATATAGTTCCGACTTGCATGTCATCCGACAGACAGACTCGTAAAAGCCGCTAGAAAGCAGCTAAAGTGTCATATTGCATTCCGTGCATAAAATTGATATTATATATAAATAGGACCCAATTAAGATCTAGTATCTACCGTTCTCATTTTAGAAATCGCCAAAAGCGGCCGAAACCACCAACGGTATATTCATTTTCAAACATAGGTGTTTTTCCGCAATCAATGCATAAAATAGGCACCAAATATCAAGCTCTCGCTCTTACCATTCTCTTTTTAGGCGGGATTAACTAAAACCATTAAAAGCGGCAAAAAAAAAAAAAAAAACCCCAAGGAAAGATTCNNNNTTGGAAAAAAAAAAAAAAAAAACGCCAACCATAACTTGATTTCGTGGTTTGATCCAGACATAAAATTAACATATGTACAAAATTTCAAGTCTCTGGTATTACTAGTAACATGACATCAAAAAACGTGTTTTGGCATAGAAAACATGACATTTCAGCCCATTACAATACTTTCCTTTTTAAAGGAAATTATTGTAAGGAAAGAAAAAAATAGCTCCGTCGCTTCCTAAATTGTCCATCAAGAGACAAGTTCTTCCCATTTCTGGTAAATGTCTTCTTCTTCCATGCCATCTGTGACGTCGCGTCGGTAAGTGAGGCTGTTCTCTGAGCTGTACAACAATCCATTCATTTTCACGGATAGCAAGACTAGATTGAATTCAACTGATTCAATCAATGAAAACAACCACAATATATTTCGAAAATCACACAGAAACTGCAGTTGGAAATGTTCACAAGGAATTCTGAAGGAAGTTTGACGAAATATCTGACTAGTGGGACTAAAGTAACCACTTGGACGTACGACTTGTAGTGCGTAGTCGGCTCCAGTGTGACCCAGACCTAAGGGCAGCATGCATGTATCATATGATTGTAGTGAGGGGGAGCTGGACGTAAAGCTGCCGCGCTTCTCATTGTGTAACATACTCGTATTCATAATATAAAACAGCTTTTCACAAAACAGCGGACGTAAAAAAAAACATCATAAAGTTGATAAAACGTGAGTGCATAACAGTTAAATAACAATTAATCTTCGTAAACATTGTTTCAAAATCACTCTGCTGACTGGACAATGAATTTTAAAAATCTACTCTGCTCTGTGAAATGAGTCAGTGGGGGATGTTCTTAATTAGTAAGAGTGATATCAGAATCACTCATTGTGCTGACTAGACAATGAATTTTAAAAAATCTACTATCTGCTCTTTGAGGTCAGTCAGTGGGGGATATTCTTACTTAGTAAAGGTGATATCAAAATCACTCATCGTGCTGACTTGACTGGACAGTGAATTTTAAAATAATCAACTCTCTTCTGTGAGATGAGTCAGTTGGGGATGTTCTTACTTAGTAAGGGTGATATCAAAATCACTCATTGTGCTGATTGGACAATTAATTTTAAAAGATCTACTCTGCCCAGTGAGATGAGTTAGTGGGGGGTGTTCTTCTTTAGTAAGGGCGATATCAAATTTACTCACTATGCTGACTTAACAGTGAACTTTATAAAATCCTGTTCTCCATGAAATTGAGACCTACACAGGTAGAGGGTAGAGGGAACATCTTCTGTCGAACGTCGCCCACCAGTAATAAATGGAGAACTACTGACAAAAAAAAAAAAAATTGATAATTTATCACATGCGTTTATTTTATACTTTTAAAAAAATGCGCTGAAATTTTCAATGTATTGATCTCTCCACAGCCCATATCTCGAGATTTAGATTTTTTAAAAAAGGGACTTTTTAAATTGAGTTTCTTAAAAAAATTGTAACATTGCCTTAGATCTACAGAGTAAAATTATGGGCAGTAGAACACATCATTTGCAGTCGAAAAGGCCAGTATACCCTATGGCGGAAATGTACCGTTTTCAAAATGGCGGCTTTTTGGTGTTATTTAAAAATGCATGACCTTGCGGTACTTCTTGAGGAATAACTTTTTTTTGCACATTGTATAAAAAAAAATCTTTTGCCATGTGAGAAGTCACAAAACTTGCAATAGAAATGATATGTTACATGTGGCTAAACAAAAAGTTGTACCACTTTTTTCCAATTCGAAACAAAAAAGTTCTAAGATTTTAGCGGACTCGCCAAATTCTTTGTGAAGAATGCACGAAAAATAATTTTCTGCAAACCCAACGGCACTCTCGTCGGGTTTGCAGATCAACTCATAACTTTCCCAATATAGGTACATGTTATTTAAATAATTTTCATATTTCTGGAAAGCAAAGAAAACGGGCATGTTATTCCTAAACTGCAAATGATGTGTTCTACCACTCATAATTTTTTGGCGACGTAATTTAGTTACACACTGTATAAACCATTGCAGAATGTGGAGAATAACTAATTTAGATTTAATATTGCCAAAAAAGTATTAAAGAACTTAAGAAACAGTGTTTGGTAAGGTGAGGTAAGGAAGTAAGTGGTGGGTTCTTAATAAATAAAAGAAAAGCTATATGATGGAGGTAAGGTGAAGAAAGGAGGTTGGGTACTTAATAATTAAAAGAAGACCTATATGATGGAGGTAAGGTGAAGTAAGGCGGTGGGTACTTAATAATTAAAAGAAAACCTATATAATGGAGGTAAGGTGAAGTAAGAAGGTGGGTACTTAATAATTAAAGGAAACTTATATGATGGAAGTAAGGTGAAGCAAGGAGATGGGTACTTAATAATTAAGGACTGTATCATAAAAACTTATCTAGAGAACGTGGAGCGAGTGAAGTGACTCAAGGATTATAATTCAAACAAATGCAAACAACTTAGGAAAACTCTTTTCTCGTGATTTTCGCTTGTCTTCTTCTCAATATGCATATTTATGATTACATTACTAAGAATCAGTCTTGCATAATTTCAAAGCCTTTGATGCAATCTTTGTTGCATTTGAAAAGTGCATGAACGAATAGAAAAAATGCAAAGGAAACTGATGCAACTCATGTTAGATACATATGTAACAGAAAAATATTTAATTAAATAAAAATCGGGCCAGTGCAAGTTTTGTTCTTGCATATTTTTCTGTGTAAAAAATTTATAAATTTTACATTAAGTATCGAGTGGAGAGAGCCAAGTACCAAACAGATGAATCACTTGTTGCCCCAAAGTTGCAGTTGAAAAATATTTATCTCATACGGGAAATCAAATTAACAGAATTGTAGTTTTTTTTCTCATAATTGTAGTTTTTTTCTCATAATTGTAGTGAATGAGTGAGGGTTAGTAATTTTTTTTTCTTGCTAAAATGGTTCATTATTGAGTCCAATCCCCATTTTAAGTCTTAAATCATATTCTTACTTTAGAACTTCTAACTCAAAATGGCCGTTTTCTAAAAGTCGTCATTTTAAGCTCTGGTAGTAATAGATTTGGTTAATCTAGGCCTACGGCACTGATAAAACTTAGAAGTTATTATTTTTATCACTTATGTACATGAAAAACTTTTTTGAGCCATCCTTAACGAATTTATACATCAAAATTAAATTCGGTTTCCGTTATACAGGGTGTAACAAGTTTTGGAGTTGAACTCCTCTGGCTCCGCCCCTAATTATTTTTTTGAAAAAATAAAAATGGTAATATTCATTATTTTATTCACACTTGTATTCTTCAAAAAAATATTTGTACCATTACATTTTAATTTCCCGAGAAATCGACACTTTGTGTAAAAAAAAAAAAACACTTCCAGGATTCGAACCTGTATATACTGATATTACCATTCGAATGGCCATGCGCCCTTTTCTATCCCCAGAAACAAACGGAATTCGAAAATTCCAAGCGGTTCCAAAGTTATGGGCACCGGGCAGGACTTCTGAGACATACTGTATATATTATTATTATATAAGTTTCCGTACAAAAAAAACACGTTGATTTTTTTTAAAAAAAAAAAAAAATTACTTTTTGGTTTTTATAGTTTTCGGGGTTGATCTATGAAAAATCATTATTGATAATGAACCTTTGGAATCGACCAAGAAGAAGAAAAAAAAAAACATGGAGACATGGAGTAATACGAGATCATCACCTGTGCATTGTTGCAACCCTCATTGCATTTGACTTGGCGGGCGGAGCGCTACCATGCTCCTCAAAACTTAGTTTCCTTCTCTTCCACTGTACTTAGCGTTATAACTAATATTAGCGTTATAACTAGCGTTATAACTTAGTTTAAGACAGAAAAAAATGAAACCAAATAACTAGAAGAGATAAAACCAATAAAGAAACTACAACAAGAACACATGAAAAGAGAAGATAAAATAGAAAAGAAGAAATAAAAACTACAAGCAAAGGTTTTAGGGGTCTAATATCAAAACGTAACGTTTGGAAATCACAAAGGTTTCATAAATGCCCATAAAAGGTACCACTATATCCCAGTTACATATCCTTAGAATCTTGTATGAATGTTAATTTTGGACAACGACTCTCTTCTGTAGGTCACGGAAGACCTCAGCCAAAGATCAGCATGTAACCCCTAACCCAACTTGCATAAAGCAAATAGTTCTGGTATATTATTTTCAATAATGAACCATTTGAATAAACCGCAAAAAAATCCCAGAACCTTAAAATTTGATATTTTAGTTTTAAGATATTATGTAGAATCCAAAAATCTTATTATCATTTGTTCGTTATGAGTCGTACTTTTGCGTTAATAGAATTTGATGAAATTGGGTATGTAAGTCACATTGAGTTCTAGTTGTGCCACGATTTTTTTCATCACTGTCAGTCACAATTATAGGGTTCCATACTAAAATAGCAGTATTTTATCCTGTATGTAAGTGGGGGGGGGGCAATAAACCATATTTCATAAAAATTGGTCAACGCTGAATGGCAAAAATGCCTCTCACGCCGACCGATGAACGAATTTTTTTTATTCGATTTTTAGATTGAAACCGAAATTTTTTTTGAAGCCAGTAAAAGTGTAAACGAAATCTGCTAAATTGGGAGAGTTTTTGTTAAGAAAATTGGCGTTTGGCGCTAAAAGCCTTTGCGACTAATAGTCAATAAATAAATACCGGGAGCCTTCGTCGATACTGAAGTGTTCGCAAAAGTGAAATAAAGGAAATGAATGAGATACTTACTATGACGGGGAGAGGCTTGATCCTGAACAACTGTGAGCGAGAACAGAAAGACAAACAACGCAAAGTGTCAGAAATAATTGATAAATAATTAACGCAACCAAACAAGACAGTCATAAAAAACAAATATTATGAACTTTATTTTTCGATCGCCTCAATTCCCATCAACACAGCCATAATTTTAAAATCATTTTGACAAAGAAAGCACCGAAAATGAATCATCCAAGAATCTTAGCGTATGAAATTTGCTTCTCAAAAACAAATTCCCTCAAAATAAGAAATTTCCGCTCGGATTTTGTGTTTTAAGGGAGCACATTTTTCCACGCCTATTTGGGACGACGTTTGCATCCCCGATTCTACCATCTGATCAATTCTTCTCTTTCGTTTTTTCTACCTTCTGATCAATTCTTCTCTTTCGTTCTTTCTACCATCTGTTCAATTCTTCTCTTTCATTCTTTCTACCATCTGTTCAATTCTTCTCTTTCATTCTTTCTACCATCTGTTCAATTCTTCTCTTTCATTTTTTCTACCATCTGTTCAATTCTTCTCTTTCATTTTTTCTACCATCTGTTCAATTCTTCTCTTTCGTTCTTTCTACCTTCTGTTCAATTCTTCTCTTTCGTTCTTTCTACCTTCTGTTCAATTCTTCTCTTTCGTTCTTTCTACCTTCTGTTCAATTCTTCTCTTTCGTTCTTTCTACCTTCTGTTCAATTCTTCTCTTTCGTTCTTTCTACCTTCTGTTCAATTCTTCTCTTTCGTTCTTTCTACCTTCTGTTCAATTCTTCTCTTTCGTTCTTTCTACCTTCTGTTCAATTCTTCTCTTTCGTTCTTTCTACCTTCTGTTCAATTCTTCTCTTTCGTTCTTTCTACCTTCTGTTCAATTCTTCTCTTTCGTTCTTTCTACCTTCTGTTCAATTCTTCTCTTTCGTTCTTTCTACCTTCTGTTCAATTCTTCTCTTTCGTTCTTTCTACCTTCTGTTCAATTCTTCTCTTTCGTTCTTTCTACCTTCTGTTCAATTCTTCTCTTTCGTTCTTTCTACCTTCTGTTCAATTCTTCTCTTTCGTTCTTTCTACCTTCTGTTCAATTCTTCTCTTTCGTTCTTTCTACCTTCTGTTCAATTCTTCTCTTTCGTTCTTTCTACCTTCTGTTCAATTCTTCTCTTTCGTTCTTTCTACCTTCTGTTCAATTCTTCTCTTTCGTTCTTTCTACCTTCTGTTCAATTCTTCTCTTTCGTTCTTTCTACCTTCTGTTCAATTCTTCTCTTTCGTTCTTTCTACCTTCTGTTCAATTCTTCTCTTTCGTTCTTTCTACCTTCTGTTTAATTCTTCTCTTTCGTTCTTTCTACCTTCTGTTCAATTCTTCCATTTCGTTTTTTCTACCTTCTGCTCAATTCTTCCCTTTCGTTCTTTCTACCTTCTGTTCAATTCTTCTCTTTCGTTTTTTCTACCTTCTGCTCAATTCTTCCCTTTCGTTCTTTCTACCTTCTGTTCAATTCTTCCCTTTCGTTCTTTCTACCTTCTGTTCAATTCTTCCCTTTCGTATTCTCTCCCAGGTTTCGTCTAACTTGTCCTTCCATGTCAACTTTCTTCTCCCCTCCATTTCTTATTTCTACATGGACCAAAAATTATTTTGGTCTGAAGAATATTCCCTCAAATTGCTTTAACCAATGGGTTCGGACTATAAAAATAAAAATGTTGTACAGGGTGACCCAGGGCCGCCAAAAGAAAATCCGGGCCCGGAATTAAAAAACTATGGCACCTGTACTAAAATGTACAAATGTTTAAGGGCACCTCCAAAACCCCTGACACGGGGGGGGCTACCCCCTTTGGTGGCCCTGGGGTGACCTGTATACAGAGGTGAATGATTAGTAATTCTTAGCAATAACATTGTATTGTACGCCATTTTTCTGAATATATTTTCCCTACCATCCGAGAATATGAATGCTTAGCGATAACATTGTATTGTACGCCATTTTTCTGAATATATTTTTCCGTACTATCCAAGAATATTAATGCTTAGCTATAATATTGTCATGTACGACATCTTTCTGAATATATTTATACGTACCACCCGAGTATGTTAATATTTAGCGATAAGATTGTACTATACGCCCTAAAGCTGAATCCTTATGATTTCTCCCTACGAAATTAATTTTTTTTCCACGTCTTTTAGCTGGGAGGTTTTTCATTATTTTAAAAACTTGCTAAACATCACATCTACATAATAATAAATAATTTTGTTCAAAGGGAATGATGTTTCAATGTTGCTTTTTCGCTCACATTTTTTTTTTTTAAAAAAAAAAGTTTCCGACCCAAAAACATAATGTGCTTTATAGAGTTTACCCGACGAAAAATAAAATATTAAAGAAAGAAATGCGATGCATTCATCTACTGGGTGGTCAATATACAAAATTACGTATGAAGATTGATAAGTACTTGGGTCTGAAAGTACATGGGAGGGTTTTAGAGGAAATAACACCATAAAAGTTTTTTAAACTGATTCATTCATTATTTTTTATTTGAATTTGAATGTGAACATGAATAGAACAGAAAATGAGAAAATTTTGTTTAATATTTTAACTCATACGGCGGAAGGACGTTGCAACCCTAGCGCTGGTGTAATAGGAAGATGTGGAGTCGGCTTGTGTGCAACCCTAGCGCTAGTGTAATAGGAAGATGTGGAGTCGGCTTGTGTGCACATCCATATCGTTATCGTTCATGTAAAATTGGACAAAACGACAAAATAATAATTTTGTCGTTGTTTGGTGACGTTGTTCTGCACAGTCTTAAGGAGAATCCATCCTACACAGTGACCGTGATCTTACAGTGATTTTAATAACACCCGTCAGTGTATTCTCTGTAATTTAGATATTTTCGTGTCAAATCACTATGAAGATCATGGTACGGCGTCGGAGATTGCTGTCACTGACATTTTCACTGTGCAATGTGAATGCTCCTTTAATCTCTATTTCTCTCTAGCGCACTCTAGCGACTGTTCACATGTAACTGCATGAGTTTTAACACTTTCGTTACAGAGTGTTTGGTGTATTTTGAAATTTTCATACAAAAAGAACAATTACAATCGGTTAGGATCTCAATAATCTTGTTTGTTCTTTTTGAACAGCAAGCTATGCCTACTCGCTTGAAGATATTTTTGTTTGTTCCCTAAACATAGAACTAAAAAAATGGTTCCGTCAAAAAAGAAGAAGATGTTTTAGCTAGAAGGGAAAAGTATTGAGGATTAAGACCTTTTCGAGGTTTTTTTTGTCTAAAAATTCCCAATCGGAAATTGAAAGTGCAAATACTCTCTAGACACGTTGATTTTCACTTCCTGAATTGACTTATATCATAAAATTTATCTCCGTGACTTATGAAGTGGTTCCATGTATTGTTTCAAGTTTACCCAAACATGAGAAAATAGAAATATTATTGATCGAAAAAAGGGAGGTCTAGTTTTAACTTCACTGTTCATATTAGTAATATCCCAGCAAACTAATATCACTGTAATATCCTTGACAACGAGATATGTTCCTGTACAGAAAATGATGAAGTTGGCTTATTGTACCAAAATCCAAGATAATTCTCCAACCCTTGGTTCGATTCTCGTCAAAATTGGTATGGACATTTATAATGTTCATGAAATTTGCTGATTCTTTAGGTTCTATTAAGCCAGCGGAGGCCTCATGTTGGCCATTATACCTGAATGAGGTGACGGAACTCAAATACACACACGGATTAATTAATGGCTGAAGCTTTGTGGACCTGAAAAAGTTTTTTGTCATTGAAAACTCGACATCAAAATTTCAATCCATTACAATAATACTGGGTTCCAATGGCTGAAACTCGAGATTTGGGCTTTGGGGATCCCATGGAAACTAGACATCGAAAATTTCAGCCCATTACACACCATTATTTTTGGCAACGTTTTTATTACTCCCTTATTTAGGATACCAATCTCTAAACGACAACGGCGACAAATTTTGTTCCATTTATACAACATTCCTGCACAAAATAGAAGCTTTTTTTCGCCAAAGTTATTTTTCCTTTTTCTCTTGTACACAACTTAGTTTTCTACAACGTACCTAAAAAATTCTTTTCAAACACTTTTGTCCCCTCTTTTTCTTTAAGGAAATTATTTTTTCTTACAAGAAAATTGTTTGGCCAACTTTTTAATCAAACTTCAATACTTGTTTAGAAGAATTTTATAAAAGAACGGAGACACATGAAATTTTCTGAGCCTGCTGTGATGTCTCAAGGTACTCATAGGGAACACGTGTGTAATCTTATAATTTAAACATTTAAGCCTATCCACACTACATTGAATATGTGGGTTATTGATTTATCACTTCCAACTTGACTCCTTGTACGTAGATGAGAAGGAAGGATGCACAAATAAAAGTTTTGAAGGAAATTTGTTCAATCATCAATATCTAGTTCAACGTGTGTCACTGCGGATACCAGATCCAAAGATATTATATTCAAAGTCCGCAATTGTACTATAATAAAAGCCATGTCCCTCTACAACAGTATGTAGGGGAAGTCGGAAAATTCTAAGACGGGAGGACTCCCAAAAGCATCAGTAATTGCTGCGTTTGTGACTGAATCTCGCCAGAACAAATTTAATTTAGTGCAAGCGCTATAATTATTTTTTTTTTTTAAAAAAAAAAAATGCTGCGATCTCTCATTTCACTCGTATGGACAACGCATGTACAATTGTACAACTATCCAGGACTAAAGGGGGAAGACCAAGACATAATTGGAGGTGAAAGTAAAAATCTGACAGAAGAAGATGTTCTTAACCGAAGAATTCACAACTTGGGTATAAGACGGTAGCTAATACAGGACAAAGCAAAGGATAACATATATGATAAGACATTTTGGAATATCGGACAGTAACTGTCTTTTTCTTAGTTCTGATGATATTCCTACAGTGCGGAAGCTTATATTTGATGGGAATAATAAGGTGAAGCAAATTTAAAAGGGATCCACTCACATCACATTTTCGTTATCTATTGCCGTTTAGCCTGTGGGAGGCTATTTAAAATAAAATGAATTTACCGATATACCCTCATGCCAGACACACAATTTATGTACATGAAATATTATGTTGCCATGTTGACCAGACATTGCCCTGTGGACAAACATGAATTTTCAGTACAGCGTAGGTATAAATTACGAAACGTCTGTTACAGACTCTGCGGAGAACATTATTAGTTTTCGGGCAAAAAATAAAAGTCTATGAAAGGAAGCTCTGCTAATAGTTTCAGACAAGTTTAATGTATAAACGTCCTTGTTGATTTAGAAAACTTTTTGAAAAGCCAAGAAATTCAATTTGCTGAGCAATTCATAAGATTTCTCAACAATTTTCATTAAACAATGATGTATTGTTACTCGGATCATGACATCATGGTGTTTGGATGATTGACTGTTAACATGGAAGAATACGAATGTTAAGAAGGAAGCTCCAAACATGCAAAAGTTAGAAAGTCCTCTCAATTGAAATTTCAACTTTACTTTTGTTCTTTAGACATCTAGGAGAAAAAATGATTCCGTGTTAGCTTGAAGTCAGTTTTTTGTGTTCGAAAAAACACGGTTCCTTCAATTTTGATATTACATAATTTTCATTCCAATTCTAATGTGAAGAATCTACATTTCTAAGGGGTTATCAATCAATAACAAAATTGAAATGAAGATCTTCTTACTATAATTATTTATATGTTTAAATTATTTATCTTATGACCTCAGGTTTATGCTACTAATAGACCGCCACAAACACATTGTTCCAAGAACCAGTAACTTTCATAAACGTAAAATGAATTTACATACCGAGTTTCAATAAAATCAGACAAGGCGTTCGAGAGATACCGTGCATCGAACATAACTTTCATAAACGTATAATGAATTTACATACCGAGTTTCAATAAAATCAGACAAGGTGTTCGAGAGATACCGTGCATCGAACATAACTTTCATAAACGTATAATGAATTTACATACCGAGTTTCAATAAAATCAGACAAGGCGTTCGAGAGATACCGTGCATCGAACATAACTTTCATAAACGTATAATGAATTTACTTAGCGAGTTTGAATAAAATCAGACAAGGCGTTCGAGAGATACCGTGCATCGAACATAACTTTCAAAAACGTAAAATGAATTTACATACCGAGTTTCAATAAAATCAGACAAAGCGTTCGAGAGATACCGTGCATCAAACAGACAGACATTAGACTAGACACTACTTCGTTCGGTCAACAACAATTCATGGTTCATTTTCATCGTTCCAGTAATTTATTTGTCTTCACATGTTTGCATGGGAAGAAAAAGTGATCAGATAATTATTTTTTTAAATTTGTCTTTTAATTAATTGTCGGTCCATCCCTCCCATCATTCTTCTATAAACTTGATCAATTACATTATTAATTTGTTTTTATCCGTTTATTGCTGGGCGTTACTTTCGACATAATGTCTTTACAAAGTACCTTATCTTCTCTTTCACTTCCTGTCGTTTCTAGTAGGGAATGAAAAACGACCTATTTCATCTCATCTACAGAAGGTATGGAACTTTTATATTTTTGTATTAAAAGTTGAAAATTTCCACCCCCAGTTTGTAGTGTGGTCATCAAGGAATTCCGTGTCTGTTTGTCGGTCAGACTCTATGGAATATATATATATATATATATATATTCCATAGAGTCTAGTCTGGGAGCTATATATATATATATATAGCTCCCAGACTAGATCAAACTATCAAAGCAAAACTAGAAGTACTTGGACAAACAGGACAATACTGGACAAACAGGACGGTATAAACGTATATACAGGACATGAAAGGGTTAAGAGATCTTTGTTATTGGAATGATCTCTGTCGGCTCTAAGACATTTTTTTTTAAATTTCATGTGAAAATACTGAACTGCTTTTTTTTAAAAGGGATTTACATTTTAAGGAGCTTTTTGGACCCCTGACAAAGATAAGCCCACTTGAGCCCATTTATTTTAGTTAAAATATTTCCATAATTACTGATTTTAAATTTCATCAAAATTGGTTGTGTGGTTTGGATTTTAGAGATTCGGAAAAAGCTGTTCGGGGCGCTAGGGGCACCCTTGGGGGCGATATCGATAAAAAGAAAAATATGGATCGGGTTTTTTGCCCAAAGATGACCTGTGCCAAATTTCATCAAAATCGGACCAGCGGTTTGGCTTCCAGAGCTCTGCGCACGATTCCGTACCTACGTCCAACGTGGTATGTGGAATGTTGGAAATATCTGTTTTTGGACCCCAAATATTTCCAAACTTCAAAATGCCTGGGTCATTTTGAAAATGTGTGAAAATATGTGCCCAAAAGCAATAGGAAATGATTTATTTGATCTCTATTTTGGGTTTTGGGTTACCATCAAACGATTTTTTTAGGACAAATAGTGTCCAAATTTTCTGCACAATTACAATACTTTATCTTTTATAGGAAGAAAAAGTAAAAACAAAAGTACTTCCATACAAAACCCACATCAGCTATTGTACTGATCTTCAATAAACTGAATCGCAATGAGAAGAATTTTTTCAATACAGAACACAGTCGTACCTGACAAAGAATATAGAATCCAAAAAACTCAGAGACTTGTCTCTTTAATAATAAAACGGTTTAGACAGTTATTTTTTGGTTCGGAAGCGACTACAAGCTCTGAGCGTCACTGAAAAACGCTTACGTAATGGAGGTTCCATTACCCTACATACATTTGGATCAGTCGCTCGTAAAAGCATGAACACGTGTAGTTCCAAATGATGATGACCAGGGCAATGTATGTATATGTATGTAACTAACTTTTTTAAGGATTACAAAGCATCCGAAGATTTTTTTCAAATATATATATATTTTTTTTCTGACAGAGGTAGCCTGTCAAACAGCATCATAAACACACCATGGGCATGTGGAACGGAGGGTTCAACCCTGTTATTTGCTCACGAACGTTAAAAACATTATTTTTATCTCTCTTTTTTTTTTTTTTTTTGGCATTTTCTAATTTATTTATTCTTTGACCATGTCTCATTTTTTTCCTTTTTCCCCAAAAAGTAAGTTTACTGATTCATGTTCCCTGAGTGTACTTAGACTCTTCTATCTCTGCAAGCAATATTTTATATTTCTTGTCCATTCTTCACCTCTTCTACTCTATTTATCTTATTTGTGTTTCCTTCACTCGCTTGTTATCTTTCTGCCTCTCACATCCCGTCACATTTTTATCCTCTATATTTATAATGAGCTATGTTTTGTCACATTTTGTTTTGTACGTATTGAATGTCGAAGGGTTTGGTTGTTGTTATTGAGAGGTTTTCAGAGTTTTTGATGCAGTACGTATTGGGAAAAAATTACTAGACTAATTAGAAGCACGTGGAGCGCATCATGAACGCTAAGATTTGTTCAGTAGGTTAGATAAAATGGGAAATATTTCATGAAATTCAATATTTAACCGGACGAAGCAGAACCAAACGTTAGCCGACGCAAAATTAGTTCTGTGTGGCGGGCGAAAAGATGACTGGACAGTAAATCCTATAGTTTTTGATAACGTTAATTTCCCATGGAATGAAAAATTTGCAAAATAGTGGAACACAAAATCACTGGCGGCGTTCCGAAATCTAAAAAACCTTAGTTATGTATTTATATTCCTATATTTACAAAATAAAAGTATTGTAATGGACAGAAATTTTTGATGTAGAATTTTCAATGTCAAAATATTTTTTGAGGTTCTCACAGCCCAAATCTCAGCTATTGTTCCGCGTGTATGGATCTCAGGAGCAGTAAGTACTAGTCTTCAAACTTGTATGTATAACATTTTTGTGCCAAGGACGGAGCACCGAAATTTTGGTTGAAATACAGTCGAGTGTTGGCGCTTTTTAACGGTTTTCGCGAATCTTGCCTAAAATGAGGGCGGTAGGAGGTTATGTTATATTTTTTGATCAATTAATTATGCATTATGCATATATAGACCAATAGCTAAAACTTGAGATTGAAAACTCGACATCGATGTTTACACCAGATATTTTTGGGAATATGTCCCCATTACCAAGTTTGAATGGGCTCACATGATAAATTTACTTATATGCGTTTTAACGAACAGCATCATTATTTTCAAAATGACCCAGATAATCTCTATACGTATATGAATGAGTTCTCTCAGAGAAGGATTTCATCTCCGGAGATTACCACTGAAGAAAGAGAGTTATAAAAAAATTGCCAACAATACGAGTAGATGAATAATGAGGGAAAGAAGAATAAATAGATAATAAAAAATCCAATGGCATAAAAGTAATAAAAATAAATGCTTGCGGAGAAAAAAAAAATATAAAAATCGGTTCAATCGATTTTCATGAGATGTACACGGCAACAATGTGCTTTTTATTTGTTTTTATTCATATTTCATATCTATGAGGCGCTGTTTGTAGCAGGGTTTTATAAAATGACAGCTATTGCTTTTGTTTCTCAAGAGTATCCTGCTGATCCTTCTTAAACTGTCACGTCAAAGAGATAAACGAATTAAACTCGTAAAGCATTAATGACCACCAGTATTGAAGGAACTTGCTTCCTATATCACTCTATGCATAAAGGAAGGTCAAATAAAAATCCAACAAACCATTTTCGGGTCAGCCTATAATCATCTCAAAATAATGTATCATTTCGATACATCGCTACGTGAAAGAAAGACAATCAGACAAACTAACATTTAATAAAACACACTTTCAAATTTACAATAGTAGTACAAATGGCACACAACTAGTCAAAATTCAAAGAGAAGGGTAGTTTTGCAAATACACCAACGAAATATGGTAATCATGGCACATCCACTAACGAATATTTTAAATGCTACGCTTCAATAAAGTGGCAAGAAAATGATAAGTATGGCACATCGACTAACGAATATTTTAAATGTTACGACTTCAAGAAAATGGTAAGTATGGCACATCGACTAACGAATATTTTAAATGTTACGACTTCAATAAAGTGGCAAGAAAATGGTAAATATGGCACATCGACTAACGAATATTTTAAATGTTACGACTTCAATAAAGTGGCAAGAAAATGGTAAGTATGGCACATCCACTAACGAATATTTTAAATGTTACGACTTTAATAAAGTGGCAAGAAAATGGTAAGTATGGCACATCGACTGAGGAATATTTTAAATGTTACGACTTCGATAAAGTGGCAAGAGAATCGTAAGTATGGCACATCCACTAACGAATATTTTAAATGCCACGACTTCGATAAAGTGACAAGAAAATGGTAAGTATGGCACATCCACTAACGAATATTTTAAATGCCACAACTTCGATAAAGTGGCAAGAAAATCTTAAGTATGGCACATCCACCAACGAATATTTTAAACGACTTCGATAAAGTGACAAGAAAATGGCACATCCACTAACGAATATTTTAAACGACTTCGATAAAGTGGCAAGAAAATCGCAAGTATGGCACATCCACTAACGAATATTTTAAACTTCGGAAAAGTGGCAGGAAGATGGTAAACATGACGATTTTGAAAACTGGCTTCATTGAATAGACTAAAATAAAAGTTTGTAAAAAAAGATTCTAAATGGCTCTATATTTTCGAAACCTATTAGTGATTCTTTGGAATTGGACATGGCAAGTTAAATAGATGAAATTCCCAATCTACGACAAAACATCCATATAAACTTTCATTACCTCAATCTGACACAGCCTTGCACAAATGAAATCTGACATGAAATGATGGTGTATTGTGCAATAAAAATTATATGAATGTTTTGGTGATAAAAATGTGTGACAGATTGAAGTAATCAAAATGATATAAAGATTTTGGTGCAAACTAGAGGTGAGTTTAATGATTTATGAAAGGCTTCAAGTTTGATGAAAATAAACTTTTGGAAATTTTCATCAGTCGCAATTTTGAAACGGTGATACATAGACACCAAATTAAATTCAGGTGCGTTCCATGAAAACAGATGTTTTATGACTCAAATTAGAGGTGGTATTACATTCTATGAATATGATTCGCTAAATATAAAGTTCCAAGCAAGGACAATTTGGTTTTAAATGAAATGTTTAATACACCCACTATTCTCATAATGTCTTGAATTTATTTATTTTCGAGTAACGTCTCTTTAAAATCTATTGGTCATTCGAGACGGCGGTTTCACTCTACATTCGCTGGAAACTTACAAACAGCTACCCACATTGACCTCACGAAAAAATAGTCAGCATCATGAGGGCGCGACCTACGTGGACACCCACTTTGATAAACTTTTTGTCATTTAGCGTTGACCGATTTGGATGAAATTTGGTATGTTGGTCCGATTTTGGGGCTAATTGTGCCCCGAAAGTTTGGTTGCAATCAAATGTACCGTTGGTGGATTTTTCCGCTTTTTGGCGGTTTTCACTTATCCTATCTAAAAGAGAATGGTAAGAGCCAAAGAAATTTGGTATGTATGTCAAATTTAGGGTCTAATTATACCCCAGAACTTTGGGAAAATAATAAACCCATGTGTCACATTGGCCGAAGTTTTTTTAGAGACTATTTCTTGTCATAAGTCATAAATGAATGCATTCAAGATTTTTTTGTCAGTTTAATACAGAGAGATTCTGTCTTTCAAACAATGGGCGCCTATATTGTTGTCCTCCATAAAAATCAGAAAAGCGTCTCCGTAGCAAACTATGTTAACTGAACATTCTCCTTTTCCAACGTTGCTGCTGGCTGAATTCAATTGGAATACATTCCTTTATGGCAAGAAAAATCTTTCCCTGCTGTTTGCTCAGCCATTTTTAATGTTCCAATTCATTGCATATAAAAGATGCTATTTCAACATTTCTAATGTTATACTTTGGACTTTAATTCCTGAGGTACATCGATGCAGTTTTATTATTTTAATAAATTCACAGTTGTGTTGTAAAACAGGACCAAGCAAAATGTTTTAATGTAGTTTCTCTTATTTTTGGCCTGTGCTTTGACGAGGTGAAATCCAATTGGGAGATAGCGGGTTTATACTGTTAAAATATCTGGGTTATAAGATACATAAAGTACTATATCTCACCTATAAAAATTATCAAGAAGTTACTTAGAATACACTAGTTTCAAACTGAGTACATCATTGGAGCTAGTGAGATAAAATCTGATGATGTACTCAGGGGAGTATGAAACTAGTGAGCTGTATTTAACATCGTTATAATTTTTATATACAAATGGAGTATTTTAGCTGTCTTAGTATGATATTACTTAACATAGTATCTCAATTCAACCAAATGTAATATCTGTGTCACTTGACTTAATTTTCTTAGCATTAAGAATTTTGTTTTGAACTTCAAGCGAGAAGTTATGGTTCAATTCGAAGGGGGAAGATAATAGGGGTTTGTGAAACCAGTTTAAGTAGAAGTAAGTGAATGTTAAAGACATTCACTTACTTTTTCATTTAAGTGAATGTTAAAGTACAACCTGAAACTTTTTTTTTTTCGAATGTCCCCAATACTCACCACTGAGATCTCAGTTCTTGAGTACAAGTCTCAGGGACATAGTGTCATTGCTAAGTATCAGCAATAAAGAAGAAACAAAAAAATTGTATTATTATGTAGCCGGAGCGGTCAAGCTTGAGGAATGAATGAACAATGAATCTATAATGTGATTTTAATGAACAACATGAAGAAGAGTGATTATAATGTCTAATTGTGAGTATAAGTGTAATTGAAGTAGAGTGACTGTACAGACATATTGTGATTGTAATGAAGAACAGGGAATGAACTGTGAAATAGTGATTGTAATGAAGGACGGTGTGTGTAATGAAGAAGAGTGACTGTTATGAAGAATAGTGATTGTAATGTGGAATAGTGATTGTAATGTGGAATATTGATTGTAATGTGGAGTAGTGATTGTAATGAGGAATAGTGTTTATGTGAAACAGTGATGGTAAATACGAGTGATTTCATTTAATAAAAGGCAAATATTATTATTAGTTTTTAGTAAGTAATTTATAGTTGTAACAAGAATTTTATAATTTTAAATACAAATATATTCTATTCTATTACTTCTTCATTTAGTGGTTCTTTTGAAAGGCACCATCTTGAACGGTTGCAGTAACTCATTCCCTCTTTTCCTTTGCCTTTCTCTTCAATACATCAGATGATTTTACTTGAAGTCGCTCATTAATATAATTTGATGTATGTTTGCAAAGGAGGATGCCTTTTTCCTTCTAGCAAGTATTCTATTCCTAATAATCCCGCGTGTGTCAATGCATGCCCCATGAGAATAATACTTCTTTATTAATAAACTCCATTTTTCAACAGTTCTTCGAATTATTTTCTCTTACGTTACAAGATTCTTCAATTTGATCTTCAAAAAAAAATTCCAGCACCATATTGCAAACGTTGAGGTTATCTTTTTTTCATATGCTCGGTCTATGCCCCGCTTCCATACACCCCAACATTCCGCTCATAACTGTGTTGCAACAATCTTTTCTCTCTTGTTCACTTCCACATTCCAACCAGACTTTTATTTTTGTTAAAGGTACATTTTAATACAATTTTATTCCGTCTCGTCGCTCAGAGCAATATTTCCTTCTTTCCTTCGTCTCGTCGCTCATAGCAATACTTCCTTCTTTCCTGGTCGCTCAAAGCAATACTTCCTTCTTTCCTCCGTCTCGTCGCTCAGAGTAATACTTCCTTCTTTCCTCAGTCTCATCGCTCACAACAATACTTCCTTCTTTCCTCCGTCTCGTCGCCCAGAGTAATACTTCCTTCTTTCCACCGTCTCGTCGCTCAGAGAAATACTTCGTCGTTATTGATAGCCAGTTGTGTTATAACGCATTGTTTTGAATAGATATTCGATATTATTGATGTCTTATTTCATATTTCTTCAAAACGAACCAATTCCAAATATTTTTTGGAAAGTCACCCCCAATTTAGGTTTCGGAATGTTCTCAGCTACGTTAGTGCAATATGTTAATTAACACTACAAAAGATTAACAGGTAGGTACACTAAAGCAACACATTTTGAATTTTCTTTTCAGAAGTCTGATGTTGCTTGTTAAAGCTAAATATACACGGTAAGCATTTTTCATTATTATGCCAGATTTCATGGGACGTGTCTTTCATCGCCTTCTCCCAAGATTTTTCTATTGTTTAAATTTCATTTACCATCCATACAATATTACTATAAAATGCTGAAATTGTTACAGACGCTAAAATTTTTACATCTAGAGGGGGTATAAGTATCTTGAAGCTTAATGCTGATATAATGTTTATAAAAAAAATAAATGGTACGGAACACCGAACTTTGAAAAAAGAATTAGCACTCAGCTCTAGTATCTAGCACAATGAGGAAATTACAGCGAAAAGTTATAATGTTCAAGGGAAGCTGAAAACGGCATCATCGGAATCACCAACTTCTGAGGGCTAAACTTTGCAGATACAGACTACATCCTCTATCTTTACAGCTCGTTTGAGTTCTTTGATAGAAGGACAGTTCTATTTATCTTGCAGAAACAGGCCCAAAGCGTTCATCCGGTTCATAAACTCAGTGTACTCAGGAACTGATATCCCATTGTTTGTTTTTTTCATTTTCAATATTGATGAATGTAGAATTATTGCTTAAGCGCTGGCCACGTAAATTTGACGTAGGTTTAATCGTCAATTCAGGCTGGATCTTTGATTTCAGTATTGAACCACATGAAAATAGAACTCCAAGTAAATACTTTCCTTGGACATCAAACTTGCCTAGCAGCCAGCTTCCACTACACAGATAATTCTTGTCTTTCTTAATTTTTGGTACACAATTCTAAATGATTCTACGATACCCAAGTGTTTTTACTAAATCACCTTCTAAATTTTTGTTAAAGATATTGTTAACGCCACTGCGCGCAACATGCACTGGTTTGTAGTTATCGGTCCAAACGCTTCGATTGGCTCAACCTTGCCTCCATTACTATCTTTTCCTCACCTACAAATTTTATTAGTTCCGAAATACCTACCGCCCACAATGCAGTCTACTAATCTAAAATAGTAATTTTAATACGTCGCGTCGTTCAAAAATGAATTTGAAATGTGCATCTGGCCAGCCATCAAAGAAGATATCAAAAAGCGGCAAATAAAATTATTCCATTTTTCCCACAGATAGTAATGCCGGTACACAAAAAAGATATCTTTAGGGAACGGAATCCGAAATACATGTATGTGACTGACAGTAAAATTAACTAAGATCGGTAACCGATTATTAGCAAATGCACCATATACGATGGGTGAACAGATATTTTTTAATAAATATTTGAATTATATGTATGTACCTTTTTCGAAATGTAAAATATCAAATTTTGAAGGACTGTATTTTTTTGTGGTCGATTCCATAGGTTTATTAATGAAAATATTAAAACAAAATGAAAATATTTGGCCGTCTCACTTCATTCATACTTCATTTTCTTTATATTGGGGGAGAGAGAACAGATAAAATAAAAAAGGAATTCAAAGTAGGCCCTTTGCTGACTAGACGGTCTGGAAACATCATGCAGCAAGAAATTTTCCAACAGAAACGCTGATGAATAGAAAATGTTAAATAATATACTCATTTTTATAGTCGTTTACAAATGCTGACACAATGGTAAATAACAATCAGTCGACAGCATATTTTCTACTATATTAACTTTGCTCTTTATTATTATTTTTTTCCAGAAAACTTAAAAACGCTTTGCGTAAGCACGAAACTTAATTGTTTAGAAAGCATTTCATGTCACATTATAAGAAATTAGGACTTTATTCTAAAATTGATGCAGAAATTAAATAGGGGTGTAGGAGAAACAAAGTTGCAAACATTTTAAGCAAACGTTCAATGGATTATTTTAAAGGGGTCTAGTCTGTCAATTTTTCTCTCGTTCGGGGGTGACCAATATTCAGGTTATTTGTGAATATTAGTCACTCCCTAACTTCAAGTTTACCGAACTAACAGTAGGAGGAATTACCTGCTTTAATTTCCGAAGGCGCAATTCCTTCCAACCCGATTATGACATACTAACTTCCATAGTGAAAATAGGTCATACTAGAAATTGTGAGATAGTACTTGAGAACTGCATCCTCACTGGCCGAGTCCACCTAATCTGACGGGGTAAAATAATACAGAGAGCAACTCTGTAATATTATTATGTCACTAATGTAATTCTACTAATTATATTTCAAAGATTGACATGTTCCTGGGGCCCATGTCAATTATTAGTAACCAAGATTAGATGTATGATGACAATTAAAAACTTTGGCAGCAAACAAAAACTTCTTTAGAGCTGAAATTTTGTACATCCGATGATTTATTGAATGGAATTAGAAACCATTTTTTTTTATTCTTAAGCGCATTTATTTCTCTTATAATTTCAGAGATTTCTGTTTCCATTGGAGATAGATTTTTTCTTTCATTAGATATGCGGTTTCCGGAATTTTTAAGAATCCACAATATTTTACATGTTTTGCATTAATGACTTTCATGACTTTATAAAGTTTTTCGTTTGAAGAATTATTTTTAATAATTTAATTTTTTGTCTTCTGACTTTTTCAAATGTCAGAAGACGAAATTGAGAGTAGACATTTTTTTTTCCTAAGGCGCATAAGAATAAAAAATTTACATACATTTCCTAAATATGAAATTTTGATTTCATATCTATTTTGAAAAAGTCAGAAGACGAAAATTAAAATATTTAAAATAATCCTTCAAACAAAAAACATTAAAATCTGATATTCCAAGCATTTCAAATTTCTAGTTACAAAAAAGATGTCGACTCATAATTATACATATAACAACTCCGGATACAACGGAAGTAGTGTGATATTCACATCATATATATTTTATTTAGAATAACAATACATAATAATCGTACATAACTCAAAGCTAACTAAAGTTAACTTTAATCTGAAAGTTTGAGCAGAAATAACATTCATGGCTATCCAAATATTTCATGTAGATATCATAAAGGAAATTTGATTAGAAAATTCGGGGAAAATATTTATATGAAACTCTTGCCCAGATGATGGGTACGCAGTACAGGGTGAAGACCATCAACTGGAACCGCAACAGACTCCTTTGTTTAATTGATAAGAAATAATTTCATACTCAAGATCATTTGGATCAGCAGTTAGTAGTAGCGTGAGCTTGCAGTTGTGCGCTGTCACTTTCAAAGTGCGACCGGGGTTAGGAAAGCTAAAATATTCTTTTATTTTGCGTATTGGTTTTTTAATATTATTTATTGATTCGGGATGGTGGAAAGCTGAAAAACTTTTAGTTGCACCACTGCAATGATTAAACTAGTGTAAATTTTCATTCTGTAAGAATGAAAATTTTGACTAAATTGTAAGAAATTTCCAATCAGATGAATTTAAATAACATAAACTGTAAAATTTTTGCACCGTTTTCAGAGGACTGTCCTTTTATAATTCAACTCTGAAAAGCCCATAGACAAACACCATAGAAGGAATATTATGATGCAAAATGTCAAGAAATTCTTGTAAATTCATAACAATTCTTAGTATTGATTCGATTTTTTTATCCAACTGAATGAACCCTCCTTATTTACATTGAAAATACTAACCAAGGAGGGTTACATTGCCCAACGGTATAGATTCTGTAATATGGGCAAAAAAAAAAAAACCCATTTCATTCTCCTATCGATTTTTGATTTTTGTTACAGAAATGAAATCACCTATTTCTCTTTGTTTCAAATTGCCTTCAGCTGTACAAATACGACAGCGTAAGACCATGCTGTCTGTTACAGTTTACAGTCTTAGTCAGGACTTCTTGATTTTCTCTCAGCTGCCTTCTGCAGCTACAATTTGGACCCTAAATTTGACATACCTACTAAATTTGAAGTCTCTGGCTCTTACCATTCTCCTTTTAGACAGCAATACTGAAAACCGCTAAAAAGCGGCAAAAATCGCCGAGGATGTATTCGATTGCACCCAAAAGTGGGGGGCACAATTAGAGCCCAGATGGGACCTATATACCAAATTTAATCCAAATCGGTTAACGCTAAGTGGCAAAAGTGCCCGTCATGGCGTACGGCGGACAAACGGATTTTTTTTTATTCGATTTTTGGATTCTACGTACCTTGAAACGTATAATATCAAATTTTGAGGGAAGGAGTAATTTTTTTTTCCGTGACGATTCCAAAGGTTCATTATTGAAAATAATAAAATAAAAATTCATGCGTTGAATTTTAAGAAAATTGGCTTTGAATATTTCTCATCAAGTCAAAAAATGTTTACAAGTGATACAAGCTCTTCGCAGAGAATAGGTGAATGACGTGCCCGCCCTGAACGATCCAGCAAGTCAACAACCAATGAAAAGACTGAAGGTACCTTCTCTTTCAATGTAGCTTATTATAGAAATCTGAGGTTTTAGTTATTGCTCTCAATTTAGAATCACCCTGAATATTATACTAAAGAATGTTTTTTTTTAAAGAAATTTAATGTACCATTCATTGCTATATTACAGTTCCAATTTGATGGACTTATGTTAAACCACCCACTACAAACTCTGAAAGCCAAGGAGGGAGCTGAGTTTTCAATTTATTCACCCAGTGAAAGTATGTGAACAACATAATTATTTGGGTATGAAAATAAAGACTGGAAAATAAAAAGGGATGAAATGTGAAAGGGGGAGGGATTTTGTAAAACCTGTAACTTTTCATTATTAAAATTACTTACCACGTACCTAACAAAAAACAAAAGTTTCAGGAGACAATGTGTGAATAGGGGAATTGGTTACATTGATTTTACCCGCATTGTTTTTCGCAGGTATATACAACCATAAGGAAACTGCTAAATAAAGAATGGAGGGGGTCCATAAAGAATGAAAATTTGATATATTTCCCGAACAAATGACTAATTCACGTAGGAAACTGTTGTCTTGCTCTTGTATAAGATATTTCTGTGTGTACCTTAAGATGAAAATATTATATAGAAACCATAATATTAAAAATTTGAAAAATTGAGCAATGTGATCAAGTTATAGCCGAATTTCAATGAAAATCGCGACCTAAACAGTAAGAGATTAGTGAGTTGCTGTATGTGTGCCAGCACGGTCTTAAAATATGGCCACAGTTATTTGAGATCAACAAAATGGTCTTTAATGGTTTATTCTTAATAACAAACAGCAAAACTTTCTAGACCACTATTCTTAAATACAAGAAATATAGGTTTAGCTAGTTTTAAATACACCAGTTCCCGTAGGATCACTGAAGTTATACAACGTCCAGCAAGATTTTACTTTAACGGTGACCACGTAGATTCTCGCCCTTGTTATGCTGGTGATATTCCCGGCCAATCCAGACTTAAGGAGATTATTTGGTTAGCTGGTTTGTAAGTTTCTTACGAGTGGAGAGTAAATCCCACGTCTCGAATTAACAATATACGTTAAAGAGACGTCAAGTAAAAAAACAGATATTTTTATGGACTTGTACACAACAAAAAGAGAGTAACTTGAGGATATAGATTCTTCGAAGACAGAAGACAATCTTCTTTGTACAGCATAGTTGTGAGAGAAAGAAAACAGAACTGGCTTGGATAAAGCGCTCCGCAGAAGATAATGCAGCCTTTGGGCAAAGCTTATTATTTGTACGAAAAATAAGATTCACAAAACATATGGGGGGGAGAGGTATCAATGGTAACAGGATGGTGCAAAATTTTAAATTTAAAGAGGAACCGGTATTCGAGCTCTGCATAAAATTAGGCAGTTAAATTAAAGAACGTCAAAGTGCCGCTATATTGTAACTTCAAACAATATATAGATAGCTATATAAAAAATGCGTTTTTTTAAAGTACTCCCCTCATTTCCCGCCTAAAAATGTTGGTACACCGAATGTATGTTCACAGTATCAGAAATATAGCATTTTTTGTTTGATTGTGAGAGGCATAAAAGTTGGCAGTGTTTTGCTTGTATTGGCGATTTTCTGCTGTCGAGAAAATGGATTGAAGAATATATATCAAATTATGTAAAAAAATGGAATTGAGTTCTCAAAAACACTTGAAAAGTTGAAAGTAGCAATCGGTGATTGTACTCTAAGTCAAAAAATTTGGAACAAGTGATACAAGCTCGTCACAGAAGGTCCAGAATAGGTGAGTGACGTGATCGCCCTGGACGGCATAACCAATACAAAGCCTGAACAAGCGAAGAAAATTGTTATAGAGAATAAAGTTTCTTATTAGTATAGAAAAGTTGCTGAGTATGTCGGCATATCGGTTGGCTAATGCCATGCAATTTCTTCGAATATTTTGGGTCTAAATCGTGCGAGAGCGAAATTCGTTCCAAAATCACTGAATTTTGAGCAAAGAAACCGTCGCATGACCCTACTCACTCGTCAATGCTTGTTCGTAATTTTTTGGCCAAAAACAACATTCTTATCAGCAGTGGCGGATTTGCCGTACAAGCAACATGGCCTAGGGCGTCAAAATGGAAAAAAATATGGAAAAAAAAATATTTTTTAGATTTGGCTGCAATGAAAATAGTGTCTAATATATACATTTTTCTCACTTTTTACACGATTGAAATTCAGAAAGATACTGTACAGTTTGCATTATACATAGCAAACTCAAAATGCCGTAAAGCTTTCACATCAGGGGCGTACACAGGATTTTTTTTCGGGGGGGGGGGGGGTGGGCAAAAGGTACCTATACCATAACAGCATCGTGGCGTTGAACCCATCTAGTTTCACAGAGAGATAATGTAAACAATGTGAGAGCCAACGATCATACCACGTTGAATATACCAGTTCCCGTCAGATCATGGAAGTTAAACAACGTCAGGCGTGGTCAGTACTTGGATGGGTGACCGCTTGGGAACACCACGTATCGTTGGCCTGGTAGCTGTTATAGGCGCCCGGAATAGATTTCGAAATGCGCTCGCCCTCCCCCAACGATAATCGAATGTTTCTAGATATAAAAGGCGTAGCAAAGCCCTATAAGACCGGCATCTAGGGCGGTCCGCCCCACAGTTCCTACGCCTCTGCCTATTAGGTAATGTACTCTATCGCGCCCAAGATATAGGTTTTTTTTAACTCCTTCAGTATTTGTCTTCTTTAAGAGGTTTGGATTTCTTCTGTTTTTCTACATCACCCAGGAGGTAACAGAACGGATCCATTCTTTTTTTAGAGGAAATCGCCAAGAGCTCTAAAGAAACGTCTGTTAGTTTATGGGATCCTTTCCTTTGTAGGAAACAGGATCACATAATCATCCGAATAAATATAGTTCGAATAGCCTCTTACATAGTTACAACCTAATTAGTAAGCAATGAACTTCAAATTATGGGGAAAAAAAAATACTAAAATAATCAGCGGCCAACAATATATTAGACTTCAACCTAAGTTCTGTTTTTAAATTTCTTGTATGGAATTGATATGAATAGGCAACAAATTTCAAGTTCTAGCTCTTTCCATTCTGGTTTTAGGCGGAACTGCCAAAAAGCGGCCTTCAACCACTAATTAGCGGCCAACAATAGATATATTACACTTCAACCTAAGTTGTATTTTTCAATTTCTTGTATGAAATTGATATGAATAGGCAGCAAGTTTAAAGTTCTAGCTATTGCCTTTCTCATTTTAAGCAGGATATGGGAAAACCGCTAAAAAGCGGCATTTCAAGTCTCTAATACTTGCCGTTCTTGAGATATCTTGTCCACAGACAGACACACACACGGACCATTGGCTGAAACGAGTTCTGGGCACCCCAAAACGTATAGGATAAGGAAAGTAAAAAAAAAAAAATGAAAATATGTAGAAAAAAAGTTAAATCGCCCTTTGCATTTTGTTATGTATGTATCCCAAAAAGTGATTTCTGCGTGACATTGAAAAAAAAAGCATAGGGTTAGATGACATACTTATCCCAAGAAAAAATTTCGGGGGGGGGGCTACAGCCGGCCAGCCCCCCCCTTGTGTACGCCCATGTTTCAGATATACGCGCGTGAGCATCTTGATGTTGCGTCTTCATGTGCATTAATTGAAGTGTGAGTTTTTGACGAGTACCTAGGCTGTAATAATTGAAATAAAATAAAAGAAATTTCGAGCATTGTTTTTTCATTATTGTTTGTATTTCTCTTGTCTCAAAAGAATCAACAAAATGACTGAGCAAACACTAACCAATGAAATTATCAAAATCTCATTTCTTGTCAAAATAGGGGCGGCAAGTTCCAAATTGCCTAGGGGCGGCATAAGTTTAAATCCGCCACTGCTTATCAGGCCTCAGCCACCGTATTCACCAGATTTAGCCTGCTGTTACTTTGATCCCAACATTGAAGAGACCCATGAAAGGACGACGATTTGCCATTAACTTAGAGAGAGAGAGAGAACATACCAAAAAGTGTTTATCAGAAGTGATTGGAGGATTCAAAGTAATTTAAAGGGGATAACATAGAAATTCATGAATAAATTAATATTTTCGAGCCAATTTTAACAGCGTAGTATGAATACTGTAAGTAATAATATGTAGTATAAATGCTTAAGTGTGTTTTTTGATTTTTCATTTTTTCTTGGATCAGCCAAGGATTATCGTGATTTTTATGCATACAAATTTTGGGCGAGAATGTGACATTACTTTTTGTCAAAAAAGAGATAACATGGAAAACCAGTTAACATGGCTACCGATTTAACATGGAAAACCAGGAAATACACTCAAAGTCTAACAGTTGGTAGAGTGTATGGATTCGTAACCGAGTTACTTAGGAGAATGGAAAATACATAGAAACCATTAGCTGCTAACATAATATATAGAAGAATATCTCTGTACTCAGTCTCCAAGCGTACTAGAATGGGGAAAACACAAGAATCATTGAACACGTCCGCTGCCAACATAACAATGTATAGAAGGAACGCTCTGTACTCAGTATCCCAGCGCGTACTAGAAATGTGTTTAGCTTACGAGAATGGGGAAAACACAAAAATCATTGAACACGTCCGTTGCCAACATAATAATGTATAGAAGGAACGCTCTGTACTCAGTCTCCCAGCGTACTAGAAATGTGTTTAGCTTACGAGAATGGGGAAAACACAAAAATTGAACACGTCCGCTGCCAGCATAATCTGTACTCAGTATCCCAACGTACTAGAAATGTATGAGGTAGCTATAATATATAAGAATAAAATGGGAAATAAATATTTTCTACTCTACAGTGTATGAAATTTACTTTAAGTTTAAAGAATATTCACATTATTTACAGAAGATTACAATTTATGTGTTTGAAAACGTTGGGAACCTAAATCTATCAGAGTGAGGACACTAAAAGAAACAATTTTAGACAGAGTGATTCTCTAATATAAAAAAAGGATTATTGAAATGAAAATCAAGCAAGAAAAAAAAAGAAAAAAAAAACACCGCGCTATATTAACGCAAGACAAGATTCCTATGTAAAATCAATATTTTCAATCAAATTTTTTGACATTAAATAGAATAAGATTGTGCACCAACGGATCCCCTATTTTCCGGCACACCGACAAAACACAAAAAGTGTCAAATTTATTTTTCATATTCATAGCACAACGCAGGATCATCACGAAATATAATCCGGTACGATTTTTAAGCACAAAAAATAGGCCAATTTTTCATTCATGTGTGCAGATGGAACAAATAAACCATGCTGTGTCGACACATAGTTTCTTTAAAAAATTGATAAGTTCATTCTAATTTTGTTGCCTTCTGAAAAGTAGGTCGTACACGAGGAATTTTTCCCATGCAAAATTATGAGTTATTTTTTCCCTGAAAAATTACTTATATACCAGTGGTTTCTTTTTTTACGTTTAAATATCAGAGGTTGATTTTTTTTCTTCTTTAAAAATAACATTTTCTTTGAAATTATAATGGTAGATCAAAGAAATCAACAATATTACTTTGTAAACCACACACAAAAAAAAAAAAAAAAATATGAGATCAGCATTCTCTCTCAGTTTCTGATCTTATAATCTCTCGGTTACCGTCATTTGAGCAACAAATTAAAAAATATAAGAGGTATTCAGACTTAGCATTTGCTTCTATATTTGTATCATCAGGCGGGGCCCAGAGAAGACACTTTTTTTTTATATTTCAGGATCCGCCATCTTTGAGTACCATTTTTGTGACGCCCTGTACACTTTACACATACCTAATATTATGATCAAGAACCCCTTGTTATATTTTTACACTTGATTTAGAATCACCCTGTATAGAAAATAATAAAAAGAAAAAAATGTGATGAATTTAGAGGTATTAAAAAAGTTTTGAGTGTTAGGAAATAAAATGCTGTCAAAAATTTGAAACCAAATGCTACATTAATAGATTATCTAAGTTAGTGAAAGAGTGAGAGGATCAATAGAGGAAGCTGAGTTTGTTTTGCAAAAAATGAGGAAGTACATACCTGACCAGACTTCAATACCAACATGGTGTATTATGTATGGAAACAAGAAAAACAAATGGAATTAGTTAAATCAATGGAGGAGAAAGAAATTCGGTGTAGCAGGACTTGAAAAGAATTAAACTTGAAACCAACAAAGTACAGTTACCGCACTTCAACTGCACTTCATAAGTAAAATACTTCGAGTAAAACCTGTTGCACTCTTCTTTCCAATAATCTCAGTGGTGTACAGCCACATAGCGAAATATATGTGACTGCGTTTATGGCGATTTAATAAAAAAATATGGCGAATTTACTCAAGACATTAATGGTTTTACCTATTTGAGTAACAAAATGAATAAGGTGGTTTTATTAGTACGAGTATGCTGAACGAGGGAAACATTATGTTGACTGAGGGAACTGTCAGCAGATACAACTTTAGTATTTATGATTTTTTTGCTCTCATCGAGCAGTCATCCCAATGACTCGAGAGTTATCTTCCATTTTTTGGTCTTTTCTATCCCTCCTCCCGACTTTCTAATCGATAAATAGGAGACATGTAATTCGAGATTAATAGTAAGGATATCAAATTCATGATTCTGAAGACCCATTTCGAGTATATTAGGCCTTAGAAACAAATTAATGACATTTGCAGCAGGAAATTAACATTTAGTACGGCACAAACAATATACCACTCGAAATATTTAGAAAACAGAATGGAATGTCGAAAAACGCTGAAATACATATTTATTTATTTCTAAGGCTAAACTTTTTCCAATGATATTCACGAAAACTTTCGGGGAAGGCCACAGGAAGCAAACTTTGAAATCGTAAATTAACCCCTTTTGTAGGTAATACAGTTTTGAAAAGTAATTAATAGTGAATGAGATTTATTTGAGATTTTTAATCAAAACAAGGCCGGAGTTATTCTAAGTTGTAGCTGAGTTTTTTGAACTTTTTATTAATTTTAAGTCATGAGTTTTGGGCAAAAAAAGACAAAAATCTGGTGTGAACATCACACAACTTTCCTTATCTATAAAAAAAGAAAGTATAATAATTGGGATGAAATTGTCGAAGTCTATTTTTCAATGCCAAAACACGTTTTAAGGTTCCCAGACTCCAAATCTCGAGTTTCAGCCATTGGCCCGTGTGTTGTGAACAAAAATTTCTCAGTAGAATTTGTGTTCTATGAATATAATTATTATAATTCAATTAATAATGCATAAAAGTAGTATGAATAGGCACCAAATTTGCAGCTCTCTTTTTACGCGAATTTGATTAAAAGCGGCAAAAAAACTTCAAAAGCTTCGTGGTTCGTTCCGGGCATAAACTTGACGTACATATATTTCAAGTCTCCAGCACTTACTGTTCTTGAGATATCTTGTTTACAGACAGATACACACATGGACCAATGGCTCAAACTCGAGATTTGTGCTCTGGGGACCCCAAAATATGTTTTGGCATTGAAAACTCGACATCGAAAATTTTAGCTCATTACAATATTTTCCTTTTTATAGGATAAGAAAAATAAAAATAAGGTCCTTGTTGCGACACTGTGAAGAATATCTTGAATACGATTTCACAGTTCAAACACTTGCTGCTATAATTTGAGAAGCTTTTCTTTTTTTTTCATTTTCTTGGTGAAACTGAAAAAAATACGTTAAAAGATAGGTATAGATAGAGGCTCAACTTAAAATTGTAATAACTCCGGCCCTGTTTTGGGTACAGACCTCAAAATACTCTCATTTTCTTGTACTTCTATTTAAAGTGTTTCTTCCTTCTGGAGAGATGGGCTTGAAGCGTACAGTGGCATTTAGATTCAGACATTTATAGTTACACTCAAAATACAAATATATGATTTGACAGGAGAAAACGCTTCACTACCTACACATAAACAAATATAATTGAAAACGTCTCAAAAAAAAAAAAAAAAAAAAAAAAAAAAAAAAAAAAAAAAANAAAAAAAAAAAAAAAAACACATCAGAACTACTCCGAAACCCATTAGAAACAGTAAAAAAGAACAGTTAAGCTTGTTCATTGTTAACTTCAAGAAATTCACTCCGGTCGTCACTATTCCCTCTGTTTCTTATAACAAAATTAAAACAAATACAAAAACTTCTTTAGGAAACCATTAATTAGAAGAAGAAAAAAAATAAACTTAGGAACTTTTATTTTACTCATGGAGAAGGCCAGCAATATCAGAAAGTTACTAAGAAAAGTTTTAAGAACAAAATAAAGAACAACGCGACCCAAAAATAGATATTAGAAGATAAAAATCAAATATATAATTCAGTGAAAATAAATATATAATTCAGTGAAATGATCCCTCCTAATTTACATTAAAAATACTCCTTAAATCTGAAAGCCTATCAAAAGTTAAGAATAATTCATTTGAGTTAAAAGTTATTTTTTTTATTGGTAATGACAGATTCCAAAGACAACGTCTATAACACGTTGAATGTAGCAGTTCCAATTAAATCACTGAAGTTGAACAATGTCCAGCGAGGCTTTAATTGGTATGTGGTTGGAGCACTCGTAATTACGACTATTACCGGCCTTCAGACTGTGTGAGATCAAGGTGGGTTTGTAAGTTTCCAGTGAATGGAGGGTTAAACCCCGTATCCAATCACCAATAGATGTTAAAGAGACGCTAACACCCCCCCCCCCAAAAAAAAATATATATTGATACCCTGATAAGTGATATGAAGTGAATTATAATTAGAACAGCTTCTTTAACTCTACTGATGCGTTCTTTTATAGCTAATTTAAAGGCGATCGGAATTAGGATAAAATGCAATTGTTTGATATTAATATTATAAGGAGTTTTATTCAGGGTAGAATTCTAGCAGGTGACCTGATGTAACATCACACTTGTAGTGTGACATTTAGTCAACTAACTCAGTAGTTTTAAATACAAAGATAAACTAATCAAGCAAAACGAATGAAAAACAAAACAATTCAAATGTCCCGGGCAAGGAGAGAAAAACAACAATCACAACGGCTCGTTTAATCCTCATTGAAATTCCCAAATGGATATTGGATACCTATATAACTATATGTCAGAACACTCTCACAGATATTTTCTAATACCGAAAAAGACACAAAACAATAGACCTTATAGAGGAGAAGCACAAAAAAAAAAATTTTTCTTTTTTAAAAAAAAAGGTTTCAAAACCCGAAATTTTGGTTGTCAAACCGGATTCATTATCTCTGTACTGTCTTCCGAAATCTGACCATAATTTATCTCGTAAAATACACGAAAAGAACTTAAGCATTTGACCCACAATAACACCCCAAAATAGGTAACTAATCGACCACAATACGTCTTAGTCGTCGCTTTTGACGACCCGGACAACCTCGAAAATATCGGAAGTGACCGAAATTTTTGTCATAAGATACATGGTTGGGATGAAGGAATCAATCGACCAAGAGGTGACACTTGACTTTATAGACGACCGTTTCTTGACCGAGGCACAAAACCTGCGCCAGCTTTCCCTTTATTAGTGTTTGGAATTGTAAAATCTTTTACAGTCATTCTTTCCAACATATAATCTCAAGATGGCCATTACGGAAAGTTTCAGGTTTTTGTGGAAAGTACAAACTTTAATTGTAATACATTAGTGTAGGGTTAAAAAGAAGTTAAGGAAAAGGTACACAAAACGTTCCGAGAGAAGGGTATCCTGTGATTTATAATTGTGTTAAAACACTTTCTCTTCTTTACTCCTTAAAGAAAACGCAGGATGATAGCAATAATGGTTAGAAAGTGTAATATACCACAATTGTTGAGGCTTTGAAAATAATTGTCACGAGCAATAAAGGCTAAATGAATATCAGGTATTAGCAAGCCTTTAGGTCACACAACAAAGAAGCACAAGTAGATTGCAATTATTAACAATGTGATATTAGGTATTCATTGTGGCCAATGTTTGCTATTCCGCTTTGTTGGTGGATTTTGTTTTGCGATGTTAGATGAGTCGATGGATTGCTTTCAAGGACATATTGAAATTAGGATTATAGGAAATTGTTGTTCTCTTGTATAGCGCGACTAGTATTCTCATCTTCTTCAGTAAGACTATTTCTTAAGCGACTTATTACTGCTAATCAGTGTTTATTCTGATGTTCTCTTCTCCACATCGTTTTCTTGGTTTTTCTTTTGCCATCGCATCAGTTTAACTTTATTTTGATGTGTCAGTACTCTGTCTTATTCCATTGCATGCACAAATAAACAGAAAACCCTGCAATGTGGTGCACCCTGATTGATCAAATTTTGATACTTTGATTACCCTCTCTACAAAATAAACAATATTCTATTTTGAATTCCATTGCATGCTCAAATACTCATAAACCCTGCAATGGAGTGCACCCTGATTGATCAAATTTTGATACCTTGACTACCCTCTCCACAAAATAAACAATATTCTATCTTGTATTCCATTGCATGCTGAAATACACATAAACCCTGCAATGGGGTGCACCCTGATTGATCAAATTTTGATACTTTGATTACCCTCTCCACAAAATAAACAATATTCTATCTTGAATTCCATTGCATGCTCAAATACTCATAAACCCTGCAATGGAGTGCACCCTGATTGATTAAATTTTGATACTTTGATTACCCTCTCCACAAAATAAACAATATTCTATCTTGAATTCCATTGCATGCTCAAATACTCATAAACCCTGCAATGGAGTGCACCCTGATTGATCAAATTTTGATACTTTGATTACCTTCTCCACAAAATAAACAATATTCTATCTTGTATGCCATTGCATGCTGAAATACTCATAAACCCTGCAATGGAGTGCACCCTGATTGATCAAATTTTGATACCTTGATTAACCTCTCCACAAAAATAAACAATATTCTATCTTGTATTCCATTGCATGCTCAAACACACATAAAACCTTGCAATGGGGTGCACCCTGATTGATCAATGTTTGATACTTTGATTACCCTCTCCACAAAATAAACAATATTCTATCTTGTATGCCATTGCATGCTCAAATACACATAAAACCTTGCAGTGGGGTGCACCCTGATTGATCAATGTTTGATACTTTGATTACCCTCTCCACAAAATAAACAATATTCTATCTTGTATCCCATTGCATGCTCAAATACTCATAAAACCTTGCAATGGGGTGCACCCTGATTGATCAATGTTTGATACTTTGATAACCCTCTCCACAAAATAAAAACATTTTAAACTGTACCATTCTATTCTCATCAAATAATGGCGTATGAGCATAAGAGTAATTAGAATCAGACCATGAATAATGCCAAAACATACATAGGTATATTAGAAGTTCAGTTCTACAAGCAGTGCTCTTTAAAATGTGTGAGAGACGACTCGACAACGATCTGCGGATTATGCATTTTTAACACATGACGTCCTACAAAACAGATTGAATGAGTGAGAGATATTTCACCATCACAATACCAATTCAATCCATCTGAACAATTGAGACAAAAATGAACAGAAAACTGACGCGAGAATTATTATGTGTGAAGAAAAGGTAATCTTTTTAAAATCTTTCCAAGTTAACAAAATATATCTAGCATACCTGGGAAGAAACAGAAAGAACGCGGCTGACAAACAGGTGGGAGAATGTCGTAGAATAAGAACGGGAATAACTACAGAACGGAGCACAGGACGAAAGGAGGGGAAATGAGACATAAATTCAGCCAAACAAAGATTTTTAAATAGTGAAAGCTGGAAGCGTTTCTATGAGTAATTTGTTGAAGACATCAAAATGCTGCTTCTGAGATGCTATGTTTACTTATTTTGTAACTGGACACTAAGAAAAATGCACTGACCGCTGAGTTCAAAAATGTGTCGTAAGAAACCATACACGGGGGCTTTCGGTCACTAAGAAGGTGCTTAAATTTCAAAATTGGGCCAAAATTTACCTCATAAGGTACACGAAAAAATAAAGGGTGTCCAGAATTAGAAACCATCTCGTAAGAAGCGGATTCTGGGGGCTTTCGACCACTAAGAAGCCTTTTTGGAAAAAGGGCCAAAATTTACCTCATAAGATTAACACAAGGAAAATGGTACATTCTGATATGCAAAATATCGGGTAGTTCTGATTTTTCGATCGTTGTTAGTGTTGTGACCGTGAGCTTAATTTCAAACGTAGGTAATAACAACATTTCTAACCCCGGAATTTTTGGCGGCGCTTTTTGGCGTAAAATTTACGACTAATGTTGTTATTGCGTATATATCTCAAGAATGATTCCCCCTTCAAAAATAGATGCTCTCCCCAAAAAGAAGACAAATAAAATTTCCTTTAATTTAGCTACATACCTTTTTTTCTGTAGGATGTAAGGAAGCCCTGCTACAAGCGACTGCCGTTTTGGTATAAAATATCGATTTTAACAAAAATATCCTTTCTTGCGGATGTAATTCCTAAACAAATATTTAAAACCAAACAAACAATATAACAAACAATAAAAGTTTTACGTCTTTACATTTTAATTTCATGTCACTTATCGAGCATGAAAATTGCTTCAGCCGCAGCCGAAAAAGCGATAAAAAGTGGTCTAAATATGTCCTTCCATATTAAAGTGTATACAATAGAACGGAGTAGAAATAACTTTTTAAACTCAATAAATTAATTTAATAAGGTGTAATTATTAACTTCTTGACTTTAAAAATGCTAGAAATAATTATTCTGGTGGTCATTCTTACGCCAAAAAGTGTCACCAAAACTGTAATTCCGCAAGACCTCCTAACCACTGGGAGCGGAAAGCGGCAAATAAATTCACAACCTATGTCATTATTTTTTAACCTAAAATTCTATGGCTATTCCTATATCTCAGAAAAGGTAAGAAATACGAACAAAAGGTATAAAAATAAGATATCTCAAGAATGATTCCCCCTTCGAAAATAGATACTCTCCCCAAAAAGAAGACATATGAGGTAAATTTTGACCCTTTTTCCAAAAAGGCTTCTTAGTGGCCGAAAGCCCCCAGAATCTGTTTCTTAAGTTATGGTTTCTTGTTCGGGACACCCTGAAGATCATTTTGGCCCTTTTTCCAAAAAGGCTTCTTAGTGGTCGAAAGCCCCCAGAATCCGCTTCTTACGAGATGGTTTCTAATTCGGGACACCCTGAAGATCATTTTGGCATTTCATTTTTTCGTGTACCTTATGAGATACATTTTGGCCCAATTTTGAAATTCAAGCACCTTCTTAGTGACCGAAAGCCCCCGGGTATGGTTTCTTACGACACATTTTTGTACTCAGGTTGTCAGTGCACTCATTATGGCGTTGGAATTTTTCGTGTACCTTATGAGGTAAAATTTGGTCCTTTTTCTAAAAAGGCTTCTTAGTTGTCGAAAGCCCCCAGAAATCCTTTCTTACGACATGATTTCTTGTTCAGGACACTCTGAGGATCATTTCGGAATTTCTTTTTTTCATATACCTTATGAGGTAATTTTTGGCGGGTCTGTAGCTTCTAAACGCCCCCGTTCTGTCAACTAAGAAAGCGAGTTTTGACATTACCCCACCGATGCACTTCCAGCCCACGGGTCAAAAATTTTATACCTTATGAGGTAAGATATGGCTAGCCAGCTCCCGAACTATTAGGGATGGAGATGCTGGAAAACTAGTTTTAACCGGTAGAATGCTGAAATTTTGCATGTAGGTAGATATTTACATGCAAATAAATGGAAAAATAAATTTATTCACTCTTTTATTACTAGTGCTCCAAAACAGTTCCGCTTCAGGGAAGAAAATGCACGAAATCTAGTTTCAACTGCTCAGACTCTGAAATCATGCATGAAGTTAGAGAGACTTAAATTCAATTAAACCCGCAAATGTCAAAATTGAAACTCGTCAATTCTCATTGCTATAACTTCACGGAAGAAGGTACACTATAAATATTTCTGCTTTTATTTGCTTTGTAGTGTATATTACTTTATTAATACTTTGGTGTTAGATTTTATTGGACATTTAAGTCCGGTTTACACAGAAATTTCCAGTTTTCCAATATGTTCTAAGGAAGAAGAAGAAATAAAGAAAAAAACCGCCAAATAATAATCAGTTACATATAGTAATCTTTACAAAAAGTATTGATATCTCACAAAAAATTTCACAAAAAAATTATCATTAAAAAAGGGCAAGATCCTCCCACTCTTCCAAAAAATTCCGCCTATGAAAGTAGTGATATCTACTTTTGGGGCTAAGTTTATTGTTGCTGCTGTATATCCCGCACTTAAATTTATTATTGTACGTTCTTCTGTCTCAATTCTCTTAAAGTAATACCGTCTTTACACTTGGCCAGTTTGTAGAAATGTAGTTTTAGTCGACCTGATCTCTTCGTCAATCCCATATTTTTCCACGCAGCTCAGATAGCAATTTTGAAAATAAAAATAGTCACTAGAGGCCAGGTCTTTATTCTAGACGGAGGTTTGGACCAAGGCATTAATTGACGGAGGTTTGGACCAAGGCATTGTCATGAAGCAGCTGAACACATCGGAAAAATGTACTCGTAACTTAACCAAAGATGATCCAAATGAAAATAATCAAATTATTGAGATAATTTTAATTCATATTATCATTGGACATTATTATTTAATTAGTATAGGCATGTCTATTGAGACTTGATATTTTTTTTTATGAAGGAAAGATTTTTTCAAGTTTTCATTTTCGTCGATTGACTTTTTCACTTTAGATAAATTAATAGAATCATTCATTTCATTTCTCTAAAGTGAAAAAGTCAATGGACGAAAATTTAAACTTGAAAAAATCTTTCCTTCATAAAACAAAATATCATTGGACAGTGTAAGACATGTCAGAACTACAATGAATTCACTCTTTGTTGGTCGGGCCGCTAACTTTTGGAACCACCCTCGTACCTATTATTTGGGTATATGTGTGATACATACATATGTAAATATCTATTAAGAAAAGATTAATTTATCTTTCGTCAAATCGACCTTTGTCACATGGATACGTTGATCGGACAAAAATTAAATATTTTTTTTCTTCTGAAAACAATAAAATACACACGAGATTACTACAGAACAATAAAATATTAATACAACTAATTTTATATTTCAAGCATGCTTTCAAAGGAAAAGTCGACAAGAGAAGATCTAAATGGTAAAGAACAATGGTCAGCTTACACCAATCCCACAACATTATGCTGTTATTTTAAGAAGAATAGCATTGAATCAATATAACTTTGTGTTGTAATGCAGACGAGATTGAAAAGTAACTTGGAAGGTATAATTTGCCTACAAGATTTACATTTAGATAAAACAAAACAATATAAAACGGATCTATTCAATTTTATTTGTTCTAAAGAAAAAAGAAGGAAGCAGAAGAACTACATTGAAAAATAAATATGTGGAAACGGAAAAACAAACAAAATAAGATAATATTAACAAAATGCCTCCGGAGAAGAGGAGGACAAAAAGTGTATCCTGATAATAAAAAGAAGTAGACAAAAGTGAGGATTAAGATATGGAAGTTGGCGAGAGTACGGAGATGGAGGATAAGAATGATTGGGGCAAAATATAAAATGCATGAGGAGGGGAAAAGGAGATGACTAAAGAGAAGTAATGGAAAATGAATACTAATATACAAGCAGGGATAACGAGTGAACCCACATTCATGCTTATAGCCTGTTCTTTTGGCAGTGGAAGGTACAAATATCCACTGAAAAAACTCTTTGTAATATTAAGCAATTGCATTTTATCCTTAGTGGAATCACCTTATAAAAGTTCTCCATAAGAACATCAGTAGAAAAAAAGGAGCTGTACTATTTACAAGGAACTTCATGTTTCTAATCAGGGTATCAAATAATTAATATTAACATTTCTTAACTTCTTATTCAAATGGGTTTGTATTTAAATTGATATGCTTTCGGATTAAGTATTTTTAATCTAAATAGGGAGGGTTTCTTTGGAGCCACTTTTTTTTCAGTGTGTGTATTAGATAATTAGATTTCTCAATCTATAAGGTCATTCTCTAATATCTTTACAATAATATCAAAGAGATTGTTCATAAAGATCGCAACATCTTTCAACATTCATGAACCAACAGTAAGGTCATTAAGAGTGGTGAAAGGTTAAATTATGTTTACAAGTTATGCTTGTTCCAAATAATATGTTTTACCTCAAAGACAAATAAAAAGAATTAATAGAATTTTGAGTGTCAGAGCAACCGCATTGGAGCGTTCCGCGTACAGACATTCCAGATTTGACACAAAAGCTTTTATGGTAAGACTCAAGATCTCTCTCTCTCTCTCTCAATACACTTGTTGAAGAAAGACCATTTGAGAGAAAACATAAGGTGTCAAAAAGAAAAAGTTAAAAGGAGATTGCAGATGACGTAGAAATCAGAATTAAATGAAAAAAAAAGAGAGGAGAAAGCAAAAAAGAAATGAAGAGGAAATAATCGAATGGAAAAAAAGGTTGTGAGAAGAGGAAAGTCATTTGTGGGCAAAGAGAAGCATTCATCATTCCAAACCCATCAGTCATTGCAGAGCGGAGACGTCAAACAGGTTTCTGCACTTCGTACATTTCCAATTGGAATGAAAAGGGGGTTGGACGAAATGAAAAATAGAAATCTCCGAGACGTAAAAGAAAAGAAAAGTGTGAGTACCATTTCAGAGAGCTTCTTTGCCTATTAAAATTTGCCATTCTTACACTGGATTTTTTTTCAACTGAATCTCAGATAGTTTGAGCAATGAGTACATAAGCAGTAAGAAGACTTAAAAGATTATTTTCTATGAAATCTTGTGTAGTTTGCATAAAAACTCAGCACATGTATTTAGTATACAACGCAATGAGCAGATGCTGCGAAGTATTATGCCTTTACTCGAAAACGTATGCATAAAAATCGGAGCATATACTTATACAACAAAGCATTGGCTACATACTACTCCTTGTCTGAGATTTAATAAATCAATTGAAATACCTTTCATTTGAGAGGAGTACTGAAATCAAAGATTATTTGAGGCTGTTTTCTCGTCTTCGCAAAATATACAATTGGACACATTGGGGCTGGTGAAGTTACTACGCTTGACTACTTCAATCCATAAATCCTACTCCAGCAGTATTTGCGGCATGCCGCCTGAAATCACTCGTAGACAAGCTGCGCTTAGACGCTTCCAAAGTACGACCGAGGTTAGTTTCCTGAAGATTTTTTTTGAAACTAGTGAGTATTCTCATTTACTTCCCATTTATTCGGAGAAGAGCAGGCGCCAGAGGGACAATGATATTGCAGTCATAATGTGTTTTCTGTGTAGTTATCCTAAAATTTCAATTTGTACTAGACAATATATGGCAGGTTATGGAAGAGATTTAAATTAAGAATATTAAACTACCAAATTAAAAAATATCGAGTCAGTGCACTCCCAATGAAAGCAAAGAATATTCTCTATTACGCCTTGATAGAATCTTTGTTGCGATATGGAGTCACCCTGTATGGAAGTGTACCAAGATATATTATGGAACGACTTAACAGCGCCCAGCGTATGATAATAAAGAACCTGTATCCTAATCGACAGCAAGACCCTTCATGACCCCTGAACAACTCTATGAACTCGTCATACTCACAAATAATTATCATGAAGATAAATATAAAGAGAAAAATCCAGCAAGATACAGCTTACGGAGACAGAAATTTATTACTCCCCTTGTCTATACAAAATATGGGAAAAAAACACGGGCCTGGGTCATACCAAATTTAATAAATATGATTTAGAATGGATAGATAGCGAGGACATGAAAAAGAATATTGTTAGTCGTTTGAAACAAGAAATTTTAGAAAATTAGATTGATATGAGAATCGAACCGTGGGGGTGGATGGTGGGGGTGGGTGTTTGCGGGCTACAGATTGGGCCGATGGAAGATAGTAAAGTTTATCTCGTCCCAAGTAAGAGGTAATACATTTCTCTCTCTCTAATGAAAGAATACAACTTGTCATCATACTCGTGCAAACAATGGAAGATAGTAAGGTTTATCTCGTCCCAAGTTAGAGGTAATACATTTCTCTCTCTAATGAAAGAATAAAACTTGTCATCATATTCGGGCAAACAATGGAAGATAGTAAAGTTTATCTCGTCCCAAGTTAGACAGTTTAAGAGTTACTTTAACATTGCTTTTAACAGTTCAACAACAAAACTTCATATAACTCAAGTTCCTTATAGTCTTTTTTTTTTTTTTTTTTTTTTTTTTTTTTTTTTTTTTTTTTTTACAAAAATGCTTCTGACCTTTGAGGAAATATCATCTGATTATTTCTTAACCCATTGGTAACTCTTTTTTTTACAGAATTAGAATAAAATCAATATTCTAGGAATGTGTCATTTACACGTCAAATGAACTTCACATTTAAAATTTAGGACTTATAGATCATGTATAGTGACAAGTCGTGCCCGACAGTATTTTGCAAAAGAAAAAGATGATTCCAGATTTGTATTATTACTATCAATTTGGTAATAGATTTTCTTGTTTTGATTGAATTGTACTTAATTTCAATTCAGTATAAGAAATATTAAGCACAGTATATTGATCATAATTTGAGGTGTGTCATTAATGGCATCATCGTTTCCGATGGTAATCGGATGTACAGTTCGAAACACATAAAGTTTTTAACTGTCTCCATAGATTTAATTTTGAAGGCTAATAATCGACATGGGTCTCTGGAACCATGTCAATCAATGCAATATAATTAAATCAGTAGCACAAACATAATAAGTTTGAAAAGTTTCTGGATTCAGCCCGTAAGGACTGTTTCATTATGGAAGTTAGTATCTTTAAATTAAGTCATATTATTATCACTTTCAGTCCATTTTCATATTATTATCACTTTCAGTCCATTTTCATAAAGTTTAAGATTAACGTATTATTCTAAATTATTGCACCGGGCCACCAAAATTTTCAAAATGGAATAGCCCTTAACGCCAGCCATAACATACCAAAATTTTGCATTTCTACAACAAATCGCTAAAAAGATAAAAATCATTTAAAAAAAACATATAGGGCCCTAAAAAGATAAAAATAATTTTCAAAAAAAAAAAAAAAAAAAAATATAGGGCCCCTTGGGACCCCTCGGGGGCCCAGGCCCCTCAAAAGTATGCGGCAAATTTCCTTTATGTCCTCAACATGTATACCAAATTTGGTCCAAATAGGATCACACACACATATACAAACGCAGCACACACACATATACAAGTGCATTTTGGAATGTATACCGGGGTCAAAAGTGGAGTTCACTAACGTTCACGATCACAATAATTTATTTGGAGTAAAACAGGATTATGAACTTTACAGAAAATCAATATTAAATTTTAATATAAAGCATTTCTTCTTTAGCAATTACGCTGATGTATTATGAAAGTTATTATTGGTTTAGAAAATTATGGAGGTTTTGGAAGAGAAGGTTTGCTCAATCAGAAAAGAAAACTTAGCTACATTGATCACGTTCAGTTGTTGAAGGACTCTTGGTGAACTTCGTGAATACAAAAAGGACCTGGATGGGCGATGCAAAGGGATGAAACAACATATTAATATATGGAGAAGATCAAGTACAGTGGTAAATAGATGAGGGGGTATATTCACGAACAGAGGAGGTCATAACGTCCATATTGATCATGCCGAACACTGATATATCAATATTGAAACCTTGAAAATAAAAATAGAATCAACTTTAGTGATAATAAGGTGAAAAATAGAATGTGCCTAAATAATGAGGAGCGAGGAGTGGAAGGTGTACGTACCGTACGTCTCCATAATATTCTAATTACAATGGGACGGCGCCTTTCCATCAATGTATTCTTGGTAACTATGACAACCAAATTAATGTTTATGTTGGGATAAAAGTTTATGTTCTGGTACACACAAAACAATTTTTATTTTCACAGCTTTGAAGCTTGCTTTATGTTCTGGTGTTTCTATTGGAACAATCTCTTTCACCTTTGTTTGAATTTACAGGATGAGACATAAAAATAAAAAAAATTCCGAAAAAAACTACGAAAAGTGTACAATCGTACATTGTAGTTTGTACAATGTAGGAAGAAATGGCAGTGATTAAGATATAATTTTAATCAATAAAGTAGAATTGGCAGACGCCAGGGGTTTTCCGCTTTTTAGGAACTTACAATTTCGGCAGATTGCACTAGAAAGAGGTGCATATTGTAATTTGAAGATGGGTCTTGCGGAATCTCAATCATACACAAAAAATCCAGCTTTAGGCAAACTTAACTGTTGTCATAAATATAAAAGCGGTGTCGATGAGTTAATGAATAAAGTACTCGGGTAGATGGTGACGGCTTAATGAATGAAGAACTCGGGTAGATTGTGACGAGTTATTGAATGATGTACTTGGGTAGATGGTGGATGGTGACGAGTTACTAAATAAAGTACTCGGGTAGATGGTGACGAGTTAATGAATGATGTACTTGGGTAGATGGTGACGAGTTAATGAATGATGCACTTGGGCAGATGGTGACGAGTAAATGAATGATGTGCGTGGGTAGATGGTGACGAGTTAATGAATGATGTACTTGGGTAGATGGTGACGAGTTAATGAACGAAGAACTCGGGTAGATGGTGACGAGTTAATGAATGATGTACTTGGGTAGATGGTGACGAGTTAATAAATAAAGTACTCGGGTAGATGGTAACGAGTTAATGAATGAAGTACTCGGGTAGATGGTGGATGGTGACGAGTTACTGAATAAAGTACTCGGGTAGATGGTGGATGGTGACGAGTTAATGAATGATGTACTTGGGTAGATGGCGACGAGTTAATGAATGATGTGCTTGGGTAGATGGTGACGAGTTAATGAATAAAGTACTCGGGTAGATGATGATGAGTTAATGAAAAAAGTACTTGGGTAGATGGTGACGAGTTAATAAATAAAGTACTCGGGTAGATGGTAACGAGTTAATGAATGAAGTACTCGGGTAGATGGTGGATGGTGACGAGTTACTGAATAAAGTACTCGGGTAGATGGTGGATGCTGACGAGTTAATGAATGATGTACTTGGGTAGATGGCGACGAGTTAATGAATGATGTGCTTGGGTAGATGGTGACGAGTTAGTGAATAAAGTACTCGGGTAGATGATGAAGAGTTAATGAAAAAAGTACTCGGGTAGATGATGAGTTAATGAATAAATTGCTCGGGTAGATGGTGATGGTTAATGAATAAAATACTCGGGTAGATGATGATGAGTTAATGAAAAAAGTAATCGGTAGATGGTGATGAGCTAATGAAAAAAGTACTCGGTATATAGTGATAGTCCTGTCAATGAATGATCAAAATAGGGGTGTAGAGTGCGTTGGCTGGAAACCAAGGAATTTTTTCAGAAGTTTGTTTGGTGTGGTCAGGAGATAAACATACTAAAAGTCCTGGGACCTGGGGGGTGAGCCAAATGCAGGGGGGCGTGGCGAAGGTCACTTTTTTTAAGTTTTCCCCTATATCTCGAAAACGGTTACTTTTAGCGTACAAAGTATTCT
>CM022874.1:35170818-35190839 GCA_012654025.1 Pachypsylla venusta
TGGCTCCAATTTTACCGAGAATACTTTGTACGCTAAAAGTAACCGTTTTCGAGATATAGGGGAAAACTTAAAAAAAGTGACCTTCGCCACGCCCCCCTGCATTTGGCTCACCCCCCAGGTCCCAGGACTTTTAGTATGTTTATCTCCTGACCACACCAAACAAACTTCTGAAAAAATTCCTTGGTTTCCAGCCAACGCACTCTACAAACCATTCGTTGACTGGACTATGATGAGTTAATGAATAAATTACTCGGGTAGATGGTGATGGTTAATGAATAAAATACTCGGGTAGATGATGATGAATTAATGGAAAAGTACTCGGGTAGATGAGTTAATGAATAAATTGCTCGGGTAGATGGTGATGGTTAATAAATAAAATACTCAGGTAGATGATGATGAGTTAATGAAAAAAGTACTCGGGTAGATGATGATGAGTTAATGAATAAATTGCTCGGGTAAATGGTGATGGTTAATGAATAAAATACTCGGGTAGATGATGATGAGTTAATGAAAAAAGTAATCGGTAGATAACAACAAAAAAGTATGAGTAAAAAATCGAATAGAAATGCCTAGATATAATTTTAATTGTTTATAAACAATGCAAATTTTGGCAATAAGTTCTTTTGTTGATAGGTCTTTTGGTATTTTAAGATAGGATATAATTGTCAATGAGTGGAGAAAGATGACAATTTCATGAGGAACATTTTAAAAGTTATACTTTTGGGAAAGACAGCTCAAGAACTTCAAAGGATATAGTTTATCAAAAAATAAATGTAAAGTAATGTGAACAAGACATTGAGATCGTGCAAGTTATTTGACAACACTGTATTCAGTTGATGCCTATTTTTAGATAGGCCAGTCTAAACTTTGAATACATTTTACTGTGGGCTTACGCATAAAATACCATTTGAAAATCCCATATATTTAGGAAATTTTCAAAAACATTGTGGCATCAATGTCTTTTCATTTCACACAGTAAACCATGATACAAAATGTTCTATTAATCATTTGCCAGCATTCGCGAAAAGACTGAAAATTTATTTATTTACATTATCAGACCAGTTGAAAACACACACATAATGCCCCTCCTTTGGTTCTCCTCTCTTCGCCATCTTCTTCATATACTATCCCTGCTTGGTCTGTTTTCTTCATTCCGACGTTATCTTAACGCGTCGGAATTCCTATTTCACATTCTATGTACGGTACACAGTGTGGAATATTTCATGGTTTTTCGCCATAACGTAGTACTGTTTACTTATTATAAGTTTTTTTAGAAAATTGGTGAGAAAGATGGTTTTTGTAATCAGAGATCTGGGTCGAAGTATGTGTTTGCATATAATCGTTTTGAGTGCAATGTATGGCTGTAGAAGAGAGCGTTGGAAGGGAAAAATAAATTGTTTCTGAGAGCAGACTAACCGAGGTTTGGGTTGAATGTTCAGATTGCTGAGATCTGGGAGGTGCGCGTAGAAAGAAGAAAAAAACATCTTGGTAAATTTTGCTAATAAACAATGTAGCTGGAAGATTATACATGCAGTTCCGCAGAAACAATGTAGTTGTGGTTTGAAAGGTAATAAATATAAGAGTGTAGCTGGAAGATTATACATGCAGTTCCGCAGAGACAATGTAGTTGTGTTTGAAAGGTAATAAATATAAGAGAGTAGCTGCAAGATTGTACATGCAGTTCCGTAGAGACAATGTAGTTGCGGTTTGAAAGGTAATAAATATAAGTGTGTAGCTGCAAGATTATACATGCAGTTCCGCAGAGACAATGTAGTTGTGGTTTGAAAGGTAATAAATATAAGTGTGTAGCTGCAAGATTATACATGCAGTTCCGCAGTGACAATGTAGTTGCGGCTTGAAAGGTAATAAATATAAGTGTGTAGCTGCAAGATTATACATGCAGTTCCGTAGAGACAATGTAGTTGCGGTTTGAAAGGTAATAAATATAAGTGTGTAGCTGGAAGATTATACATGCAGTTCCGCAGAGACAATGTAGTTGTGTTTGAAAGGTAATAAATATAAGAGAGTAGCTGCAAGATTATACATGCAGTTCCGTAGAGACAATGTAGTTGCGGTTTGAAAGGTAATAAATATAAGTGTGTAGCTGCAAGATTATATATGCAGTTCCGCAGAGACAATGTAGTTGGGGTTTGAAAGGTAATAAATATAAGAGAGTAGCTGCAAGATTATATGGTTGTAACTGAAGGTGATTTTTTTTGGATTAGTCAAAAAAATCTCTTTCAGGACATGACATTTGGGTCAAATCTCTAAAATCCAAACAACATAACCAATGCTGATGAAATTTAAATCTGGTAATCATAGCAATATTTTAACTAAAGACATTGGTCCGTGGACGCGTAACTTGATAAGGGGCCCGTTTAGAGGCTCCAGCAGGGTTCCAAAAACCAATAAATGTATTTTATAGAAAATTCGATTTTGGGGCCCCGGCGGGGACCCACAAATGTGAAAATATAAGAGTCTTCTCATTTTGATAAAATCTGGTATACTCAATCACCCAAGTATTATTTATAAAGTGGACAAATTTTGGTAGTTTGTAAGAAAATTGATTTTGGACCGAAAGACCAATTTTTGGAATAAGGCATTTATTGATAAGGCGCTTTAACCGATAGCTGTCATTCGCACCGATCGCTGAAAGGTTACGATTTAATATTTTTGATTATATTTATCTAGGTTTTATTTAACGTGGAAGTGTTCTCACAGAAGTGCTGAGCTCTTCCAGCTAAACTTTATATAAATAAATAAAATATTCATTTGGTAACTAAAAAAATAACAATCCACTAAAACAGTATTCCAATTTGTAAACTAAAGTCGCCATAAATGCCGAGAATCTTTTATTGCTATTATAGCCGAAAAAAAGTTGGGAGAGTTTATTTTCAATTATGATTAATAAGAGATGTGCCATTTTTAACGAGGAGCAGTTAAAAAAAAAGGTTTAGAAATTGTGCGTGAACACCTAGAAAGAGGGTTATCTTTTTGTTGACGGGTATGAAATGATGAGCTGTCACATGTATTACATGTCATCCATCATTCAACGCTACGCTGCATGGAAAATAGATCTGTCAGCTTATGTGTCTTATGGAGCAAAGAATGAAGGGATTTGCCATGCATCAAAATGAAATGAGCGTAAAAAAAGTATCACAACCACTTGCAAATAGTTTTTCTTCGGATTTCGTAACTCATCATCAATGGACTGGTTTAAAACATGTCTCAATTATTATCGGATTTGAGCATTTCCTTTCGTCTAGTGGAAATCGAATACATGCTCGAATGAACGCCCTTCATTATCCCTTGCATTACAACAGATAGTAGGCTGTTGTGTTTCACCACGTTTCCTCCACTTTTACAGCATATCTCCATTTTTCTCAGATTTGCCATTCAGTCATCATCTGGTGGTACATCCACGACTTCACCCAGGTCTTTCATTATCGGTTAATGATATTCTAGTGAGGGTCTACCCCAACTTACATCCCCTCCACAACTGTTGTATTTGGGGACGTTCTTCTCTAATTTGGCCTTTACTACATCAGCGGATACACGTTCTTCATTATTATCTGTTTTTCCATTCTTTAATCAAACACCTTACAACACTTGATTTGCCTCCTACTCTTCCGAACATCTTCTTTATACACCAAATTTTTTGCATTTTTCTCCAACATAAAGTTTCGAAAGCTAACAATCTATTTTCCTCGCACCAAATTGCAAACGAAACTCTATTACTAGAACTACATTGCCTGTCTATTAACTCCGCAGCTCAGATATAACAAATCACAATAAAGATAGTAAAATTCAATTAATTTAGCAAAGACATTTTTTACAGCGGGGTCGTTCACACCGATTTAGGAATTTGAATGAGTCTACTTGGGCGATCACGTGTATGGAAGTCCAAAATTAAAAGTCCATTGCTCATTTTTTTAAATTTTAATTATTTGTTTTGTTTCGAGGGATATCAACCGCTATATTTTGGGAATTAAAATACCCCCTCCCCTTCATATTTAAAATTATAAAATTAAAGTTAGACAATGCAAGGGTTGTTCCTCTTCAAGTAGATGGCTGGTGCTGGACCGAAAATTAGAGATCTCATTCTACATTATATTTTTAAATGGACCGAAAATTAGAGATCTCATTCTACATTATATTTTTAAGGATTTTTTTTTTACCTTGTAGCCTTACGACCACCCCAAGCAAGCCCACACTATGGATTTAAAATTTCCAAATTTAAATCAAGGGCTTCGGACCAAAAATTTAAAATCACATTATAGATTTAAGTTTTTAAAGACGCATGTAAAATTGCCAAATTTTATAAAGGCAAAAGAATTCAGTTTATTTTAAGGGCTTTGGAACAAAAATTTAATATTGTTTTTTGGATTAGGTTTTTAAGATGGATGTAAAATTTACCTAGGGAAAAACGCTACATATATTTCTAGGGCTTTGGACCAAAAATTGAATATCTCATTTTGGATAAGATTTTCAATGATGAATGTAAAATTCACTAATTTTACAACAGGTAAAAGCGTTCAATTTATTTCAAGGGCTTTAGAGCAAAAGTTGAAGATCGGATTGTGCATTAGGTTTTAGGTAAAATTGTCTAATTTTCTAAGGAAACCCCTAATAATTATTCTGTAATTACCAACATCAGAAAACTGAGCGTAATTTTTCCTTTTGTTCTTTGAGAAGTTTTTATTATTATTGCTTGTAACTTTCATCGTTATTTTTTATTCTATAAAATAAAAATCTGCAAAAAATCCAGGCTCGAAGTGTGAGTGAGTTTTTAACAAAAATAAAAGGTTGGTATGTAGGTACCTATATTTTCTCAAGTTTTTATATCCAAGTAAAAAAACATTAAATTTAACTTTTTTTTTTTTTTTTTAGCTGAATTAATTCTGACTTTGCAATTTAAGTCTAGAGAGAGTGTAGAATATTTAACTGGAATTTACTATTTATATCTTGGGGGCTAATAATATAATTGACAAGGAGATTCTCTACACGAGTAGGATGTTATATTATTTTTCAAAAATTAGTGTATCGTGGATAAATGTAAAGAACTAACATATCACATGACCTCATAATTTCACATGTATACTTAATCATACGATTGGTTTTGTGGAAAGTGGAATTCACTCAGTTGAAATGGCAACTATAAGGTTGGGGACCTTTTGGCCCAAACACTGATCAGCAAATTGTATAAGAATAAATTGCCATACAAAGTTACATCGGACAAGGCGTTCGAGAGATTTACATACTTGGTTTGTAGGTATTAGGGAGTTAGTGTGGGTTCGTATATAGAATCGCTATGTTTATTGCAATAATTGTATAATATACCATGTATTGCTATTTATTTAGAGATGGTATCTAGGAGTTTTGTTGCCATTGTGTTATGAAATATAAATTTCAATAAATAATTTTTGTATCAACCACAAAATAATATATTGGTGAGTCACGAGCGACATTTTGAAGTCTGTAACGACATTTTGAAGTTTTGTAACGTAAAAAAAATCATTTAAGGGCTTCTAGAACCATATCAATCTTATATAATTATATTACACCATAAATAGTTACAAAACAAATAATCAGAGTTACTTTCGATGATAATTCTCAGGTTGATTCGGCACAAGAGAATGTCATTCTTAAGTAACTTGCAATTTAGGTAAAATGTTTCACACGTGTACGCGGAATCAACGACATGTATATTCAGGAGTTCTAATACGAATATTTACTGTGTTTCTCCCAAAAGAAGAGGCAGCTTATTTATTCAGAAATAAGGGGGACTGAGGGAGGAATGGGGGCTGAGGCAAAGGTGTATACTACACAAAGGTGGATTGTAAAAAATACCCCAATCAAGCTAATATTTTCAAGGGATTTATGACATGTTGCAGTATGTAAGGTAACTAGAAGCCTGAATCGTATACACATTTGTCGATTGCTATCTGTTTTAAATATGTACCGGTGCACATTATGTATCTCGACACTTTAAATCGTTTCCTCTAATGCGTGATTCGCCTGACTATTTCATGTAATGATGCTATCTTTGAGGTAGCTCCTTTTCAGGTTAATTATATTACAGCATATAGAAAACTTAGAGAAAGTATGCTTTCTAGGAAGCTATGATTTTGTACCTATACCCCGAGATTGTAGATTAAGACTAATACAGCTTTCTCAACCTAAAATTACAATAAAACAATAACAAGATTTGTCTCGCGGGAGGACGTCAAACTTTTAATCGACAGGACTTTTAAATTGAGGAATCAAAAACATTCGCCGACACAATTACATCTTTTCTGACAGAGGCTTCCACAGAGCTCTCAAAATGTTTCCCTTCAGACAACAGAAAATAGGAGACTCACACATCTAACAAAGTAAAAAACAATATTCAAAATAATACACGCATGAATTATGTGATAATGTCATTGAAAAAATGGCCTGGCAGTCTGGCACCCACCTGTTATGCGTTTGGAGCCTTATCACGACGAGGATCACACGGTGTGTCGTATTGATTCATTATTAAACCGTTCTGGAGAAATATTGCATTTGTGTGAACGTGAAGAAACGGTGACAAATCAATCAAGAAATATCCATCATTATGAATTACTAACCTGACCTTCACCAACTGGTACTTGGCACCACACATTTCTGTTTTTAGTGAATAATTACAAATGTAAAACCACAGAATTATGCGGCACAACCCTATACAAACGTACCTAATAAAATGTGTGTTGCATTTGATGCCCTATTTTTTATTCTGCAGGAACCTATATTATGGTAATGTTAAATGGCCACGCACCGTATACTTTACAAATAACTTGCAAGATACAAAATGGCGGGGGCAATTTTTTTTTTTTTTTAAGTCAAAGGATTGGANAATTTTTTTTTTTTTTTGAAGTCAAAGGATTGGACTGGTAAGGGGCAAAATTATGATATAATAAATCACAATCGCAATATAGGTACAAAAGTTTTTCATAAAGGTACACGCGGAAAAAATATTTCTTGACGCAAAAGAAAATGAGGGAGGAAAAGAGAGGACGGAGGAAGAGAAATAATAAAAAAGAAAAGGATAAATTGATAGCTGTTCAAAAAGTTTTGAAAGTTCCCGAACCTATTGAAGGGTCCATAGGGGAAATTTTTCCAATTAATTTCCATATCAAATTCCATAAACCGTTCTGGAGGTACAAAAGGTACAAAAGTCAACATCAAATTTATGAATGTAATTAATGTCCATTCCAAATTTATGAATATAATTAATGTCCATTTCAAATTTATGAATGTAATTAATGTCCATTCCAAATTTATGAATATAATTAATGTCCATTCCAAATTTATGAATATAATTAATGTCCATTCCAAATTTATGAATATAATTAATGTCCATTTCAAAATTATGAATGTAATTAATGTCCATTCCAAATTTCATCAAAATCAAAAAGACAAAGTAAAGAAAAATAATGGCGTTAGATTATTAAATGGGACTAAATTTCTGTTCTTGCGTGATTATTATCTCACGAGACAGATCGTGTTAGATAAATAAATATTAATGATTTGACAGAACAAAACCAGGAGACACATCACTACCCGTGAAAGATATCTCCCATGGTAATGTCATCTAGTCATTTGATGCCTTTATGTCTCGTACCACAGTGAAAAAATTGTGGCCCAAAGAACACTTCTCATTTACATAAATACAAGCCCATTTGAATTAAAAGGTAATATCATCTCCCGTATTAATGACGAGAATCGACTGCCGAGATCCTGCTTTATTAAGAATACCCTATTATGTATTGAAGTGAATAGAACAGATGAGGGCAGCACCGACCTGAATTCAAATGATTCTAATGAAAATTAATTCTAAAGAAATCCAATAGACTACCCCTCCTTTATAATTGAATTTCTGGAATGTAATCTTCTAGTTAACTTGCTTCCCCTTTCGAGAACGATAAAGAAAGATACAGGTTATTCCATGACTACTGGAAATTTCTACAAATTGTTTAGTTTCGAAAGGGCTACGCGTAGAAACTTGAGTCGGTATTATAGTTCAGTTCAGTGAGTTAAGTTCAAGTGATTTAATTGTGAATTTTCAGTGTGTGAATTACGTAGTTTTCTCGCGAGTTTTGTATACGGTATTTTTAAAGATGAACAGTGTACGAATTTTTGTATTTTATTTAATAAAGTGCTTTGAGTTTCTTTTCGAGTTTTTGAGTTAGTTAACACGTTTTTCATCAACGACTACTTAATCCTCGAACCCTAAGTTTACAACAGTATTTTACATTTACAAACTTCTGACAATGACATGGACAACCTTTTTCTACTAATTTTAGCCTGAACCGAAAAAAGTCAAGTTTCAAGGTAACCTCCTTATTTACATTAAAAATACTCCTTAAATTCGAAAGCATATCAATTTAAACATAAACCCCTTTGATTTTAAAAGTTAAGAAATGTTGATATTCATTTTTGATAGGTACCCTGATAAGTTATGTGAAGTGAATTCTACTAATGCGTTCTTTTGGAGTCAAAATAAAGCGGATCCGACTTCCGACAATATGCAATTGCTCATTATTTTTTCAGTACATCATACATAAATATTTTTTTTTATTTATTTTTTTTTAATTATCTTAACGTCTCTTTAACATCTATTGGTCATTCAAGACGGGGGTTTTACCCTCCATTCGCTGGAAACTTGCAAAGCAGCTACCCACATTGACCTCACCCAGCCTGGGTTGGGCCGGAAAAATGAGCCAACGATACGTGGTGTTCCCAAGCGGTCACCCATCCAAGTACTGACCACGCCCGGCGTTGCTTAACTTCAGTGATCTGACGGGAACTGGTGTATTCAACGTGGTATGATCGTTGGCTTACATAAATATCTGATGTCTACAATGTAAATATTTCAATAGTTTGCTGCAGGAAATATTTTTCTTCCTTGAAATTTCAAATTTCTTTCTTATTGAAACACCCTTCAAGATTTGACTTTTGGTATTTGATTTGTCTCTCTAATTTGTCTATGAACATAAAGGCATTTAATATTCTCAGCGTCATTTTGATTTAAATTTATGTTTTTCCAATGAACAATAATGATTGTTCAGTCTCCACCATTAATGCAGAGAATTGCCTGTCCTTTAGTTTCCCTCCTCCATCAATGCAAGGGATTGTCTGTCCCTTAATTTTCCTTTACCATCAATGTCGTAGGGACAATTATGTATGTTTGGAATGTTTTCATTATATTCCCACAGAGCTTTATAATGTTAGGTTTAGCTTTCCCAAAAGTCTCTCATTAAAACCATTAACATTGCTACTGCCCACACAATAAAATTATTTTCAAACAGAAATTAGATTCCCCCAAACACAATATAATTTTCACAGATTCCTGCACATTGATTTTTATGAATCGTAAAACTTTAGTCTTTTCCTTGATTTGCATTTCTAAATTTATGTCGATGATGGTTTCTCTATGTTCGAAAATATCAAACGAAGTTCCAAACCTACGAACACAAATAGTAATAACAAGTGACGTGGAAAACAAAAACTGAAATTAGGGAAGGTTCTTCGCTGGTGTTCTACAGCAATCGTATTAGGAAGATCACGTCAACACTCGCATAACATAATATTTTATAATGTGAAAAGCAACACTACAGTGCCAGCGGTCCCACATGTGGAACTCAACGCTTATTTGAAAATGTCAACGCTTATTTTATACCTGATAGGTATAAAAAAAGGATAAATCGTCATGCATCCCCGAAATGGACTAATCCATGAGTGGTAGGGTTACCCTAGCCATACATATAATATAGATGTATGGCTGAGTTAAAAATGTAACCCAATCCTACAAGCCTTGAGGATATTTATTATACCCCAAAGAGAGAATATTTTTGAATTTCTTCGGAGCTTGCAATATCGAATGTTATGCCAATCGACATAATATGGACGCTGCATTAAATACAACAAAAACAGCCAATGAAATGAAGACCCTTCTTTGGAAAATTGCAATGAACGTGTAATGAAACGCCACGTAAATTAGAGAGAAAAAAATATTCCAAAGCAAAAAACCTGTGGCAATTTTCACCTTGTCTCTGTTTTATTATTTGCTCACAAGTTACATTTTTTCTTCTTCTTTCCACTGTTCTGATCTGTACAGTAAATTTCAGTATAAAATTGAAACTCCTTTAACTTTGACTCGTAGTATATGAGCTCAGAGGACGTGAGTCGGATACAAAATGTAAGAAATGCTAGCACCCGTATTGACAAGAAATGAATATTGAATTGAAAAATAACATAAAAGATGTTAGGTCAGACTGAAGCGGGAGATAAATTTATCAACGGCATCCACATTTCAACTAACTACAATATTCTGAATGATATATTATATGGAAGCTGTTAGTTCAGACTGAAACGGCAGGTGGTTTTGAGATAAATTTATCAACGGCATACACATTCCAACTAACTACAATATTCTGAATGAAATATTACATGAAAGCTGTTAGTTCAGACTGAAACGGGAGGTGGTTTTGAGATAAATTTATCAACGGCATCCACATTCCAACTAACTACAATATTCTGAATGATATATTATATGGAAGCTGTTAGTTCAGACTGAAACGGCAGGTGGTTTTGAGATAAATTTATCAACGGCATACACATTCCAACTAACTACAATATTCTGAATGAAATATTACATGAAAGCTGTTAGTTCAGACTGAAACGGCAGGTGGTTTTGAGATAAATTTATCAACGGCATACACATTCCAACTAACTACAATATTCTGAATGAAATATTACATGAAAGCTGTTAGTTCAGACTGAAACGGGAGGTGGTTTTGAGATAAATTTATCAACGGCATACACATTCCAACTAACTACAATATTCTGAATGAAATATTACATGAAAGCTGTTAGTTCAGACTGAAACGGGAGGTGGTTTTGAGATAAATTTATCAACGGCATACACATTCCAACTAACTACAATATTCTGAATGAAATATTACATGAAAGCTGTTAGTTCAGACTGAAACGGGAGGTGGTTTTGAGATAAATTTATCAACGGCATCCACATTTCAACTAACTACAATATTCTGAATGAAATATTACATGAAACCTATTCTGCAACTTTTTATAGCAATCATTCATCATTATCTCCTACTGTACAACAATTTGTACTCGGCATTTATCTTCAACCCTGATTGTATTTTTCACCTCCTTTCCTGACTTTCTTTTTTCCGCCGTAAAGCTTAAATTTTCCGCTTTTTAGTTTTTCTTCAAGAAAATTCCCCAAGATGTCTTAGGGCGGAATTCCCCTCTGCTGCGCGAATGGCGGACATCGTACTGAACTGATCAAAACAAGATTTTTCTATAATTTTTCTGTCTGTTCGTCCCCTTGTACCAACAACTACCCTCTCGAACTCTTGGTTTGATCCTGATGAAATTTGGACATTTATTATCATTGTAAATTTTGAACCTTATTGTGATCCCATGATGTCACACTAGTTTTCACATTGCAATGCATGCAGTGAAAGGTTCACTTGTTTATGCAGATATATATTATAGCTTCTAGGGAAGAGGTCAAATCTGTTTGGCCTATTATTTTGCTATTTGAAATAACAAAGTTATGTAAATGTAGAAGATGCGGTTACATACCATTCACTGCACACATCTGCATTTCACTTTTCAACATGGAAGATGGAGGCGTCCCCGCCTGTTTAAATTTCCTCACACATCTCATCATAAATTCAAACCCCAACATATTCGAGAGGGAACTCCTTCCAAATAGAAATGAGAGCAAAAAAGATCACATTGCGGAGCAAAAAATATCCATCTTTGTATTATATGCAAGGGTTTTCACCAACAAAAACACATTTAGAACACCATCATAGAAAGTGGAGCGAACATATATACATACAAAGGTAGAACTCTTCAAAGCAACTCTCGAGAGACACCGTTAGCTTTTCCTCTTTATTAATGCGTACTGATATTTATATGTTGAATTTTAAATTTCAAGATTTTTATTTATAGAGAAGAGGAAAAGGAGAAAGTGAGAAGTTTTACGAATATATCAATGAATAAAACATAATGCAATTGGGTTAATACGAGGAAAAAACTGAAGGATTGTATGTAATTCTCTACACGCTGCGAACATTTTTCTAGCATGTTTTGACTTTCTAACTGAAAATATGGTGGGTAAATAAGTAATAAGTGTAAACCCCGGTATAAAGGGTACCCAAAGTCGAAATGGGATCCGAAAACCCTTTGAGTACCTACATTGTAAGTTGGAAATGCTCCCAATCAAAATTTTAAACTAATTTCGAACCATAGAGGATCTTTTTTTTTTTTTTTAAAAAAAAGTGTTTAATTATTGATAGATAGAAGTTCTGTGAACTATAAACTAAACTCACTTATAATAGTCAATATTCTACCCCGGATGACTCAATATTGCCCAAAAACTAATCAACAATTTACTGCTATGAGCATAATAAATACGTATATGCATAATTATATTATTTATGTCTATACCAAATTTTATTATTATAGGTTATCCTATAATAATAAAATTTGGCGTTCGAGAGCTATCGGCTATCGTGGTACAAAAAGACAAAAAGCGTTTAAACTTTAGATTAGATATTGATCTTTCTCTTTACACCTATAGAGACCTAGAATATCTCAGAATATGATTGTATACTTAGTGAGTTAAGAAATAGAATCTATTTTGATGGAGACAACTTTTGAGAAGGTCCCTTAACTGTCTTAACGTTTAAGTATTTCGTTGATATCAAGTCGAAAATTGTAATTGCCTAAACGCAGTGAAGTCTATCTTGAAATCCACGATTTTTATTCAAAACGTCTGTATGTCTACAAATAACTATCGAGCCCTGTCCTATTTTGATGACACTTGGTACGGACATTTATGATGTAAATAGTATTTGCTGTTTTGGGGCCTACTGACTATTGAGTCACCTATGTGCTATACAGAAGAAGATTACGGGAAAGAACTAAAGGTAATGAAAACAATGATCGAGTGATTGTAAATTTAAATGCTAGCAAGGACGAGGATAAACACATATAAAGTTTTTTTATTCATAACTTAAAATATTATCGGAAGTGCTTCATAGATTGAGCAATGCATATCCGTGTGGTTACCACATAAATTTAATTTATTGTCAACCACTTAGACAAAAACTAAAAGTTCAAGATCAATTTTCATAATTTTTCGAACATAAATCAAGAAATTTTTAAAAATTGAAGTTCTTTCCTCCATATATTTCAAAAACATGTTTTATTATCCTATCTTGACCTGCTTATATAAATCAATGGTGTGAGCTTTCGAAAACAAATTCTTGAAACCCTGTCTGTATACCAGCATACGGAGTGATTGACAACAAGACAGAGTTTTGAACCATTTGAGGTTGTTTAATGTACGTATATCATCCACAGAATTATCCGTTAAACGGCTTTCCTGTTAGCGCATTCCAGTTGTGAAGATGAAGACTTCTCCCCACCTGGCGTTTTAGAAGCAGCCTTAAAAAAACGCTAGGTGTGATTGAAAATGTCTACTTTATTTTATCTACTAAGAGGAAAGTGATTCAGAAAATCTATCTTAGCTTGGAAACGAACTAGAAAAATATATGTATCTTTACATTCCAGGGATTCCAACCTAAGGTTTTAGGTAAGAGCCCATTCTCAATTATTTTTATCTTTTGGGCTACGTATGCCAATTGATCAAACGGAGTGAAATCTTGTTTTAGCTTCATGATTTTTCATTAAACGTCTGTTCGTTGCACTGTATTCACGCATGTCTTGGCTAATTTTTATGAAACTTGGTATGACTATTTATCATGTTGTTGATTAGCAAATTCTATGAACATAACAAATCCGGGTTGCCCAAAAAATCATTTTAACTGAGTAAGATCTATAGATCAAAGAACTTTACTAGTATTATATACATTCACGAAAGAATAAAACTTTGACTTTTATGTACGAGTAGACAAGATAAGAAATCTTTGTGTCGTTGTATTAGTCAACAAAATAAATGAAAAAAAAAAGGAAAAATTCTCTCCTGATAAGAACGACAACTGGAAACTTGCTTACAATAAGGAAAGCTCGTATTCATAATAAGACATCAGCACAAAGTTGTAAGTTGTATGAGCTTGCAAAATTCTGTAATTCTACTAACTTGATCTGCTCATTGTTCTAGAGGAAGGAATGATTATAATATATGACTCCTTCCACAAGCTTCCCCTCCTTTGATATTTTTTTTCATTATTATTCAATTATGTCCGTTTTTATTGCTTTAAAGAATAGAAAAAAAGAAATGAAAAAAAAACGAGCAATATCCCGATCGGGATTCTTTGGAAGCGACACGCTCACGCTTTAAGTTAATGGAACCTCATTCCCTGTCAGCTATATATGTTATACGCTTACGGTGGGAGGTTCTATTATCTATTTACGTACATTAATTTGGATCAGTCGCACCGTTGTAGGAAGACTGCCCTTAGGAAGAAATAATTTACTTTCTTCTAATTTCAATAGAAATCTGTACGAGGAAAACCTCTCTAATATACTGCTCACATAAAATAATGGAGGATGATGGGTGCAGGTCTTTTTACGTATGAAGAGGCTTGCACAACAACAAGATCAATGGAGAGCTAAAACCAATTTAATTACTGATAATCTACATGATGATTTACATCTTACATCAGACATTCTGCCAAAATAAAAGTACTGGCATTGGGCATGATTCTAAAATTAAGGAAATAGTCATTGCCCACCCCAAGAGCTTTACAAATTTCGAAAAATTCCAGTCATTCAAAAGTTAAGAAGAAAGGATGGTCAAGCTTTCAAAACTCAAGATCGTCTGCATGGATACTTTGGGCATACTCTATACGTATTAAACATGGTTTCTTGGCCTTTTTCAATAACACAAAATATTAGCTTCTACTGAAGGTTTTTTGGACTACTTGTAAGAAAAGGCTAATTTCAATTTTTAAACAAAAGCCCTTGAAGATCTAAGTTTAAAATGTATTTTGTATTTGAAAAAAGAGCAAATACATACTTTGTATGTGTGTCGCGAACAGAAAATTTCTTTGTTTATGTAAATGAGGCAGAATCACAGGAGGGAGAGAAATGAAATGCAAACTGACAACATTTTTATTTTCTTTAAATGAACCTCAGATTTACGACAAGCAGGGAAAAATGAAAAAATCTCTTAGGTACCAAGTGAGAGGAGAATCTCTCATCGAGTCAACAGAATATTGGCGAACTTCGGCAAAACATGAGAGAGAGAATAAAATAGTTGTAATTTGAACTGACTAGACTTCAATGGCAAACTTCTAGAAAGAGTGGAATTTCCTAAACAGAAATACAAATCTTGGACACGATTTTTTAGACCTAGAGTGAATTTTTGACGATTTAAAAAGAAAAACTTCTCTTTCGGTTCAATAATTTTCCTCTTTTTATAGTAAGGGACCCATTGTAGTGGACTAACAGTTACGGCAAACTTCTAGAAATTGTAAACATTTTTTCTTTTAATGCAAGGCCATGATGCGAACCCGTTTTCCTGGGTTCGAATTGAGCCAGGAAGGCTGTTTCTAGGATTAGTAAGACGCCCAATAGGACTTTCCTTCCAAAATATACTAAAATCGTTCAGCGATGAAAAACAACAACACAAAACAGGCATTCACTTTAGGTTAGGTTAGGTTAAACGGATTTCTTCTTCTACCTGGGTACAGTATGTTCTTGACATACATTCAAACGTAATATATCAAATTTAGGAACGGGATATTTCCTCCTGTCCATTCAAAAGGTTCATTAATGAAAATATTTTGTGAAAAATCCAAATAAAATGTAAGTATCATATGAATGGGATTTCCCCAAACAATTACACATTTAGGGAGAAAAGACTTCTATAGATATAAATCATAATAATACAAACAATTAGCTCGCATGCTGCATGCAGTTCTTCAATACAATGCCTGGGGTGGGGGGAAAGCTTTTCAGCTTAGGAAGTGGATAAATTGTCCGTGGCAACACATGAGATATTTATAGTTGTTGTGTTTTAGTTCAACTCATTCTAATACACTTGAATTGTTTTTGTTTCAGAAGCTAATGTGAGCCATTATAAAAAAAGGAGCGAAGAGCAACCTGAGAAAGGTTTCAAATTTTGAAAAACACTTTTTTTAAAACACTTGTATAACTATTTCAAAAGGTTTTTTTTTAAAAAAAAATCCGCACATTCAGGAGAGGAACAACTGTTCATGGAAGTCATAACAGTATGAGCTAGCATCAAGAAGAAGATTGAACAGACAAGAATATATGCAGGCAAAAGACTGTCGAGGCAATGTGCGGGCCACGGTCTGAGATATGGCCNTACTGGCCAGGTCTGAGATGCCGAGGTAGTAAAAAGGAATTAGAACTTGACATCTTCGCAGTCCTCCTGGTTTAGTGGGTATCACACTGGCATTGCACGCGCGGGGTCCGGATTCAATTTCGAATAGGGTCAGACAACTTTCGACTAAGAAGTCCAGCAAAAAATTTAAGGGTGCATTCAGTTTCGTGAGGACGATTGGGTAGCTACTTTAATGGGAGTAGCGACCAGTGGCCGCATTACTAGACTAAAAAAATTGGTTTGGTAGAATTTTTAAGGCTTTATTAATACAGGAGGTTCTTAGTTACGCTGTGATACCCAAAAATATGAAGATGCTCCAGATGCTGTAGGGCCTTAGTACAAACAAACATTTACATTCACAAGTTCGCAGACTTTGCACATTTTTCGGCCGACAGTACGCATTCTCGATCTCACAACATATATTGAACTATGCATTAATCCTGTGCACCCTTCTTTGTATGCATTTGAAAACAAATCTCAACTGAAGAACATTTTTTGTCGAGTAAAATACACATTTGATGAGGCAGTGTGCAGGAATGTAATGAGAGAACCCCTATTGAAGGAGCAAACAGTACAAGCCTTGCTTTATGACAATTGCATTGACAATATGTTGGACTATTAAAGGCCGACCAAATTAAATCCTATAAGTTTTCACATTAACCTTTTAACTAGAAATCAATTTGAAAGCTTTTCCATAAAGATGAACGAAGGGTTTAACTTTTTGCTATGAGTTTGAGCTCAAATTTTAATGAAAATTCAATGTAAATTATCTTTTGCCTCAACTAATCAGAGTCAAAGTACACAAGGAACAAAGGCTAGGGGACAAAACAGCGAGTAAATTTATTCAAAAATATTCCTGTATATATATAGAGCGGGAATGTGTGTGTAACTATGTAACAGACTTGGGCTTCATGTATATAAGGTGATTCATTCGAAATTCGTGGTAGACAAAGCCCTCCCAAAAACAAAACCACGAAATTAGTAAACACGAAAGAGTCTGTCCAATAATAATCTGCTACTGCGCATCAGAACGTCTTAATATCAAATATACGAGTATGTACCAGGTACCTACAGCTGCGTTAGGTAGGAACCATTTCTGGGTAAAAAAAAANTTTTTTTTTTAAAAAAAAAAAATCAGACTCACTATCCTACCATGTCCAGAAGCGGAGATATAGAGTTTTCAAGGGTCAAAATCTACCATAAAAGCCTAAAATTTGACTATAAAAGCTTAAGATTTTATACAGTATGAACCAGAAACGTTATCAGACCACTAGGAGAGATAGAACACGTCAATTCCAACACAAAATACTCTATTGAGCATGTCGTCTTATGTTTTATATTCGAGTTCTCTAGATAGCTACTAATGATTATTGAAATGAGAACAACATGAATGTCTTACGTCCAGTAGGCAACTGCCGAACACTAACAAAATATATGTTTACAAAAACAAGATAGTGGTTACTAAAATATGAGAATAAAGATTAAAGATAGGGGTTTCTAAAATACACTTTTAAAATATGACATCTCCCTCCTTAAAATAAACTCAGGGCGAGGAAGAGTCAGAACCCATTTCAAAGTCAAGAAATTTAATCGGCAAACGAGTCATGCGAGTAGGTCTCTGAGAACAAACATTTTGTGGAGATTCAGGAGTTCTAGAATAATTATGATCTTTCATTGGAGTATTATAACTCGAATTGGACTCGGCCTCGTCTAAACTATTATTAATCGATTCACATAAAATATTATTATCACATAAGTTATTGCTATCACATATAATATTACTATCACATAAAATATTACTATTACATAATGTATTACTATCACATAAAGGATTATTATCACATAAATCATTTCTATCACATATTATATTAATATGATCATCAGTTGCACCTGTGGGTTTGCTCTTACAAACAGGAATAGTCAAAGGTACTACATTTTGAGAAACCGTAGCTGAACCCGGAACATTAATTTCTGAGCTTAACAAAGTATTATTTCTGTTATGTAAAGTATTACCATAATCAACGGATACGTTCAGACCTTCTGTATTTTCATTTAAATTTGGCACCGAAGTACGGTTCTCTAAGAAATCGTCATAATTATCAATACAATAATTAACATTAAAACTATGATTAAAATTTATGTCAGTATGTTTCATATGTGCAGTATTTCGTCTTAAGTTGCCACTGTTAGTTTGCACATAGAAAGAGCGCGGAAACTGTGCTTCACCATGCACTTTACCAGGAATCCATTTATTTTTATATCTCACAAATACATTTTCTCCCTTCTCAAATTCTTTTTCTTGCCTCGATTTTTTATCATAGTAAACCTTTTGCCTGATTTGATTTCTTTTTATTTTATATCTAACTTCTTCATGAACTTTATTTAAATTTGGTATTGGTTTTAACTTTTCTTTATCAATTAAAATTTTGGTTTTTAATAATCTACCCATTAATAACTCAGAAGGAGATAATCCTAAGCTAGGTATTGGAGTCGCTCTGTATTCCAACAACAAATCAAGATAGTCTATATTTAATTCATGTGCTTTACTTAATATTTTCTTACATGTTTGGACTGCTCTTTCACTCATACCATTACTTTTAGGATAATATGGACTGGATGTTCTCCAATCAATGCCATACTCTTTTGCGAATTGCCTAATTTCATACGAATTAAAAGGAATGTTATCCGAAATAATTACCGATGCAATTCCAAATGTTGCTTGTAATGATTTTAGTTTATTAATTATTTCTGAACTTTGCTTTGATTTGAGCTGATTTAGGTCTATCCATTTTGTATAATAATCTATAATGACTAAATAGTCTTTGCTTCTAAAGGTAAGTATATCTAAACCTAATTTTTGAAAAGGTAAATCTGGAATTTCATGATTCAGCAAAGGTTCTCTAGTCTTACAGCCTTTTAAAGACTCACAAACAAAACATTTTTTAAGAAAAGATTTTATATCATTTTCAATATTAATCCAATACATGGTTTGCTTAGCGCGCATACAAGATTTAGTCACACCCATATGTCCGGAATGAAGAGATTTTAAGGCTAATTGTTTTAAAACAAGCGGTACAACTATGCGGCTATCTAAATACAAAACATTATTATTTACTAATAAATGGTCTTTTAATTTGAAAAAATGTCTTAAAGTTTCATCTTTAGGCAATGAACTTTTTTCATTAGGCCAACCTCTTGTACAATATTCAATAATTTGTTTAACTTTTTCATCTTTCAAGCTTTCTTGAGCTACCAGTTCTAAATTTAAAATTGGTTCTTCCGAGTAAATATTATGAACAAAACCTTTAAGTTCTATCTCGTCATCAAAAGTTTCATCTAGATAGTTTCTGGACAACGTATCGGCTACGAACATCTTCCGACCTGGAAGGTATTCGACATTGAGATCATACTTTAGCAATGATAATCTCATTCTAGCTAATCTATCAGATATAATTTTACTAATGTTTTTCTTAAAAATAGAAACTAATGGCTGGTGATCAGTTTGTATATTAATTTTTAAACCCCAAACATACTTGTGGAATTTTCTCAAAGCGAATTTTATACTTAACATTTCTCTTTCAATATTTGAGTAGCCTTTTTCACTCTCTGTGAGCGATTTCGATGCAAATGAAATCGGTTGACC
>CM022874.1:35217550-35231470 GCA_012654025.1 Pachypsylla venusta
GCTAAAATTTTAGAACTTTGTTTGTTTAGAATTGGAAAAAATTGGTTATAACTTTTTGTTTAGCCCCATGTAACATATTATTTCTATGGCAAATTTTGGCACACCTCACATGGAAAAAGATTTTTTTTGATATAATGTGCAAAAAAAAAGTTATTCCTCAAGAAGTAATGCAAGGTCATGCATTTTGAAAGTAACACCAAAAAGCCTCCATTTTGAAAACGGTACATTTACGCCATAGGGTATATGGGTATTTTCGACTGCAAATGATGTGTTCTACCACACACAATTTTTTGTCGGTCTATTTTAGATACACCCAGTATATCGAAAAAAAAATGTGTTTTCTTTATTATGTGCTGCTTTTCTATATTGGCTATAAGAACATATGTTTTTGAATCCCATATTTTTATTCTATCTCTCCAAACTAAACCTAATGTTATAACAGTCTTGGATCAGTAATAGCTTAGCAATGAAAACAATACTTCCGGTGATTTGTATCTTTCTGACGTACGAGATGTCTGTTTTTGACAGCCACGAATATTATTATTATCCCAGCACGTCTGAACAGCCAGAAGATGACTACAATGAAATGGATACCGAATATGATGAACATGACGGAGGTAAGTTTACAATACAAACACCTAAATATCACGAGTTCTTTAGGAATAGTATATATTTTCATTTTCAGAAATAATTAATAATTTAAGAAATCGTCACGAGAAGAAAAATACAATCCTCAAAATTTGATATTTTACGTTTCAAAAGGTTTATTTGACGGTGACGAAGAAAAGTTTCGTCAAAAATATTACAAACGGGACCTAAATAGCGTAATCGGTCAACTTGTCCATCACGGAGGAGGGTGTGGTCGAACGGATTTTTTTATTCGACTTTTGATTCTGCGTACCTTGAAACGTAAATTATCAAATTGGGGAAGGGGGGTTTAATTTTTTAGCCAGTAAAATGATAAACCAATATTTCACATTTGCTAATTATTTTTTTTTAGTATAACGCCTACACTACATTTATGCCGGCGAGATTCAGACACAAACACAACCATAACACACACTTCGTGTCATCTATCAGCTTTGATCTGATAACAATTGCTATACATTTTATATCTCTTTTATTGATATCTCTTACCGTTTTGGCTAAATCATTAGTATCCTATGATTTCCCATACAAAAATCGGAAAATCGTCCGAAACTCGAAAACAGAGTTTTGGAATTATCTTAAATTAAAGGATTAAGAGGCTACCTAAAACTTTTCTTCTCTTTCAACTCATTTTTACGTAAATTTAATTTTACTGAACATTATGATGCTAATACTCGTAGATAAACCTGGCTATAACTACAGGATAATCCAAAAGTTTTGAATCTGTTTCCCAATGAAAAGTAAAATTAAGACCTATCGAATGTCGTTAGTTTTCTTTCTAAGCCCCCGGACCACTCTGAGCAAAACTAAAGGGTGACTCAAAAGTTTTGAATCAAAGTTTCCACTATTAAAGTTTTGAATGCGACTGTTACCAAAGTTTCTAATAAAGTTTTATGTGACACCATGATGTTCACTAAGAAAACCTAATGATATTTAATGGATCACACTTATAGTTTTATTGAAATACTGATTTGAGTCACCTGTAATTTTGTCCATATGGTTTATCAAATAGCACATCATGGTGCTATTTGATAAACCATATGGACAAAATTACAGGTGACTCAAATCAGGATTTCAATAAAACTATGGGTCGCCATTAAATATCATTAGGTTTTCTTAGTGAAAGTTTCCTTAGGTTTTCAGCAAGAAATAACTATCAATTAAATACGTCACATTTGTTCTTTTTATTGATTTGAAATCTATCAGAATATGTGACCACCCTGTATAATGCTAAATCAGCAAAAAGAAAGAGACTAGTCAAAAGTATGCAAAAATTGTGGGTTCGCATTTAAAAATCGGAAGTTTGCATTGTTTTTCGGTACTTCTGGACTACTATGTATAAAATTAGAAGTTACCATAAGAACCGCATCAAAAGTAAATACGTTTTTTTTTTCTTTCGAAAATTGAAACAAGTTTCGAAAAACATCGAGCGTTTATACATTGACGACCACTCTGTATATTTAATATCCTGCGCTTCTTCAACTAATCTTTAAATTAAAAAAATAACACGAAACACTTTAGAAAGCAATGTGCTAAGTCAAAACTGACCTTTTATTAAAAAAAAAAAAAAAAAAAAATAAAAATNAAAAAAAAAAAAAAAAAAAAAAAAAAAAAAATGAGAGAACAAGAAGTCATTAGTTAAATTGCAAGGAATGAAAAAACATTTCTCTCCATTTCTCGACAATTTCATTTTTCCTTTGTCCTCGCTCTACAACAATTCCTTATTTCCTATCCCTTTTCTTACTCGCTTTAACGTTTTGTGTTTCTATTTCTTCTCCAATGATAGACTTTCTAGATCTAGAATCCTCCTTATTCTAGTCTCCTAAGATCCAACATATAGGGTGAACTTGAAAAGCGCTGACACAGAAGTGGGGTAGGTGAAACACGTCATTTCCAACACAACCTACCCTATTCAGCATATGACGGTAGGTAGAACACGTCATTTCCAACACAAATTACACTATTCAGCATATGTCGGTAGGTAGAACACATCATTTCCAACACAAATTACACTATCTATACTTATAAAACGCAAAGCCCAGTTGGTATACTGACGTACTGACTGATTGATAATCATAATGCCGTCATTTTTCTCTGTCACATCCATAATATTCTCGGTGTTTTCAATATTCCGTTTTGCTGACATTTCATTTCCTCTTTCTCGAAGATGTTTAAGAGGTGTTTCTCCAGTATGACGGCATCATAATGCCGTCATTTTTCTCTGTCACATCCATAATATTCTCGGTGTTTTCAATATTCTGTTTTGCTGACATTTCATTTCCTCTTTCTCGAAGATGTTTAAGAGGTGTTTCTCCAGTATGACGGCATCATAATGCCGTCATTTTTCTCTGTCACATCCATAATATTCTCGGTGTTTTCAATATTCCGTTTTGCTGACGTTTCTTTTCCTCTTTCGCTCAGTTATACTGAGCAAAAGTTTGAGCATGAACTGCAATTGGGTCTACCCAGTTGGTTTTTTAATTTTCACTTCCTTTCCTTTTATTTGTCGGGTACAACGCCCTCAATATTCGACCATAAACTATTTCTCGCGATTTGTTCTTCCCAAAAACTGTTGTTTTGGTACTCTGTTTCTACTAGATTCTTTACTTTTGTTCCTTGATTTTAAATCTAGATTTATTTGTTCCGCTAAATAATGAGAATAAAGTAATGTTTTGTACATAGGGAGCCCTGTGCACGGGAGCGGTTCTCTCTTTCTTTCTTGTAAATATTAGGAAAATATTTAATTCGGAATTTGGATTCAGTGAATTTTTAAGATTTCTGATGTTCATTGAAGTAAACAATATAAAGCGCCTGTATTTCGTTTTCCATGTTCAATAAACATTCTTGGTTCTGTAAAGATGTTAATCTCCGGATATCCAAACTATTTATACAGGATAAACGTTAAGAGTTTCCCTCTTTGTTCTGGAGAACAGTTTCGATGTTAATGTTAGGGAATTGATCCTATCTTTTTTGTGAACGTGTCCAAAATGTTATGAGAGTGGGAATTATTATTGTGAAATTAGTAGATCTGTCAAGGGTTTTCTTCAAAGTTACATTGATGTAAACTTTTGTTTTTTAAATAGAATGATTTAAAAAAATAAATCATCGAATTGTCCATTAAAATCTACATCCAATAAAATCAATATTTGACTGAATGTGGAATTCGAATGTCTAAAAAAATTAGGTCATTTTATTTATAAAACCGAAAGTTCTCCTTGAAAGATAATCTTGACAGATCTACCAATGTCAACCCTTGCATGGTGACATTTGGGTCAGGATAAATAGATTCAGTTTCAAAGATATTTGTACTGCCAAGTTACTATGAGTCACCCTGTATCTAAACATTCAACCGATTAACTCCTCAGCGAGATTGTGTTACAACAATATTATTGACTACATATTTCCATATGAATTTTCAATTTCCTTTAAATTCCCCTTGTAGACCTTTGCAATGGCTATAAAATCATACTATACTAGAGCATAAGTAACCAATTGAAGTTTTTAAAAATTACAACAGCGAATTATTATCACATAGTTACATATGTTAGGGTAAAAGTATACAGGGTGTCCATAAAGTCTCACCCCACCCCCCGAATCTCGAGAATGGCTGAAAATATAAGAAAACGCAAAAACACGCATCTCTTAGATTTTAGGGGGATTAATTTTAGACTAGAAAATTTTTGGCCTCGGCCAGCCGTTTAGGCCTGGCACCAACTGGCTTCAAAATCTTAAATGAGAAGGTATATCAAGTGACACCTTGTTTGAAAGGAGTTCATTACAGAAAGCCAGAGCTCTCTAGGATCTACCGTCCACTAATTACAGGGTGAAACATGTGCCGCAAAGGGTCCACCTTTGCGGCCGCACCGAAATGGTAGGTAAAAATGCCCAGAAATAAGTTTTGGTGATCCCAAATAAGTAATGTAGTAAAAAATAGTGCTCTAACAGGATGGTTGTCCCACCCACTTCGACCGCAGATTTCGAACTTTCTTAGACCAAAAGTTTTCAAAAAAGCTGGATAGGTTTGGTCTAAGAAGATTCGATCTTTGTGGTCAAAGTGGGCGGTACAACTATCCTTTTTACTAAATTACTTATTTTGGATCATAAAAACTTATTTGTAGGCATTTTTACCTACCATTTCAGTGCGGCCGCAAAGGGAATGGGTCACATGTTCCACCCTGTAATTCGTGAACGGTAGATCCTAGAGATCGTATTAACCAGACCTTTCAAATAAGGTATCACTTGATATACATCCTCATTTAAGATTTTGAAGCCAGTTGGTGCCAGGCCTAAACGGCTGGCCGAGGCCAAAAATGTTGTACATTTACCAAAGCCACTGGTAATTGACTGAAAATTATCCAAATTTCACAGGTTTACCTCTAATTTACCACTAGTCGGCGTACAATTAGAGATTAAAAAGTTGCAGTCCAACTAAGTCAGGTTTATTTTTATCATCATAACTTTTTACATGGATAGTTGATCATGCAATTGAGGCATGGTCGTATAAACGTTTCCTAACCTAACTGGTTTAGGGGAAATAGTGCAAACTTAAGAAATTACATATATTATTCTATTACGTTAGGAAGCGTTTATATGGCCATGCCACAATTGCATGATCCCGCAAATTTACTTGATTTTTATTTTCTAAACAATTTTTATATAATACTTTTGACGACAATATATATAATATAATCATAATTACTGAATTATGTGCATTTACCATAACAGAAGCACATAATCAAACAATTATATGGAGGGAATATTAGGAAAAGAAGAGTTCCACATTTAAAAAAAAAAAAAAAATCACTTTTTCATTTATTAATGATGTTCAAGAACAATTCATACAAATAAATGTTCATTTTTATGAATTCTTTTTATTCTAAAACGTTTCCTTTGAGTGAAATAATATTTTCTTCCAAAGGAATGTGTTCAGAAATATTATTTAATTTTCCACACTGATTAACCTGTTTGTGACAGGATTTCTTTTTTAAGTAGATCATAAAACATAATGTCATTTATAATTTTTTTTTAAGTATACCCTCGGGGAATTGAATCTTGGTCCAGAGATCAATGGAGGCTATATGATTAGGAACATTTTTTTTCATCTGTTATGGCGTCCTATACACTCCTTAAAATGGCCGCCTCAGAAAACTAGATACACTAATAACTTCCATAACGACCTGAGCTGAAGGTGTAAAGTAATACAGAAAGCAAATCTGAAATATTATTATGTTACTGATGTAATTATATTGCAGTGATTGACGTGATTTTGAGGACTAATTACAATTATTAGCCTCCAAAATTAGATTTATCATGACAATGAAAGCTGTAAATCGGAAACGATGATGGATGATGCCATTATTGATTGACCAGAAAATGAATTGTCAAATTGTGTGCAAAATTGACTTAACAGAATTTCAAATTATTTGAGACTCCACGAGATCCTGTTTCTTAAAACATAAAAATCCTGTACTACAGTGCCTCTTTCGATTTGGCTCCGATTTTTGCTTTCATTTTGGATTTAACATAGTATTCTTCATACTTGAGTTTGAGCGGTCACTTTTTTCCCGTTTTGCATTATACAGGACGGTCACATTATACGATAAATTTAAATCAGATTTAATTGATTTTTCTGACTGAGCATTAGTTTTTCTGACTGAGCTTTATGATGTTATTAGAGAGGCCCCCGGACCACTCTGAACAAAACCAATTGGTCAACCAAAAGGATGTTATACAAGCCAGTATTGTAATATATATATTTTGCTCTAATACAGGAAGTTTTATGAAACAGGCCCCTGGGCCCTATTTCATAAAATTTTATAGAGTTACAGAGCGATTTCGTCTATTATGAGATCCGCAACTCGATGAAAATTTTTAGTAGTTGATAAAGAAATTATTTTTAAAATATAACAAGAGTTGCTTTGTGTTAAGTGTGAAACAGATGTTCAATTATTTACAGATACAGATAATCCTTCGATGTACAAGTGTTTTTGTTAACAACTCATTGGAACAAGAAAATCAGTAAAACAGACACGTGTCCGGAAAATTTATGGAACAACTAGTAATTATAGACACCCACACTTGTAACCTAGAAACATAAAACTAAATATCTACAATATTGGAACCCCTATGTATATATACAGTATGTCTCAGAAGTCCTGCATAACTTTTGAACCGCTTGGAATTTTTTCCTATACTTCGTGGGAAGATAAAGTAAAAAAGACGATCAATCGAGTATGGGAAAAATGGTAAGTTTTCACAAAACGAATCAACCTTTGAGTCTGCGTGTTCTACGCATTCTCAAACGTCCACATGAAACATATGTTTAATTTGAAAGGATATTCTTTAAAGAAAATCGACTTGATTATTTCGACCGAGTTGATCGATACAGTGAACGTACCTTTACATATTGTTTTCTGTTCTACTTTTACTCCAGCAATGTACAAAGTGAAAGATGAGACGTTTTCTTCTACATTTGGGTCACTCGGTGACCTCCTGATGCAGAATTAGTATGTGCATTGTGCAGCAGTCTGCATGCTATGCACACTTAGGTATGTAAGAACAAAAGATGAGGTGTAATTTTCTTACAAGACGAGAAGGTATTTTAATATTAAAAAGAGCAGCATCAATGGATGAATGGCAGCATGAGAGGTGCTGAGTAAACATACCACAGCATTTTATTAATGAAGTTGGACGACATAATATGCAACAGGGTGGCCCAGCATTTAAAATAAATGCTGAGCCATCTATAGATGATTGGCTATTTAGTTGACTGAATCTGACCTGACTAAGTGACTATGTCCCAAACCAACCACAGATGCAGTCTAGTCAACCTGGGCACGATGGCATATGGAAAAGCAAGGAAAATAGTGGGAGGGGGATGGTCAACTAACTATAGGAACTCTTTGAGAAAAACACTTTTAACGTTTATATAAAAATCGTGGAGTTAAAACAGTTCTTCACTTTGTAGAGGAACGAATAGAGGTTTATATAAAAATCAGAGGTTTATATAAAAATCGTGGAGTTAAAACAGTTCTACATTTCGTTTTGAAACGAATAGACGTTTATATAAAAATCGTGGAGTTAAAACAGTTCTTCACCCCGTTGAGTCAACGTTTTTTCGTAAATGTTGAACAAATGTTTAGGTAATTTAGATTTACATTAAATTGTACTTTTCAACAAGTAATAATCATTCGGTATTAACTAATATACAGTATGTCCCTCAAGTCCTAGCGGAGGACCTGTAACTTTTGAATAGCTCTGAATTTTTTAATTCTGATTGATCCTAGGGATAGGAAGGGGGCCATGGCCATTCTATTGCTGACAGAAAAATTCAGATTCGATTGCGGAAATGTCATTTTTCCAACAAAAGTTTCGGTTTATCAAGAATTTTAAATGTAACAGTATCAATTTTATTCTTTAATTTAAAAGTATTTTAAAGGACTAACTTTCATTTACACTTTTTGAAAAAAAAAAAAAAAAAAAAAAAAATCAGGGGCGGAGATAGAGGGGTCTGAATTTTTATTTTGTTACACCATGTATAACGGCCCGGTTTCGAGCTTCGATCTAAAAATTCAATTATTGTGTCTAAAAAAAGGTTACTCATCTACCGAAATCATCAAAAGATAAAAATGAATATGTGTACATCATGGCTAGAGGAATGAGAAATTTTCAATACAATTACATATAGTAAATAACTCGTAATCTAAACGGCACCCCTGTAAAAGAAATGAGACGATTAATATTGGTTATCTTATGCTGAAATGTTTCCATATTTAAGTTACTTTCTAGTGTTTGTTCTAAACCATAACCTGACTTCAGACTTTCTTCTCGAAAACGCCCGTTTTCTAAGCGGCCTGAATTTAACCTTCTCAAGAAAAAATTGACTTTGTCAGTCTACAAACTGATAAAAATGAAAATGTGTACTTTTGATGATTTCAGTAAATGAGTGACCTTTTTTGGAACACAATAATTGAACTTTTACATCGAAGCTCGAAACGGGTCCGTTATACAGTGTGTAACAAAATAATAATTCAGACCCCTCTATCTTCGCCCCTATTTTTTTTTTTTCAAAAATGTAAATGAAAGTTAGTCCTTATTTTATTCTAACTTTTAATTTAAACAGTAAAATTGGTACCATTACATTTAAAATTCTTGATAAACCGAAACTTTTGTTTGAAGAATGACATTTCCGGGGATCGAACCTGAATTTTACTGTCACCAATCGAATGCCCATGACCCCTTTTCTATCCCTAGGATCAATCAGAATTCTGGGGCTAAGACTTCTAGGACATACTGTACAAAAAAACAAGTTAAAAGATTTAGTGGAGAGTGCTTTCGACATTCTTAATCGACACCGAAAATCACATTTTTTTGGGTTCTGCAAAGATGTAGAGTTAAAGTTATTAGTCGCGGAAATAAAAATGGAGGACAGTTTTTTGCTTCTTCTGAAAAGTTGTCTTGGTGTTACATAAGCTACGGGTCAGGTAATTTTATGGAAATTAGGTCTTCCAAAAATACAAAGCCTTTAATTTGTACCTAACAAAAGTAATATTACGAACAGGAGAATAAAATTTTGGAAAAAAAAATTGTAGTACAAAAAATCGTGTTTTTTTTTTTGCAAAAATAGTAGTTTTCTTGTAATGCTGTGCTGTTTACTATTTTATTTTTACTGCTCATTATTACTGATTAAAATTATTTGCCAAAAATTAAATAGAATTTTCTTATCACCTTTCAGTAACAAAAACCCAAAAAGTTATTAGTTATTAGGAATAACTCAGAATCTGGCACCCTGTGCCGCCGTCCTGCTCTGAGTCTGGCCGACTTTGTTGTTCCTGCCAGTTTCTTCACAACATTAACTTCGCAGTTTTATCATTTCTGGAAAGACGCAAATAAGGTATTAGTAGAATCCCACATCTCCCTGAACGCCACATAATGTCTCTCGGATATTATTGCATTTAGACTTTGCTTTTGTATTTAGTGTTAATACAAAATGCGGCTTTTTTATATACAGGGTTTGCACTTTCTAGTTGTCCCATAGGATTTTACATGGAAATTTAGACTTATGGTTGGCATATGCTCCCAGTATGTCACAAAATAGAAGTGATAGTGATTTTTGGTGTAATTTTTAACGAGGATTCCAATGAAATGAAAATCGGACCTACGATTGTGGACTTAAAAGCTTAAAACCTATAGAGTAAACTACGGTTCGTTCCTTCATGGGATAATGCCGATAATGGTTAATACTTTTGATAACCTTTTAGAAACCTACTTTTTTAAAGTTGTAATTTCCTCAATTATCAGAAACTGTGTTGCCTAAATTAACAGGGACATACATACCTAGAAATACAAAGGGCATGGGTTTGAGTCATCTAAATGCATGAATTTTTTAGTGTATATTATATCTCCTGTTTTTCGTTTGATGAAATCTTGTTTAATGAAAGTGAATCGAAACAGTCTTGTTTGCTGATCAGGAGAGGACACTTGTCTCTTGATGTCGAGCTCCATTCCCGCCCCAGTTGGATTTTCCTTAAAAGGTGGAATTCATTTTTCAGATCGAATGTTTTTTTTTTTCATCCTAATATATTTTCTTCTCTCTTCGTTTCTGGACGCTAATAATTACAATGTTTTAGCTCCCCCTAACAAATTGTAGCCCCCCTCCCGCTCAATCCACTTATGACATACCTATGTGATCATTGGCTCTGCGTTTTAAAGACTCCTAACTGTTGATGAAGTTGTAGGTAGATCCTTGGTATTGCAAAAGATAATGGGTATATTTCCTCGCACTGTTACCCGCAATTCCACAAGCTCTAATTTATCAAAATTATATTAAGAAAAGCATAATAATGATTTAAAGTTATGATTATTATTGTCACATGCAAGAAAGAAAACAAGCTTACATAAACAGTAAATTTAACGGAGGTGAGATTTCAGTGCCAAGGTCATCAAATTGAACCCTACTTTTACCCATCTCTGCTGCAGTAGTTGCTACAGAATCTAGCTAGTTACTCGCACATCGCGGAAGTATGCTAGCGAGCAACTATTTTCAACTTCACGTGTCATATACAGTTAGCCGTCTTCAAAGAGCAGAGCCATTGATCACATAGGTATGTCATTAGCGGAGTGAGGGGGGGGGGTACAATTTGAATGAGGGAGCTAAAACATTGTAATTATTAGAGTCCAAAAACAGAATAGAAAAGAAGATAGGATGAAAAAAAGCAGTCGACCTGAAAATTTATTCCACCTTTTGAGGAAAATCCACCTCGGGCGGGAATCGAACCAATCTCGACTTCAAAAGACAAGTGTCCTTCCTTGAATAGCAAGCAAGACTGTTTCGATTCACTTTGATTAAACAAAATTTTATCAAACGGAAAAGAGGAGATACAATATCCATTATAATATCCATGAATTTAGATGACTCGAACCCACGACCTTTGTATTACTAGGTATGAACCTCACTGTTATTTAGCCAACACAGTTTCTGATAATTGAGGAAATTACAATTTCAAAAAAGTAGGTTTCTACATATATTTTTCCCAAATTATCAAAAGTATTACCATTATCCTATGAAGAAACCTTACACCACTGTATCGGTTGTAAGTCCTGAATCGTCGGTCCGATTCGTGATAGTGATTTCATTGGAATCCTCGTTAAAAATTACACCAAAAATTAGTATCACTTTTATTTTGTGACATACTGGGAGAATATGCCAATCATAAGTCAAATTTCCATGTAAAATCCTATGGAACAACTAGAAAGTGCAAACCTTGTATACTATAACCTATAACCATACTTAGAAAACGGTAACCCCAGTTATTACACTGGCTGACTCATAATCAACGTACCCCAGTTATTATACTGACTGACTCATATTCAACGTATCCCAGTTATTATACTGATCGACTCATAACCAACGTACCCCAGTTATTATTCTGACTGACTCATAATCAACGTTTAGCTCCACGATGACTAAGCGTAGAGACATGGAATTCGGAACAAAAATTCAAGAAAAGTTCCAATGAAAGCGACTTATGGTCGAAAAAGGCTCCTTTAAATCGTAAAAAAAAGAAAAAACGAGTTTTTTAAGGAAACTTTCGAACACACTGAATTTTGTATCTAAATATCTATTATCTACGCTATGACATTTTCTGATATTTTATTTCGTTGATTCGTGTGTACCTACTGGCATAAATGGAGGTCATTCCTTGAAAAAATAAAATATGTAAAATGTAAAGGTATATTTCTTTGTGTTATTATGTCACAATGTTTGTGGGCATCATAGCATTACAAGGTATTTTCAACATTCACTCCAATATCACTAAGTCTAAGCTACACTTTAACAATTTTCACCTTATAATGCTACCACTTGGTGCTATTACCATAGGTACTCAATTGTCCTCAGGAGGCTGAGTTACCCCCAAACACAACCAGACCAATTAGAAAATTCGAAAAAACTTTTTCAAATTTTCGACCCGTCCAACCGGGAACCTCCTTTGTGCAAGCCGAGTGTGATGCGCACTCTGCCACGGAGACGTTTGAAATCCTCAATTGTGTAATTCATTACCCATTGTTTTTTTTTAACAAACGTACTTTTCCACCAACCAAAGAGAGGTTAGAAAACGTTCGAGGGAAAATGACTCTGACTTTCTGTCAGAAGTCATATCAACGGATACCCTTCGGTTAAATTATCTTAGTTCCTTATTCTTGTATCCCACAGGGCGATATTTACTCTAGTAGAAAAAAAGAAATCACTTTTTCTTAAAACAAAGTGTGGATGATTGAAATATACTCGTAGAGATATTAATTGGACCGCATTTTGTTTTGAATATTTTCACTAATCAGAGGCAATTAAAAACTGCCTCTATTCAAATGCAATTACATATCTTTTATCATATACAGAAATAGGACGTAACAATTCGTGAAAATAAAAGCCTTGTACTCCTGGTGAATACAACATTCATAAATGTATGCATATAAAAAAAAAACTTTTAAGGGAAACGGTAAATTCCTATTTAAAACAAACGGTACAGCATACAAACTTCCATTGGGCAATGAAATGCGTACACATTGACTTCCTTCTCTATTGCCATTCCATAACATCCGGTCATTCCATAACACCCCGCTACCTCCCTCTCCCGACCAACCCTGACCCTAATATTGAATTTTCATTTCCTAACTCATTTAACGTTATCAGTGAGTGAATATTATGATTCAGCAATTGTATAGGTACCTTCAGTAGCTCTGTGAATGCTAGACCTCACTCAAATAATGGGCCGCCACGAGGACTCGGTTGGGCCATAAACTAATCAGCTAATTCCATGATCATAATGAATGTCCGAACCAAGTTTCATTCAAATCATACGGACGGAGAGACAGAGACAGAGAGACGTTTAAAAAAAGTGGAGTTAAAACTAGAGTTTATTTGGTTCGTTAAAACCAGTCATTGATTTTAACGTGTGCGGCATGGGCTCCGTGTAAGCTGACTAGAATGTTGACTGAATAATTATATGTATTACATTCTAGCCTACTTTTAACTAGCGCATCAGTGTAATGTTAGGTAGCGTCAAACTGTGAATGCTGATCTTCTTAATCTTAATATATAAATCAGAAATTTGTGTGTACCTATGTTTCTATGTACCTATGTAACAATGTATGAGGGATTGTCTGTTACAATACCTCAGTCCAAACGGTAGTAGATACCGAAAAATTGATGGAAATGGACCCCCCCCCATAATCATGATCTACGACCTCAGGAAAATTATCAGAACTAAAATATCAAGCCGTTTTCGAGTTACAGCCAAATTTACAATTTAACTATTCACCAAAATCGGACAGTCACGGTCCGATATCTTAAAATTTGTGGCGACAACATATCAACTCAAAGCCAGAATGTTTTAGGTGGCCCTTTAGTCCTTATTTTAGGATATTTTCTGAAAAGGTATGGCCAGCCATTCCACAGTTACGAGTTCGAAACCGGGAACGGGCATAATAAAATTTAGAAAATACTAAAAAGTCAGAATAGCCGTGCCCCTAAGGCGTCTGACGAAACTTTTAAATCTTGATTTTTAAAGATTGCAATATTGCAGGGTAACATGGGCGTAGGAAGGGGGGCAGCTGCCCCCCCTAGAAATTTTCAAGAGTATGCAGCACGGAAGGGGCAACTTAGATTTACACTAGATAAAATGATTTTTGGAAGCAAATAAGTCATCAAGCACCGAAATACGATAAATGCCGCATTTTGTCCCTAATCCAACAGCCCCACTGTGAACAATCAAA
>CM022874.1:35234691-35245867 GCA_012654025.1 Pachypsylla venusta
CCAACGATACGTGGTGTTCCCAAGCGGTCACCCATCCAAGTACTGACCACGCCCGACGTTGCTTAACTTCAGTGATCTGACGGGAACTGGTGTATTCAACGTGGTATGATAAACGTTGCTAAAGGCCAGGACCATGACTGGAATTATAATTTTCTCGATACCTCAGATACATGACAAGGGTCAGGTCAGAAATTGTATTTTTGTCGAACCCCATGCAGAAGATGGAGGGAAATAACTGCTCTGAAAGGATTCATGGTGTTATCAGAGACCAAGGATAAAGACAGAAATGGTATCCTTTCTATTCTGGTCAAATAGACACCATTGCATTATTTTCCGAAGTTATATTGTGAGACACACACATATACATACAGGGTTTGCACTTTCTAGTTGTCCCATAGGATTTTACATGTAAATTTCGACTTATAGCTGGCATATCCTCCCAGTATGTCACAAAATAGAAATGATAGTGATTTTTAGTGTAATTTTTAACCAGGATTCCAATGAAACCATTATCCCGAAAATCGGACCTACGGTTCTGGACTTAGAACCGATCTAGCGGACTAAGGTTCCTTCACAGAATAATGGTTAATACTTTTGATAATTTGGGAAAAAATGAATGCAGAAACCTATTTTTTAGAAAATGGTAATTTCCTCAATTATCAGAAACTGTGTTGCCTAAAATAACTGTGACGTACATACCTACTAATGCAAAGTACGTGGGTTCGAGTCATCAAAGTGCATGGAGTTTTTTAGTGAATATTATATCTCCTGTTTCAGTTTGATGAAATCTTGTTTAATTAAAGTAAATCGAAACAGTCTTGCTTTCTAGTCCAGTAAGGACACTTGTCTCTGGATGTCGAGATCGGAAGTTCGATTCCCGCCCGCTGTGGATTTTCCTCAAAAGGTGGATTCAGATCGACTGTCTTTTTTTCTATATCTTCTTCTCTCTTCCGTTTCTGGACACCAATAATTACAATTTCCAATAATTACAATTTTACAGTTCCCTCTATCAAATTGTTCACTAGCGTACTACCGCAATGTGCGTTTAACTATCAAGATACTGTAGCACTCGCTCAGCAAAGATAGGTAAATTTAGCTTCTAATCTATGACCTTGACACTGAAATCACACATCAGTTATAATATTTACTAATTTTGATAAGTTAGAGCTTGCGAAATTGCAGGCAAACGTGGGAGGTAATATACCCATTATATTTACAATATCAGGGATGTACAACTTTACGTGCCATCGACAGTTAGCAGTCTTCAAAGTGCAGCAAAGCGCAGAGCCCTTAGATATGACATTAGCGGAGTGGGGGGGTGGCTAACATTTGATAGAGGGAGCGAGCTAAGCATTGTAATTATTGGCGTCCAGAGACATAAGAGAGAAGAAGATATAGATAAAAAATCTGGTATGAACATCACACGACTTTTTACCTCTTAAAAAAATCGAGACGTTTTACAATGAACGTTGTAACTTTTTTTCTATTATGTCCATTTTATGTACTTTTTTTACATACACAAAATTGTTATATTAAAAAAATCGAGTCTCTAGCTCTTTCCGTTTTCTTTCATTGCCAGACTCGTGAAAACCGCTAAAAGGAGCCAAGAGCTGTTAAGAGTAGATCCGATTTCAACTAAAAGTGTTATTTTGCATTCCATGCATAAAATTGTTTTTAAATAGATACCAAATTTTACCGTTATTTTTTACAGACAGACAAACACACACACGTACCAATGACTGAAACTCGAGATTTTGGCTCTACCCCAAAGCGTGTTTTGGCATTGAAAACTCGGCATCGAAAATTTCAGCCCATTACAATACTTCCCTTTTAATTGGATAAGGAAAGTAGAAAAAACACTCGATCTGAGAATTAATTCCATCTTTTGAGGAAAATCCACCTCAGGCGGGAATCGAAATTCCGAGCTCGACTTCAAGAGGCAAGTGTCCTTACTTGACTAGCAAGCAAGACTGTTTCGATTCACTTTAATAAAACAAGATTACATCAAACGAAAAGCATACGAGTAATATTCAGAAAAGAAATTCATGTATTTTGATGACTCGAACCAACGTACTTTGTATTACTAGGTACGTACGTCAGTGTTATTTTAGGCAACATAGTTTCTGATTGAAGAAATTACAATTTCAAAAAAATAGGTTTCTGCATACATTTTTTCCCAAATTATCAAAAGTATTAACCATTATTCTATGAAGGAAACTTAGTCCACCAGATCGGTTCTAAGTCCAGAACCATAGGTCCGATTTTCGTGATAGTATTTTCATTGGAATCCTGGTTAAAAATTACACCAAAAATCACTACGAGTATCATTTCTATTTTGTGACATACTGGGAGGATATGCCAGCTATAAGTCGGAATTTACATGTAAAATCCTATGGGGCAACTAGAAAGTGCAAACCCTGTATGTACCTAGGCATAAATTATTATTAATATACTTTTGACCCATTTCGCTAGACTTCGGAAACCGTCGAAGTCCAAGAAAAAATTGTTTACTGATTCTAATTTTCTACAAATTCAGGCCTTTCCAAGGATACCTGATGTTGATACTTTTGAGAACACTTAATATTTGGGACCCAAACCCGTTTTGGGCCCCCATGAAGGACCGAGACACATTTGAAACTTTTGGATGTTGATTATGAATTCTAATAAGTCAGGTCTTTCCAAAAATGATATTTGGTACCCGCACTCATTTTGAGTCGTTTTTGGTACCTTTTTGTCCCTTGGAGGTCCAAAACATGATGGAAATAACATTTGAATATTGATTATGTTGATATATTTTATAGCAATTAGTACTTGAGAACAAATTGCTCCCTTTTTGGGACATCTTTGGGCCCCCTGGAGGCTCAAACCATAACGGAATCTACAAGTTAATATTGGTTTTAAATTCTAAAGATTCAGGCCTTTCGAAAACTAGCCATGTTGATAAGTTTTGGAACATATTATATTTAGTGACATTCGGGGCCGTTTTAGGGGCCTTAGGGGTGGAGTTTGAAGTGTCCCAATATCTTGTTTCGTCATGTACTAACAGTGATAAAAAAAAATTATGTTTTCTTCAAAATGTGCACAAGTCTTGTTATATAGCTCTGTTTCCTAACTACGTAAGAAAATAGGAAGAAGAAAATGTCCTCTGACTGGGAACAGAAGAGGAAAACGAAATGAACAATTTCCCATCGGGACATTTGAAAAGCAAAATCCAGGCTGTCAGATTATAAAAAGAAGTTCCATCCCTCACACAAGGCATTGTTTGTGAGAGCTCGGTAACGCAAAACTTTTTAATTGGAACAATTTGTAAAAGAAAATTTACTCTGTCTAAATCACACGCATAGTTTTTCTGTCAAATTAGCGGGTAAAACAGGATCTCTTATATTCAGTTTATTAACTGGCATCGAAATGCGACATATAAATTTCACGAAATTCTACTGGCTATATCATAAACCAGACGAAGATTAAGGGAAATGTTAGACAGCGTCTATGATACGTCGCGTCGTATACACCAGTTTTCATGAGATCATTACGTAGGTTTTACTTGAGGATGAACACGCTCTCAATGCTATTCATGGCCAACCCAGGTTAGGTGAGGTCAACGAAGGTTTGTACGTTTCCAGAAAATGGATGATACACTCCCGTCTCCAATGACCTTAACATCTATGGTCAGTTATTAAAGAGATAGGTCCCATTTAGAAAAAGAAATGTATATAGGTCCCCCATTTAGGAAATGAAATGTGGCAGTTTTGTCACGTAAAGAGTTAACCGATTTTAAATAAATTTGGTATATAGGTCCCATTTAGGAAATGAAATGTGGCAGTTTTGCCACGTAGAGACTTAACCGATTTTAAATAAATTTGGTATATAGGTCCCATTTAGGGCCTATAATATAAATGGGACCTAACACTTTCCGTTACCCTTAGTCACATGTAAAGGGTTTTATATTCAAAACAGAAGAAAAAATGTAAAAAAAAAAAAACACAGAATAACATTAGTACTATAGAGGGGGTGATTGGACAACCCAAGGTTGAGAATCACTGGTGTAATTATTTGTCTGAGTGTTCCTGTTTAATCTTCCTTTCTTTAATTTTATAATGATGATTTTTTAGGCATTACTGCATTTTATAAATGCCTCTCGCCTTCTATAAATCTCCTCTTCTAAGATCCTGAAGTCTCCCATCTCTTAATTAAAAAATAAATACGGCTTCCTTTGTACAATTAAATTTAAATCTAGAATATATTTTTTATGTCAGCGCATTTATGTTTTGTTTAATAAAGAAATGAGATTGCATGAGATCTCCCCAGGGATATTTTATATACAGTAAAATTTTGTCACACGGGGGTTTAAGCCTGTCAAACAGAACCTTCGTGAATGTCAATTATTTGTCATATTTCGTTACTTTTTACTCTATCTTCCCATATACGAAGTATATGTATAATAGGTAAGTAAAGCATTGTATTGGTGAAAAATTTCGATGTCGTTTTTTTTATTTATTTATTTTTATTTTTTTTCCTGGACAAATTATGACAACTAGATACCAACAAACGGGTCTAGAAAAATTTCTGTCCTTCCGTCCGCAAATCGTGTTCTCGCATCTACAGACTTTATTATTATTCCGATTTTGATGAAATTTGGTACGAATATTCCTTGAGGCCATAATTCGAGCGAAAACATTAACACTGAAGATAGCACCTTCTGGGGTTCATTTATGAATCAAAAGAGGTCTTTTTGGGGTGACCCTCTAAAACTCAAACGGCACGACCGATTTCAATTAAATTTAAAACAGACACTCTTTGTAATATATCATGGTAAATTTTGGAATTCATGGGGCTATCTTGATCTGGGGGTCCTTTATGATACCAAACCTCGAATTCGGGTCACTTCTCTAAAAGTTGAAATAGAGCTCAATTTAGATGAAATTTAAAACAGAGACTGTTTGTAAGATATCATATATGTTACACTGCAACAAATTTTCACAGATCACTACAACATTTATAGCAATGATCCGATTTTAATGGTTTTCTGGAATGGTCTCTACGTTAAAAATAAATGTGGCACCAAGGAACCTCATTATGTATGATAAAAATATTGATCATCTACACTTATAAAACGCAAAGCCCTGTTGGTCTCACTGACTCACTGATAATCAACGAACGTAGCTCCACGATGGATAAACATAGAGACTTGAAATTTGGCACACAGGTTCCTTTTAGCATATAAGTGCGTAATAAGAAAGAAAAAAAAGTTCAAGTGGAAGCAATTTAACGCAAAAAATTACGCTTTTTAGTGGGTTCCTATGTAATTCTTTCTGGGCAAATTTCAAATTATAGAAAGAAATTTCTCTGATTTGGTCTCTTGTAAATGTGAAGGAATATTGAAATTATTTTAGATGCCCTATATTTTGCATGCGAATTTCCTTAAAACCCTTTTTCTTCTTTATTAATCGATTCATTTTTACATAAGAATAATTTCAGGGAGATAAAAGAAATAAAATAAAATTTCAGGATTGAAAAATTCTGGGAATACAATTTTTTATCAAATATTCTTCTTTCCGGGGAGAACGGGCGCCATGAGTATTTTGAAATTGAATTTCTATTTATTCTTCTTCTAATTTCTCTCAATACTTACACCTAACCATCTGCACAGCTGACATGCTTCTTGTTGGTTTCAAGTTATTTTGTAAATTTGTGTTCTCTAAAGTATTCTTTCTTTTTTAATGGCAGTATTTGGTTTCATGTATATTTGTGAAGTTAAAGGACCACCATTTTTGGGTGTAGTACAATCACAGAGAATTTTACCTACATAGTATATTCAGTGAGTTTTCACTAGTGATTCTATGAACTATATACCTCACTCAATTAAATGACCATTATTTGTCCCCGGGTGGCCTAAAATGACCCAAAATCTAATCAGCTAATCTAATTATGACTGTCAATACCAAATTTCATTAGATAATTTATCGTGGAACAAACAAACAGACGGTTGAAACTTGATCTCACTGCGTTCGATAAAGCAATTTACTTAGTTCCACAAAAAAAAATTACAATTAAACAAAATCGCATAGAGGGTATATTTTTTTTCTGACCCTCGCATATGACTGACAATAATCAACTAAACACTATAAGCATGAGACATTTGCTTATTCTAAATATCATTAATTTAGGTTAGTATCCAGTGGCAAAAGAATAAATTGTGGCAGTTGAAAAATCTTTTTTTGTATGATTTGAATCCACTTCTCTACAATCGTCAAATTTCGTGCGCAATAAATTGACTGATGAATTGTATTTGCAGCTGGAGTGGTCACGAACTATTTAATACTCTACGAAAAACATGGTTTTAGCATTTTGGACCAGCTAACACTTACAGATGTGTTATTATGTGGTCAAATACTCAAATTAATGCATCAGACGGGGTAGAAACCATAACTTCCAGTTTACCAGGTGAACGTTTGATCATGAAATGTGTTTTGCTATTTAACAAAAAAGTCAACACTAGCTGGTGCCTCACCCCCAGAAACATACATGATAAATAAAACGAGTGGGATATAAAAATCATCGACGTGTATAACTCTCAATCAAGTTAATAATCCAAAATGGAGGCAATCCGTTTAAAAATAAAAACATAAAAGTATCTCTTGAAATGAAGAATAAAAAAAACTAGATATAGGTATACTCTGAGTAAACTATCTTTTCTTGGAGCAATAAAAAGTATTTGCTTCGTGAAATATTTAGCATTACATAGAATGGCACATTTAATTACACAATTTAACTCATTACATTTATTTCACTAATGTGATTAAAGAAGAAAGATACTTTGTAAAGTTAGGACCTGTTTCGGTGAATTAATTTTAAATTTTAGAGTAAAACAAAGAAGTCACCAAACAGATTGCATTTTACAAAGTAACTTATACACACAATAGAGCTTAGCCTATCATTAGCAACTGATATTTATGACATATAAATATCAGTTTCTAATGATGGGGCCTTGGGGTGGTAGCCACTGATCTGCGTTCAGGGCAAGAGAAATCATCTCAGGGTAGAAATTGACATTCCTCAAGTTCCCAATATTATCTCGAAAATAAGACCTACCTTCATTCAAGTAAGTTGTTTATATCTACAACAACGCCTTGCTTTTAGGCCGGACGAGGTCTCATAGTAGCTTTCTCTAACTGAAGTGGTGGGTAGCTTGTAAACTCGAGTTAATCAACTAAATCTATACTTTCTGAATATATTGTTATAAAGAATTAATCTTTTTGTGGGCACGAGAAGTAAGTAAGTGCATTGCTTCTTCAAAAAATGTATCTGTTTTAGCTAATCGACAAAAACAATAAAATGAATTTGGCACATCCACCAATACTACACAAATCATATTTTTAGAAAATTTATTTAATTTTGGCACATCCACCAATACGATACAAACTATATTTTTAGAACATTCATTTAATTTTGGCATATCCACCAATACGATAGAAATCATATTTTTAGAAAATTCAATTAATTTTGGCACATCCACCAATGCGACACAAATCATATTTTTAGAAAATTAATTTAAGTACTTTTGGCATATGAACCAATACGACACAAATCATATTTTTAGAATTCATATAATTTTGGCATATCTACGAATACAACACAAATTATATTTTCAGAAAATTCTTTAATTTGACACAACCACCAATACGACACAAATCATATTTTTGGAAACGTTTGGCACATCCACCAATACGACACAAATCATATTTTTAGAAAATTCATTTAGGTAATTTTGGCATATGAACCAATACGACACAAATCATATTTTTAGAAAATTCATTTTATTTTAGCATATCCACGAATACAACACAAATTATATTTTTAGAAAATTCAATTAATTTTGGCACATCCACCAATGCGACACAAATCATATTTTTAGAAAATTCATTTAGGTAATTTTGGAATATGAACCAATACGACACAAATCATATTTTTAGAAAATTCATTTAATTTTGGCATATCCACGAATACAACACAAATTATATTTTCAGAACTAATACGACACAAATCATATTTTTGAAAAGTTTCGCACATCCACCAATACGACACAAATCATATTTTTAGAAAATTCATTTAAGTTTGGCACATTCACCAATACGACACAAATCATATTTTTAGAAAATTCATTTAATTTTGGCATATCCACAAATACAAAAGAAATTATATTTTTAGAAAATTCATTTAATTTGGCACAACCATCAATACGACACAAATCATATTTTTGGAAAATTCATTCAAGTTTGGCACATCCACCAATACGACACAAATCATATTTTTAGAAAATTCATTTAGGTTTGGCACATTCACCAATACGACACAAATCATATTTTTAGAAAATTCATTTAATTTTGGCATATCCACAAATACAAAAGAAATTATATTTTTAGAAAATTCATTTAATTTGGCACAACCAACAATACGACACAAATCATATTTTTAGAAAATTCATTCAAGTTTGGCACATCCACCAATACGACACAAATCATATTTTTAGAAAATTCATTTAAGTTTGGCACACTCGCAAATACGACACAAATATTTTTAGAAAATTCATTTAAGTTTGGCACATTCACCAATACGACACAAATCATATTTTTAGAAAATTCATTTATTTTGGCACATCTACCAATAGGCCTACAGCACAAATTATATTTTTAGAAAATTCATGTAATTTTGGCACTTCCACCAATACAACACAAATTATATTTCCAGAAAATTCATTTAATTTGGCACATCCACCAATGCAGCACAAATTATATTTTTAGAAAATTCATTTAATTTTGACACATCTTCCAATACAACACAAAACATATTTTTAGAAAAATTTAATATTGGCACATCCACCAATACACTACAAATCATACTCGCACAGAAAATTCATTTAATTTTGGCACATCCACCAATACGACACAAATCAATTTTTTTAGAAAATTCATTTAATTTTGGTACATCCACCAATACAACAAAAATCAAAATTTTAGAACATACATTTAATTTTGGCACATCAAATTATATTTTTACAAAAAATTAATTTTGGCATATCCACCAATACAATTCAAATAATATTTATTTTGGCACATTCATTATTACAACGCAAATCATATTCTTTTTGACAAATTCATTTTATACTGGCACATCCACTAATCCAACCCGACACAACTCTTTTCATATCTTCATACGAGGTAATATTTCGTGAAAATCCAATTACTTTTGTCACATCCAATCACATTATAACGTCGAAAATAATATTTATCTCACATCCACTAATCTCTATGAATGAAAAAACAAAATACTTTTGTTATTATAATATTTATGAATTTGAATGTTTTTTTACTGCTCGAATTGAAATATTATTTTCCATGCTTTCCATTTAATTGATTTATTTTATTTCTATATAATATATATGTATATTATTTTATTGTATCAATAATAATAATTTATTTAATTTTGAACTGCTTAACATTATTTATTCTCCATGGCATTTTAAATTGATTTATTTTAATATAAAGATTGATTATTATTAGGCAGTTTAAATATTTTATTTATCTTTTCGGAGAAATTCCGAATATTAACTCTATTATTTTTTAAATTGAAATATTCTGCAGCATACTGCATTAAAATCACTTTTTATTTAGTATTACTAAAATGACGCAGTATGAGGCATGTCACACCTTTAGATCCATGCCTCAACCGATACGACGGCTTCGGGGTTCCTTGATAATAATTTACTTACCTGAGAGTGGGACCTTGACAGTGGCGGAGGATGATAATGTAGATGTGGAGGATGATAATGATGGTGTAAATGAGGTGGCGGAGGTATCATATGATGATGTGTAGTCACAAAATTTGGTCCCATACCATTAACATATCGATTTCGATACGGACTATGTACGGGACAATTTGGTTGAGGAGTATACGCGATATCCGATGGTGTAACCACGTGTAACGGAAGAGAAGGAGGTCCTCCCCATCGCGACGAAGATCCACAGACCCATCCGTCATGAGGGTCCATAGCGGGCCGCGAGTCTAGCTCACACCAGATCACATCATTAACTGAAAGGAAAGGATAAAAGAGATGCGAGAGAAATGCTACAGCGTTGCGCTGTACCGCGCTATCTATCAGCATTCCCCCACTACCACCTTCTTCTGCTGGAAGATTTTTTTTCTCATCAAAACTTTTCAAGCCCTTCGTCATATTTCGTGCGCTTTCAGGTTCAAAAGACAGTAAATGCCCTGTGTCTCGAGCCCTTTTTAATATTTTGTTTGTTTATTTAACCTACATTTTCCCCAAGCCTTGACCTAAACCTAACATATTCCCCATTTCTAAAAGTTTATCTTTCATTTCAGATACGTGAGCTGATGTTGTTACACTTGATGGCTATTGTTTTTCTTTCACACCACTTACTAGTTAGCGTTATTTGTTAGTTAACCTAATTTAGTTTACATCTCTAAATTGATGAAAATTAGTGTGAAAATGATGAAAAATTCTTGTGCAGAGTGAGTCAGAAATAACCGGATGGTTTTCAATTGGTGCCATTTGATTGATTACTATATTGGTTCTCATATGACTTCCCATGTCCAAAGATAAATGAATCTTGTGGTTCTCTCGAATTAGATAATTTGATTGGTCAAATTAATTTAACATCTTTTGGTTAGTCAAACTTACAAACATCACGAGGGCGCGACCATACGTTAACTTATCTTTAGTGATCTAGTATTCTAAGTGCCATAGACGCTGGCTTACTATTTTAAATGAGCCAATGCATAGGAAAGTGTTTTGGTGTTAATGTTACGGTAAAAGTAGATCTCACAAAAAATTATAATTGAAAAAAGGCCAAGTTCCGTTCACTTTCCCAAAAACTTCCGCCTATGAAAGTAGTGATATCTATTATTGGGGCCAAGTTTATTGTTGCTGCTGTATATCCGGCACTTAAATTTATTATTGCACGTTCTTCTGTCTCAATTCTCTCAAAGTAATACCGACTTTACACTACAGTTTTTTTCTTAGTAAAATACTACCTTTTTAAAACTGGCAAAGTGTAAAGTCGCTATTACTTTGAGAGAATTGAGACAGAAGAACGTGCAATAATAAATTTAAGTGCGGGATATACAGCAGCAACAATAAACTTGGCCCCAATAA
>CM022874.1:35256762-35285438 GCA_012654025.1 Pachypsylla venusta
CCCGCCAAGTCATCACCCCAAAAAAGACATGAAATCTATTTTGGGCCCCGCTATCCGCTCTTCCGTTCTTCGAAATACCTAATGACTTTAAATTCCGACCCCACCCAAAACGATTTCAAAATTTTAGTCTGATTTCCTCACTCTTTTCACCAACACGCAGTCTTGGTGGGGTACCTCTGATTATTATTAAACGTAACAAATTTATGAACCGCTAAAGTAGAACAGAGGAACAGAGTGGTCCCTATCTCCTAGAGGTTAAACGAACCGAGGTACCCCACCAAGACTGCTTGTTCATGAAAAGAGTGAGGAAATCAGACTAAAATTTTGAAATCGTTTTGGGTGGGATCGGAATTTAAAGTCATTAGGTATTTCGAAAAACGGAAGAGCGGATAGCGGGGCCCAAAATAGATTTCATGTCTTGACTTGGCGGGGAATTTTTATAGCACGCAGTGGTATTTTTGGGTTTTTTTTTATCCTTTCAGAATTGACTGAGGGCATTTTATTTATCAGAGATGGGATAGCAGTACTCCAACTTGAAAGGGTGTGCATCACACTCGGCTTGCACCATGGATTTGCTGGGTTCGAAGCCTGTCAGTTCGAAAATTAGAAATATATTTTTTCGAATTTTCTACTTGGTCTAGTTGTGTTTGGAGGTAACTCAGCCTTCAGAGGACAATTGTGTAGCTAAGTTAATAGCGACAAATGGTACCATATGAGGTAATTCTTAGGTATAGCTTGGTGTATTGTAGTGATTGTTAAAAAAATACCTTGTAATGCTATGATGTCCACAATATTGTGATATAATAACACAAAGAATCATACATTCACATTAAACAAAAAACTCCTCCAAACCGAAAGCATATCAATCTAAATACAAGTCCATTTGTTAAAAAAGTTAAGAATATACCATTCATTAAGAAATAAAAGTTAAGAAATGGTAATATCAATTATTAGTACAGCTCCTATGTCCTTTGGCTCTACTGATGCATTCAGATACAATGCAATTGCTGAAGATTACAAGGAGTTGTCTTTTAGTGTACATGGTCCTCAATTAATGCTATAACGGTTCTGGGGCATAATCTTTAAAAAAAGTACATGACAAGTACCACCACGATATGCTTGTGGGTTACATGAACTTGAACATCACACATGTTCCCTGATCCCAAAAATAAAGTACCAAATTTCTCATCCCTCACGTGTTTTATGATGGGACGATATTATCTTTTCCGCAGAGAAGGGTTTAATTTACATTGCAGATACATTTTTTTTTTTTAATTTCTCAAAAGTTTGAATTTGAATTTTGACCCTTTCTGTTTGGACCCATTCTATACGGCAAGCAGAAAATAATTCACATTTTGATATGTTAAAAAAAGCGTGTCAAAAGCTGAACTAATAGTATACCATGTCATGTTCGTTTACATTGATACACTAGCTTTTTCAACCGTGCTTCGCTACGATTCTTATATTATTATATTATTGTTCTTTACAGACATTGGGGGAAAATGGGGGAGGGGGTATGGGTTCGTGTCCTCCATGTCTTTAAAAAACTGAGGTTTCTCATTAATACGTTTCGCCAGGGCCCTTAGGGGCATGGGCTTTCTGGGTATTTTCTAAAAAAAAATGTTGCCCAATCCCGGTTTCAAACTCGTAACTCTGGAATGACTGGTCATAATTTTGAAAACTATGTCCTGAATTAAGGACTAAACGCTAAACGACCATCTAAAACTTTCTCGCTTTGAAATGTTTCAGTTTTTAAATTTTTCCTTATCAACTACCGTTTGGACTAAGGTACCCACATAGGTGAATCAGGTTAGCCATCGTTGTCGATGATGTCTCATCCAGGGTGTCTACCAAATCGTCAGAGCGAAATTCCCTGACTTTTCCAGGTTTTTCAGTCTACTTTTCCAGATTTTCCAGTGTACTTTTTCAAGATTTTGTCTCCCCAAACTGACATCAAAAAACACAATATTGGGGCCCAGGGCCCCCAAAAACTATATAGCAAATTTCCTTCATACCCTAAAGATGTATACCAAAATTTTAGAGGAAAACGATAATAAGGGCCGCAGGCGAAATTTTTCAGGAAAAGCATGTTCACGCATAAAATTGGCCATTGAGATAAAAAAAACTCAATTTGAAAAATTCCCTGACTTTTGGCGTTTTTTCGGCGTTTTTTCTTAAATTCCCTGACATTTCCAGGCTCCTAAAATTCCCTGACAATTCCAGGTATTCCAGGATTTCCAGTCTGATAGACACCCTGTCATCTTCCTACAATCACATATCTGCTGCCTCTAAAGTTAACGATCAGCCTTGGTTCGGCCCTGAAAATTTTGTGGCACCTACAGAACTAAAGTAGGCTATGTGACGTACGGCAGTCACCTAGGAAGTTGATTGACAAGTTGCTGTTATTGGGCGGAGCGAAGCGTAGCCTTATACTCCCTACAAACTGCAAACGTTTGTAACCCTACTCCTCCGAAACTACTCAACCGATTTTTACCAAATTTTTTTCTTCATATTCTGCATAAACCCAAGGGTGCATATATCTATTTTCAGAACGATATCTTTAACCGTTTCCGATTTATCAACTCATAACGAAAAAGTTTTAGGTGGCTTCTCAATACTTAATTTAGGACATAATTTACTAAATTTTGACAAACCATTCAGAGTTACAAGTTTGAATCCGGGATCGGGCAAAATAAAATTTAGGAAATACTAATTGATTAGTCAAAACGTTGAAGGATATCGAATATATATATATATATACCCCCAAGGGTGCATACATCTATTTTCGGAACAATATCTTGAACCGTTTCCGATTTTTCGGCCGATTATTTTGCGTTTCAAATAGGACCTACTACTCAGCGGCATGATGCAATCAAGAAAGGTGCGGTATTCTCAAAAAATCTTGTTTTAACGGAATAATGGAGCAATATGCTAAAGTTTATGTGGTGCCCAAAAATTCGAGCTGAAACGGATGGCTCCGCCCGTTTTTGTCCACGGACACACCTAGTTTATCTAATTGGAGCTATTAGATTCGCCATGTTTGTGTCTTATGTGCAATGAGAAACCGGATACAGTTTTGGCTTTGTAGGACCTAATATCCCATGTCATGTTTACGCTATGTTCTTTTATATTGATATACTACCATAAAGACGAATCTGCAGTAATAGCATCCTACTCGTATGCCATGTATATGGCATGTTCCTTTATATTGATACGTTACCCAATAGCACCCCATGTCACGTTTATGACATATGACATGTTCACTTGTGACACTAACACACATAGGATAATTTAAATTCAGTCAACATCACGAAATATGAATATATATTTTCTCTCGAGAGTGTCAGGTGACATCCAAAGGAAAGGAAAAGGCTCTTGTCATTAACTCAATAGAGAAAAGATCAAAAATGTCTTTCACTTGTCTTACATCCAACTTCACAAGATGTTATAAATAGTGCTATCTTCACAAGAAAAGTCCTATTTCCGAGAAATTTATTTTCAGACTCAAAGATTCAGGATGTACCAAAAATTATAATAGAATTGCATCATAAATCAGTGTCGGATTTACCATGCAAGTCATACGGATCGAGAGGGCCTCTTGTTTTTGATATATTGTACTAGAAAGTTTTGGGATGTTTTTATTTCTTTTTTTCATGGTTACAAAAGTATAGTTAATTTCTTTGTCTTTCACCCAGCCGCATAGCAACAGATCGACATGTTTTTTTGCTTATAATAGCTTAAGATGTCTTAAGTGAATCAATGTCCAGCGAGGTTTTACTTGGTGGATAACCACGTTGGTTCGAGTCTTCGTATTGGTGGCTATTTTCGGCTCAACTCAGGCTGAGTGAGGTTCAGAGGGTATCTAACTTCCAGCGAATGGAAGGTAACCCCCCTCCTCAATGACCAATAGGAACAGGAGACTTGTAACGGTGTAACTTACATGTAACTTTTTGCAATCTCATTTATGATTTGTGTTTACTCGTGAAAGTTAGAAAGTCATAAATGGATTGCAAGAATTGAACTACACCTTTAATTCAACCAGAGTTTGGCCACACCAACTATCTTATAAGTAAAAGTTGGAACCCCCCGTATTGTGATTCAACACCATACAAACTTTCAGAAATGTTGAGACATAGGTTTCATTTTTTAAGAAAGGATAAATAACTGGGACTTGTGTCAGATTTATTTTAATTTTTTTGTCAACCCTAATACTGGTTGTTTTTTTCTCATTTTTAAAAATGATATATTTTTTTAATAATTTCATTTTTAGAATCCCCCTCCCTTTTTTGTGTTCTCTTCGTAAAGCGCCATTTTCTAAATGAAAAAGTTTTCCCAAATTAATTTTATAAATATGAAAAAAAAAAAAAAAAATCCAAAATTAGCCTCTTGAACTGAATTAAATTTGTGTGTTTTGGGGTCACTGAAGAGTTAAATCACTGAGACGTAGGTAGGCACTCTCGACAAATAAGAACTGGAAATTAGGAGGAAACTTGGACGTTGCAGGGTGCCAGTAAGAGTGTGATGAGCACCTAATATTAGCCTCTTGAACTGAATTGAATTTGTGTGTTTGGGGGCACTGAAGAGTTATATCACTGAGACGTAGGTAGGCACTCTCGACAAATAGGACCTGGAAATTAGGAGGGAACTTGGACGTTGCAGGGTGCCAGTAAGAGTGTGATGAGCCATTTTTACTGATAGATTTACATAATATTATTATTGATCGAATGGAGATCTAGTTTTAGCTCCACGATTTTTCTTCAAACGTCTGTTTGTTTGCTCCACGGTAACCCGGTAAGTTGTTTTGGGCCGTATTGGGTTATCCGGGGGTTCATGATGGTCATTTTACCTGAGTGAGATCTGCAATTCACAGAGCTACTATTTATTTTTAATTTATTTATATCAAGAAATAAGGAGACCCTCCATCCACCTCTGGTTGGCGATTAAAATCGGGGTAATTTATAAAGACCTGTTAAAAATCTGATGTATACTGTACGGAGCCCTTTTAACCCATCGAAATCGGCCTGACTGCCAAGGTAATGGTTGGCCAAAGTAACCAGTGCTCTCTTTACATGCTAAAGCTTTATAAGATTACCAACTGAATAACTCTAAAAAGAAAATTAATATAAGAACAAAAAAAGTTTTACAATAGATTTTGAAATCCCCACGGATTCAAAGTTGAAAGGATAAGACCTTTCGCTCACCAAATCTCTTTATTGTACAGAATGTTCCTATACTTTCTCAGACAAACAATCTTTCTGGTAAAAAAAACTCTTTGGTGAGACGTCTTGTTAAGGAGGTAAGCTAATTGAAATCAAGTTTTACCAATGAGCAAAGTCAACAGCCGCCAGAGGATGTCAAAAATGATTGAAATAATGTGTGACCACTGAGAAATGTCAACAGCCCGAGGCTGCCAAATCTCGATCATTCACTACGTCAGACCATAGGCCCAAACTTGTATTTATCATCATAGATTAACAGCCGTGGGGTTGGTTTACAACAACTCGCCATGAGTTCTTAATACCAAAGAATTCTCATGGTAATTGAAAAAATATCGTTTCCGACCGTGCCCATAGTCGCTTTTTACGACTGGCATGGACTTGGGTGCCTTGGAAGTATCCACAAACTTGTATTAAGGAGGTATTCCGTACCATTTATTTTTATTCGAGCGGGTCTGTACAGCTGGAGAATGAAAAGTCACGATCGTTCTTTTATCGCGTAATTAGTAATTATGCTTTAAAAATTAGGCATGATTAGGTTTTTTTTTTTTTTTTTTTTTTTTGTACAAATGCAAAGATGAAATACAGTAGGAGGTAATTATTTTTCCTAGTGTTCGCCAAACTTCCATCATGCTTCAAATACTCTTCCATTTTATGTTAAAAAAAACACCACCTTACACAGACAAAGGAGCACCCTTAAAAGTAAGGTTTTTCTAGCCTTTGCTCTCTCTCTTTCTGTTTGAAAAGAATGGGATAATATCATTGTTTTTAGATAATCTCGTAACATATAATCCTTTTGAGCATTCGAGTCAGACATATTCCCAAAGAGGCATACAAATTTAATCAGAAACAGAAAAGTATCTTTTGCAGGAACAAAACACGTAGAAAGAGATACACCAGACAAAACAGATGTTCAATTGGGGCACAATAGAGCGACGGTCGGGGCTTAACTTTTTCAAACTACATCTTCCATTTACTTTTCTCGAAATAATAATATGTCCGCTAAGTAGGTCAGTAATAGCTTCCTCACCATGGTACTCTACCATTTCTTATGAAATTACTAAGTAGGTCAGTAATAGCTTCCTCACCATGGTACTCTCGTACCATTTCTTATGAAATTACAAAGTAGGTCATTAATAGCTTCCTCATCATGGTACTCTCGTCCATTTCTTATGAAATTTTCTAAAATTGTTAGGGAAGGTCACCAGACTGTCCCATATCAATTTTATTGACTTTTATTGATTGAATGCGCAAACATCTTTTTTTTTTACATAACCAATATATAGGTATAGTCTATGAAAGTCAGTATAACTTCCCTCACCATAACTATTGTACGATTGTTGATTAAATATCCTTGGATAGTAAGGGTAGGTCATCAGACACTTTATCATAGCACTCAGACCCGGGAACCCACTTATAACTGGGTAAATGTCAAATATGTCCACGATGGCTAAGTTTTTTTACCGCGAGAGAACAGAATTAGGAAGGGAAAAAAACGAATGTTCAAAAAATTTCAGGACAAATATCAAATTCACTCTATCTTGTTTTGTATCTCAGCTGAGGTCTAAAGCCACGCAAAGGATGTAGGTATACTAAGTTCCGGGGGGTAGCAGCAGCTAGTTCTATTACATAATTGACAAAGAACACAACGAGCACAAAGCCAGGCAGCAATGAAATGTAAATATAATTATATTTTCAATCGAGCAGAGGCAATTTACAAATCTCGTTGTCTCCCCCTTCCTTCAGAACGATACGATGCCTTGAAAATGAGAATCATGTCTCTTCAGCATCAGAAGGCACAGACAATGTTCATGTGATTGTCAGATATAGGGTGTTTCTAATCATAAGAACTAGGTTTCTGCCAGCACAAGTATAGTGTGTTTTAAAAATAAGAAGTATTTTTATAAGCCAAAGCTCATATTTTCAAAAAAAATGACGGCATGATCTACTCCACTTTTGCTTTAAATTTCCATTATCTGATGGTGATTTCTCAGCCTAAAATACTCCCCGGAGTCACGTCCTAGATCGTAAGAAAGGTGATAAGAAATCCCACACAACGCGATGCTGAAGAAATTAAGGCTTCACTCAGAAATGAATACTTTTACCTTTAGTTCGTCCCTCCATTAGAAAGGTTGTACCTTTCTTATGCAATGTAAAGAAATTTTTTTTATATAAAAAAGTAAAAAAAGATAGAGACCGGAGTTTCTTTCAAGTTGGAATTTTGGTTTGGCCCAAGGTCAAATATTTTTGAAAAAATAGCATTTGATGAGAAACTCTAGGTTCATAGATGCCATTATAAAATTTACACCCTGTATAACACAAAAACTGTCAATTTTTGACCTTGGAACTATTGGCACTTTTGAACTACACTCTCAAAATCTAAATATCACTAAATTTCCATCCAATTTGATTAATTTGTGCGGGAAAAACACAATTCAACTTACCTTAAAATGTGGAGACGTCAATATTTGTTTTAATTCTTCAAAATCACCACTGAGATCCAATTCTATGTCGGTAGGAGATACCGATCTTTCGTAATCTCGAATTATGTCTAAAGCATCCCGACATCGATTGACTAGGTCGGATGGAGGAGTTCTATTGGGACTGATAACTTTGCTGGAAATCTTATCATAGAGCTGAAACAAATCAGAAAGAGAGGTCCATGCGATTAACAAGGGGTATGATTGGCAAGTGTAACCTTTTACAATAAGTATTTTGAAGTTAGGCATAAAGCATACTTTAATTCATTCAGATTTCCTCCAAATCATCCTTCACACGTGCATTCCGGACGGACTGTCCTCCTATCCACATCCTTCGCAATAGTAATAACATAGCATCACTCTTTCCTCCAAATCATCCTTCACCCGTGCATTCCGGACGGACTGTCCTCCTATCCACATCCTTCGCAATAGTAATAACATAGCATCACTCTTTCCTCCAAATCATCCTTCACCCGTGCATTCCGGACGGACTGTCCTCCTATCCACATCCTTTGCAATAGTAATAACATAGCATCACTCTTTCCTCCAAATCATCCTTCACCCGTGAAAACCGGACGGACTTCCTTCATTTCTAGATTTAGGTTTGAAAAATTGTTAGAAATGTGTTAATATGAGGTTTCCAAAAATATTTCGATGACCCTTCGACTGGAACTATGATTGTATGCGTTCCAGGTCGTTCTGGTGCGCAGAACCCGTCATCGTTAGGACTTTATCATTTCCGTTGGATCTCGCCACCGAATCAGCACACAGCGAGCTGTATCTGAATAACATACTCACCGTTAAAGATACAAGCTGACACAATTCATACGCAATATTTGAATTGGATAAGAACAGTTTCTGAGTGAACGGAAGCACCATGGCACGGACAAGGCATGACTTCTGAACATGGGCCGCCAATAACTTTATTTCAATATAAGTTTAAATTTGTATTAATTTATTTTTATATTTTTTTTATCAAAAAGAAAAGACATCTTCTCAACATAGTTCAATACAACTTTAAATTTTTGTCGTTCTACAATTTTTTATAAACATGGGCATTTTTTCGAAAATGGAAAATAATTAACTTTGTTTGGATATTCCTCACAAAAGCCGGGCACTCATGTTTTCCTAATAACATTTTAACGACATGGTACATCTTTAAACTTCCTAAGAGACGACAAGAACAAATTTGAATTATTTCCTGAATGCTTCATAATGGTTAATAGATTTTGGGCTAAAGGAATTCGTGGAGACGGTGAGGCAGGCGAGTATGCGAGTTAAGGAAGGGTTATTGAAAAGTTTTGCACAACCTAATTGTTAGATGGGGCTCACGTCCTCTTTGTGTAAGGGATGAGATGAGGGTATATATCACCACCAAACTAGTGTAAGGGATGAGATGAGGGTATTTGGGTATATATCACCACCAAACTGTCTATAGACACTTCTTCCTAATCCCAAAGATATGCCCCGTCATACAATTAGATTGACACGCAGTAGTAAACAGGAAAGGACCACCTCCTGCAGACTCTCATTGACTGTAAAACGAAAACCACGCAAGTTTCAGGACATCATTCACACTAAGCAGTTTTAGTAGCGTGACCGCCAAGTGATCCTCCCGGCAAAATTAAAAATATTCTTCAAGGCAGCTGAAGGAACTTATTCATATTAGACACGCACGTGACAGTGTATCACTGTGAGATCACGATCAGCGGGAATCACTGTTGCGACACTGTCATTGCTTAGTTTGCTCCTTTAATGTTCTTAACACCTCGTTAAAAAGTTTTAAAACTAGACGCAAAAAAATTGTCTCCAGTTTTCCTGGGTCACCCACTATGTGTATGTGTTTATTATTGTCTTATTTCATTTTTTCATTAGCGAGCTATTTTTTGAAAGTATTTGTTTAAGGGTGGCGGAGCTATATTTATGTGTGAGTGTGTGTGTTTTTAATCTATTCATTTTAAAACGATTACATTAACTGCCACCAGAGACACCCAGTAAATAATTAAAAAATAATTCTTAAACTTGTATGGATCTATTTTGACATATTAGAAAGACGAAATCGAGTTTCACAAATAGAAATTAAATACTTTCCAATTTAGCAAGAGGTGGGTATCAAGGGACAAATTCTACCAACTCTCAAAGCAGCGGAAGTGATTGTAATGAACCTGTCTCCTCTAAGAAAGAACTCCTACATCTTTTAAATTACATCCCTTATACCTCAGAGAACATTTGAAACATCTTTGTACCTATTTTATTTAAGTATTTAATAAAATTTAAACTACATTGAAACTCTTCAACTTTAGTGAATCTTCCACTCATGTTTAAATTATAAGGCGCGGTTACAAAAGGTACTTTTCATTAGTGTCAATCCAGCAGAACAGGGACAATCACCTGATAATGATAACATTTAAAACAAAAAAAGCTCTCGAGCATGCTCAGATTAAAGTTACCCCAAATCCAACAAATGTTGCCAGTCTATACTCAGCAGAAAAATCTTGGAAATAAATGAGAAAAACTTTTAATATTTTTTCTTCCTCTATTATCGTTGATTTCTATTATCTATTGTATTTCTATAATTTATTTAAAACGTTTCAACGTTTATTTATTAATCTCCGACTGATAATCTCTAGCTACAACATGAATCAGAAATTCCCCATAAAGTAACATATAAACTTTTAATATTTTTCCTTCCTCTATTATCGTAGAAATCCAATTTTTATTCCTGTCTATAATTTATTTAAAACGTTACAATGTTTATTTAATCTCCGACTGATAATCTCTAGCTACAACATTCATCAGAAATTACCCATAAAGTAACATAAAAACTTTTAATATTTTTCCTTCCTCTATTTATCGTAGAAATCCAAGTTTTATTCTTTTCTATAATTTATTTAAAACGTTACAATGTTTATTTATTAATCTCCGACTGATAATCTCTAGCTACAACATTGATCAGAAATTCCCCATAAAGTACCATAAACACTTTTAATATTTTTCCTTCCTCTATTATCGTTGATTTCTATTATTTATTGTCTTCCTATAATTTATTTAAAACGCTTCAATGTTTGTTTATTAATCTCCGACTGAAAATTCCCTTCAAAGTAGGGGGGAAAGATTTTTTTTAGCCAGCCCCAAATCTTCGTTCAGATTATTGACCGAACGAAGTGTGGTGTAATTTTAATTTTTGTCTGTTTATCTTTTTGTACCACCATAACTTTTGAATGCCTTATTGAAATTTTGTAGGGAAATTCATTATATTTACAGAATGTGTGGCCATATTGGGTTACCTAAGACCAACTGGTTTAAGTGAGTTTCGTGCTCAGTGCATAGAACCACTAGTGTTTTTACGGACATACTGCAAGTTTAGAAACTTTTCTTGTAATAGTATTAACGGAAATTTTGTACTTAGTCGCTATTTAAAATTATATAAAACTAAAAATATACAAGTATAAGCGATTCTGTACAGGCGAAACTTAAAAAATGACCGCCATCTTATAAACGAACCGAAAACAGCATAAAGGTACTCAATTATGAGTACGTTGTGTTGGAAATGACCAGTGGTGTAATGTTGACAATGGGTGCCTCAGATATTTTTTCAGCAGGGGGCCTTTAGATATTTTTTCAGCAGGGGGCCTTTACTTAAAATTTACCTATTGATTGATACGATTTACAAAGTGACTTATGGTATATTTCCACATTAAATTTGAGTGAAAATAATGTTATCAAATATTTATACAATTCTTAAATGATCGTTCGGCTAAAATTTCAACTAAATTATTTATATCTTATGAAAAATTATCTGATTTTTTTAATGAGTTATTAAAAATAACCTGTTCCACATACCCTAGGACTGTGATAATATTGTTCTGGTTCATCCTGTATAACCCTTCCGCATAACAAATCGAATTCACTTAACATTTTCTTTCATAAAAATAATTTATATGTTTTTTTTTTTTTTTTTTTTTTTTTTTTTTTTTTTTCACTAAAAATGGAGATAAATTTATTTTCCAATACGCGAAGCTCGTGACGTTAAAAAATGGATTAATATAAATTGTTTCCTCCCCTACTTTGACACAATAGTCGCATACCGATTAAAAAAATAAATTCAATTTTCAGTCGCATTATGAACTGCGACAGTCGTTTGGAACCAAACAATCATTTATGTAACTCACGTCACTTGGAACCAAACAATCATTTATGGAACTTATACACCAAACTTTAGTTAATTAATTTTAGTAATTAACCCCCTCTATGAGTCTATTGCCATAGGAAATATCCATTCGATCACTGGTCCCGTGCCGTCAGTAAGATTTTTTCCCTTTCTATTATTAATCAATTTTAAAAAACTAAACAAAGCGATTAAGTCTATTTTTAACACTACGATTTTTATTTTGTTTGACTGTTTTTACCACGATAACTCCGAACACCTTATACGATTCTGATGATTAATTCCATTCAGTTCATTCCGACGACTATTTTTTTCGGTTGATTTCAACTGGGTTACTCCAAAAGTAGCTACTTGGATCAGGCATAGAATCATATCTTCAGTAATAGTAAAGGTGGGATCAATCAAACAATGTAAAACAATTGCTCGAATTGTAGATCACAATAAAAACACAAGATAATATTCTGGAATGTGGCCATCCTTGCTCTGAAAACTGGCTAAATATCGTGGTGGAAAACATGAACAACAACATTGACTCTGGTTACAAGATCCTGCCTGGTCCTTGGAGAGACTAGGACTGTTACAATGGAGAATCCCTTACTTTATGTCAAGGACGAAAGTGCAGGTTTAGCAAATTAATTTGTTAAAATATAAAACTGCATTACAAGGAAAAAACTTTCTAATCAAAACGAGGGTAGCGCTCATAATGAATATGAAATAAACTTTAATCTAAAGTTTCAAGTTACAAAAAGAAGCTCAAGGAGAAGCTAAGATTTAAGTTTTTAAGATTCCATCCTTACAGGGTGATATTAGTAGTTCTGGTAACTGTAGAACTCACTCAAATGAGCTGAGAGGCCCTTGGTGATCCTGGTGAGGGCTACTTATTAGCTAATACCAGAAACGTCGTCCTCACGATGGACCGTTCTATGCACAAGGACGACCTGGAACATCTACCATCACAGTTTCAGCCAAGAGCCATCAAAACCTTTTCGGTTACCTAATATCAATTTTTTTTCTGCAATTTTTTAGAATACGAATCTAGAAATGGGAAGAACAGCTCATTTTGGGAGGACCGCCGCTACAACAACAAGGAAGGTAGTTAATGGGCTATACCTAAGAGAGAACCGACACGTGCGAGCTGTCCATACAAAAATCGGAAAATCGTCCGTAACTCGAAAACGGTTGAACAGTTTTGAATTGTGATTATATTTCTGAGGTCTTTGCCTATGGTTTTTTATGTGAGTGTCTATGCCCATAAATTTTATTGGAGGGGGGAGGCCACCAATCTTTAATATCTCTTACCGTTTTAGCCAGACAATTAATATTTTCTAAATTTTGAAACAAAAATCACAAATCGGCCGTACAGGGCTCGACATTTTTTGATTCTGATAAAATTTCTAGGGATTCAGTGTATAGTTGTTGTTTTTTTTGTTTTTTGAGGGGAGGGGATCTATTCCATTCGCATTTCAATGTATCTTACTGCCTTTGGCTAAAAATTTAGTGATAGGTACCCAAAATAACTCGACAACGTTTGGACAGTTTTGAATTTTAATAATATTTCTGGGGAACTTAATTCCACAAAGAAGCTGAAGTTCAAATATAATCATGCAAAGGTACCTGATAAGATGTAAAACATCTTATCAGAGTGGCAGAGTGAGTAGAGAGGTGGGGTTTAGAACCCACTTCCTCTAAGGGGGGTTTAATAATAGCCTACAGTTTTGGTGTTTCCCATCTATTTTTCAATGTCTCTTACCATTTTGGTTAAAGAATTAGTGATACCTACTCATATAAAAATCGTAAAATCGTCCGTAACTGGAAAATGGTTGGACGGATTTGAACTGTGATTATTGTTCTAGGGCAGGGATTCTAAACCTTCACAATACGAAAAAATACCACTTGGTATTTTTTCGAATTTTTGGAGTACCACCTCCCTGGGGGAAGGGGTTGTCTAAAGGAAAAAAATAACATATAAGAACTTAATTCCACAAAGAAGCTGAAGTTCAAAAATAATCATTCAAAATCAGAATGGCAGAGTGAGTAGAGAGAGGTTTGTGGGGTTTAGAACCCACTTCCTCCTGTTCCGATGAGATTACGTACTACCTACTCTTATCAGAAATAATTGCTTCAATATCAGGCTGAATATTACTCTTTTTACGCGAATGTCATGGGGCACATCTAATTTACTCCTATACTTGTTTTTCAAGTACAACATTTGAGAAAATCCAATTCGCACATATATGTGGTAACAAAGGGTAATAGGGCTTTTAGTTCTTTCTTGTGGAAAATTTGATATTTGATCTTGTTGATTTTCATCCACACATCAACTAAAATACTACTACTGCTGAACATATCTTTCACGGTGCTGTCACTTGTCAGATCAATAAACGATTCTTTATATTCGTCAGCAACGCCTGCATCCGAGTATTCTGCGAACGGATTTCTAATCTACTCTAAGTCACTCGTATTATAAGGTGGATTTTTTTCTTTCTTTTTTTATATAATGCACATATTTATTTTATATTTTGTGTACAACTGAAAATGGTTTCGCTTACCACCTGAAATGGGTTCGAGTAACACCAGTGGTACGCGTACCACCGTTTGAGAACCCATGTTCTAGGGTCTCAGCCTATGGTTTTGGTGGGGTCCACTCCTATCAATTTCTCAATATCTATTTTCGAAATTTTATTTTACCCGATTTTGCAAACTATGTCTTAAAGTCCTTAAATTAAGGACTAAAAGGTCACCTAAAACTTTCTTGGTTTGAGTTGATATGTTTTCGCGACAAAATTTAATATATAAGACCGTGACTATTGGCCAATTTCCTATTCTTTTTTTTTTTTTTTCAAAAATCGGAAAATCGGCCGTAACTTGAAAACAGCTCAACTTTATTGAACTCTGGTAATTTTCCTGGGGTCGAAGCCTATGGTTTGGGGGTGGGGGTGCCATTTCCATCAATTTTTCGATATCTCCTACCCTTCTGGCCAAACAATTCCTTATAAACAAACATACACACATACCCGTTCTACCCCTTGACGTGTTTAGATGTGAACATAATATACGGAGAGTGTTCTTAAAAGGAACACTCTCCTCCAAAATTTGAAACGCGCGACCATTTTTGTATTTAGTTGGCAGCATTACTGTTATCAATTTTATAATCACCACTAACTGCCATTTGAAATAACAATGTAACAGTTGCCATTCGTTGCTCAACCTAAGTATTGGGCAACGAATTTTGGTTGTTAAGACACATTACCGGAATATCCGCGCTGTGATCAGTTTGTTTCAATTCTTGGGTTAACTGAATCCTGTATGGATGTAAGTGCAAATCACTTTTCAAAATGCTATGCACAGTGCTCGCCACCAAGCAGCTCAGCTACTGTGCTGGTTGGCGAAAGAATTTCTTAGGACTCGTCATCATGTTGTCAAACACGATCTCTTAGTTTGAAATTGGCCGACTGCTTCGCTGACGAGCATGCGGTCACAATTGGAGCTCATTACGACCTACTGTTGCCGAAGCTTCTGCAGAGTAAAAAAATCATATATGGTGGCACAAAGTGTATGGAATAATGTAATTATCGGTACCTACAGTGAACAAAAAGTACTAATTCGAATTCCGCACGATGACCACAACCAAACCTAGATTCCTAAATGATGTAAAATTGGATCATCAATAATGAAACAACCAGAAGTTTTTTCCACCTTCAAATAACACAGCAGGATGCTGAGAATGTCGCAAAACAAGGACACAGAAGATATAAGATTCTCTCTAGTTCTGCGCAATCTGAAGAAAAAATCAGTGATAGTGCACACCCTAAAATGCCATTATCCCGAGAATTTAGGACACGTTTCAGAAACAACTAAAAACAAGAGTTAATCTAATACAACAAATTTTTGCAGGATAATTTAAATTGAAAAAGAGGCCCCCGGAAATAAAATGAATTCATAGGTTATAGCCTGCACGACTCGTCCGAGATTGTTTCGTATCTTGACGTACAAAGTCAATAAAAGTTTATAAGATACGCCCAATTCAGGTGTACTTTGTGCAAACAAGTAAACAATGAATATATATATTACAATATTCTTGTAGGTTCCTTTCTTGTACCTTGAATCCGTCGTAATGTAGGTCAAGTGCAGCTCTCAAGTTCGACATAAATGTATACATAAATCTCCAGCTGAATACAGTGTTGCCATGCACGAGCAAAATTGCTAAAGCTTTACATCGCTACGGTTTCAAATCAAAAACGTAAAATTTTTGATAAGACGTGCGTCAAATTAAAAAAAAATGCACATACATGAACGAGAGATATGCGTTAAGCCGCTTTCCTGCTCACCAGCAGGCTGCCAAACTGACAAAGGATACCATGTAATGTTGATTAGCTGATGATGATGATGATTTTGGTGGCTCGAGATGGAAATGAGATTGAGATCTCTTTAACAGATCAAAATTTTAAATATGATGTCGGATGATGACTAGGTTAGCCCGTAGATATGGTTTCTTAGGATGGAGATGGAGCTTCTTATAGCTAACTGAGATATAACTTTCACCATGCTTTCTTTGATATTAAATCTTCTACAAAAGTTATGGAAAAAAGAAGTTATCGTGCCTCTAGCACCTATCATCAGTCCAATTATTTCTATATCGACCAAACCATATTTTTCCTTATAATAAGGTATGGTAGGAGTATAGATATTGACCTTTTCCTAATGGACCTCAAGAGGCTGATTTCTGCCTGCTTCAAAACGAACAGTGGGGTCAATTATCAGTCCTTTTTTTGTCTTCCTGTCGATGGCAATAATGTCAATCCTACGAGAAGATCCATCCACAGCAACACCACACACTTCCTCGTAGACTTCAAATCTTTCTTTTAATTCAGTAGCAATAATGCTCCTAATTCTGTTGTGACGGTCATTTCTCAACAAATGCCCAAACTGACAATTTCCCAAAACATGAGCCAGTGATTCAATTGGTTTAGTCTCAATGTCCTGAGGACATCGGCGACACTGATTCCCATCTTGAGACCTGCCAGGGATTCCCCTAACAGCAGCCGTGTTTGAGCACATCTTAATAGTTTCCGTCACTTCAGAGTTGGTAAGCCCTTCTTTGGTTGAAAACCACTTATTGTGGCTCTTGACCTCTTTAAAAAGGCAAACACCAATCCCTTTCAGTTTCATTTCCTCCCACTTCTTGAACTCCTTATCTCTTAGATCCTGACGGACAGATTTAGAGTTTACTGTTTCAGTAGATATAGAGACATCCAGCATTTACAGGCAGTCTTGAATCTCCACATCCAAATCTTTCAGGGCCGTCACAATACTATCTTCTTGTTTTCTAAGAGAGAGAAATAAATTCATCCGCTGGATCACAATTTCCCACGAGAATTTGAACATCTGGAGGCCTCTAACATCCCTGCTCGAGTATAGCAAGGCATCCGGCACATCTCTAGGTATTTGGAGAATTTCCTTGGTGGCTGAACGTATCAACTTATCCAAATCTTCTACAAAAGGAACGCTCCAGCGGTCAATTGGAGTGGTCTGTTACTTGTAAGTTAGTTTGGGCCATACATATGTATTCAAAATATTCAGTTTCTGATCAGCTTTCAAATATGGAGATTTGGTTACCTTATCAATATTTTTACCAAGGTATTCGATGGTAGCTTTTTTATCCAGAATATTTTTTTCCTTCAGAGTGGCACCAAGATATTTAACCATATTTTCTTGAGATGCCGGTTTAATAATAGCTTCCCCCAAAGCGAACGCTTCACCAATACAAACACCTTTTTTTATTACTATGGCTTGAGTTTTGGCCACATTAAGGGACATACCAAGTTCTTCCAATCTGCTATTCACCATGTCAAACAACAATCTTGCAGATTCGATTGAATTACACAGTAGGGCAATGTCATCAGCAAAAGCAAGTGCCGTCATTTTGATTGATTCTGTAATTTTCACGCCATTATTCCTGACTACACCTTCTTCTGTTAATTCTTCAATAATATGATTTGTAGCGATGTTGTATAACAGAGGAGATAGGGGAGCTCCTTGCATTAAACCTCTTTTAATGAGAATGCTACCAGATTTATTGAGACCCACTTCTAGTTTAGTTTCATTGTTTGTTTGACACTCCATTACTAATTTCTTGAGTATGTCCGGGGCATTGGTTCTTTCAAGAGCCTTCTTGATCTGATTGTGACCAACATTATTATAGGCCTGATTCACATCAATAAATAGACAGAATAAGTCTCTTTTTTCTTTTTTAGCAATATCTAGAGCATTTTCTATAATGGTTATGTTAATTGCACAGCCGGGCATGGACATAAAACCTCTTTGGTTACAGTTAATAATTGCACAATCTCTCAATTTTCTTTCTAATATTTTTTCAAATAATCTTCGAGTGATAGGCAATATTGTTATAGGTCTCCAATTTTTAACTAATTCAATTGGACCACCCTTGTCAATAAGTATTGTGCGGGCTCTCTTCATACATTTCACTACTATTCCCAAATCTACCATTCGATTGAATATCTTCGTCAAAATATTATCAATACCTTCCACTTTTACAGCACGTACTAGTACACCATCAGGACCAGCTGCAGAATCAGCATTCAACCGACTTATCGCCCAATCTACATCATCAATGGATATACTCCAGCTTTCAAAATCACCAAGATTAATAGGTGATATATATGATCAATTTTTGGGTTTTCAGACCCCAGGGATTGTTGATAGAAACCTACTAGTTGCTCAATTCCAATTGGACAAGATCTAGACTCGTCATCCATTACTTTTTTTACTGCCTTCTTTCGGCAGTTGTAATAATCAAATTGAATTGTCTGATAGATGTACGCTTCTTTTCTTTTGGTTCTATCTCTCTTTGTTCTTCTCTCAGGGTTAGATGATTTCGAATATTTTGTGTTTTGCGAGCTTAACTCCTTTCTTTTCCTTCTTAACTCATAATATTTAATTGCCGGGTGTTTAGGTCCAGGCAGCATATGTATTACATCCTTTAAGAAGGTATGAAGATCTTCCACATTACTATTCAATTCTTCTTCATTCATCATGTACCATTGACTACCATTGAATTCATTTACCTTCTTCTCTACTATTTTCAAGTCATCCTCTTTGGTGTGTGATGGAATAATAGAAACATGTGGTGGAACATGTTTTTCTACCAAGTTCTGTCTGTACTCTTCTGGATGCGCACCTACTATATGTTTCTTAACACTTTTATAATATTTGGCACAAATATGGCACTGTTGAAGTTCTTCCCCCGTATTTCTAGTGTTCTCAATTGATTCAACATGGAGAACACCATCTTCCGTGTGATTAATGTCTTCTAAAGTGATTGATAGTATGTTCTCATCAGATACTTGTCTGACAATATTATTCTCAATATGACTATTTTCTTCTATTGTGACCGACGTTACAGATTCCTTAGCCTTATTGTTTTCATTATAAGAAATTTTCTCTGCCAAATCTTCAAGTAATTGTTGGCTATCAATACTATCAGGATACAAGCTATCATTAGAGTTAATATTACCAGGAATAGGTGTTTGACAAGAAATGGTAGCATCAGGATAGGAATTCTGTCCAACGTTTGAACGCAAGTTGTACTTATGTTGTGACATGAGACAAATAGATACCTTGGTGTCTAGTACGAGGCACATCTAGAAAGTATGTAGGATCCCGTTTCTTTCGCTTGAGACGTTAACATTCAAGGAAAAGCAGACGGGGCTCTTGCCTTCCTTTCATTGGAATCTTACAAACTAGTTACATACATTGAACTCACCCAACTTGGGTTGGGTGAATAGTCTTCAACACGAGGGCGCAAACTTATTTGGTCTCCCACCAAGTATACTTGGTGGGTGAGCACGTACCAGTACACGTACTTTCTCCACGTGCCTCGTACAAACAGATAAACACGTTGCGTATACTAACTACCAATTCCACAGTTCCCTAACACTCTCATGAGAAAGATTCCACTCGCCAAAACGATTCATCAAGAATAGAAATAATGAAAAATATAAAGTTTGAATCAAAAACGGAGGAGTCAGAAAGCAATGGGAAGAACTATTGAAGAAACCTGACATAATACCGGAGTGGTCCCAAAAAGCGACAGTAGTCAGCCTGCGACTTTTGACAGGGAATAATTGTTTGGCTCAAAACCTGCACAGAGTTGACTCAAGGACTCTGTCCTCTGTGCACAAACCGGGCAGTGATGAACATTGAACACCTAGTTTGTCCTGCTTTGACCGAACATGACAATTTAGTAGAAAAATATTGAGACGCAAGGAAGACTTAATTGACAAATCCGAGTATTTGAAAACAACAACAACAGTTACCTAGGAACCAGTTGTTTATCTCTAGATTAATAGGACTCTTCATTTCTTTAAATAAATTGTCAAATAATTAAGAACTAATACAATGTATAAAAAGAAGTTGTATTTTTATGTTAACGTAAGAAACGTTGTCACAATGGTGATAGAAATAATCAATCAAGAATCCATCATTATTGTGGACAGGAACGCCGACCCCCAAACTTAATCAACTGAGCTAATTAGTTACTGCTAAAATCAACCTTAAAGAGGTAAAGTCTGGTACCGTCAACTAATTATACCAAGAAAATATTAAATAATAAAAAATAATCGCGACAAATACGAGAAAAATCCTCTCATACCAATCACACGAGCAATAAAAAAATTGTAAACAATTCTTTTTTAAAAAGATGTGTTACAAAAAAGTACACAAACATCGAAACCCCCTTATCAACTGTTACCGAATAGTAAATAACAAAAAAAACGTAAATAATTTCCTATTATAATAAGCACACATTATATTAAACACCATAAAACTTTGCCTGCACAAAACTTTTTATAATAAAATTCACTTTTAACTAATAAAATATTAACTGACTCCATTAAATGTCCATTGATAAGGATTTTCATTGACAGACATTTTCCCTATTAAGATTTTTATCAAAAAAAAAAAAAAAAAAAAAAAAAAAAAAAGAAAAAGATAAATTCTCACGCATTCAAATAAATCTCCAAGGAGGAAAAAACAAATTTGAAAATCATATGAGATAACGAATGTACACGAAACTGAACAAAAATAAAAATACGAATATGTCCGAAGTAATAAGAAGTTCTTTGAGTAAGAAATGCTGCTCGATCAATTTTGCTGACTGACACTTCTCTTTCTCACTATTTCTAAAATGTACTTCCTCACTATGAAAAACAAAATCTTCGTCAATGTGACAAATGGGTTTATTATTTAACTGGCTGTAATAAAAGTACCCCAGGCCCCAAAATTGTTTTTATTTGTAATTCGATTCTTGGATTCAACATACCTTGAAACGTTAAATATCAAAATTTGAGAGGGAGTTTTGGTTTATTACTTTCAATTGATCTGACCCAGCCTGGGTTGGGCCGGAATAATAGCCAGAATCACGAGGATGCGAACCCACGTGCACACCCACAAGATACAAACTCTGGACGTTTCTTAATATCGGTGATCTAACGGGAACTGGTGTATTCAACGTGACATAGACGCTGGCGCTGTCTAAGTGTAGGAAGTTTGATGTACCACTTTGGAGCTTATGCACTTTCTTCCTCTAAAACTGATTTGATCCCTTCTTAGGAAATCTCCTATTACTTTATACTGCTGTCGATCTCCATCTCTGGCAGTATAATTTCATTTGTTTATGTTCCTTGCCATGTTTTAGGTGACGTCGTACAGTACTTACTTATCTTGGTTCCGCAGAGACTGGGTCCAAGTTTGCTTAGGTTTATTAGGCGTAGCAGAGGGATCCAAGCTTCTCTCTAACAGTATAAACCGCGCAGTTCGCGACTGATAGAAATCGGGCCTAATTGAGATGACCACTAAATAGTATATCTAGGGATGAATCTTTCAAAAAGTTTCTGGGGTTTTTATATTTTTACAGAACGATAAAAGTTGTCAACCCCTAAATGAACTTCAGACTGACATGAACTTGGATTCCCTCTCGATGAGAAGAGCAATCTTTTTATCATCCAATCACTATTCTCGGTATAACGCTGTAATTTTCTCCTTCTGTAGAGGGGTAAAAAATAGCTTATGACCACTTTTGACATTTCCAGGCATATAAAACTATCCCTTTGTAAAACAGTCACATCTTTATTCATAATAAAGGATAAAGTGAAAGTCACACTTTTGTGACATAATAATTGTAAATCTTCAAACAAGGATCTTTAGTTACATCATCGTAAAAAAAATCTTGGTAGGTCAAACAGGGTCGGAGTTATTCCAAGTTTTTAATCTATTTTGCAATCAGTGTCTGTGTGAGATTAAAGTACCAAGTTTTTTCAACGAAGTTCATTAATATGAAAAGGAAAGCTACATTGACAATTGTGATCCGGGATCAAATGAGTCGATGAATTTGGAGAAAGATTACAGTTTTGAAAACATTGAAACACTTATCTTTTTAATTCGAGCAAGAAATAATTTATCATGTTTCAAAAAAATGGCAAGACTTGAAGACGTTCGGCAAAGGTATACAAATGCTCAACTTCCATTTGTAATAAATGCGGCACTGTTTTGAGTACAGACCTTAAATTAATATCAAAATACTTTCATTTTCTTTTACTTTTTTACAAAAATGTTCCCAAGGGATAGTTTCAGTTTTTGATATTGAGGACAACCTGTAGAGGTCCTGATTTCCAATTAGATTCAAGATAAAACGGGACCAGCTGCTTCTAAGATATGGATATGAAAAACATGATTCCAGACGCTTAGTGTTTCCAATTCCAACAATTCACTCAACTCTATTCATGGTCACTTTTTCCCGTTCAGATAAAAATTTTACCTGGTATCAGTTGTTTTTAGTACATCCTGAACCCCTTTCCATCCTAGACCAAACTTTTCCATTCTTTAGTGGCTCTATTTTTCCACTCGAAAGTTTATATAATTTGTTTGTATTAGAAAATTTCAACTCAAACAAAATCTGACTAGTTATACAAAAGATGAAATTTAGTAACCGCACTTCAGTTAACCTAAAAAGGCCCTTATTGTATGTTAAGACCGGAAACTAGTGCCTGATTTATTGAGAATTTAATAACGCAGCTCAGTTTAGGCCCTAAATTTGTCTCATCAACTCAAACTACTTAGTTGAGTCATGTTTGAGGATAACTCAGCCTCCCGAGGACAATTGAGTAACTAATGTTGTGGGAAATCAACTTCACCCAGTTATGTCGATTCACTCCTGCAACTGGATTCAGAATGTCCTGGAAACGCAATTATTAAGAGAACACTTGGTGTGTCACAGGTAGTGATTGTCTTTGCTTGGTGTTGGTAAACTCCAATTTGTCGTAGGACGTAGACCCAAACACCAGGAGGACAATGATTATTGTTAATGTTAATCTTATATACTTCAGAAACAAAAGCTTGACTGCTATAGTGGGCTATGAATAACGGCTTCACTTTTTCAGAAACCAAAACAAAAGCCATTCACTTTTGTAAACAAAGGAAATGGAAGGAAAATCCTATCCTGCTCATGCGTGGTTCGCGTATTCAATTTGAAAATGAAATTAAGTACCTGGAAATCATTTTTGATAAAAAAAGTTAACTTTCTTACCACACATTAAAAATCTAAAAACCAATTGTGTAACAAAAATTAACATGATGAACTCACAAACTCTAAAAAATATATACCATAACGATAAGATCAAAAATAGAATACGGCAACATTGTTTATGCTTCTGCGGAGCCAAGAAATCTGTTAATATTAGACCGAATATAGAATGACACAATTAGACTAATCCTCGGTGCCTTCAGGTCTAGTCCATTTATCAGTCTTCACACGGAGTCTGGAATCATGCCGCTTCACTTTCGTAGAGAATGCATGTCTCTTAACTATAAAATAAAAATCACGAGTCTACCTCAACACGTCAATTACAATCAACTGTTTGATGCGGAGTGCAGTCCACTGTACGCCAGGAGGCCCAGGGCTTCTGTTCCATTCAAAATAAGAACCAAACAAATAATTAAAAAACGAAATCATCAATCCAAAATAGCCGATTGGAAGAAATTGCAGATCGCCACAAATAGAGAACTATTGAATCTGAAAATAGAATAAATTCCACAACTCATAATAAGAACACAATTCAAACAGCGAAACTCCATAACTCATAATAAGAACACAATTCAAACACCTCATTGACAACACTATGAACAAATCTATATCGATGCATCAAAAATTAAACAAAGTGTTGGTCTCGCTATAATTAACAATGAAGAATGCCGGTTATACTGGAGAAGCTCGTGCCATTTTGAAATCCCTCAAGTACATTCAAGAGAAACAAACAACAGATAATTAATTTTGTTGAATTGGGATACTATGTCAAGCAAATCCATAATGAGGTAAAAAAAATACTATATCTTCACTTGACTATAAAATTATTAAGATGTTAGTTAGAGCTGACTAGTTTCAGATAATTATCTAATCATCACAAACTTTTGAGGACACTCTCTGCACTCCACAATTATCATCTCAACAACTGCATGATAGAGGACATTCAGTACCTTCAGCAGTACAACCTCAACCATGGCCATCATAAATTCATATGGACCTCATCACACATCAACATCCAGGGAAACAAGATGGCAGGTACATCAGAAAAACAAGCCCGTATCTCAACAGAATACTTATCCGAAGAGTCTGTGGACGATGCAAAGTCCAACGTTAAGAAGTTAACCTGAAATAGCAAGGAAAATGGGAGCAAACAAGCCACAACAGAACGTAAAAAATGACGTTGACTCCCAAAAGAAACTCTCACCCGTAGGGAGCAGGTCATCGAGTTGGCCACACACACTTCACTCACCAATATGAGACGAAAACAGAGGGGCCACCACAATGTGAACCCTGTGGCGAACACATCACAGTGGAACACTTATTGTTCTAATATCCAAGATAAGTAACCGACTGAAAAATCCAGAAGATTAGAGAAGAAACTGACCCATTGTCAAAACAACCAATATCGGTCTTAACCCATCTCAAACAGATACACTTCTACTCTACTCTAAAATTTTATAGTAAAATTATAAATCAGGTGTAGACCGTTAAAGGTCAATCCCCGCCCAAAATATTTATTATATGTTAATCTTGTGGTAACATCTGCATCACCAAGTTATGTCAATTCAATATCCCTGGCAATTGGAAGTTTTAGGAATTGGATACGTCGCTTTGGCTGGAATCTATCACAGGTATGTTCAATCCCCACCCCACAATTGAAAAAAAAAAAACGACAACCTTGATATGTGATCTACATTGGATGTGTTGCTGGTAGCGATTGTCTAAATTCAGTTGTTCGATACGCTAAAATCAAGTGTTCTTCCCCATTCTCCATTTAATCAATCAATAATAGCATCATCGTTTCCGATGTTGGCCACAAATATGAAAATAGAACTTTAAAGAAGTTGTTGATTGCTACTAATGTTTTTAATTGTCATCATACAGCTAATCTTGGAGGCTAATAAATAGCATGGACCAGCAGACCCATGTCAATCACTGCAATATAATTAAGCAGATAACATAATAATATTGAAGAGTTGTTTTCTGTTTTATATTACACTATTAGCTTAGTCTCCGGCCAGTGAGTATGTCACCCTCAAGTAGCATCTCAGAAATGCAAGTGTGACCCATTTTTACTGTGGAAGTAAGTCATAATTGGATTGTAACAAATTACGCCTCCGAAATTCATGTTTTAAATAATAGTGGAAATAGGTTGATTTGAGGAATCCGGTCCCCGGGACTAAAAAAATACGAGCCCCTTCAAAATTCAGAACCCGGGGGGACTACCTCCGTCACACACACCTTTCGTTGGCCCTGGATATCGAAAATATTTAGATGGCCCTTGGTCATCTTGAGGACATAGCTATGCGGAAATAGCGATAAGCTGTATAATCATAAGATAATGGGTTCTAGTATAGTGATAATGGAACATTTATGACACACCTTGCAGTGATGTGATGCCCACTGCATAACGTGGCACAACGCAAAAAGAAATATTAATATTTGAACAACTTACTTCCAGCAGAATATGTAATTGTCTGTCTTCAAGCAAGGAATTCATCATAGCTTTATCCTCAAAAAGATGTTCTTGAAGACACTCGATGTCATCCAGCGAGTCCAGAATCAAAGATATTGCTGAAATTAATGTCGTAAGCAGTATTATTGATTTTGTCAGCAAAATTTTCATTAAATGTAAGATGCACATAAAAATCGCATTTCTTGTTTTAATTTTTTTCTAAAATTACTTACAGACGCCTCCGTGGCAGAGTGTGCATCACACTCGGCTTGCACCAAGGAGGTTTCGGGTTCGATTCTTTTTAGAATTTGGAAAAGGTTTTTTCGAATTTTCTACTTGGTCTGGTTGTGCTTGGGGGTAACTCAGCCTCCTGGGGACAATTGAGTAGCTACGGCAATATTGGCAATAGCGCCAAATGGTAGCATTATAAGGTAAAAATTGTTAAAGTGTAAGTTTAGGCTTAGTGATATTGTATGAGTGTTAAAAATACCTTGTAATGCTATGATGCCCACAAACATTGTGACAATAACACAGGGAAATATACATTTACATACATTACATTTCCAAGTAGTTCTCTGAGCTGTAGACCTCATTTTCTATCACCGCAATGAATGTCCATAGCAAGTTTCATCAAAATGAATCGTTATCGTTAAATAATCGTGGTTTTACTAAACTACACTTTGTTCGGTAAATTATGTTCATAGAATTTAGTGATTAGTATTTTAACCCCAAATGGGACACCGGGGGGTCTCATGGTAGTCATTTTCTCGGAGTGGGATATACAATTCACATAACTACTAGGGGCCTAGTAGGCCATCGATGCTCAGTCAGTTATATACAAGTTGTTTTATACAAGAAAAACAGGAAAACAATAAAATATACGAAGTTGGCAGTCTTCTCAAATTCGTCTACCTACATTTCAAAATGTTTTTGGTAACGATATTAAATTCAAACATACTTTTGATAAGTTTTGCGGATTTAATCATGGGCGTCACTACACGCCTTTACCTTATCCGTGATGGAGCAAATATAAACATTTTGGTGATTTTCAATTCTTGAAATGTAAAATAAATAAAATATCTTTGACTAATTTTTAACATTTTAAAAGTCATCTCTTCTAAACTGACGATAATCACGCTCTGGGATTGCGTCACATAGGTCACCCTTGTTGAAAAGTCATAGCTTACCTGAGGAGGTAACTTCATCTTCACCACAGTCGGAAAATTGGTCCTGAGGATCCAAGTCTGTACTCCATTTAGGAGATGAAATAGCGGCCATTATTGCTTCTTTCAGTCTTCTCCTCACATTAAACTTTTTGAGTTCCTCTACACTGTCCACCAAGTGGACACGGGAAACGCCTTTGTCACGCTCCTAGAAAAAAATATTTGGCGTTAGTGACTTGTAGAACAAGAATGAATGTGAGGCCTATTTGGTTCGCTCTCATTTTTTCAAATTATCTAAAACGGACTTTACAGAATTTAATTCTATGTTGCATCCCTATTCTTCTATCCACGGGGTTCAACGATACCTACCCATTGTCCTCATAGATGAGCTCACCTCGAAATAGACGACACTTTTTCCCAAAGGTACCTCATCCGAATAGGTCTAACATTGATTAGCTTCAGTTCCCAATCACATTGACTCACCTGTTTTTACTTTTATTTGCAGTCAGACCGTTCTGTAAGCATAGTATGTGGTTTTTGTTGTTTAAAATGAGTTTATATTAACGTAAAAGACAAATTCTTGAGTATCTTTTGCTAGCGGAGAAGGATGAAGACGAAATAGTCTATCAATGCAATGGTATTAAGAGGGCCACAATACGCCCTATATTTCTGTTTAGCAATGAAGAAGGTCTGTATTAAAAAACCTTTGCGCCAAGATCACCAGAAGTTCAATCAGAAAAAAAAAACAGAATTGTTCTTCTCACGTCAAATAATATTGTTTACGAGTAACAATTATTTTCTCCTCTCTCTTGAACGACTATTCAAGCTATAAGATCATCGATAACGATTAACTTGACAGTCCTTTGGAGCAAAACGGTCTTCAGGAAAAACATAACAATAGAGTTAGTGTTCAACAAGTATCATTCAACACTCTTTTTGGACAACCATCTTTACGGTTAAGACGACGCGACGTGAGAATCTGCAGTATTCTAGTAACAAATACGACACGAAAATTTAATGAAATATTTGGAGTTAGGATGATAAGAACATTCCTGACAAACACTTTCGAATATAGATTGTCGAAGTAGAATCTTTCAGATACATTCTCTCACAGATAGGTATTTTGATTTCGGAATACACTTTAAATGGTTTACCTTGAGCCACTTGTGGTTGATAACTTCATGAATGGTAATTCTTTTATTTGGATCTACACACAACATTTTTCTAACTAAATCTTTGGCATTGTCGGTAATGGGGGACCATAGTGGTCCATCCAGCTGAAAGAAAAATCAAATAATATAAAATTACATTTGTTTAAATGTGTGGTCAAAATGAAATAATATTTTAAAAAAAAAATTGTGCAGCAACTACAGTGTTCCTGAATAACCCCACCAATATTATACTTGACAGAGTTTGATCGTGTTGAAGTGGTCTCTTACGATCGAATTATGAATCAATGATGGTTAGCACCAGTGGCGCACCCAGTATTTTCATTCGGGGGGAATTTCATATCGACTTTTCATCTCGAGTAGTAAGATTTGCGCTAATCGTCAGGCTATAACCAGGATTTAATTTCGGGGGGGGGGGGGGGGGGG
>CM022874.1:35285496-35301506 GCA_012654025.1 Pachypsylla venusta
GGGGGGGGGGATTTTGAGGGTATGTTTGTGCATGGCAATTGTTTTTTTTTTTTATTCAGTCATAGTTATCCTTAAAATCGCCGGTCTAATCCGGTCAAAACATGAGGGGGGTGCAGTTAAGACCCTCCAACAAATATCTACCTATGTGTTTCAACCTAGTTCTTATTTCAGCAGCAAGGAGATTATGATCAGTGTTTATATATCTGCTCCAGGATATGTTTTTACCTTCTTGATAGTGTTCCTAAACTTTTGATTTATTAAGATATAGTCTATTTGAATCTCCCGCACTTTTCCAAGTGTATCATCTTCTTTTGTGTTGTTTAAACCATGTATTCGAAATCCAAAATCCAAGTTGCTTACAGAATTCTAGTAATTTTTTCCCTCTGTCATTCGTTTTTCCATAACCGAATTTTCCCCCGATATTTTCAAACCCTTCATCTCCAACCACGCTGTTCCAGTCTCCAATGAAGATCATTCTGACCTGTCCTCTTCCATTTTCTCCTATTACTTCCTCTATGTGTATGTAAATTTCATCTGTACCATCAGAGCTAGGCATATATACTTGTTCAACTGGCATACTTATCAATTTTACTTTCTCTTCCTATAGAAAATAAAGTATTGTAATCGTGCAGAAATATTGGACATTTTTAATGCTATGACTCGATCTCCTTTGGGTATGATCTTACTTACACTATTGTCCAGGTCTTTTTCATATATAAAGTCTCACTCCCTTTACCTTTCTATCACCAACTTTATAAATCATTTTGAATTCATCAGTTAATATCTCTCCTTCCCCTATCCATCTAACCTCACTCATTCCCATGATGTCTATATCATATCTTCAGATAATATCTCTCCTTCCCCTATCCATCTAACCTCACTCATTCCCATGATGTCTATATCATATCTTTTCATTTCCCTTTTCAAATTCTCAAGCTTTCTGTCATTCATTCCATGTTCCCACCTTTATCAATGTTTCCTTCTTTCCCCGTCTCCCAATCTCCCTCCCCCCGAAACTCGGTACGGCTCTCCTAAAAACGTGTCCACCCGGAGATCCAAACGTGGACATACTTCGGAACATTTTATTAAAGGAACTAGCATGTTTCTTAAAAATGGAGATGGCCATACGTGACCAAGATATATATGCGGATCGTTAATGTTTTGGTATTTCCTGTGCCTGACACATCCCCTATACCGTTGACCTTTTCTAGGTTTATCCGACTTCGAAACGATTTCTCACTTCTACGGTAAGAGAGACCCGGAACTCCTTGCTCAGCCATCCTTAAGATCAACTGAGTTCAGAGGTGACCAGTTATTCCGGTGATCGGTCGGTTACCACAAAGAAAATTATTGTTCCTGCTAGACGTGTGATAGATCCTTAGTCGCCCCTACGACAGGCAAGGACAGAATGCCGCGTGGCGGTATTCTAGTCCCCCAACTACAGGGAAAATTTATATTTTATACTCACGTGTAATTTCCCTTTGGTAATAGATTGAGATAATCGTTCACGACTTCCCACAAATGGTAAAGTTCCAGACAGTAATGCATGTAAAAGTACACCAGCCGCCCAAATATCAATTGGCTTTCCATAATTTTGGTCCTCAATAACTTCTGGTGCCATATAGTGGGGTGTTCCTATTCTATGACCTGAAAGTTAAAAATATCTTGGCTAGCATTTCACTAATCATTGGGTGGCCCAATCGGGTAGATGATGAATGGAAAAATGCCTGAAAATATATACTAAAAGATTTGTATTGATAACCCCTACCAAATTGGCTATTCAAAAAAGATGATTTTCATTTTAAAATAGTTACCACCCCCCTTACTTACTAAATTTAAAGACAGGTGATTGTAGTCGTCGGTACGATGTAGGACAATCCTTGGTTGGGAATTTTGAAGTCTTCCGAGTGGGTTTGGTGCGAAGAACCGATTATCCGTGAAGCCCTAGTAGACCTATGTCATCGGCCATCGTAGACCTATGTGCTAAATGTAGGAAGACCACACATGACGTCTGCCACCTCTTCAACTGCCCGGCGGACCCAACCACCCTTGTGCCTTCCTCACTATGGACAAATCCAGTGGAAGCGGCAGCTTTGCTTGGCCTTGAGACAGAGTGATCGTCGTCGAATACGTTAACAACAACAACAACAACTAAATTTAAAGGTAAATTGCGATACCAAACCCTCCTACCTCAATGGGGGCAGAGTTTTCTTTTGTACGTAACTGCAGACAGTGTTCGATAATACCCACCTCCATTACAGTAGAGCTGTCCATCCTGAAGCTGCAGAGCGACACCAAACCCTCCTAACTTGACGGGAGCAGAATTTTCTTTGTTAGCCAGTAGCACGCAGTGGGGTTTGATATCGCGATGTATAATATCATTTTCGTGGCAGTACCGTAATGCTTCAAGCACTTGACGCATGTAATGACTGAAATAAAAGTAAATAAATTCAGGTAAGTAAAAACTCTGCCAAAATGACACATTCGTTTATTATTTCACTGCCTCAAAAAAAAAAAAATGACTCCACTAAATTTGATATTTTACGTTTGAAGGTAAATTGACTCCACCAAATTTGATATTTTACGTTTAAAGATAAATTGACTCCACCAAATTTGATATTTTACGTTTTAAGGTACATTGACTCCACCAAATTTGATATTTTACGTTTAAAGGTAAATTGACTCCACCAGATTTGATATTTTACGTTTAAAGGTAGGTACGTAGAAAGCAAAAAATGAATAAAAAAAATTGTGCATCCATAGCGATTTTCGGATGAATTATGAATCTTTACTTTTCTTAAAAAGATTTTGGACATTATAACGAATTTTATTTGTGTTAACATGGGAAACGTTACCATGATAGAAATATTGAACTTTTAAATGAAAACCGACAATACCTGGGCTTGAAACGCAGTCCCTCGGTTCAAAACACACATGGTTAATCGAGGTAATTGGATCGTAAAGATTTACATCCATGCCCTCCGAAATACAGAATTATTTTTTGAGACTTTCATTGGATTTGAACTCGGATTAATCATTCAGGTTATTTTTCCATCCCTAGAGCTTTAAACAATAAGAAAACTCCAAGCCGTTGAAAAGTCAAGATGGGTGACCGTGACTGGGACATACTGTAGAGGGATTTTTTTTTCTCACATAATATATCTCCTTCTATTTTGCAATCAAGGAAAACGCTAGTTTTGCAACGCCAAGAAAAACAAAACCAGTGTGCTATATCTTTAAACATAATCAGTGAAGTACCCCACAAAATGAATTATTAATTTACTTTTTATTTGTGTAAATATCATAAATGGATAATAATTATTATCAACTGATTATTGTAACTTTATTTGTACAAGACATAATCAGTGCTCATAAAAAATGAAATATCCTTATACAAATAATGGTTTATTTATTTATGACCCCTTCAGATAATATGATTGTTTTAAGTCTCCAGAGTCCTGAAGCTGATGTACATAGTACATACCTAGCTACTGCTTCACTGTAAACGAATCCCGCGGTGGCTCGCCTCACAATCTCAAAACAAATGTCGGATCCATCCATACTGAAAAAAGAACAAAATTTATCAATTTAAAGATTTAGAAACTATCTATATGAATGTACCGGCAAGAGGTCAACACTGCACAACAAGGTTGCAGCTTTCGAGAAGTATACTTATTAGTGTTTCTTTCAGAGATTAGGACACAAATTTTGGTCCGTAGCACACCCGTGCTTCTTTTCACAGCAACAGCTCAGGATATCAAGTTATAGACTTATAGAGGATCAAATTTACTTATTTCAAGTGCCATGAACTTTATTTATTAGGTCATTTTTCTTCAATACCTAAATATTTCCTTTGTTGTAGTTAACGTTATCGAAGACATACACGCTATTCTCAGACAAAACAAAACCATAGTTCATAAAGGATCACTCCAGAATAACATATTCTACTCGTAGATTGGTAAGGTCTGCATTGTTGGCAATTGTTTTTAATGTTTACTTGATCCTTCTTTACTAAAGATATGATTCAATACCAGATAAAATGCATTTTTTAAGCAAACCAGTTGAAATCAGTGGCTTTACAGTCGAAAGGTACGCGATTTTTGGACCATGAAAAAAAATCCGATTGGACTTGGAAGTCTCCTAAATACCAATCGCTTATGGGCTTCCCCAAGTATTTTTAAAAAATAGCAAATGAAAAGTGAGGAAAAATCTTTAGTCAAGTATTATTTACTGAGTGGTTTGCCATCAAAATCAGTTTAGCAGCATTGAGAAATATTCAAAACGAAATAATTGTTTACAACATTATAAAATCTCCTTCTCAAATAAACAAGCTGTCCCACACCCTACCACTTCTCTTCACTAAATAAACCCCCCACATACTGATCTATATTTCCATTCCAACATTTGTAATTTAACTAATTATGTACCCACCCTCTGATTGACTGCTTAACTAATTATGTTTTACCTCCCTCCTTTCCTACCTCCTAACTCCAGGACTCATCTGTTTCAAACTCCGTATTCCTCGACCCACAAGATAGGTGTCGCCCATTGTTAGAACTCTCTCTAATTATTCTCATTAAAAATAAAAAACTCTGCTCATGTAGCAAATGGTATGTACTGATGTTGACTCCGGCTAATATAAAAAATCCAGTGTGAAAAACACACGACTTTCCTTATCTACAGGGTGTCCCAGTTAAAGAGGACAATAATTAATGGGCTGATTCTAGATGCCAATACCTATCAAAAATGATCCCTTCAACTTTTTAGTAAAAGCTTTGTTTTAGAGTTATTCGCATTTTTCATCTTTATTTACACGTGTACGCCTGACGTCACAAATATGTCCATAACTTTCTTGGACATATATTTTTTTTGAAAATTTGAATATTTTTGGAACACATGGAAAATTTCTGTTCAGATAAAACTACTTCATGACCAGATACTTTGAGTTAGTGCCTCGTTTTTGACCTAACTTGATTTTTTTTATATATATATATTTTTGTAAAATACGAAAAAAGCAACGGAAACCCCATCAACGACAACTTACTATTTAAACACCATATAAAACATTTCCTCCGAACTGTACGTTTCCAACAATTCGACCACATTTTAAGAGGAACATCGCTTTCAATGACATTCTTAAGTGTATTTCCCCTTTCTCTTTCAACCCCATCAACGACAACTTACTATTCAAACACCATGTAAAGCATACCCTCCGAACTGTACGTCTCCAACAACTCGACCACATGGGGGTGTTTCAGCATGTGACATATTGTAGCCTCTCTCTTTAAATCTGAAAATATTCCAAAAGTGAAACAAATAAATAAAATACGATAACGATATTTTATATTAGCAATATACTGGCTGTGACAGAAACAATTACGCAATGTAAACGATACACGATAACGATATTTTGTATTAGCAATATATTGGATGTGACAGAAACAATGACGCAATGTAAACGATACACGCTAACAACAATGACGCAATGTAAACGATACACGATAACGATATTTTATATTTTAGCAATATACTGGATGTGACAGAAATAATTCCGCAATGTAAACGATACACGATAACGACATTTTATAATAGTAATATACTGGATGTGACAGAAACAATGACACAATGTAAACGATACACGATAATGATATTTATATTAGCAATATACTGGATGTGACAGAAACAATGACGCAATGTAAACGATACACGATAACGATATTTTATATTAGTAATATACTGGATGTCACAGAAACAATGACACAATGTAAACGATACACGATAACGATATTTTATATTAGCAATATACTGGATGTGACAGAAACAATGACGCAATGTAAACGATATACGATAACGATATTTTATATTAGTAATATACTGGATGTGACAGAAACAATGACGCAATGTAAACGATACACGATAACGATATTTATATTAGCAATATACTGGATGTTACAGAAACAATGAGACCCCCGAACAGCCAAATGAAAGGTGGTTCTCTAAAAAGTAATCAGTGAAAAGCAGTTGTTCTCTTTGGGTATCAGACTGACATTGCACGCGTGGACCGAGGTTCAATCCGCGGCGGGATCTGAAAATTTTCGACTTGGTGTTTCAGATTTCGGGGTGCACTCTGTCTCGCGAGGACAATTGAGTATCTACTTTAATGTGAGTAGAAATTAAAATTAGTGGCGGCATTATTGGAGTAATAAGATTTGGTAACGTAAAAGATTGAAGCTATTATTAGTACATGAAGAGCTTAGTAATGCTGTGATACACACAAAAACTGTGAAGAGACCGTTGGGTCTTATCACAAAGAAACTCTAAATTTCTATTTTAAAAGCATTTCCGATTTTGGTAAATGAAATTTACCCGAATCAGTAACATAGATTTAGTAAATAAAATTCATACCAGCTACTATGTCTGCAAAAGTTGCCTACCCCTTTAGTGGTGGGTAGCTACTAATTGGTGTCTGCAAAAGTTGCCTACCTCTTTAGTGGTGGGTAGCTACTAATTGATGTCTGAAAAGTTGCCTACCCCTTTAGTGGTGGGTAGCTACTAATTGATGTCTGAAAAGTTGCCTACCCCTTTAGTGGTGGGTAGATACTAACTGATGTCTGCAAATGTTGCCTACCCCTTTAGTGGTGAGTAGCTACTAATTGGTGTCTGCAAAAGTTGCCTACCTCTTTAGTGGTGGCTGGCTACTAATTGATGTCTGCAAAAGTTGCCTACCTCTTTAGTGGTGGCTGGCTACTAATTGATGTCTGCAAAAGTTGCCTACCTCTTTAGTGGTGGGTGGCTACTAATTGATGCCTGCAAAAGTTGCCTACCTCTTTAGTGGTGGGTGGCTACTAATTGGTGTATTCAAAAGATGCCTACCTCTTTAGTGGTGGGTGGCTACTAATTGGTGTCTGCAAAAGTTGCCTACCTCTTTAGTGGTGGGTGGCTACTAACTGGTGTCTTCAAAAGTTGCCTACCCCTTTAGTGGTGGGTGGCTACTAATTGGTGTCTTCAAAAGTTGCCTACCTCTTTAGTGGTGGGTGGCATTATCTGTCTTCTTTTTCCAGACTTTAAGTTTAGGGCATTTACATGATTTTTCCGAATTTTAACATACTGCGACAAACTTTTTTTTAAAATATAATAATAAACCCCCCTAAAGTATTTGATAACCCTGCAAATCCCCGTCCCCAAATGTGATTATCTACTACAGTATAACTGAGTATGTACATATTGACGATAAAATAATAAAAAAAAATAATCTACTTAACTCCCCTCCCCCATCAACAATTCTACTAGTACCTAGGTGTCGGCGAGTGGAAAATCGACGGATCTTTGTTTCACTTTTTTTGTAAAAGAAATGTGATAGGTTAATTGGTCACGTTTCACTAATGGACAGAAGTGAGGTTTAGAATTTAAGACCACGATTTTTCTTTAAACGTCTGTTTATCTCTATGTTCATTCCATGGTAAATTTTGGGAACCTAATTTATTTTGATGAACTCAATCGTTCTCACGGGGCTCAGTCCACCCCGAATGTAATCTCTTAAATCATCTATCAAAACAAATCTTTTTACACTGGTATTGCCGCCACAGGCCCCTGGACTCACATTAAACTCAATCGTTCTCACAAGGCTCAGTTCACCCCGAATGTAATCTCTTCAATCTTCTAACAAAACAAATATTTTTACACTGGTATTGCCGCCACAGGCCCCTGGACTCACATAAAACTCAATCTTTCTCACGGGGCTCAGTCCACCCCGAATGTAATCTCTTAAATCATCTATCAAAACAAATCTTTTTACACTGGTATTGCCGCCACAGGCCCCTGGACTCACATTAAACTCAATCGTTCTCACAAGGCTCAGTTCACCCCGAATGTAATCTCTTCAATCTTCTAACAAAACAAATATTTTTACACTGGTATTGCCGCCACAGGCCCCTGGACTCACATAAAACTCAATCTTTCTCACGGGGCTCAGTCCACCCCGAATGTAATCTCTTAAATAATCTATCAAAACAAATCTTTTTACACTGGTATTGCCGCCACAGGCCCCTGGACTCACATTAAACTCAATCGTTCTCACAAGGCTCAGTTCACCCCGAATGTAATCTCTTCAATCTTCTAACAAAACAAATATTTTTACACTGGTATTGCCGCCACAGGCCCCTGGACTCACATAAAACTCAATCTTTCTCACGGGGCTCAGTCCACCCCGAATGTAATCTCTTAAATAATCTATCAAAACAAATCTTTTTACACTGGTATTGCCGCCACAGGCCCCTGGACTCACATTAAACTCAATCGTTCTCACAAGGCTCAGTTCACCCCGAATGTAATCTCTTCAATCTTCTAACAAAACAAATATTTTTACACTGGTATTGCCGCCACAGGCCCCTGGACTCACATAAAACTCAATCTTTCTCACGGGGCTCAGTCCACCCCGAATGTAATCNACTAGATCAGGAGGAATGCCAGCATTAATGTAATGTAGATGATATAACTAAAAATAATGGCAACTTTTGTTTGCTGAGACAGTGTCACTAGTCAGTACACTAAGTTGACAGGTCATTAAAACGCGTGCAATGTCAGTGTTATACCCACTAGATCGGGAGGACTACCCCAGCATTAATGTAATTTAGATGGTATAAATAAAAATAATGACAACTTTTGTTTGCTGAGACAGTGTCACTAGTCAGTACACTAAGTTGACAGGTCATTAAAACGCGTGCAATGTCAGTGTTATACCCACTAGATCGGGAGGACTACACCAGCATTAATGTAATGTAGATGGTATAAATAAAAATAATGACAACTTTTGTTTGCTGAGACAGTGTCACTAGTCAGTACACTAAGTTGACAGGTCATTAAAACGATTCTCCAAAGAAAACATTATTTTCTTTCTTTTTATCCCCCCCTCCCCATTTCATTTGCCTCAATGTCTATTTCCTCCATAATATATTTCTCCGTTCTTTTTCTTGATGTTCAAATGTACAATATTGCCGTACACTTTTAATATCAAGGGGTTCAATGTTAGTTCACTTCCACGTGGTGTACCCATCGATCATTACGTGATTTTCTTTATCATAAGTAAGCCATAATCAAACACACCCATAAAGTAAGCGTAGCAAATCGAATGCAATCCGGCGGAGGAGCTGATTGGTTTACTTAATCTTTTCGATCCTAAAATGACGAGACATTTCGTTTGATACTTCACACATGCAACAATGGCGTGAGAAAAATCCCGACACTGAAGGAAAAAATAACACTTAAAACATGTAAAAGACATATGGTTCGTTTCGAGCATCAAGGCGGCGTTGGCAACTCTAGCTGTCGAATCCTCAGTGTATACAATTAGTGAATCCCAAGTGTATAGAATAAGTGTTTTCAATCAGTTTCTTTGAATCCTACGTGTATACAATTAGTGTCTTCAATCAGGTTCCTTCAATCCTAAGTATACAATTAGTGACTTCAATCAGTATATTTTTCTTATTACTGTCTACACTTAATTCCTTCTCCCGTTTTAACATTTTATATTTTTCTTATTACTGTCTACACTTTATTCCTTCTCCCGTTTTAATATTTTATATTTTTCTCATTACTGTATACACTTTATTTCTTCTCCCGTTTTAATATTTTATAATTTATATTTTTCTTATTACTGTCTACACTTAATTCCTTCTCCGGTTTTAACATTTTATATTTTTCTTATTACTGTCTACACTTTATTTCTTCTCCCGTTTTTAATATTTTATATTTTTCTTATTACTGTCTACATTTTATTCCTTCTCCCGTTTTAACATTTTATATTTTTCTTATTACTGTCTGCACTTTATTCCTGCTCCCGTTTTAATATTTTATTTTTTTCTTATTACTGTCTACACTTTATTCCTTCTCCCGTTTTAACATTTTATATTTTTCTTATTACTGTCTACACTTAATTCCTTCTCCCGTTTTAAGTTTTATATTTTTTTTATTATTGTCTACGCTTTATTCCTCCTCTCGTTTTAATATTTTATAATTTATATTTTTCTTATTACTGTTTACACTTAATTCCTTCTACCGTTTTAACATTTTATATTTTTCTTATTACTGTCTACACTTTATTCCTTCTCCCGTTTTAATAATTTATATTTTTCTTATTACTGTATACACTTTATTTCTTCTCCCGTTTTAATATTTTATAATTTATATTTTTCTTATTACTGTCTACACTCCTAAGTGTATACTATGACTGTTTTTAACCAGGTTCCTTCAATCCTAGGTGTATACAATTAGTGTTTTCAATCAGGTTCCTTCAATCCTAAATGTATACAATTAGTGACTTCAATCATTTTATTTCAATCCTAAGTGTATAGAATTAGTGTTTTCAGTCAGGTTCCTTCAATCCTTATTGTTTTCAATCAGTACGATTAACAATTGAAAATAGAATAATTTCCTGTGAGTAACCAATCATAAATTGAAAGTTCGAAAAACTTTTACTTCGACAATAATGAGAGTTAGAATACCCTGAGGAAAAAACTAGGAATTGAAAATTATAATAAAACTTGTTTATACAAGAAAATTAGAAATATTTGCATATTTATTTATTTGAGAATTTTATGTAAATTTTATTTAGTTTGCATGAATGCTGAAATTCCAGACGTTTTCCTTTGGAATAATTATATGCTTAAGCTTGATGTAGAGGATAAGTGCAGATTATGTCATAGTCCAGTAGAAAACATCACACACATCGTCAGTGGATGCTCACAAAACACGAGAACATCTCCCGATATGACAAGATCTGCAAATATCTTTACCAATCTGTCAAGCCCTACTTACTTACTTTGCATGTCAATCATGGAAAGTGATGGTGTTGGAACAATTGGGTACCATAATATGCTACTCTGATAACTCTGCGCTAGATAATGCTTATCCTTCCATGTCCTCCAATAGTGGTAAATATCTCAAATTCATGAGTATGAAATTCCATGGGTTGGCTAAGTTTGAACCCACGCCCTACTGTTTACATATCAGAGCGTCTTACCACTACAAGAACAACCCATTTTCAAGCCCTAGAAGTGAACTTGAAAGGAAAGTGGTATGCAGAAAAATCCAGATCCAGTAATAACGAAGGATGAAATCACCATTATTTACTAGCAACAAGACAGAACAATCAAAGCAAACAAACCAGATATCATAATTAAGAATAGAAAACAAAGAACCTGTACAATCATAGATGTATATATACCAGCCGATGTAAAGGCAGAATATTTAGCCAGCGTCTATGGCACGTTGAATACACCAGTTCCCGCTAGATCGCTGAAGTTAGGCAACGTCCAGCAAGGTTGTATCACGTGGGTTTGCGCCCTCGTGATGCTAGTTAATTTTGTATTGCGGAAAACCTTCAATTCGAATTTCAGTTTACAAGTGTATCCCGAAGTGTACTTCACCATTTTGGATTTTTGTTCCAACCGTTTTCGAGTTACGACCAAGTTGTGTGGCTATCACTAATTGTAACTCAAAAATGTTAATTCGAATTCAAGTAAAAGCTAATTTTTCGGTCAAATTCTACACATTTTGATATTTTGCGAAGGGCGGGGCACAGCTGCTAGTAACATAATATAGCTAACACATTAAGGAGTGGCAAGAAAACGTCCATCTAATAAGTAGATTCTGAGTGATTGAAACTAGAGAAGAAAACAAATCAATAAAAACGGTCACCCTGCCCCGTTTTTACCTACGGTAAAAAGCACTCATTAAAAAACGTGAATTATGAAAATGATATAACACACAGCGATAGAAGTGAAATAGTGTTCAATTTTTAAGATGTCGAAGACTAGCTCAGTAAAGTAACATTATAATAATGATCTCCCACGGGGGACATAGAAACTGGTGAAAACGTATTGGCTCTGAATTATTAAGTAACTAGCTGTTTTACCCGTGCTTCGCTACGGGCTACAATAGCTGATAGTGCGACCTACATGCCAAATTTCAGCCTCCTAGCACGTACCAGTGCAGAGAAATCGCGATGAGTGTTAAGTGAGTGTGTTTCTCTTTTATATATATAGATAAATTCAATACTTCAATAGAAATGTGAGGATTCCATCTTTGTTCACTCTTATATCTATGTCACAGATTTCAATAAATAATGCTAGAGGGCGAACTTCTCCACTCGTATCCAATTTTTAGGGGTATTTTTTTCGTGGTCGATTACAAAATTTATTTTTGAAAATAGTAGACCAACACATACGGGGTGTCTCAAAATAATTAGCGGAGCTCAATATTTTGAGAACAGTTTGAAATTGCGAGAAACACTTTCATTATTCGAAAGGGGAAACTTTTCCAGTGGTTTTCAAATTCTGACTTTTCCCCCGTTTTTTTAAAAAAATAAAAGAAAATTTAAAAGAATTGAGATTAATTGGAGATTAGTACTCAAAATAACACCGGAGTTATTCCAAGTTGACCCCCTGAAAGTGACGAAAAATTGAAAAACACTAAAAAAAAATCTCTTTTAAAAGAAATACGTGTTACATTTTTTTTTTTTTTTTTTTTTTTTATCAGTTCTCAAGATATTGAGCCCCGCTCCTTTTTAGACACCCTTACTTTATGAGATAAATAGAGTTAAGCTTTCAAAACTTAGTGTCACAGAAGCCAAATTGCCTCTCCAGCTAACGATAAACTTGGTTAGTTTGAAAGTCTGGTGATACTCCTTAAGAAAAATTTCTTTGTAATCTTAAAGAAACAGACTTACCTGAAGTACTGAGCCCAGGACTAGCTGTAAACTTTCCAACATCGACAATTTTCACAGCAAATTGTTGTCCAGTTTGTCGATGAATACATCGTCGCACAAGACTAAACGGACCCCTGCAAGAAACAAAATAAACAATTGATAATAAGGTTCTTACGTCAAACCGATCAAACATTTGCCCTTCGAAAGACGCATTCCAAGAAAACGAGGTCAACGCTAATTGTCAAAAGTTCTATCTAAGGCGGATAAACGGATTTTTGCCAAAATAGGGCACAATCGGTGTCCTGTCGTTTTTGTCAAAAACTGCTTCACGGACAGTGCGGTGTTGACAAGTCAGGATGGAATAACCAATCACCTGTGCGCTAAAGATGAGTGATCTATACCTATAAAAGTGAAAAGATTTGCCTCCGGTTGTACTCTCTCAACTCTTCGGACGATTTTCGCAGTCGCCCCAGTACATCTGCAGAAACTACCGCTCAAGTGGTTACATTACTGCAACACGGTTGCACTCAAAGTCAAGTGGCTGCACAGTTGGGTATAGACCAATCAACTATTTCTAGAGTCTTCCGAAGATATCAAGAGACAAATTCCTTCAAAAGAAGACCTGGTACAAGAAACAAGAAAGACATGTCAACGGTATGACCGCTTTATAGTGATGCAGTCATTCCGCAACAGGCCTTTGAATGCAGTTCAGATTGGTCAGGAGCTCCTACGGACGGGAGATGTGGCCATAAGTGAATGGAATGTGAGGCGAAGACTCACGGAAGCCAACCAAACACCTAGGAGACCAGCAACGGGTCCTAAACTCACCGCAGCACACCGAGCTGGACGCTTAAAATTCGCTCAAGAACATGTCAAGTGGACTGAAGAGCAATGGGGCTGTTCTCTTTACTGATGAGAGTAGAATGATATAGCAATGATAGGAGAGGAAGAGTGTACAGAAGACCGGGTGAGCGATATTTGCAATGATGTATCAAAGAAACATTAAGTTTTGGAGGTTGTTCCTGTACGATCTGGCCAGGAATTTCGCATCAAGGTAAAATTGAATTGGTTTTCATCCCCTGCGGTGACAATGGTGGACTAACAAGTGAACTTCACATTGAGGAGATACTAGACTCTAGAGCAGGGGTTCTTAACCTTGTTTGAGCAGCGGACCCCTTCCAATGACCTAAAGATTCTGTGGACCCCCCCTTTATATTTATCATGTAACCCAAAATTTTGCTAAGATACATAGAGCATTTCAGGCATCTCTTTTTTTTCAAATATTACAAAAGGTCGTTGAAACTAATAAAATAACAAACCAGTTCAAATTTCAAACTTGCAAATTAATGATTAAATTTTATTGAATAGTATAGTATTGCACATTTTAATTTTGACAAAGATTTTGCTAAGATACATAGAGCATTTCAGGCATCTCTTTTTTTTTTCAAATATTACAAAAGGTCGTTGAAACTAATAAAATAACAAAATATCAGACCACAGATCTCTGTTCCGTTCGTTCGGGAATCTTCGAGTCCCTTCTTCCCGAGTCTTTACGATCGCGTTTCCCCTTCTCCCGCGATACCCCTCTCCTCTTCTCTCTCATCCGCGGACCCCAGGTTAAGAGCCTCTGCTCTAGAGAAAGATATTGTACTCTTCGCACCTTTTATTGGCAAAAATTTTGTCCTCATGCAAGATATTGCACGCCCTCACACAATCTGTGTCAGAGAATATCCGAACTGGTAAATATTGAGACAATGGATTGGCCAGCGCTCATTCCGGACATGAACCCAATTAGGATCTATTGAAAAGAGCGCTGTTAGAGCAAGGATCCAACTCCCCAAACCGTCGCAGAGCTGAAGAACGCCCTCAGTGAAGAATGGGAACGATTTCCAGAAGAAACTGTTGTTTTCCTGATCCAATCAAGGTCAAATCGTATGAGAGCAGTAATAAGAGCCAGAGGAGGCAATATCAAGTACTGATTATATCGAAGACACAAATTACCAATACATTCCTTGTGATTTTTTACCTTTAGCATTGATGCGTTTTCTTCCTTTTCTCACACCCCAAGCAATTTTTTAGGCTTTTAAATGAGTAGGATTACAAAATGGAAAATTATATTTGAAAGTTGAGAATATTTCCTTTCAAAATTCATATCTTACAACATTCTGTGTAGTATAACAACAGAGATAGAGAGCTTATTTGAAAGAAAAATAAGTTATGCAGTTTTTGTGCACGCAAGTGTACTTCGGTCGAAATAAATTTTGACATCCTTAACCGCGATTCTTAACTTCAACACTTGCATGAATGACTTGTACAATCAGGATTTCATTTGTCCATGTCACTTGAGTGACGAAGAGAAAAATATTTGACTTGTAACACGAAAGTTCCCTCCCTACAACAATTTGTGACATAATAACAGGAAAACGTCAAAATGCAGAACTCAATAATCTCGTGCCATTATAAAATATGAACAGAGGAGAATTCTCGTGTTGTTGTTCTTAGAAGTTTACTGAGGCTGTCAATCAGCACCATAATGACCTTTATTTTTGAAATATCAAACATACAAGGTGAAAATATATTCGAGGAGAGGGTTGTAGGGCTGCGAAAGGGTCATTTTATTTGAGATACTGTGTTCGAAAGTTAAGTGACCGTTTTGAAGTGCTTTCAAATTGAATCTGACACGAGATTCTGTACTTGTACTAGGACATCTGATAAGGAATCAGGGGGGAAAACTATCTCAGGACCAAAGTAAACCTATTTCAGAAATGAATTACATAGGATGAGTAATTTTGAGTAGAACAGTCAAATATCTCGGAACCTATTGGAGATACATACAAAAAAAACGAACCAAATGTTCATTAAATTGGCGGGGACAGATTATTGTGGATTCGACGAATCCTTCAAGCTTGTCTTTCTGGTTCAATGAATGACCGAATTTTCCATTCACCTTTACATAAAATCGACTACCCAGTAGTTTTTGATTTTGAAAGTCTCGTAGCCTTCGAAAGGTCTGATTTTTCTTATAACTGTCTACTACCAAGAGTGAATTAGAGTCTACTTGACGTAGACTCTAATTTATGAGGGCCTACACTTTATTACTTCTCCCGTTTTAACATTTTATATTATTCTTATAACTGTCTACCCTTTATTCCTTCTCCCGTTATAACATTTTATATTTTTCTTATATATTCTTATTCTTATGTCTACACTTTATTCCTTCTCCCGTTTTAACATTTTATATTATTCTTATAACTGTCTACACTTTATTCCTTCTCCCGTTATAACATTTTATATTTTTCTTATATAT
>CM022874.1:35315506-35357347 GCA_012654025.1 Pachypsylla venusta
TCCTCTCGTTTTAATATTTTATAATTTATATTTTGCGTATTACTGTGTACACTTTATTCCTCCTCCCGTTTTAATATTTTATACTTGTTCTATTAGTGCCAGCACTTTATTCCTTTTCCCATTTTGAATTCTTTCCTTTTTCCATGAAACTTGGTTAAAAAGAAAAGCTCTACATGTGTAAGAAAATATTAATTTTCCATACAGGGTTAACAGGTTCAATTTCAGACCTCTCGCAGTTTCATTCTTGTGCGCTCTACGGGATCTCACACGTTACCTATAATAACTTATACAAAGATATATCGATGAATATGTGGCAAAAGTTCGAGTATCCTACCAATTTTCCAAAAAAAAAGGAGATACATATCTCAAAACCAGCTTTAAAGCACTAAAAATTGTGGATAGTTACAACCTTTTATCTTCCTCATAATTATCATTTAGCATCATAAAAACAGTTCGACAAAAGGCAGTATAGGGAGGATTACAACATTTTGTTGTTGTTTTCATCATTGAAAACAGGTCGACAAAAGGCTGCATATAGGGTTACAACATTTAGTCGTAAACACTTTTTTTCTACAATTTAAATAAAAAATGGAATTAAAAAATAGTTTACATACCAAAAGGGTGAGAAAAAAAATACATTCAATGAAACAAAGTAGGTACATCATAATGCATCTTTTATAGGGGAAATATTTAGTGTCGAAATTGTGATTTTGTTTTCGGAAATTGTTGGCTCCCCTGAAATTGTTGATGTAAGACAGGCTCTTTTTACAAAAGGCATCGATATATATATATTTTTTTAGTTTTCTAACAGTCCTCCACCACCCACAAAATGAACTTGTGAGCTCACTGAAATGTTTCTGGCTCACCCTATACACGTGCGAAATACAGTTCAGCGATATTTTATAATTTTGACGCGAATTAAATTAATGTACGCTGTGCTCCATAGTCAATTAAAAGTAATTTAAATTGAGAGAGTCTATCTCATGAAAGGAGTAACTCAGTTAGAACGTGTGAGTGAATGTAGAGATTTCAGTAGCTACATAATAAGATAAATAAAATATGATGACTCTCTATCTTAATTCAGATTTTAGTATTCTGTACACAAGTTGCTAGTTAATTTTAAGGGTTGTTAATTAAAACTGAGTCGAAGCTAATGAAAATAAGGATTTATTTTTGACACCAAATTGCTCTAGCGTGGTGGAAAATGCTTCCACATTCTTAGAACATAACGTCTACTACCTCCAACACTAAAAACTCATCACGTGTCAAACACGAGTGAGTAAAAGTTACTGATCGGTATCTAATTTTTCCAGTGTTAAAAAGGAACCCTACTCAGGATGAGTCCGTACTAATTAAAATCCGTTTAGGGTTTATTTTTGAGACGAAAATGTTCTATTATCAAGTGGTTCCAAACGCTTCCCCTCTGAGCTGGACTCTTTTTTCAGAGACGCAAAAAAATCCCTGTTTGTTCTCATGTATGATACAGTTACATTAGAAAAAAACTATCTTATTTTGAAATCATTTTCTTTCACATGAGATCCAAAACAGAGATACAGGATGTCCAGAGCCTCGAAGTTGTGATAAATTTTGGTACTAAATGAAAAGTTAAAACTTACACCATCAAAGAAAGTAGGTACTGTTGAAAATAAAAAAAAAAACTCCAAATTCCGTTTCTTTTTTTTCTTCTTAAAATTGAAAAAAAATCAATCTGCGAGGAAAACGGCTTTTATTTTTCATTAAAAATGGGTAATCCCTAGCAAAGGTCTGGGGATTTCCCTCACGAGAAAACATGTGGGAAAAAAAAGAAATTTAGGAAAGAAAGACCTAAAAAGGTTGTGGGATTTTTTTTTCACAGTGGGAATTTTTCCATCCGGAAATATAATAACTATTATTCTGTCGGATTGAATTTGTTTTTGTTTTTTTCAATTTTGAGAAAACCCGCTCATTGTATATATACACACAGCAATCAAACTCATCTCATGGGAAGAACATTATTTCAAAGTAAGGCATTCAAATTCCAGCTTTCTAACTTAACTGTATCACACCTGAGAAGGAAGAGGTATTTTTCCGTCACTGGAAGAAGTTTCCAGTTTTGGAAGGAAGCATTTTGGACCACATGAGCATAGTACATTTTTTTTTTATATTGGTCTCGAAAATATGCCCTCAAAGATTTTTTCCATTAGTTCAGCCTCACCCTGTACATTGAACCTAAAATGACTGTTTTTCTATCCTCTGTCACGTCTATTCCAGAAAAGGTAAGAAGTAGGAAATGAGTTGATTTCGTCGCAGATTGCGATTGGCGTATACAAGGAGAGATTAATAAAAAAATATTTTTCAAGATACCTATCTGAGGTTTTATTGCCTTCGTCATTATTGTTTTTATTTTTGAGTGGGTAATATTGAGAAGGCCTATAAAAAGAGCATGGCCTCCGCTTGTTGTCGTTATTTTCAATGACGATATAGGGTGGGTAATGACTTTCGAATACTTTACGATTACCTTCTGTTAGATACCACGTTAAAAAAATAATTAGGATACTTATTTTAGCAAATAATGTTTTTTTAGAAGCATCAATTTGAACCGGCCGTAAAAAACAAAGGCCCAGGTCTGATACGGTATGTTTTCTACTATCTAAGTAAAAGCAATTTGTGTCCGTGAAAAGCAATAAAAAATGCAACCAATATTATAAGAGGCTTAAGCCAAAATATTTTTTCAAAAAAATATATAAAAAATAATCCTGATCCGTATAAGTTATACTACACTGAGTGACAAAATTAGCGGAACGCACAATTTTTATCGAATAGCCCGAGATATGTAATGGTTGGGAGCCCCTTTTTACTAAATAATATCACAAATATTATAGGTGACGATAATACCAAAAAGTTTAGATTAAAAAAAACAATAGCCCGAGATATGTAATGGTTGGGAGCCCCTGCTTAGTAAATTAATATCACAAATATTATAGGTGACGATAATACCAAACATTTTAGATTAAAAAAAAAAAACAATAGCCCGAGATATGTAATGGTTGGGAGCCCCTGCTTAGTAAATTAATATCACAAATATTATAGGTGACAATAATACCAAAAATTTTCACAAGCTTATCAGACTTCTGACTTAAATTTTGCAAGTTTACTCCAAATAACGGAAAAACAGTGACTATATCTTGCCATGTTTAAGCTACCCACGTTCAAAATGAAGATAACCCTGAGATTTATTGTGCTGTTAGAAACTTCTTTCTTTTTTCCTTAATGATGGACGATTTTATTGAAGTGCAAGTCATAAAAGCGGTTGTGTTTCCCATTGTTGGTTGGAGTTCCTGAATGGTGGCGAATTCTCTCGTTGTGTCTAAATTTGGTATTCGTGGCTTTGTCAAACTTTACCAAGAGACTGGCAGCCAGAACGGGCGGCGTAACAAGTTGATAACGAGTTATGCACGCACAGGACCGCGGCTTTATGAAACTGACAGGGCTCGGGAATCGCAATTTAACCCATAAAACCACCATGCGAGGTCCAACACAGTCGAGGTGTCAATATTTGGGTCAAATATACTTGGGTCCAATATGTAAAGGAAAAATCTGGAGAAATTTTAAATGACAGTGGCAGTAAAATACAAACTATTCTGCATCGAGTCGCGCCTAAAATATTTAACAGAGGTAACAGCTATTATGCATTCTTACCACAATAAATTCACACTCTAAAAGTTTTATTCTTTCAACGGTTTTTCAATTTGTTATTTTTTTCTTATACTTAATACCTAGTTACTTTTAGAAAGCAGTCTTCTAGTCTAGGGGGTATCACACTGGCATTGCGCTCAGTTAAGCCGGGTTCAATTCCCGGCACGGTAGAAAATTTTGCGACTTAGTGCTTGTGATTTCAGATTGCAGTCAGCCTCATGAGAACGATAGAGTAGATAATTTATACCGGAGTAAAGAGATGTGATATAAGATTTAGGAAATTATTAGTAAATGAGGCTCTTAGTAATGCTTTGATATCCAAAAAAATGTGAAGAGGTCATTGGGCCCCACAAAGAAATTCTACATTTACTACTTTACATTTGGTTACATTTAAAAGTTTATTTTAATATTAATAATGTAAACTTAGCTTATTTAGATCTGCAGTCTTATACATGTAGCAAACTTCCAATACGATTATATCACTGTCGATGTCATTGGGAAACGTAGCTTCGATAAGATTAAGTAAATACTTTTAAAAATGTAGAACGGCGGTGAAAGTGGAATGGAAATTAAAAATAAACACTTAAAATTGATTTGGAATCAACAATTCCACTAGAAATATAAGTTTTTAATGAACCCACAAGTCTATAGTAAAACCAAGAACAATTTAACACATGAATTGGTGATAGAGCATAATTACCAATAATAATCTGTGAATCAACAGTTCCTAAGTATAACCTCAAATTATTATCATTTTATGTACAAAAAACTTTCAACTTACTTTCCGATGACTTCACAAACATCGTAAACATCATCGAACAAAATATCATCATCCGCTATGACAGACATATTTGCGAAAATTGATTTTTTTTTTTTTTTTTTGTTGCAAAATAAATTGTTTACAACTTAGAATATTGAAATCCCCACCCAATTTAACAGCATTTCTATATTCCACATATTTATTTTCACACTTGATATCTAAGTGAAGAATAATTTAATTTAAATAATTATAACTGGATCAAAAAAAAATAATTTTAAAGGAGTTACTTAATTAGTGAAATAAATATAAAAAAAAATTGCAAATAAAGAAAGATCCCGATTTGATTTTTAAAAATGTGCTATCAAAATTTTTTATCTTATCACCCAAAAAATATTTTCAAACGTAAACATTCATGATAATGAAATTATCAAGATTTATAAAGCACTTGTAATAATTTTAAAAACACTCAATATTTAATTAAGTACTTTAAATGCAAAGGCATGATCTTTTATTAGATACGAAATGATAAATACCGGACTAGAGTCAAAACTTTCTTGAAACTTTTTACAATATCAATACAGATCCTTTCAGCTGTCAGGAAAAGTGATTACAAAAAAGTTTGTGCTCGACAATAACAAATTGAAGCACTCTTAGCGGCAAAGTGAAGAACTATTATAGTTTTATTTCAAATTCCCGCACCATTTCTTTTAAAACCGCACCTTACGTTGAAATGAAAAGGCACTAAAAATATGAAGTTTCTTGTTTTTCTCCATGACGCAACGCCCCTTGTAGGTACATTTTATATTGTTTTTGTTTAGCAGTATAAAGGGTGATTTGGGGATAAATTAAAGGTACATAATTATAACTGAAACTGAAACCTACCTAGGGTACAAAATGTTCCGTTCTAATGCAACTTTTGTCTTTTATCTATTTCTATTTCTATAGGACATGTTAATGTGGTTATGAGCACAAGACGAGAAATAGGTATTTCTCGAACCAAAAATATGAGACAAGATTAATTTTGTCTCGTCTTATAATACGTATCTACTTAATACATTTCTATAGGCGCATGGCGGTGTGCCAGACCAAGTTCCAGTTAAAGCGTGGCGACTGCAGTGTGTATACCTATATATTTATTACAAGAACTGTTTCATGCTTTCATGCAATTCTCGACCCCCCACATACTTTTAGATGTGGTGTTTATCATACGGTGCGAGCAAGTGATCAATGTTTGTAGTTTGTAAAACTCAACTTTGGACCTACCTATACCGCGTGGGCGGTTGAGAAGGCGGTTTGTCCGCACCGAGTAATTTAATCAATAGTTTTCAATTTGGTAGCGCACACTTTTGCGGACTTGGAGATTTAAGAATAAAATTCTGTCATTGGAAGAAGACGGAAAAAATATTATCAGTGCAATGCGAACAAGCCAGCGTACCTTAAATAAAATAAAATACGCTTCAGAAATTGTTATGAAAAAATTACGAAATTTTTTTCGCATTCCTCGAGGATTTAATCTTCTTTGCAAAACATGTTCGCACATTTTTTTAGATTAAGAAGATATTGATACCTCAGAAATTACCACTCTCATTTAAGCTATATATGGCTAACATATGGTTTCCGTTACATTCTGTATATCAGTGTTTAATGTTAGAACATATAAAATCAGGAAACATTGTTTGGGTGGCCCGAGCTCTTCTGAAAGTGCCCTTCTAAAAATAGACTTTAAGTAATGGGCGTAGTCAATTTTTCAAGTTTCTAGGTTGATGCGTTCAAAAGTTAAGAGGGGGGGGGCTGGTATGCACTGTATCAAAGGCAGGGCTAAATCCAAAGGCAGGAGATATATAATATAATTATGCTGTGATTGTGAGAATATGAGGTAAAATAGAGTATGATTCGCAACGATAGATAAGTTCAATCAATTGGGTGGAGTATTTAATCATCCTCAAATTCTGTGGGGAGCAGCACATTATCACTCAAATTTCTAAATACCTTCGTCAGACATTTTATTTTGTTAAATTTCTCAGCAAGAACTTTCAAATAATATAAAAATAAAAATGTAAAATAAAAGTTAAAGTTTTGTACAAGTTACTTCTACCTAACTTTTAATGTTCATGCAAAAAGCAATGAAAACTTATCAAAATTGAAGCTGCCTTCAATTTTTAACCCATTTCATTACAATACTNACTTCTACCTAACTTTTAATGTTCATGCAAAAAGCAATGAAAACTTATCAAAATTGAAGCTGCCTTCAATTTTTAACCCATTTCATTACAATACTCGTAATTGAATGCATAGTATACCATACACCTCGATCTGTAAAGAAGGAGGGGGGGGGGCGAACTACCTAATTACCCAAATATAAGTATTCAATGCGTTTTCTGATTCCAGAGCTATGAATTATTGAATGTTAGCAAACGATGCACAATGTTAGCAAACTCATAAATGATCTGAATGGAGAGTTTGTTGTAACCCTGCATAGACTTTTCCGTGCGCGTTTTAACCGTGCACGTCGCTACGGAATTGAATTCAGGAAGACTGTCAACTACATAGTTATCTGACGTAATCTTAATAATAAATCAGAAATTTGTATGTATATACCTATGTAGGGGTCTGTTACAATACTAGAGCCCAAACGGTAGCTGATAGGGAAAAATTGATGGGAATGGACCCCCCCCCCAAAAAAAAATCATAATCTACGACCCCAGGAAAATTATCAGAACTAAAATATGTCAAGCCGTTTTCGAGTTACGGCCAAATTTATAATTTATTCACCAAAACCAGACAGTCACGGTCCGATATCTTAAAATTTGTCGCTATAGCATTTCAAATCCAAGCGAGAAAGTATTAGATGGCCCTTTAGTCCTTATTTTAGGACATTTTTTTGCAAAGGTATGGCCAGCCATTCCAGAGTTAAGAGTTCGAAACCGGGAACGGGTAAAATAACATTTAGAAAATAGGTACTAAAAAGTCAGAATGGTTGTGCTCCTAAGGCGCCTGGCGAAACGCTTAAATCTTAGTTTTTAAAGGTTGCAATATACAAGGTGGACACAAACCAATACCCCCCCCCAAATTCCATTNACATCCCCCCCCCCCAATTTCCATTGTCCTTGAAAAACAAAGATAGCAATATAAGAATCGTAGCGAAGGACGGGCAAAACATGTATTGACAAACAATTTTGGGTGGGTATTCAGTGGGTATAATATCTAATTTAATAAAAAATATATTCGTATACCAAAAAAGTTCGGCTCAACAACAATACTCTCGAGTGGAAGGGTGTCACTAGGCGAGGATGTACGTGGCATTTCCTACTGAAGGGCTAGACCTCCATTTTTATGTCTTCATCATCAGTTTTTATTGTTACAAAATTCCCGTGATCATTTCCACTAATTTTCAACTCCGCCTCGAATAAGTTAATTAGAGTAAGCCGATGTTTTCAATTTTCCAACAAGTAGGTAGAAGTAATTTATTCTAAATAGAAATTTTCTAATACCTACTACGTCATGATGAAGCTTCTTGAGAAGAAACACAAAGAGAAATGTTAAGTTCCTAGTACCTACTAGCGGATAAGTAGACAACAGGTGCCGCTACCTCAAAATAAGCTAGTTTCCTACTAGCATATCAAATCGCAATGGATAACTATTGCTACAGAGTACCTACTACGTCATGATGAAGCTTCTTGAGAAGAAACACAAAGAGAAATGTTAAGTTCCTAGTACCTACTGCGTCATGATGAAGCTTCTTGAAAAGAAACACAAAGAGAAATGTTAAGTTCCTAGTACCTACTACGTCATGATGAAGCTTCTTGAGAAGAAACACAAAGAGAAATGTTAAGTTCCTAGTATCTACTACGTCATGATAAAGCTTCTTGAGAAGAAACACAAAGAGAAATGTTAAGTTCCTAGTACCTACTGCGTCATGATGAAGCTTCTTGAAAAGAAACACAAAGAAAAATGTTAAGTTACTAGTACCTACTACGTCATGATGAAGCTTCCTGAAAAGAAACACAAAGAGAAATGTTAAGTTCCTAGTACCTACTACGTCATGATGAAGCTTCTTGAGAAGAAACACAAAGAGAAATGTTAAGTTACTAGTACCTACTGCGACATGATAAAGCTTCTTGAGAAGAAACACAAAGAGAAATGTTAAGTTCCTAGTACCTGCTGCGACATGATGAAGCTTCTTGAGAAGAAACACAAAGAGAAATATTAAGTTCCTAGTACCTGCTGCGACATGATAAAGCTTCTTCAGAAGAAACACAAAGAGAAATGTTAAGTTCCTAGTACCTGCTGCGACATGATGAAGCTTCTTGAAAAGAAACACAAAGAAAAATGTTAGTTACTAGTACCTACTGCGACATGATAAAGCTTCTTGAGAAGAAACACAAAGAGAAATGTTAAGTTCCTAGTACCTGCTGCGACATGATAAAGCTTCTTCAGAAGAAACACAAAGAGAAATGTTAAGTTACTAGTACCTACTGCGACATGATAAAGCTTCTTGAGAAGAAACACAAAGAGAAATGTTAAGTTCCTAGTACCTACTGCGTCATGATGAAGCTTCTTGAGCAGAAACACAAAGAGAAATGTTAAGTTCCTAGTACCTGCTGCGACATGATAAAGTTCCTAGTACCTGCTGCGACATGATAAAGCTTCTTGAGAAGAAACACAAAGGGAACAGTTAAGTTCCTAGTACCTGCTGCGACATGATAAAGCTTCTTGAGAAGAAACACAAAGGGAACAGTTAAGTTCCTAGTAAATATTACGTCCTGATCAAATTCATAGGCGCAACTAGGATTTTCTTTGTGATGGTGGGTCAATTGGACTTTTGGTCTTTAAAAAGTTAAAATGCCACGTTGACGATTATATCCCTTCAGTAAACTAAAAAGCAACTAAACTTGATACCTCACCGTAATTGCTTTATTGAGGTAAGCGCACCCCTAAAATCCAGTAACACGTGTTGTTCCCGAGTGGAGTCCCAACCGAATACTCAACACGTCCAAAGTTACTAACTCCAGAGCTTTGACAGGAACTGGTGTATTCAACGTTGGAGTAATAGAGAATATTTCTATTTTTAGATATAAGGGTTAAAGTTTGCGGCTTGAGATGGTAAATGTGTAGGTATGTTGCTTCTTGCTTTACAGCTCACGTAATTCTTTTCTATTTTTATAAAATGTATAATTATGTGAACGCCTGGTATTTGTAAAAATATTTTTGTGTAAGCAATCAGTGAAACAAAGATTTTTTCCCCCCTCTTCGACACAAGATTGGAAACAGAATCTTTAGAAGAGTGCGCCTATTAAAAATATATACCTACATTGCATACATATTTGTCAAAAAATTAAATGGATCTTCCTCTTTGATGCCTATATGGGGGTGGGGAGCTCATGCCACCTCCCAATGAAGATTTATCATGAATCCTGACGCAGGCTTAAATGCTCCAACAAAAATCGACACTTTCTTGGGGGTACTGTACATTCATGCTCGGGACTGATGTTCCACCCTTCTGGCTATTTTTATTTCATATCCCACCCTGTCGTTTGCTACATTTTGCATTGCTGTCACATTCACTGGGGCCAACTTTGTAAATGTCACGCCTACAAATGACTCTGTTCTCCACATTCTATTCTTGATTTAGATGGCTGGAATATCTAAGAGGCACTCCATCCTAAACAAGTAGAAATGAAATGTCACAAATGATGTATACCGTAGACAAAGTTGTTTTGGTGGAAGCGAGGAGGGACTGGAAGTGATATTTTCCTTGATGGATATTCTCTCAGCCTCCTGAGGACAACTCAGTAGCTGTTGATTCGGAGAAACGAGAGATCTGGTAACCATACTGACCACTTACCAGTGAAAAGTTCTTTGTTTTGAATTCAATAAAGCATGAAAATTTAATAATGGTCCTTATTTTATACTGCCACTGGAATAGCAGGAATATTATCATGATCTGGATTACGATAAGTAAGAGCAGATATCTATAATTATGCTTTGTTCGTTATGCAAGTACTAAGTAGTATTGGAGATATAAGTAGGGACCTGGGGGGGGGGGGGGANGGGGGGGGGGGGGGGGAAATAGAAGGTATAGTATTATGGTCTGTATTACGATAAATAAGAGCAGATAATCTATAGCTATGCTTTGTTCGTTAAGTAAGCAGTATTTGGGTTCCTAATTAAATACTAGTGGTACTGTGAACTGTAGACCTCACTCAAATAATGGTTTGGAATTAGGGACCTGTGGTGGCTCAACAGGGACAAAAAACTCAGTTAAACTTAATGAATATCCATACAAAGAGAGTAATCAAAATCGGACAATACCTCCGATAGTAATCGTTGAACGGACACACAGAGAAAGAGACGTTTAAAGAAAAATCGTGGAGTTAAAACTAGACTTCACATCCCTTGAGTAAGAATTGCATATTATAGTCTCCCAATGTATGGGTATTGGGTATCTTTTTGTATGGTTATTTGCCACAATATATTTTCAACCACTACTATTTCCCCTTTTCCTTTTTACATCTCCAATACTGCTTACATAGAGAACAAAGCATAGCTATAGATACCTGCTCATACTTATCGTAATCCAGATCATGATACTGTCTCTGCTATTCCCCCAGTCCCTACTTATATTTCTAATTCTACTTACTGCTTACCTAGAGAACAAAGAATAGCTATAGATACCTGCTCATACTTATCGTAATCCAGACCATGATACTATCCCTGCTATTCCCCCAGTCCCTACTTATATTTCCAATTCTACTTATTGCTTACCTAGAGAACAAAGAATAGCTATAGATACCTGCTCATACTTATCGTAATCCAGATCATGATACTATCCCTGCTATTCCCCCAGTCCCTACTTATATTTCCAATTCTACTTACTGCTTACCTAGAGAACAAAGAATAGCTATAGATACCTGCTCATACATATCGTAATCCAGATCATGATACTATCCCTGCTATTCCCCCAGTCCCTACTTATATTTCCAATTCTACTTACTGCTTACCTAGAGAACAAAAAATAGCTATAGATACCTGCTCATACTTATCGTAATCCAGATTATGATAATGTCTCTGCTATTCCCCCAGTCACTACTTATATCTCCAATTCTACTTACTGCTTACCTAGAGAACAAAGAATAGCTATAGATACCTGCTCATACTTATCGTAATCCAGATCATGATACTGTTCCTGCTATTCCCCCAGTCCCTACTTATATTTCCAATTCTACTTACTGCTTACATAGAGAACAAAGCATAGCTATAGATATCTGCTCTTACTTATCGTAATCCAGATCATGATACTGTCCCTGCTATTCCCCTAGTCCCTACTTATTATTTCCAATTCTACTTACTGCTTACATAGAGAAGAAAGCATATCTATAGATACCTGCTCTTACTTATCGTAATCCAGATCATGACACTGTCCCTGATGTTCTCCTTTTTTTATTCGAACATTTTGACAAAAGTTTCAAATGAAGCTATTAAAAACTGGTAACACATGGCTCGTAGAAATAATAAAAAATAAATAATAATTGTGTCTGCCATTTATGAAATTAAAATTATCATACAATTGTGAATCTGAATAAAAGATTGTATAAATATAATGAATAAATAATTAAAATATAAAATATAGCCGTGGTGTTGTTGAGCGTTCTGACATATCTAGTTGTAATAGACCAAGATTTCGGCGCACAAAAATCGACTACATTGACGAGTACATTTGGTCTAATGAAAATTTCAGCTTGTATGAGCATTGGAAAACACTATTCCGATGTTCTGCAAACTCTTACTCACTTAAAGAAGCCACCATGAGTTCCCTGGTAGTCCATAAACTTATCAGCGAATCGTATGAACATTTCAAATATTATAAAATAATCAATTATAGTGAAACTGAAAATTATTGAAATCAACATAAATCTTGTATATCTTGTTCTATTGTATTTTGGTTTCATTAACAGGTGATCGTCTCCATTTTTTTTCGATTTTGGTATTTAAAAGGAAATCATTGAAAAGTCGATCTGGTCTTTTGACAGTTTTTCATCTCCTGTGATTTTGGATATAGCAGCTATTACTTCTTAAACGACGCGACGCGACGCGACATAATGTGTCAACTATACTTCTTGCTACACACGCAAACCTTTTCATAATTAATAATAATAATACTCGTACTTTGGACTTTTCCTCATAAAATAATTTCTCAACCAGAGAAGGCATTTAGATTCAATTTGTTACAAACTTTGCACATCTAAAGAAAATAATTATCATGATGATATTGAAAAAGGGAATGAACCAAAGGAGAAAGGCAGAGAAAATGAAAACGAAAGGAGGAAGAGTATAAGAGAGGACCATAAGGAGAATAAAGGAGAAGGATGCAAAAAACGAGAAACAGATTATGATGAAGTAGGGTAAGCGAAACAGGAGATGGGGATTATCATGAAAGATGGGAGAAAAAACTTTTCAAAAGAAACCCGGGTGCATAATCCCATCCGGAATTTTCATTTTGGTGACTATTCAAAACAAGAAACAAGTGCTCCATTTAAACAAATTTTTCGTCAAAATAATAAATAAAATAATAAAAACTTTTTTTTAAAAAAGATGACATTGAGAAAAAAATCTTGAGAAAGTAGTTACCAGTAAAAAAAAATAAAGAAAAATAGGTATATATTTACAAGTAAATGACTTTTATCACAATATATTTTAGGTCCAGAAAAAGAAAGAAGGAAGATCAATAGAAACAAAAGGAAGAAAGAAAGTTGTGACGTCAGCACTCCCGAGTATCCCAGTATTGATTGCGCCGGGATTGTCGCGCGATACGATGCGATGTGCAGTCGAAAGTTGGAATCACATGGACAGTCCATGCCGCACATTTGTGAGTGATTTGAATCTGTTTGTTGTTCTTTATTTTCGAAAGGAAAATTAAAATAACCGTTAATTAAATTTATTAAAATAATAAAAAAATATATATATATATATATAAATATTTTTTTTTAATTTTTTTTCTGGTAAATATTTTGTTCTACACAACACTCAAAAAAAATTTTTGTAAATATTTTAGAGATCGCATTTTTTGGGGGGTAGAATTTTTTTTAGATAAATTCATCAGAATTTTTTTCCAGAAAAAATCGTCTTACAAAGTTTCGCTGTCGCGTTTACACTGCACCATTTTTCTATATACATATACTTATTTATATACTTTAATATGTACACAAGATTTTTTTTATTTATTTATTTTAAAATAATTCATCATACATACCTAATTTATTGAAATTATTATTTTTTATGGTAATGAGTTGACTTTATTTTACACTTACAGAGATATATCTAAAATAATTTCGAATGAAAGTTATTGTGTTAATTGGAATGAGATTGAAGTTCGAAAGTTGACAAATCATTTTGGTTTAGTGATCCAGAAATTTAGGTAAATAATTCTTTGATTATTTTTTATATTCATTTTTAATGATTTTCATTAGGTATGTCATCATCTGCTTAGATAGCAAGTTTTGCAGCATTGTGTTACAGCATGGTAAGATTGTCACAAGTGTTATGTTATGATTAGGAACAGTATGAATACCAGCAAAGGATTTATACCTATTTAGGTAGTAGGTTTTTAATTATTTTTATTGGATTTTTTATTTACAATAATTTGCTGTTCGGTCATTGAACAGTCCCTTATCGAGAAATGTCACGGAAAATACCCTCTATAGACCGGATTCCTATATATCTTATTATGTCAGAGATGTTTGGTACAATAATATTCTTGCTCTCTAAACAGCCTTTTGTAATGCTTCAAAAAGACTTTAGGAAATCTATGTTCACTCCCTAAGCTTTGGAATTCGTACGCGTCAGTCCCATAGGCTTGTTGTGTATTGGGATTAAAGCTGTTTCTTTAACTAAGGTTCAACACATCAGAGAATTTGAGCAGTGTAACCCGATTGGTTTACGAGTTCTTCTCTGGGTTTCAGTCGCTCAATAGTACTCACTCTCCAACTGAGGAGCGCTGCAATCAAAGAACACGTGAGACGCTGTTTCCTCCTCCTCTCCTAGTGCACACAATTGGTTTCCCTTAAAGATTCCCACACTGTGTAGGTGTTTTCTTGTTATTAGTCAGGTGATCGATTTAGGTGAAGGACAGAGCAGTCAGAGATGTTGATGGTCCAGCCATATTTATATTCAACTTACAATAAAAGGCATTTGTGGTGAGAATGTCTCTGCCTCGGAGACCTTGTCAACTTTTAAAATATATTCCTAATAAAACAATCACCCACGTTTTATTTTTAGAGCAGGAAGCATCCTTTCCTATTTTTACAACTCAGTAAGGTATAAACTCCGCTACAATGGGCAACAGCTATACCCAGTCGCCCTTGTAAGGGTGAGAGCATCCCGAAACAGATAACTACACTTGTGGTTATTCCGAGGTTTCCGGGTAGTTTCACCCCCGAGTCCTAAATAAACTCGCCGTTGTATGACCTCTTAACTTCTGGAAATCGGTGTATACTTAACGCGGTAAACCATAGTTGAATTTAGGACATTTTGCGGCAGTTCTGTACTACTCCGAACTTAGAGCAATATAATAAATGTTTCAGATTACATTAAATGACATGACACAATTAAAAGAACATTATGAACCGTTGGGGCATATATAGGGTGACCATACGTCCCGCCGTAAGTGCTTGGGAGACCCTGGTCCAGCTGTCCCCAGCAATTGGTTGGGGAAGCTAAAATGTCCCGCTTTTGACCAAAGCAATGAATATGTCTCGCTTTCGGTGTAACTAACTTTTTAAAAATAAATGCTTACGTTTCAGAAAAATCAGCTCCGGACGGAAATCAAAACGGCTACCTAGGTTGAAAGTTACCTCTCAAAGAGTTCTATCTACCTTGTTAATTTTGCATGCCATTAACACTATAATAAATAAATTAAGGCCCCCATATAAATTTCCCTCTAAACCACTCCTCCCCCCAAAAAAATCCGCGACCCCCCCCCCAAAATACCGCATCCCGCTTTTGCGCCACAAATTTATGGTCAACCTAGATTACTTATTCCTCCATTCGCTGGGAACTTACAAATAAGCTAATCACATTGACCTCACTCAGCCTGCGATTGTCCGAGGTTGAACAGTATCAGGAGGCTCGAGCCTACGGGTCACTCACCAAGTAAAATATCGCAAGACTTTGTTCAGTTTCAGTGATCGTTCGAGAAATGGTATTGAACCTGTCATTAACGATGACATGGCTTACCTACTTTAGTCGTATTAGGAGCATTTTTGGGAAGATACATCTTTAAATGACATACTTGAATAAACACGTTAAATTTCTATAACCTTTAACACAGGTTAAAATGCCAGTACTTAACTCATTTGGGAATACTTAGCAGATCTTGGGGAACACGTTTAGCTGAACATTAATCTAATTTAGAAAAGTTGTGAGAGGAAGAATTTTTTAAAAAGAAAAATTGACGCATTCTTCAAGAATGTGTCATTTTTTAAGAAAATACGTCCATATTTTCGTTTATTTATTATTATTATTATTATTTAGTGTGTTTCAGGGGGTTAAAAACCGCTGACACATTACAAATTTGGTAACAAAAATACCCCCCCCCACCCTTATATTCAAATAAAATTATAAATATATATAAAAAAATCAAAATTGAAAATTAGATTAACAAAATTTGAATACACTGCAAAATTAAAAGGACCTGTAAAGAAAACTGAAATTGTTATTAGTAGATACCTGAAAAAGAGAGAGAAAAAAATTAGTCGTTGAACTCCTTTAGGCATTCATTTCACCATGTGCTGTGATTTTCGTTTTTAGTGGATCAAATATTTGTGTCTACGAACTTTCATTTTACAGAAGAAAAATGAATTCGAATTTCGTTTGAATGTTTGAAATTGAAATCACCCTGGAGGCTTCATCATCATAACCTATTCAACTGGCTCAACGATCTTGCAATGGTTGACACACTAGTTTCGTCAAACCTTTGAATAAAAGCAATCTTGGGGGTAGTCAATCAACCTGTTCGGATGGAAGATCGTTTCGGATCGTAATCACAGCCTTGTGAGGACAACTGAGTAGTTGTTATTGTAGAAAACGGGAATGGGAGCAAAAATAAGTCGCTGGAACCTACTTTCCGTAGGGGGGTCACGGATTGTTGCCACATTGATCTTGGTCAAAACTTCTTCGACGGCACGCGACGTGTGAATTGAAAATTTTCGTGTTAAAGAAGCCAATTGGCTTTGATCTCCGGGCTAACGTGGCGCAGCATTTTTTACTCTCTGAGCTATCGATAGGACATGCACTCACGTTACACGCGATATACTCACTACATCTTATCGGAGGCAACTGAAACAGCTAACTACTTCATATTATAGATGGCACTGAACTGGGCGCACTCCCTTCATCAGGAAATAATCACTCTAGGAACTTTTTAAACAGAGTCTGTAGGCTATAGACGGCCATGGCTTTAAGGCGCCTGGCATAGCAAGCGGGTCCACCTAGTGCTTTGAAACAACATTATGTCAGCTCGATGGTTTACGCAACACTTCAAATTAAATTATTTTCGTCAATTTAAGCTGTATTAATATGTTCAATGTGCCATTTAACTCGTTACGTTTATTGATATAAATGATGTTCCTACATTACGTGTTAGGCACTTGAATTCCAAATAAGGTTTATTTGTTGAAGAGTATTTGTACGAGTACCTTCCGAGTACATAATGTACGGTTAACAAAATGTAAACAACATCATTTTTCAAGAACAAATATCCTATAACTCCTACTCAACTTTTTAAAAACCACAAGATTTTTAGAAGAGGAATGTCTGACAAAGGGTGGTGGTTGGGGGCATTCAATTTTGAAAATGTTATTCATTTTACACTCACACATAGCCACAAAAAATAATATATATGTGCTTAGGATGACGTCATAGTTGTTGTTCACAAGGGTTTGGATTAGATGGGACTGCTTAGAAAAATTTTGAAAAAGTAAAATTATCGATGACATTAGCGTATCACTTTCGATGATAGTTCGTGTAGTCAATTTCATGTGTAGGTAGTCAGCCCGTGCGTTAGAAGAGAAACTTCATAATTGGGGATTTCAATTTCTATTCAATTTTTCATTATTAGATTAATGTTTTGCCATTGAAATAACTTTAATTTTACTTTTAATCAAAGGATTATCCCCCTAATATACCTAGGTACCTGTATTATTCTCACATCTTTCTTTGTAATTACACTAATTTTAGGTGTAATAATAGAATGATCTGAAGGTGCAATAAATTGAAAAAACGGTTAAAGCTTTGCTAAAACATTTAATTTGAATTAAATGAACAATATAAGAACTAATAATAATATAACAACGTAAGCTGAACAATATAAGAACTAATAATAATAGAATCATTTTCGACCAAAAAAAAACTGATAAAAGTGCGGAAAGTGGGCAATTTTTTTTTTACATTTATGGCTTCTTGCTTCTTTGTACTGTAAAAGGTAAACTATCAAAATTTTTAGACAGGGAGGAGGGTATGTCGTTTTCGTGATCGATTCCAAAAGTTCGTTTGCGTGAAGATGAATGACACAATAAACCTAAAAATCAAAAAATAAAGATTCTGCGCTTAGTTCCTTTTTTCTTGTGAATGCCTGGATATAAATGACATGCAATGTGCTCTGCATAGACGAAAAAACTAACAGGGGGCCAAAAACCATTTTTCTTATGAGAGCTGTTATTGTGATACAAAAGAAAACAGAAATAGTGCAAATTCGGCTAACTTTTTACCATTGTAACATAGACCTTTCTGACATTTTTGAATCTATGTTTCAAATTGCATTTAGACTGTTTAGTTCTTTTTATATGCCCGCTTCGCTTGGCGCCTTAAAGACATGGCCGTTCCCGTGTTAATAGTGTATGCTTTCCCCTACAAAAATCGTAAAATCGGCCGTAACTCGAAAATAGTTGTACAGTTTTTTGCAAACCATGTCCAAAATTAATGCATAAAATGAAGGTTGAAAATTACTATATCTTCACTTGACTAAAAAATATTAATGTTTAAAAGGCCACCTAAAACTGTTTTCCTTTGAGTTGATAAGTTGTCGCGTCCAATTGTAAGATATGGGACCGTGACGGGCTCAATTTCGTCATCAAACGAAAAATCGGGCTTAATATGAAAATCGTTCGACATTTAAGAATTCTGATAAGTTCCCTGCGGTTCCAGCCTATGGGTTTTGGAGGGGGGGGGGGGTCCATTCTCATCAATTTTTCAATATCTCTTTACATCTGGTTAAACATTTAGTCATACATACCCATCGAAACTTTAAATTTTTATTATTCCTGTGAGGTCTACATTTCAAATTACTAATATAGTTAGATATAGCTGCGTGTACCGGAACTTCGTTTCGAGAAAATGAGAATAAATGTGACTTTTGCAGTAATCTCATATCACCGAGACATTAACCTATAAACGACATCTGAGCGTTTGTTACCCTGTGTATAATGTTCTTGTTCGTTCGTTCATCATGCGCGGGGTATGGTTCTTCTTGATAACAAAATCTAGCGGTAGATCATCATGCTGGTTGTTTGTTCGTTCATCATGCGCGGGGTATGGTTCTTCTTGATAACAAAATCTAGCGGTAGATCATCATACTGGTTGTTCGTTCGTTCATCATGCGCGGGGTGTGGTTCTTCATCATAACAATATCTAGCTGTAGATCATCATACTGGTTGTTCGTTCGTTCATCATGCGCGGGGTATGGTTCTTCATCATAACAATATCTAGCTGTAGATCATCATACTGGTTGTTCGTTCGTTTATCATGCGCGGGGTATGGTTCTTCTTGATAACAAAATGTAGCATCAACAGGAGAGACGGGTTTGATTTCCAGCGTTTCGAAGTATATTTGAAAAATAAAGAGAGGAAAACATCGCACTTAGAAATTGTGAAAGCCTTATGAAAGTGTACCACAAAGAATTTCTACCTACCTCAATATGGTTCCTTTTTATTCAAAATATGAAGGTTCATTTTTGCTCACCCCATAAACATAAAGTCTGAACTTTTCAAAGGAACTTCAAAAATACTAGAACTTTGTCATTCTATTAAAATACATTTTGTTCGAAGTTACTATCTTAAAAGTTAGATCGCAAGTTATTTGACCGGCACTTGGGCGGAGCATAAGAGCCGGTCAAATAACTTTTGAACAAAGGTCTGGATAATATAATTATATTATCTAGAACTTTCTGTCGAAGATCACCGTATAAGAAGAATAGCGGGGGGTACCCCTAGATCTCCCCTTCGCCATATTGTACATTATGGTCACATATAAAACATTTAGTTATTAACGTAATAACTATGAAACCATGTATTCACAACCAACAACAAGTTTTGACTGGGTTCTCTAACTGGCTCCCATCCCAATATGCATCACGCCCAACGTTACTCAACTTCAGTGATCTGACGGGAACTGGTGTATATATTCAGCGTGGCAAATCGATGGCTAATCATATTTGGATAAGGAGCCGATCTTTGTGGCCGATTTGTTAAGTTTGTTGTGTGGATTTCCGCACCCAGTACGGGTTATTATAAACGAAATTTTTCGATTTCCAAATGACAAGACTGTTAAAAGAAATATAGGTAATTGAAAGGTAAAATTCCCGACCTGTCCCTGATCACCTCTAATGATAAAGTATAACATGGGAAGTATTTATTTTAAACCCCCATTTACACAGGGGAATGAACGACTATTATATTGGATCATATAAAATTGCACAAGGCCCACAAAAAATAAGATTTTCGCAATAAAATTGGATTTGAGTCTCGTAACTGGGTTATAGGGCAAAGGCATTGCAGATTGCAGACATCTTTGTAAAGTGAATTATACATAAAAAAAAACCGAGCTTTTCTTTGTTGGAAATAATTTCAAGCCTCAGGCCACGAGGTTTATTTACACTTTAAAATATTTCCCCCGACACACCATTCCTATTAAAGAAAGGTGCGAAAGAACATCTCAAGTTCTTTTTTAATCAAATGTTTATTTAGAACTACCTACTTCTTGGCAAAAATTTAATTTATAAAAGTCTACAGTTTGTTATTTTGCTTTTCAATTGCATAACAAAGCTTTTTATAAACGGAACGTCAGGAATGAGGTGGTTGCCCTTCCATTCAATTTTGTTTATCTTTTAGATAGTTTCATTCATTCAATAGTGTCCGATGGATCCAGATGTATGAGGCAGCAGCTCTAGATAAGATTGTAGTCTACTGCTAAAGTATCATTCATCTGTTTTTGGAGGCTGATAATTGATATTTAAAATAGGCACCCAGAAACATGACAAATGCTTCAATACTGCATGAAAGAATGACCAACAAACAAACCTATCACATAAATTGATTTTATCGCCCTTCTTCAAACGAGAAAAAAAATTTCTAATCTTTAATAAAATATTTTTAAATATTTGTTTTACTACCAATTTGGTTTTGGTGTACATTTTTTAATGCTACCAATTCGGTTTTGGTTTACTCTCTTTAATGCTACCAATTTGGTGTACATTTTTCCAATTTAGTTTTGGTTTACAAATGCTAGCAATTTGGTTAACACTTTGTAATGCTACCAATTTTATTAACACTTTTTAATGCTATCAATTTGGTTTACTCTTTTTAATGCTACCGAATTGGTGAACACTTTTCCAATTTGGTTTTGTTTTACAAATGCTAGCAGTTTGGTTTATACTTTTTAATGCAGCCAATTTTTACATTTTTTAATGCCACCGAATTGGTTTACACATTTTAATGCTAACATTTTGTTTTAGGATTCGATATTTGCGTCTTAGAGTTCAGGGTTTAAGATAAACTTCTTTCTAAAGTTTGATGGAAGTCGGAACATTTTCGTGTTTTGCTATTTTTATTCACATGGGATAAAAGTTGTACCTATTTAAATTTTCATAAACTTTATACTCATAAACTTTAAGCAATTTTCGTATGTTACATTTGAAAATAGAGAAGGAGAATTCATTACTTTTGCAAAAGATTTTTTCTTTAAATGACGCCATTATTTTCAACACTATCAAAAACTAGGATCTGTCCAACTATATTTGTGTTGGTTCAGAAAAACACTTCTATTATATATGTAAAAAAACATGTCCAGATGGGTGAATTGTAAACGAGAGTGTTGTTTGACCACAAAATAGTCACACACCCGAATCCGATCTCTGCCTCGAGATGAAGAAGAAGAATGAAGATGAACGCTCAGAGGACCCGAGTTGAAGAGATTATTAGTACATGAGTGTTCTTAATAATGTTGCGATTACCACAAAAATTGTGAATAGGCCGTAGGCCCTCACCACAAATAAAACTACATTTTATAAGTCTTTACCTAATTGTAAACATTAAAGAGTGCTTTATACCTAGGGTGATCATACGTCCCGTTTTCGGCGGACAGTCCTATGAAGACCATGTACCCCGCTGTCTCCAGCAATTGCTAGGGGACGCTAAAATGTCCCGCGTAAAATCAAAGTAGATCGTGTAGTCACTTCAGTAGACAAGTCCAAACTTGCATATAAATCAAAGTAGGGTGACCGTGTAGTCACTTCAGTGGACAAGTCCAAACTTGCATATAAATCAAAGTAGGGTGATCTTGTAGTCACTTCAGTGGACAAGTCCAAACTTGCATATTAATCAAAGTAGGCTGACCTGTAGTCACTTCAGTAGACAAGTCCAAACTTGCATATAAATCAAAATAGGCTGACCTTGAAGTCACTTCAGTAAACAAGTTCAAATTTGCATATAAATTAAAGTAGGCTGACCTTGTAGTCACTTCAGTAGACAAGTCCAAACTTAAATAATATAAATAAACAAAGACCCCAATATAAATTTCTCCTCCGCATAACCTCTCCCAAAAAAATCCGCGTATAATAATAATAATAATAATATTATTATCATACAAAAAAAAAAAAAAAAATCCGCGTCCTGATTTGCCCCCACGAACAAAAAATTACCGCGTCCCGCTTTGGTCCCAAAATTTTTTGGTCACCTATTTATACCAAGCGCAAAAATGACACAAACAAATCTACCTCTGTAGAAGAAGTCTAAATAATATATCGGCACATATTGAACGAGTATTCCGATATATTATGTGTCTATCTATCATTGATATGCGCATGCGCAAATATGTATTACACAATTTTTGCAATCAAACAAATAACATGTCACTCATACATGCTCTCATGTATATTAAAGAGTAATACATGGCACAAACATCAACTTCAATAATAGCTAAAATATGTTGAAAGAGTTGCTAATATGTTATACTCGTACATTACAAACTTCACTTTTAATAATGGCATCCTTTCTAAAAAATTAAACGCAATGTTTGGACATTACTCATATTATTTGCCTTCTGATAGGTGCTAATTTTACATAAATTTATCCCCTCCTATTTTTCGTCCTATGTCATTATATTTACCCTAATTACACCCAGTTCAATGTTCTCATCTCTGTCCACAATCTCTCCTCTTTTCATCTTTCATTTTAACTGTTTATTTATTTCCTCTCTTTTTTGTTCCCGAACTCCCCCTTTCTGTTTCCGAAATCACCGGAGATACGCACAAATTCGGCTCAAAAAATGCATTTTTCACATCAAGAAACAAATTTGGTTCCTTCCATAGTCAAATAGATACTTGTTTCCGATATATAATTCATCCGGGAAACACTTCTCAAGGATGATGATAACACCTAAAGAGGTCGAAACATTCTCAAAGGAATCTAAAACTTTATCAAAAGTTGAGTAACAAAAGTCTCAGTGACAAAATTGTGTGTATAGTCGTTGTTTTTTCCCAGGGCGAGTCGCTTGCTCATGTTGTGCAAATGTGTTTTGTTTGACACTTCTATAATAATATGTGCGACACAAAAAATCGATATTGAAAAGGTACGGAACCAAAATTTGTTCGTTGTTGTCTAAAACGTATTTTACGAGTGAAAATTTTCAATTCCGAGGAAATTTGTTTTTCAACTGCTCGCTGCATAAATCTCCGCTTCCAACGCTACAGCAATCTATCTTCGTTTCCCCCTTTAATGAACTCAAAATCTGTAGTACTGTCGGAAAAAAAATTCAACGAAAATTTTGGACATTATTATTTGCCTCCTAATAGCTGCTAGTTTTATATACCTAGAGTTCCCCTTCTTTTTAGCGCCTCCTTTGTCAGTATTTACCCTAATTACGCCTAAATGGTTCTTTTTCCAATCTCTCCCTCGTTCTATTCAATTTATCATTAGTCTGTCTTTTTGTCTTTCCTTTAAACTGTTCTCTTACTTCCTCATTTTTTTGTTTCTGACTTTTTCCCGTTTCATTATTTTCCTATCTACTTCTGCTACCTCCATTCGTCCTACTTTCGTTTATCGTTGACTATGTAGGTACCTACAACAGTTTGTTTTGCAGATTTTGATATTTGATACCTATTTCTTTTTTAATATATTTTGTTTCTTTCATCATCATATACACCTTTGTGTTTGTGATGTCATATTTAGCTTTATTAGTAAGAAAATCATTTATTTTTCCTCCAGTATTTCAAGATCAATAATACCTAATGTTAGGTATGCAGAAATAAAACTCTACCAAGTGGATAGACAATGCAGAAATAAAACTCTGCCAAGTGGGTAGGTTTGTCTCAGTTATCGCGAGTAACAGCTCTTACCAAAAAAGATTAACAAAAGCTCAGTTTTAACTTGCAATATTATATTTTAGAGTAGCTACAAGTAGTTTGATCTCTTGTTGTGTGACGGAATTTTAACACTTTCAAACCACAGATGCTCAAAACACAAAGAAATCTTTTATGAAACTAACCCTCTTTTAATAGCTTTTTCAAAAAGTAACTACATTGATCTTCTGGTACTTTTCAAAAAGTATTACAAATGGGGTAGTTTCATAAAAAATTTAAAGTTGACCATCTGTGGACTCTGTAGTGTCCCTTGAAAGTGCTAAAATTTTGGGAAAAGAAAAAAAATCCTTTTGCAATAAAGGCAACGTGTCTCAACGTTCTTCTAAATTCTAAAGATATTGTCAAGATTTGAGGTCTGCTACGTTTACTTTCCTTATCCTATAAATAGGAAAGTATTGTAAAAGGCTGGAATTATATTAATGTCGATTTTTCAATGCTAAAACACTTTAGGTCCCCAGAGCCCAAATCTCGAATTTTAGCCGTTGGTCCGGGTGTATGTCATCTGTTTGTAAATAAGAGCGATTCACAGTTCACACGAATTCTGCCTAAAAGGGCTAGAACTTGAAATTTTGTTAGTACGTCATTTATATGTATTGAACGCACCGAATGTACCTTTGAATAGTACCTTCGTGTTGGCGGTTTGTTGCCTTTTGGCAATTTGCACCTATCTTGTCTTTAAAGAGAATAGCAAGTGCAGTATGTCTGATGAACTGTAGGATTTGTCGTGTTCTACTGCATTTTAATTCACACAGTCTTAACATCTCCGAAACTGTGTGAACACAAAATATCTATTTGGATCAAAATGTCACCATATAGATGGGTACATATCGGGTAACCTTGATAGATCGGTCAATGTTGTCCTTAAGGTTTATTTTAATGTCAACTTTCGTTTTTATGCACAATACACGATAAATCCTACGGTTCATCAGATATACTGTTCACAAACAGACCCACACACGGAAGAAACTCGAGATATGGGATCTCAGGACTTCAAAACTTTCGCATTGAAATATCGACATTGGAAATCTCAACCACTTAGGTATGTGAAAATATTACCTAATTTTAATTTTTTTTATATAAAGAAGAAAAGTCGTGTTATTTTCACACCAGATTTTTTTTGATAATAGTTGCCTGAATGTTCAACCAAAGTGCTATTGAAATGCTCTCAGTGTGCACGGCGGGGGTCCATACTTTGTTGAAAACTCTTCCAAAAGTACAAATACTCATGTTTGTGCTATGTGTGGGAGGGTAGGTACGCTTTTTATTTGTAAACTATATTATCAATATTTATTTATTGTAAACTAGCTGATGCCCGACGAACTTCATTTCGAGAAGATGAGAGAAAAAAATGAGAATAAATCTGACTTTAACATTTGTTATCATATTACCGAGGTTCAACTGTTTAAACGCGACCAGAGCAAACCACATATAGATCAGATATTACCCACACGTTTGATAACCTATGTAGAACATGGGGAATAGTAAACACAAGCAGTGTGTGGTACACTGCTTGTGGAAATCCTTGCAATGTACCACCTGTGCACATAATGGAAATGCATGCAGTGCACCACCTGTGCACATCAACCAAAGACATAATGATTATTATCCTCGTTTCGATTAGAATATGCAGACCAAGTGGAATAATGGAAACGCATGCAGTGTACCACCTGTGCACATCAACCAAAGATATAATGATTATTATCCTCGTTTCGATTAGAATATGCAGACCAAGTGGAATAATGGAAACGCATGCAGTGTACCACCTGTGCACATCAACCAAAGACATAATGATTATTATCCTCGTTTCGATTAGAGTATGCGTACCAAGTGGAATAATGGAAACGCATGCAGTGTACCACCTGTGCACATCAACCAAAGACATAATGATTATTATTTTCGTTTCGATTAGAATATGCAGACCAAGTGGAATAATGGAAACGCATGCAGTGTACCACCTGTGCACATCAACCAAAGACATAATGATTATTATTCTCGTTTCGATTAGAATGGCGGCAATTGTTAGCATTATAAGGTACAAAATTGTTAAAGTGTAGCTTAGGCTTAGTGATATTGGAGTGAATATTCAAAATTCTTTGTAAAGTAGCTATGGTAATAGCGCCAATTGGTAGCATTATAAGGTACAAATTGTTAAAGTGTAGCTTAGGCTTAGTGATATTGGAGTGAATATTCAAAATACCTTGTAATGCTATGATGCCCACAAACATTGTAACATAATAACACAAAGAAATATACATTTTCATTTCATTTCAACACTGATACAAAAGATATTATGACTTCTACAAAATTTTGAACAAAAACTAAGAATTAAATCAGTTCAAAATAGAAACTTTGCTTTTTATCCTCTATATATTTTAGACTGAAATTTCCATGGTAGCGGCTCTTAGCATGACCCAGGTACCACAACGAGGAGGTGGCCACTAATCGGGACCCGATGAAGACTCAGCTCATGCATCCAGCTCAATCTTCACCCCAAAACAACAGAAGAGTTTTACTCATACGTCCAGTGATAGAAGTAAGAGTATGCTCATATCCGATGTGTTGGAAAAAAAGTGAGGCAAGTTTTAAGAACCTTCCTCAGTGTAAATCTGAAAGAGAAGAAATAATCCTGCGACAGATTCTCTCTTCAGCAGTCAGCGCACCTATTTCGAAACCAACAAAAAAAAAAAAAAAAAAAAAAAAAAAAAAAAAAAAAAAAAAAAAAAACTGAGAAAAGATTAACTTTCTCAGTGTGCAGAAAGGCACAATCAGACAAAATAAATATCATCGTCTTGAGACTTCCGGAGTGAACACCGGATGTAGAAAGTAAGCAAGGAACTTAGTGTGCTACCACTTCAAGCTAACACCCAGCTAACTACAGAAAGGCACAATAAGACAAAATGAATTTTATCTTTTTGCGACTTTCTGAGTGGATACCGGATCTAGAAAGTAGGCACGGAACTCAGTGTGCTACCACTTCAAGCTAACACCCAGCTAACTGTAGAAAAGCACATCAGACAAAATGAATTTTATCATTTTGGGACTTCCTGAGTGTACACCGGAATACGATTGGTTTCTACTGAAGAAAAAAAAATCTGTGACAGATTATCTCTTCAGCAGTCACTAAATCTTTTCCGAAACCCCACAACAAGAAAAAACTGAGAAGAGTTTTAAGAACGCCCATCAGTGATCTACTACTTCAAGCTAACACCCAGCTAACTGCAGAAAGCCTCAATCAGACAAAATTGATCTTATCGTATACTTCCCGAGTGAACACTAGGTCTAGTGAAGTAGGCCGTAAAATTAATCTAACTTTACCTATGGCCATCGTGTCTTGAAAATCCTGAACACTGTCTTGAAAATCCTGAACACTGCTTTATGATGAACCTAAACCTGCAACAGAAGAAACAAAAACCCACCAAAGGGAACAGAATTGGTTTTTACCGAAGAGAAACATTCCTCTTCAGCAGTCACCGCACCTTTTCCGAAACCCCACAACTTAAAACTAACAAGAAGAAAACTGAGAAGAGTTTTAAGACCCCTCAACAGTGAGCTACCACTTCAATCTAAGAACCAGCTAACTGCAGGAAGCCACAATCAGACAAAATAATCTAACCTACTCTGTCCTACGCTAACCTAAACTGACCTAATCTAAAAATGACAATTTTATCGTATTGTGACTTTCTGAGTGAACACCGGGTCTACGGAAGATGGCACCAAACTTAATCTAACATAACCTATGGCCATGGCGTCTTGAAAATTTTGAACACTGTTTTGAAAATCCTGAACACTGTCTTTAAAATACTGAACACTGTCTTTAAAATCCTGAACACTGCTTCATGAAGAATCTAAACCTGCAACAGAAAAAAAAAAAAAAACANAGGAAGAAAGAAAAAAAAAAAAAAAAAACACCGAAAGGAAAAGGATTGGCTTTTAACGCAGAGAAATAATCCTACGAAAGATTCGGACTCTTCAGCAGCCACCGCACCTTTTCCGAAACTCCACAACTTAAAACTAACAAAAAAAAAACTGAGAAGAGTTTTAAGAACCCTCATCAGTGAGCTACTGCTTCAAGCTAACACCCAGTTAACTGCAGAAAGCAACAATCAGACAAAATAATCTAACCTACTCTGTCCTACACTAACCTAAAATGACCTAATCTAAAAATGACAATTTTATCGCATTGTGACTTTCTGAGTGAACACCGGGTCTACGGAAGATGGCACCACACTTAATCTAACTTATTCTATGGCCAACGATGCGAGTTGAAGATACCGGCGACTGCTGCATGATGGAACCAAAGCTGAAACAGAAAGAATAAAATTGATCTTAAAGTATTGTGACTAGTAAAGTGATCTTATTTAGTCTTACTACAGCGTGTCCCAAAATGATCGGTCAGGCCCTTCCCTTAACAGTTGTTTTCATCCTTTTAATATCACATAATTTTAATGATATATTTTTTGATTGTGCTCAAACGTTTTGTTACGTTGGTTCGTCGTAAACTAAAAACGATTGCACAAATGTGATATATTTTATGGGTACAATTGTGTATTTCATATAAATACTTTTTTTGGCTGAGTCGCCACTCTTTTTTCAAAAACAGAAGATATGTTCTAAATGTGATCCGAAACTTTTCGTTATTGTCAGTGACAGATTTAGGGTTCCATAATAAAAATTTAGTATGGAACACTATATTTAGAATCCAAATGGACATACATACCAAATTTAAAAAAAACCGGCCAACCCTAAGTAACAAAATTGCCGCCACACTGTTTTCAAAAACACAAGATATGTCCCAGTTGGGTTCTAAATGTGATCCGAAACTTTTCGTTATTGTCAGCGACAGATTTAGGGTTCCATAATAAAACCTTTAAATGTAAAATATCAAATATTGAGAAAAAAAGGTATGAAAATTTTGTTTATTATATTCAATAATAAACCTTTGAAAATAAAAAAAGAACTCCTTCAAAATTTGATATATGTCTGACTGACAGTGACGATTCGACGTGTTAGATTATAGTTGGCTGATCTGGAGTTTGGAGGAAACGCTTATCTTGTTTTGGTAGATTACTACTCACGCTGGTTGGAAATATCAAAATTATCAAATAAAACATCAAAGGATGTAGAGTCAAAATTAAAAGTTATTTTTAGTCGATTTGGAATTCCAAAATAGTTGATAATAACCCATTTAACAGTTATGAATTTAAAAAGTTTGGAGAAGAATTAGGGTTTGAAATCATTAACACTAGCCCATATCATAGTCAAAGCAATGGTCTAGCTGAAAAAAGCGTTGGGATATCCAAAATTATGCTTAAGAAAGCTTTTGAAGATATCAAAGATAAAGAAATGTTTCTATTGAACTATAGAAATTCTAAAGTATGTGGATTAGATCACTCTCCCGCGGAATTACTTCAAAATAGAATACTACGAGATAAATTTCCAGTAGCCTCGAATTTACTAAAACATAAGCCTGTTAATGATTATAATAAAATGGTTAGAAATCAAAAAATACGAAAGAAATATTATGACAGAAACGCAATAAAAGAAGTTCATTATGAGGAAGGTGAAGATGTATTGGTGCAAGATGTTCTAAAGAAAACCTGGGAAAAAGGTCGTGCCATTGAAAAATTAAAATTTCCTCCCAGATCTTATTTAGTTAATATAAATGGAAAAGTTCTGCGAAGGAATAATATATATTTGAAAAAAAAAAAAATACCAAAATACAATAATAAAGTAAATGAACATTATAATTCAAAAACATATTATAATAGCTCATACCATCATCAAGACGTGGGTTATTTGAAACATCCTGAAGAAGACACACCTAGATCTGATTTAAATGAAACAGATTTTGAAGAAGTTGAATTTCATCCCTCACCTCAATTAAGAAGATCAGAGAGGATTAGACAGAGAAGAGAATCTGCTTTTGGAGGAGGAGGGAGATGTTAGATAATAGTTGGCTGATCTGGATTTTGGATCATTCGGCCAGAATTATTAATTAGAACTTTACAAACCAAGATTCTAAATTTGCACCTTTTGAAAAATGAAAAATTAAGATATAAAATATTTTCAACTTCCATAATATTAAAAGAAGATTTTTGAATCACTTTATAAATCCAAACACGACGTACCTTGAAATATAAAATTTCAAATTTTTAGAGGGGTGTATCAAAAAGACTTTTATATCGAAACTGCTGGTGAAGCTAAAACCTGTGGTTTGCTTAAAAATATTCTCCGAATCATTTAAAATTGATTATTTGTAATCTAACCTCGGCATTCTTGTGAGCGGTACACGGCTTAAAAAAATCACAGTTTTCTACGTGAATATCAATTTTTTAATGGAGGGGGGCTCTTATTTTATAATTTTCTGGTAAAACTTCCGAATCGCGGCTTTTTCGAAAAATTAACTTTTCTTTTTTGAAAATGGCTTGAAATGACCTATTTTCAAGAAACTTTAACGAATTTTTTGGGCGCGAGGTGTTTTGCGTTGTTTTTTAACGAGTCTTTTATGGACCCATAAATCGAGGCATGGCCGATCAAAACGTTTCCTAACCTCTCTGGGGGGGGGGGGGCGTTTATCTTAACGCTTATATTGATGACAAAATAATAAATAAAAACAAAAAATAATAATATAAACGCGCCCCCCCCCCCCAGAGATGTTAGGAAACGTTTTAATCGGCCATGCCTCGATTTATGGATCCATAAAAGTTTTACCTAGTGGGCAATTTTTTTTCTTTCTACAACGCAAAACACCTCGCGCCCAAAAAATTCGTTAAAGAAATTGACCCCAAAATACCCCCGCCCTCAAAAATTGAAAATTTTACGTTTCAAAGTAGGTAGAGCCCAAAAAACGAAATGAAAGTATTTCTTTCAGCCAGTAAAATAACAAACCCGTGTACTAAAGGGGCCAATTTCAATATTCCTTATTTAAAACAATAAAGCAAAAAGTAAACTTGGAACAGAACACCACTTGGAACAGTAATAAGAGAAATCTTACCTTTGGCCAAAGTTATGTGAAACCGTAAAAAAACACAAACTTGAAGATACGATGTGCACACCTTGAAGAGGAGTTGAATATTGACTGTATTATAGCGTCCCCTATTACCTACTATTCTGTGACGTAACACACATCGTATGATAATGCTACCAAAACATTTCAGTCGTTGAATGACCATCAGTCGTTGAATGACCAATAGATGTTAAAGAGACGTTAAGCCAAATTTAAAAAAAAAAAAAANAAAAAAAAAAAAAAAAAAAAAAAAAAAAAAAAAAAAAAAAAAAAAAAAAAAAAAGTCGTGAGAAACTATAAAATATAAAATTCTCGTAGGTACCTTTTTCCTACCTAAAACATATTTTAGGTTCCTACACCAAAATTTCAGTGTCGTAATCTGTAAATTGATACATTTCCCCCTTTTCAATGCGAATTAGTTAATTTTTATTTCAAATTTGTACTACATAGTCACATGGAGACTTGAGATCTTAGGATGTTCTCGGAGATTACTAACTTCTTTTGAAAGCACATTATGTCGATAAAAGTGCTCAGTACAATCCAGTATGATGACCCCTTAGAACGACGAAGCATATTATTAATTACATAATGAAGAATGGACGAACTGATAAAATCTAAAGAATATTATCTCTTGAGTAAGCCGAAACTGGTTTCAGGCGAAATGCAAATGTATGAAAAGATAAAAGTATAGGTACTATAACTGATAACATAACAGATTTGACATAATGATATTTTCGGGTCCTTCAAAAAACTTTTTTATTGGTCGTCATGGGTCCATGTTGGACAGTTATACATACCCAACACCCAACAGAATTTGACACAATGATATTTTCGGGTCCTTCAAAAAACTTTTTTATTGGTCGTCATGGGTCCATGTTGGACAGTTATACATACCCAACACCCAACAGAGACATGGCTGTAAAAACATTTCCAAACCTCTCTAATTGGGTTAAATTTGGTTAAAAAATATTTACGATTGCCTCAAGAGAGCCCAGCTTTTATTATTTATTATCAAATTGTTGATTGTATGAGAAGTGAGCAAAATCTCCCGAAGTCGCCACTCATCATAAAAATACTACGGTACGAGCAATGTATCGTACGGGAGAGATTAAAAATAAATGGTACGGAAAACCGTACTTGACTTCCTCTTCCTTAATCATTCTACCATGGAATGTAGATGTTGCTCTTCTAAAGTTTGAAGTCTATTAGTGATATTATTATTATAATTTTTTCTGCTGCCGTTGCCCTTTATTTTAAAAAGGTTAGGCTGCCTTCGGCAGTTGGCATTGCTCTTTAGTGATAGTATTATTTTGAAAGATTTTGTAGCCTTCGGCTGTGGACTTTGCTCTTTGGTGATGGTATTATACCGACTTACCTATGCACTAATAGATAGGTTTTGATTTCTGTTATCTGAAATCATTTAAAACTTTTAAACACCTTATCATGTCATCAAAAGTCATCTCTTAAATAGGTACCTACCTATTTTTTTGGCTTAACGTCCCTTTAACACCTATTGGTCATCCGAGACGGAGGTTTTACCCCCCATTTGCTGGAAACTTACAAACCAGCTGCCCACATTGACCTCATTCATCCTGGGTTGGGTCGGAAAAATAACCAGCATCACCCTCGCGAAGCTACGTAACAAAACCTCGCTGGACGTTGCTTAACTTCAGTGATCTTAAGGGAACTGGTGTATTGACGCAGGCCAATAGAATTCTTGAAAAGTTGAAAACTAAAACTTGAAGAAAAAGTATTGATAAAGATTATTGCAACTGGCCAGCTAAACCATGTGGCTGAATGGGTGACGTATTGCATTTTAATTGCAACTGGCCAGCTAAAACATGTGGCCGAATAGGTGACGTTATTCCAGCAAGCACGAAATTTCTTTCTGTTATTGTTTTCTTTATAACGACATTAGCAATACTCCCTGACATGGGGCGGCGCCAAGCTTCTCTATTATTATTTTTACTTTCTCCTCCTATAGAAGATAAAGTATTGTAATCGTGCAGAGATTTTAGACATTTTTGGCCCAAAAAATTGTTTGACGGGAACCCAGAGGCCAAAATAAAGATCAAATATGTCATTTCTTATTGCTATTGGGCCATATTTTCACTTTTTCGGGTCATTTTTGAAGTTTGAAAATATTTGGAGCCATGGAGTCCAAAAAAACAATATTTCCGACGTTCCACGTATGACGTACATACGGAATCGTGTGCAGAGCTCTGGGAGCCAAACAGCTCGACCGATTTTGCTGAAATTTGGCACACGTGATCTATGGGCAAAAAGCCCGTCCAATATTTTTCTTTTTTTCGATATCGCCCCAGAGGTAGTCCTAGCCCCCCGAACAGGTTTTTTTGAGACCGAATCTCTAAAATCCAAACCACATAACCAATTTTGATGAAATTTAAAATCAGTAATTATGGAATAATTGTATCTAAAATAAATGGTCTCATGCGGGTGTATCCCTGTCAGGGGTGCCGCCAGGAGCCAAACAAGGTCCTTAAAATGGAAATCCCTGTTAAAATAAAACAGATCAGTAATTTTACCACTGTTTTTAACCTTTTATTCAGAGTCTCCCCCATCGGTTTAGGACCAAGAACGTCGCAATTGGACCAAATCTCTAAAATAAAAACCAAATAACCAACTTCGATGAAATTTAAAATTAATAACTATGGCATCTTTTTATGAAAAATAAATAATGGGCCCATGTGGGTGCGTCTTTCTCAGGGGCCCCGCCAATGGGGCCCAATAAGCTCCTTCAATTGACTAACGCTTTTAAAAAATACGGTCCCTTTTATTCACTTAAAATTCAAAACTGTTGATGTCTGGACCCTAAAGGGATTATTCGACTCCTTATATTCACAGTTTTGCAACTTATAGTCAGAGTCCCATCCCAAAAGTCCCAAGACCAAGAACTTCTCATTTGGACCAAATCTCTAAAATCCAAACCACACGACCAATTTTGATGAAATTTAAATCGGGCATTAGTTTATTCAAAAAAAAAAAAAAAAAANAAAAAAAAAAAAAAAAAAAAAAAAAAAAAAAAAAAAAAAAAATGGCCTATGTAGATGCGTTTTTGACAGAGGCCGTCAGTGCGCCTCGGTGGGGTCTCACGAATGAAAAAAAAAATCTTCTGATTTTGATAAAATTTTGTATGCACAGTTGCCCGAGTATTATATTTGACCATTTTTGGTGTTTTGTAGTAATTTCGGTTTTAAAATTCGTCCGAAAATTTGGTATGCACAGTCGCACTCAAATATTATTTTTGACAATTTTTGTGTGTTGTAAATTTTTTGCTTTTGGAGCCCCGGTAGGGCAAATATGAAAAAACATAAATTTTGTCTGATTATGATAAAATTTGGTATGCACAGTCACCCAAGTATTGACAATATTTTTGGTATTTTGTTTTTGGGGCCCCGTGAGGGGCCTAAAATTGAAAAAACATAAAATTTGTCTGATTTTGATAAAATGTATTATGTACATTGTACAGCCACCCAAGTATTATATTGGACAATTTTTTGTGTTTTGTAGATTTTTGGCTTTTGGGGCCCCTGTAGGGGTCCACAAATGAAAAAAATAGAAAATTTGTCTGATTTTGATACAATTTGGTATACACAGTGACCCAAGTATTTAAATGACAATTTTTTGTAGAAATTTTGGGTCCTGAAATTTGAAAATTGCCGCCCCTGAAATCTGCCACTCTAGGCTCCAGCCTACTCAACCACTGCCTTGTATAAGGCAGTGGTGTATACATGAGATTATTTTTTAAAAAAATACTAAAGAACAACGTCAGCTGGCGTAGGCTGCCAAATCTCTTTAATCTAATACAGTCACTAAAAAGCAATGTCCACAGCCGAAGGCTCTAAAAGCTTTCAAAATAATACTGTCACTAAAGAGCAAAAACCACAGCTGAAAGCTGCAAAATCTTTCAAAATTATACTGTCACTAAAGAGCAAAGTACACTGCCGAAGGCTGCGAAATCTTTCAAAATAATACTATCACTAAAGAGCAATGTCTAGAGCCAAAGGCTGCCAAATCTTTTTATAATAATACCATCTCTAAAGAGCAAAGTCCACAGCCGAAGGCTCTAAAAGCTTTCAAAATAATACTGTCGCTAAAGAGCAAAAACCACAGCCAAAAGCTGCAAAATCTTTCAAAATAATACTGTCACTAAAGAGCAAAGTCCACTGCCGAAGGCTGCAAAATCTTTCAAAATGATACTATCACTAAAGAGCAATGTCCACAGCCGTAGGCTGCCAAATCTTTTTATAATACCATCTCTAAAGAGCAAAGTCCACAGCCGAAGGCTCTAAAAGCTTTCAAAATAATACTGTCACTAAAGAGCAAAAACCACAGCCGAAGGCTGCAAAATCTTTCAAAATAATACTGTCACTAAAGAGCAAAGTCCACTGCCGAAGGCTGCAAAATCTTTCAAAATGATACTATCACTAAAGAGCAAAGTCCACAGCCGAAGGCTGCCAAATGTTTTTAAAATAATGCTATCACTAAGGAACAAAGTCCACAGCCGATGGATCCAAAAGCTTTCAAAATAATGCTGTCACTAAAGAGCAAAGTACACAGCCGAAAAATCTTTCATAATAATACTATCACTAAAGAGCAATATCCACAGCCGAAGGCTGCAAAATCTTTTTCAATAAAGATCGTCAGCAGAAAAAATATAATAAGAATATAAAAAGACTTCAAACTTTAGAGAAGCAACATCCACATTCGATGGAAGTCTGACAGAATGATTAAGGAAGAGCAAGTCTAGTACGGTTTTTCGTACCATTTATTTTTATTTACTAGCAGGCTACGTCCGCTTTGCGCCTTAGAGGCATGACCGTTCCCGTGTTAATAGTATTTTATGATTTCCCCTACAAAAATCGGCCGTAACTCGAAAACGGTTGGGCAGTTTATTGCAAAATATGACCAACATTATTGTTTACAGGTCCACCCGAATTTTAAGATATCGGACTGTGACGGAGAGGTGTAACCATTTGATAGCAACTATTTTCCCTTCCCCCCTTTTAACGATTGATGAACAAAAATGTAAAGAAATTTTAGTGATCACTATTTTTTTGGCTTGTCGTCTTTACTCTGCTTTTGATGGAAACCATCTACCCACATTGCCCCACTCAGCCTGGGTTGAGCCGGTAATGACAACATCGCGAGGCGAGGGATCAAATCTATGTGCTCACCCACCAAATAACACCTCGCTGTACTGATGGAAACCATGTATCCACATTGACCCCACCCAGCCTGGGTTAAGTCGATAATGACCACATTGCGAGGGATCAAATCTACATGGTCACCCACCAAATAACACCTTGCTGGACTTTTTTTTGTTTAACGTTTCTTTAATATCTATTGGTCATTTGAGATGACCTTTTGTAAGTTAAGGGTAAAACCCTTAACTTACAAAAATGTTATACCCACATTGACGTCACCCATCATGATTTGGCCTGGAAAATAGTCAGCATAACGGGAGCGCAAACCTATAGGAACGACTACTTGGTAAAACCTCGCAGGACGTTGTTTAGCTTCAGTGATCTTACGGGACGCTGACTATTACTTGTATTATTGTTAACAATGCAGCGTGTCCCAGAATGACCGGTCACCCCCCTTAACTTTTGAACGGCTTGAATTTTCGAAATTTTCAAAGCTCTAGGGATAGAAAAAGGGCCATGGCCAATTGAATGGATAAAGTGAGATCCAGGTTCGACCATCGGAACATTCCTCAAGAATTTAAATGGAATGGTACAACTATTTTTTATTCAAATGTACTTGCACCCAAGTCCATGCCAGTCGTAAAAGGCAACTAAAGGAAGGGTCGGAAACGAAATCTTTTCCATTACCCATGCAGAAAGCAAGGAAAAGCTACTGTATTATTCATAAGGATTCTCCAGTATGAACAACTCATGACGGGTTGTTGCAAACCAGCCCCACGGCTGTTAACGTATGATGATGATTCATTTCTATAAATGATTCAAAATGATAGTGGTAGGGTATCTACATATTTAAGAAGAAAAAAATCTCTCATTAACCCCTTCAAAAAGTGCATTTTGTCTAAATTTTCAGTCATCTATCTATCGACGTTCGCAAGACATGAAGCCGTTTCCCGATTTTTCAAAGACTCCTCATATCCACTTAAATCAAAAGAAACTATCAAACCCAATTTCCGTTTGGATCTTCTTTGTTATCTCTTACCACGTCCTCAGAATGATCTTCCTCTATTAACTTCTGTTATTTGTCATTCCCCTTTTCAGATTCACATTAAAATTAAATTTATTCTATGATAATTTGAAATTCAAATGACTAATAGAAGACATATTTATTTATTCATCATTAAATTTATACGCTTTTCACAATGCCTTATACCTAGTACTTTTCTTTCATCACAATTGTTTTATTATTATCTACCTATCTTCCTATATTTAAAATCCAAATCAGTCACCGATCATTTTATAAACTTAACTCGACGATGACTGAACTTGGGAACTTGAAATTTGGAACATATTAATTTATTTAATGTACACAAACACTTCAGGTTCGATGATAGAAATAAATTTGTGAAGATCTGTAGACTGATCGGAGTTATGGATGTGAATCATGAACTCTGGGAGGATATTAAAGAGAAAGATTGGAAACAGCAGAGGAGGGAGATGACTAAGACAAACTGGTTGGAAAGAAAAAAACGAATGAAGTAGAATTAAGTGATATAGGTAATTGAGAAAAAAAGATATCTGATGAAGAACATAATAAGAAAAAATATCAAATTATTTGGGCATATAATTAGATATTATAATTTTGTAGCATTCAGCAACACATTAGCGTTTTGAATGAGATAGCATTCAGCAACACCCATACCCATTCATAATTTATATTGTAAAGGGGAGGGGGGCGTGGGAGACTTTCATGTCAAGAAAGGGGGGCGCGGTACCAAAAAGTTTAGGAACCCCTGCTATAGAGGGACATGGCTGTCCCTCAAGGCGTTCTTTAGAAATTTGATAATGAGGTAGATACATTTAAAGAAGTGAGTTATCAACTGGACGTGGGTTATTGCCAAAAATGGCATTTTATAGAGCTAGAATTACACAACATGGATGCTAAGAGATATCAAAGATCAGAGGAAATGGACCCCTCCAAAACCATACCTATATCCCTTAGGATTTATTTTTCCTATTGTTTTCCATGAAATATATTGTTTCATGGAAGGAAAAAATTTCAAAGTTTAAATTTTGGGTAATAGAACATTTCCCTTAATTTTCAACAGTAAATAAACCTTCAATTTTTCCTTTTGTTTCAGGTAATGGGTGAAAGAGTACCCACCCAGTACAATGAACAACAGTCAAACTCTCACTTCAAGTTGTAAGAATGGTCAGGCCGGGCGAGTTCTATCTCCGGAATGCCTAGGCCAGCAAATACCAGCATGGTGGGCTCCAAAGAATGAAGAAGCAGAACATCCGGACTTTGTCCTTGATTGTTTGTACCTTTACGTATCTTCTTATAGGAGCTTCTGTGTTTGATGCTCTTGAATCAGAGACTGAAAATCGTCGTTGGAACACTTTAATTGGTAAGTAGAATACTGACTAACTAGGAGTACCACTTTAATTGGTAAGTAGAATATTGATAAATTAGGAGTACCACTTTAATTGGTAAGTAGAATACTGATCAATTAGGAGTACCACTTTAAGTGGTAAGTAGAATACTGATGAATTATGAGTACCACTTTGGGTGGTAAGTAGAATACTGATTAATTAGGAGTACCACTTAGTGGTAAGTAGAATACTGATTAATTAGGAGTACCACTTTAAGTGGTAAGTGGAACACTGATACATTAGGAGTACCACTTTAAGTGGTAAGTAGAATACTGATTAATTAGGAGTACCACATTAATTGGTAAGTAGAATACTGATAAATTAGGAGTACCACTTTAAGTGGTAAGTAGAACACTGATTAATTAGGAGTATGTTAAATGTGTTCCAAAGAAAAAATACATTCGGTGTTTATGTGACAAAAAAAAAGTTCCTCTGTTTGGTTTGTAGGACGTACTGCTAAGATGTTGTGAGTTCGAATCCCATAACAGTAGTTTGATTTATGTTTTCTACAATAAATATTGTAATCAATTTTCCCATGAAAAAATGGATTAGTGTAATTTTTAGGTCGCTATGATTTCAAATACAAAAATATACGGATTCAAAAATAGAGAGAAAATTTATGACAAAAAAATGACCGGGACTGCCCCCCCCCCCAAAAAAAAAACACTTCAGCGATAATATAAATAAAATATAAACCATAGTTCATTTTTATCCCGGCTATTTCCAAGGAAAAAAAAATTACAATACTTTATCTTCTCTAGGTATAGAGAAAGTAAAAACTCTACACTCACAGGAAAAGACGAATTTGTGGATTTGCGGAGAGGAACGATTTTTTTTCCACCTCCTTGTTTGACGCTCGTTTTTTTCAATGCACAGGATTGGTCGCGAAAACGTTCCCTAACCTCCCTGATAGGGGTATACTAATTATTACTATTCCTTACTTTTCCATTGTTTCCTCCTGACCAGAAAGGTTAGGAAACGTTTATATGGCCATGCCTCCATAGTATGATCACTAATACACCATTGCCTAAAATGAGCAGATATAGATAATACATTTTCCTCTAAATTTGGGAATTTGTTTAATTTTTTTTTTTGCTTAACGTCTCTTTTATATCGCCTTGGTCATTCGAGACGGGGGTTTTACCCTCCATTCGCTGGAAACTTGCAAAACCAGCTAATACCCACATTGATCTCATCCAGCCTGGGATTTGCCGGAAAAATAGCCAGCATCGCGAGGGCGCAAACCCACCTGGAGATCCACATGGTACAACCTCGCTACACGTTGCTTAACTTCAGTGATCTAAAGGGAACTGTTGTATTTGTGCCATAACTGGATAAAGAAATTTACTCTTTAGGGAAAAAATTGATCCTCCCCAGGTCAGACCCCAAATTTGGGAACATCAGCCGGTTTATTTATATTATTACGTGGGCGCCTGGATTTATTTGGTGAAGAGCACCTCATAAAATAAAACGCTCCAAGGAAAGTATCAACCCAATTGTAAAGTGAGCAGAGTAAAGAGCAAGCAACGTTACGTACATCTCGTGTCACCTTAAAAATAGGTCAAGAATAGAGGTAGTGTTATTTATAACTCTGGGGAAGCGAGCGACACTCAAACAAGCTATCTATCATTTTGTCTGACTGTTTACAAAGTTTGTTAAGATATCATTACTCTGATAAGGGGGTATTAAAAGGATTTAGGCTAAACAAAAACAAAACCTTTATCACGAGTATAATCCGTTTGGGCACAGTACCTCCCCTGGTGCAAGCCAAGTGTGATGCACACTCTGCAACGGAGACGTCAAATCTTATTAGTGAATCTGTATACTTATAAAACGCAAAGCCCAGTTGGTATACTGCTTCACTGACTGATATAATCAGCGTAGCTCCACGATGCATAACGCTAGAGACTTGTAAAATATCAAAGCAAAAGGAACATCAAAGCAAAAGAAACTGAGCTCAATATCCTGAGAATAGTTTCGAATTTCAAAAAAACAACGAAACACGTCGGTCTTTATTAAAAAAAAAAAATTCAAGTTATTTTTAAAATTCTTGCACTTTCGGGGAAGCTTCCCCGAATCTTAATCTTAAATAAAAATAGCCCCTTTTAATACATTTTATAAGATTTTTGGGGATCTCTACTCAAAGAATGGAATTATTTCAAGTTGAGCTTTTCAACACCAATTTAAATGTCTTTCCCTCGATGTATATCTATTTGAAAGGTTTCAAAGTTTGAAAAACTCTGAAACACGTGTTGTTTTTTTAATTCGAGGAAAACAGTTTTTTTTTGCATTTTTGACAAAACTTGAAGAGTTACGGCAAAGTATACTTATACGAAAGTTCATCACTTTAACTGTGACTAACTCCGTGGTTTGAGTCACGGCAGAGTAAAAATATACAAAAGTTTATTACTTTATAACTGGAAATAACTCCCTGGATTGAGTCACGGCAAATAACGTTATAAAAAAGCTCATCATTATAACTGGGAATAACTCCCTGGATTGAGTTACGGCAAAGTAACGTTATACAAAAGTTCATCATTATAACTGGGAATAACTCCCTGGTTTGAGTCACGGCAAATATCATTATAAAAAAGCTCATCATTATAACTGGGAAAAACTCCCTGGATTGAGTTACGGCAAAGTAACGTTATACAAAAGCTCATCATTATAACTGGGAAAAACTCCCTGGATTGAGTTACGGCAAAGTAACGTTATACAAAAGCTCATCATTATAACTGGGAATAACTCCCTGGTTTGAGTCACGGCAAATATCATTATAAAAAAGCTCATCATTATAACTGGGAAAAACTCCCTGGATTGAGTTACGGCAAAGTAACGTTATACAAAAGTTCATCATTGTAACTGGGAATAACTCCCTGGTTTGAGTCACGGCAAATATCATTATAAAAAAGCTCATCATTATAACTGGGAAAAACTCCCTGGATTGAGTCACGGCAAATATCATTATAAAAAAGCTCATCATTATAACTGGGAATAACTCCCTGGTTTGAGTACAGACCTCAAAATATTTTAATTTTCCTTTACATTTTAGAAATGTAATAAATACAAAAGTGGTATTTCTATTTGAGATTTTATTGTTGCTCCCCCCCCCCCC
>CM022874.1:35357763-35385050 GCA_012654025.1 Pachypsylla venusta
CGGAGCCCCATAAAGCTGGTCAGCAATGGAAATTTGCTGGCTCTTTTTATTATGCAACTACAGTTCTTACCACAATAGGTATGTACTTGAACACATATAACATATCGTCGGATGATTTCAAACTTCTGGAAACTCTCATTCTAAAATCGGAGCCCCATAAAGCTAGTCAGCAATGGAAATTTGCTGGCTCTTTTTATTATGCAACTACAGTTCTTACCACAATAGATGTACTTGAAATGAAATATAGTACTTGAACAAATATAATAGGTATATGATTTCAAACTCTCATTCTCATTGGAATTGTAAAGTCCCATCAAATGGACACCTTTTTACGCAAATCGGACCATATGACAGTAACACACTCCTGCTTTAGTTTTCCAATCCTCGAGGCAACAGTCTTCGATTCAAAAGGTTCATTATTGAATATTATAAGACAAAAAACTTTGCCTGTGTCGCATATGGGTTTATTATTTTATCCCCCACCCCTCAAAATATTTTAAGTTTCAAGGTACGTATAATCCAAAAATCGAATAAAAAACATCTATGTAAATATTTCAGAATCACCAGAAGGAAAGAAGTTTTCAATCTTGAATTATATTCATCTCATTGGACAGGGCCGGAGGGAAAAAATCTTATCATTCTTATTCTAAAATCACCGTATGGGCAGTAATAAGTTATGTAGGCAATTCACGTATTTGACGTGAAAAGGCGTGTACGCTTCTTCTTGGCAACACATAATTCGATTTTGAGATGTTACTGTTTACGAAATACTCGAAACTTGAAAAATTTCATTATGATAATTTTCTCACTGGGCCTCTTAGGAAATCTCGGGCCTGGGAGGATTTCCCCCATTTCCCCCCTCTCGTTGGGTCTGCATATGGCCGCGCTTTCGACATAATTATTATGGTGGTAGGGGCACACGATGCGTACACCATACTAAACGAGTAGAACAATAATTTGACGTATTGTTTCAGGTTATGGCCATTCTACACCAAACACAATAGCAGGAAAATTATTCACAATGTTTTATGCAATGGTGGGAATACCACTCGGCCTGGTTATGTTCCAAAGTATAGGAGAACGGCTTAACAAATTGTCCTCAGTAGTAATAAGGAGAGTAAAACGGCTGTGCGGCTGTAAAGAAGTAGAAGCCACTGAAATCAATCTAATATGCGTTGTTACGACGCTTAGTAGTCTTACCATTGCGGTGGGTGCTGCCGCCTTCAGTAGATATGAAGGATGGACGTATTTTGATTCTGTTTATTACTGTTTTATAACGCTTACGACCATTGGGTTTGGAGATATGGTTGCGTTACAAAAAGATAACGCGCTAGACACCAAACCTGAGTATGTGGTTTTTGCACTTATATTTATCCTATTTGGACTAGCCATTGTTGCCGCTTCTCTTAATCTTCTTGTACTACGATTTGTCACGATGAACACCGAAGATGAACGACGAGATGAAGCAGAGGCTTTGCAGGTAAGACAATTTGTGGTTTTCTAATAATTATGAAATGTACCTCGTGAGAATTAGTACATATTATAGTGAAAGAAAGTGGGTACACCGAAATTCAGATGAGTGCACGATTTCATCAGGTTGAATACACCTGTTCCGCACGTTAGGCAAAGTCACTTTATGCCTTTTTGGTACTCGGATGGGAAGAATCTGGCGCAACGATAGTTGTTGTATGTTCGGGGTCTTATAGGAAAATAAATAAAGGACGCTCTGAGATCTGGTCCAAAAATAAAATAAATATGAAACGATAATGTTGAAGAGGATTTAAGAGAAAATGGTTGGAGTAAATAGGAAGCGTTGGGCTTTGGTGCGGCTTTGGAATAAGAAAATCAAGGAATTAACACCGATCTCACAAAACTTGGGCAAAGGCGCAGTGAAAAAGAAGAAATACATCTTCCTGAGAAAAAACAAGGAATATTCAATTCTTTAAGCTAACTTTTCTTTAAGGAGAACTCAACTTTGTGGAGACAATTGAGAAGCTGTTTAGCAGTGAATCGCATGGAAAGCTACAATTTAGTTACATGCGTAGTTATTAAAAAAGGAACTTTTCACAGTTGTTCGAAAGCATACCAACATTATCCATAACGTTAACAGTACATGTACATAATGATAAATTTACTTTTCAGGCTGCTCAAGGGGCTGTAAGATTAGAAGGAGATGTAATAACTGCAGACGGCTCAATACTTAGCGGACAATTAGGTGACAATTCAGTTTACCATAATTTGTCAACAACAACGTCCATGTGCACGTGTACATGTAACTGTTTCGGCCGAGAGTCGGATCTACCATTGGGTAAGTAATAAAATAAAAAATCCTAAACCTCACTTATCACTTAATTCGGTCTCATCGTTGAAGTTACGCAACATTCTGCGTGGTGCGCACTGGGTTGGGATAACGACCGGTGACACCACACACCACGCATTGATGGATGAGGACAAATGAGTGGCTGTTGTTAACTTACTACAGCGAAACGTCAGTGGAGGTTATACGTTATACACCAGATTACTAACCAAATAGTAAAAAGATGTATTTTTCCACAGCTACTCTAAAAATCATCATAAGCAAAAGAAAATAGGCAACTCAAATTTCTATGCTATTTTTATAACGAATAGAAGTGTGGAAACTCATGCTGTTACAAATGAAGTTTCTACATCACAACGGGAGACATCCATATGTCTTGTATAGACTGTGCACACCAACCCACGATACTTTTAATATTACTCAATACCCATATTTAGAAATAGGGCATAACGAATAGAAGTGTGGAAACTCATGCTGTTACAAATGAAGTTTCTACATCACAACGGGAGACATCCATATGTCTTGTATAGACTGTGCACACCAACCCACGATACTTTTAATATTACTCAATACCCATATTTAGAAATAGGGCATAACGAATAGAAGTGTGGAAACTCATGCTGTTACAAATGAAGTTTCTACATCACAACGGGAGACATCCATATGTCTTGTATAGACTGTGCACACCAACCCACGATACTTTTAATATTACTCAATACCCATATTTAGAAATAGGGCATAACGAATAGAAGTGTGGAAACTCATGCTGTTACAAATGAAGTTTCTACATCACAACGGGAGACATCCATATGTCTTGTATAGACTGTGCACACCAACCCACGATACTTTTAATATTACTCAATACCCATATTTAGAAATAGGGCATAACGAATAGAAGTGTGGAAACTCATGCTGTTACAAATGAAGTTTCTACATCACAACGGGAGACATCCATATGTCTTGTATAGACTGTGCACACCAACCCACGATACTTTTAATATTACTCAATACCCATATTTAGAAATAGGGCATAACGAATAGAAGTGTGGAAACTCATGCTGTTACAAATGAAGTTTCTACATCACAACGGGAGACATCCATATGTCTTGTATAGACTGTGCACACCAACCCACGATACTTTTAATATTACTCAATACCCATATTTAGAAATAGGGCATAACGAATAGAAGTGTGGAAACTCATGCTGTTACAAATGAAGTTTCTACATCACAACGGGAGACATCCATATGTCTTGTATAGACTGTGCACACCAACCCACGATACTTTTAATATTACTCAATACCCATATTTAGAAATAGGGCATAACGAATAGAAGTGTGGAAACTCATGCTGTTACAAATGAAGTTTCTACATCACAACGGGAGACATCCATATGTCTTGTATAGACTGTGCACACCAACCCACGATACTTTTAATATTACTCAATACCCATATTTAGAAATAGGGCATAACGAATAGGGCACGGAACAAGTCATGGAGATTCCGATGGTGCCAAGGACACGTGTATCAATATGACTAATATTTGCTTTTACTCTTTGTCAGGTCCTGTGTCAATGGCTGTAGATAGTCTGTCCTGTGATCAGCTTAGTATGGAGGAATACGAACAAGTCATGGAGATTCCGATGGTGCCAAGGACACGTGTATCAATATGACTAATATTTGCTTTTACTCTTTGTCAGGTCCTGTGTCAATGGCTGTAGATAGTCTGTCCTGTGATCAGCTTAGTATGGAGGAATACGAACAAGTCATGGAGGTTCTGATGGTGCCAAGGACACGTGTATCAATATGACTAGTGACTGATATTTCCTACAGCACGTCACATTTATTTGTTTCTTTAATTAGATTTTTTCAAATATCTATTTTTTGAAGCTTTAAATCACTAAATAAATATTAATTTATTTTTAAAAATGAGGTTTAGTCGGTTAGACATTATAAAGTTGAAGTAAAGGCCAGTTCCTGAGGACCAATAGTAATTAAGAATGCTCAAAATAGCTATTTGTTTAAAATAACACTCAACTACACTGATTAAACTTTGCAAAACTCGCACCAAATCGTTAGTTAGGTATGATGTCAAATACACTGACTAAACTTTGCAAAACTCGCACCAAATTGTTGGTTAGGTATGGTGTCAAATACACTGACTAAACTTTGCAAAACTCACACCAAATCGTTGGTTAGGTATGATGTCAACTACACTGACTAAACTTTGCAAAACTCGCACCAAGTCGTTGGTTAGGTATGGTGTCAAATACACTGACTAAACTTTGCAAAACTCGCACCAAATCGTTGGTTAGGTATGGTGTCAAATACACTGACTAAACTTTGCAAAACTCGCACCAAATCGTTGGTTAGGTATGATGTCAACTACACTGACTAAATTTTTCAAAACTCGCACCAAATCTTTGGTTGGGTATGGTGTCAAATTCATTCATTCAATGTGGCATCATCGTATCCGATGGTAGCCAGATGTATGGGACAGCAGCTCTAGATAAGTTGTAGTATACTGCTTACGTTTTTAATTGTCATCATACATCCGTTCTTGGAGGCTGATAATTGACATGGGCCCCCAGAACCATGACAATCACTGCAATATAATTACGTCAGTAACATAAGAGTTATAAACATAATGATATTACAGAGTTGCTTTCTGCGTTATTTTACACCATCAGCTCAGGTGGACTCGGCCCGTGAGGATGTCACCCTCAAGTAACTTCTTACAATCTCAAGTATGATTTACTTTTCCTCATGGAAAGTTAGCAAGTCATATATGGATTGGAAGAGATTACGTCTTCGGTAATGGTGTCAAATACACTGACCAAATTTTGCAAAACTCGCACCAAATCTTTGGTTAGGTATGGTGTCAAATACACTGACCAAATTTTGCAAAGCTCTAGGACAAATGTTTGGCTGGATATAATGCATTTTACCCTGACCAAACCTTCCAAAACTCTAGACAAAACTTTGGTTGGTTCAGCGAATATAAAATAAATAAATTTATTTATCTCCTGAATCACAGATGCTCATCGAGATGTTTCAAGTATTGAAATGTAAATACTTCAATGTGAAGTATTTACATACTTTGAGAGGGACACTGCGTCGATACACTATTCCCTACAACAATGATTGGAAGCTCCAGAAACTTTGTGGCAGGTCTATCGTGTGTCCATATTGACTAGAGGGCTTTGATTTTTTTTCAATCGCAGAAGCATCTGGAGCACTAGATCAGTTGCCCAAAAAGTTCAAAAATGGGTTGTTAGCGCCTTGAATTTGGTATGTTGCCGATAGTGGTGGTGATGGTCTTTGCTTCGAGTTGGTGAATTCAAAAAATAATTTCACCGAATTTGCTGAATAATTTGGCTCGAGTAACCAGCATGTTTGGTCCTGGAATCAATGAACTTCAACAGACAGTACACATACTATCTACTCATACATACAGGGTGTGACAGAATAAATTTATTTCATTTATTTATCTCTTGAATCTCACGGGAGAAGAGGCGGTTTTTTGTATAAATAATCGTCCAAACATTGTTTGTATAGAATTAATTATGAGCAGACAAATTGTTTTTGATTAATATTACAAAATAAATAATATTCAATATGACCTACGGACAGATGGTCCATTGAGCTGATTCAGTAAGTTAACCCTTTGGAAACTTTAGTTATAGAAAGATTACCACGCGAACAACGCTGAAAAATTTATGCAGCGTACTACCCAAATTGTTCAAATAAAAATGCTGATCCTGCAATTCAGCATAAGTTTGAACAACCAACCAACCAAATGAGAGAACAGTTATTATTGCAAAATTTAAAAAAACCTGAAGCCGAATGTGAGAAATAACATGGCACCTCGATTCATTATTTCGCGCAAGAGTTTTCAAAGGGGTAACCATTTCTTCAGCAGTACGCTGCAATGTTTCAACTGTTAATATTTCTATTACTTAAATTTCCAAAGGGTTAACTCACTGAAGCTTGTTGGAACACAGTTTATCAGGTATTCAAATTTTAAAAATATATTCTTTACAGGCGACAGTCCCATTGAAAAGCACAAATTTAGGATTTTTTTTAAAAAATCAGTGGTAATACAGGGTGTATCATGCTGTGTACATTTACATTGTATCTACATTTTTTGTATCGATTTTTCATTAATTTTGTTTCACGTTAACAAGTAAGAGTAAATCACAGAATTCTGTAAAAAAAAAATCTATCAAGATCATTTGTATCACAATGTCACAAAACAGACTGTAAGTCCAATGCAAAAGTCGATTTCGTCATGTATAGCAATCAACTGTTGCACCCTGAATATGTAGAAGTACTGTAGAGTTACAGATAGACATACATTGTGAACAACTTAATTCTAACGATACGAGGGAACATAAATCGGGGACATAGGACCAAATATATTTTTGTGTCCCGATTTATGTTACCATGATAATTCCCGTCTTCCCACATGCCGTATTCCAGATTTCTGACTTTTTACTGAACAATGTACAAATAAATCTCCTAATATCATCTTACACTAGATAAACATCATAACAGGTGGATTACTGGCTTCAGTTTAGTTGGGGACCAAATCACATGATGAATTTTATTTTTTATTTTTTTAAAAAAAAAAATATTAGATACCTAGTTAAGAAAACGAATATTACTTTTTACAAGAGTTATGGAAATTTTGAATCAACACTGGAGGCGATATTTGTTAGATATTATCTTTGCAAATTAACAGAACATATTTGAGAACCCTCAGAACTATTCATACACAATGGATGTCTCAAAAAAAAAAAAAANAAAAAAAAAAAAAAAAAAAAAAAAAAAAAAAAAATCTTGAGAAGGTGATGGTCATCAAAATTTGGGTATTTTCAGAGGAGGCCCAGCGGGATCACCTTTGAAATCCTAAATAGAACCAACCCCTTTGTGATACATTTTTGAAAATGAAAATAAAATAAATCCTTTGAGATATATTTCAGATCTCTACACAACACGGTGCCGGAGATATTCCAAGTTGGATATGAGATTATGTATACGAGTACATTTACTTGGCAGTAATTCTTCAAGTTTGGAGTTTGGCCAAATATGTGGAAAAAAGTAAAGCTTTCTTTCTTGAGTTTAAGAAACAGTGTTCCAGTGTTTTTCGAACTTTGAAAGCGTCTCCAGATATGACCCCACTCAGTGTCGAACCATTTTTTCAAATTTATAAACATGGTGGGAAGGCTACAAATATTGGAATCTTTTGTACCCAAAGCTCGTGACTTTGATTTCAAACAGGCGCAGAGTTATGTTTACAAAAGTGTTTGAAAAGCTCAAATTCAACTTGGAATACTCCGTTTTGAGTATAGATCTCAGATTGAGCTCCAACTAATTTAATTTTCAAACAAATTTACAGAGATTTGACACCCTTAAAAAAGTACCTACTAACTCCGGGTCTGACAAAGGTAAATGACTGAAGGCCAGTAATAACCACTTTAATTAAAATTACTGACAAAACCAAAAAAGACATCTTTTTGTCTTCCTGAGAAAATCAGAATAACCACTGGGCATGTCTTCCGATCATCCTCTTTCATTGTAAATAAATTATATTCTCCAAAAAACTGTAGATTTTTTTTGTCTTCTAAAGTAAATAATTACCTAATTATAAATATGCGCTTATAATTTTTTTAAATAATAATAATTAATTATATTTCATTTTCATTCAAAAATGTCTTCTATTTCTTGAATTCATTGTTTATTTAATTTAATTTTGTTGTTATTATTATTTAAGTATTAGCATAAACCGAAAAGCGATTTTCCTACTTTATTCTTCTCATGTATTGAAATATGAAAATAAAGTAACTAGGTATGTAGGTATTACAACCTATTCGGCGAATACATTAGACGCTGTTTAGTTCTTCTTTCAAAATAGTAGATGCTCTAAAAAATATTGATTATTAATTTAGCAGAGTCTATTGGGCTAGATCCATTAATATTCATTTACATAATATGTATGTAAATGACATATTCAGCACACATTAAAAGGATGGAATGAAAAATGGAATTAACTAATTATGTGTGGATCTGATCTTCACTAGTGTTGAGCTTATGGTAACTGGGGTCGTGAGGGTTTTATTTTTGTATGCTTTATTTTTTTATAGGTATTATTTTAAATTCATTTTTTTATCCAGTTATAGGTATCTACACAAAAGTGTACCACCTATAAGACGAAAGAAATTGTAAAATATATTTACCTACATAATATAAATATGAGTAGAAAATACAGCGTATCCCAGAATGACCGGTCACCCTCGCTTAACCTATGAGCGGCTTAGAATTTTTGTATTTTCTAAAGCTACAAGGATAGAAAAGAGGTGCAAATCGAAAGGATATGGTGATCTCATCAAAACCATTCGATCGGCCATGGCCCCTTTCCTATCTCCAGAGCTTTTCAAAATTAAAACAAATCAAACCGTTCAAAATTTAAGGAAGGGGTGTCCGGTTAGTATAGGACACGCTGTACTACCAAATAAACGTCCCCAACTTCGGCGAATACATTAAAGACATCACAATCAATCGTCACCAGAACAAAAGACTTGATCAACCACAGTGTGGTTCGTTTAAGTTACAGTCAAATTAATATCACGCTGTACAAATGACTTGATCAACTAGAGTGTGGTTCGTTTAAGTTACAGTCAAATTAATATCACGCTGTACATATGACTACAGTGTGGTTCGTTTAAGTTACAGTCAAATTAATCACGCTGTACAAATGACTTGATCAACTAGGGTGTGGTTCGTTTAAGTTACAGTCAAATTAATATCTTTGAAGCTGTTGAAAAACTACAAACTTTCTACTGCATATTTAATTTGCATTAAACTCGACTAGGCATATGAGTTTGTACTTGATTCAATTTTATATAAATCGGTTTATTTTATAGAAAATTAGTAATAGAAAAATGCGAGTATAAAATAATAACACAACTCTTTTAAAAACTAAGTCTGCCCATTGATTATAAATATATGAATTTATGTGTTAAATTACAAGAGAATTTTATATATTAGATTAAGTTGAATATAAAATATTACACACTGATCGATTGATGTAATCAGCATGTAGGACATAGGTTTCATTTTGAGTAGGTACCTACCTACTGAATGATGCGTGTGTGTAGTGTATGTGTGCCTCAGTGTGTAACATGATTGTTTGTGTCGTCTTGTTTGCTATGTGTTGTGTTTTAATCTGACTGCTAACTGAACCACAGCCAGGTTAACTTTTTACGTGTATAACCTAATGGTCCCAGAACACAGTATTATGTTCGTTCATTGATATAAAATTAGATTTGGGCTCCTTATTTAAAATTAGTTACTATCGATTTTTTGACTCTTTATTTCTTCACTTTTTTGAAGTTATTTTTAAACGTTTTCTGCCTCTTTTTTGGGCTTACACTTTTTGCCTCTATTTTGGGCTGATACTTAGACTCTTAGACAAAAAGATAAAAATTATGGTAAAAGAAATATACTCATCTAATCTTCATATTTTTTAATCGCGTTGTTTATGCTATAGGTTGAGCCGAAAAGTGTCACCGGGTAAACGCCACAGAAGTGGAATCCAGCCCTCGGAAGGGATGGCCAACCCACATGAAAGTGTCTTCGTAGGCTAGTCACCACAGCCGTGACAATGGTGCTAAACGAAACGTTCCACAAGCAGTTGACCCTGGGATAATGTCTAACCCTTTCAAAAAGTATAAAATGATTTGAATAATTGAACAGAAAGGAATACCATGGTAATTTGGGTCGAAACTTTCTTTTGGCAACTGAAAAGCGAATTCGGCCAAACGCGTCTTTTCAAAACATGTCTTAAAACATTGTTGGCTGCTTGCATACGGAGCATTCATCTCTTGAAGATCTCTTTCATCCCGATATTTGGGACATTTCATAATTCGATAATAACACACCTCTGACTGTAAACTATGGTATCCGATAAAGACAATCGTTTTTCGATTTATGCATAAGTATGTTTTTTTTTTAAAAAAAAAAAAATCCAATGTTGTGAATTTGGTTGTGCAATGCTAAGCTATTCTTGATAAAACTATATTCTGAGGAATTGCTGATTCCTGAATAATCTGAAATCTTACATACGTCCATGTCTCTGAATAGCTTAGTAGATAAATAAATTAAATTAAGATTATTGTGGAAATTATTAATTAAGAATTTAAAAAAAAAAAAAAAAAAAAAATAGAAAAAAGAGATACTACGAAACAAAAATTTAGAAGTCATAAAAATATAGCCAGTGGCACACCACGACGCGATGAAGTTCCCAGCAAGTTGATATGAAGTGAAAAAATTGGAAAGGGAAAAAAGAGAAAGGAAGGAACACATCATCAAGTGATGGAGAGCTTTGTAAAAAGCGACTTTTTCTTTTCAAGTCAATGTCTGCTCCAATATCAGGAAGGCCAGCCAAAGAAATCAAATATATGTCGTCTATTAAATCCATTACTAATAAACATGGCAATCTCAACCCTGCAAGACCATGAATCAATTAAAATCTTTGCAATTGGGTGGGTCCATCTGGACTGTTTTCCAGTCCGAATTTGAGGTTCAGACTTAAGGGAAGCTGAAATACTTTATCTTCAATTATAAAGATATTAATTAGAGCTGACTAGGTTGGTTGAAGATCGGGCAAACATAGGTGGTACAAATAGCAGGGGGGTTAGACATGTTTAAAAAATTAATTGAGCTTACCACATAAAGGTTGTATATCTATATGTAACTTATAATAATGTCATTAGAAGTAATTAGGCTAATAACCTAAAGGTCAGGACAGTAGGGCCATTCTCAGCATCGAGTACATCTACTTTGACATCATTCCGCTTAAACCTGTATATAATTATCATCGAACATGATCCAACTAAAATACATTTATGCAGTTCCTATACAGAGCGGCTTCATTGTCTGTGTACAGAATGGTGTCTCTCGAAAAATGGATTTACTCTGCTCTAGGAACGGCCCAGATATTGCTTCTCAGGTACACCAATATTAAGATCACGTTTATTTTATCTTTAATCTCCAAACAAATAATTATTTCTCATAAAAATACGCAAATAACCATAACACATGACATCCCGGGGCTCGCCAATATTTTTTATTATTTATATTTTTTTTATTATTTACATGTACATTTAATAATCAAAATAAAAGAGGCAAACTGTTTGCGTATTCAGATTAATAATAAATAATTATTTCAATATTAATTTTCATTTAATATTGGAGTACCTGGAACATATTTCACAATAAACTACAAGTTAATATTATTAGTCTTGTATTTGTAATTTCTGTTGAGAAACTATAAACATTAATATTTTGTTTTGTGAAAGTCTATAAGTGAATAAATATTTTTCAGACACGATTTTTTTAATGTTCTTAAACACAAAAAATATAAATATTACAAGTATAATACTTTTAATATTGACTTGTAGGTTATTGAGAAATGAGCTTCTGACCTTTAGGAATCAAAGTGTCAAATTCATGTGTCAAAATATTAATGTATTATTCTTTACTTAAATATTGTGAAAACAAAACACTCTGGCCAAATTTTTTGAAAAGTTAAATAGATTCTTAGTTTTAAAAATAGTATCGATTAGGAGTTTTAGTCAAATTATTAATATAGATTGTTCAGCTTTGAACAGTACTCACATTGTCCTGAAAGTACTAAGAAAAGGGCAATTAGATTTATATTTGACCTGTCTGAGACAGAGTCCTATAAAATATAAAATTCTTCTTATAATCTTTGGACTGTGTCCACATTTACAATAAAAATTCATTCTTTGATGTCCACATTTACAATAAAAATTCATTCTTTGATGTCCACATTTACAATAAAAATTCATTCCTAGAGGACACTCATTCTTCTACAAAGAAATTATCACCTCAGGTATTTCTGTAAGTTACCACACCAATAAAAATAATCAAAAATTGAAAATAACCTGTAGGAAAAATTGCTGGACATATGTCCATACAATGTTATAAAAATTACAATACTTGTAACAATTTTTTTGGTTGCACGGGCGTTTTTTTAAAATTGTCGATGTACTTAATCCTTGGCAATACACGTGAAATATAGAACGCCTCTAAAAAATCGTCAAAAAATTACACAGATATCATAGAAACTGGAGAAACGGACTTCAAAAAAACAAAAGAAGGCGGACGCAAAACCGGGAGTAATAATATTTCGGATTACAGGTATTATCAATATATCCAAACACTTCCCAGGACTTACAAAAAATAAAGAAAACTTTAATTAACATTAAGCTTAAATTTAAGATTTAAATTTATCATTGCCAAAGTTTTTATTTTCAAATTTATAAGATTGACGACGGGTGAGTGTAGTTTTGCGAAAAACAAATTTAAACTTTTTGATAGATAGAACCAATTTTTAATTATTTTTTTCAATTAATTTATTCGGATATTGATGACAACTAGACCCAATTATTATTATTAAATTATTTCCATTACTTATTTTTTTTCTTCAATTTTTATTAAATTTATAATGTTATATAAATTATATAAAAAAATATACAAAAAAAATGTAATTTAATATTAATTATTATTTTTTAAAATCAAAGATATTTCGTAATTCAAAGGGGTTGTGTGTTGAAAAAATCAGAAGAAGTTGTGGGGAAAGCACAAAAAATATTTTTGAACTACATCAGCGGTCGTTTTGAGACATATCAAGCATGAGTGGAATGAAGTTACAAAAAACCTTGTCTTTCAAAGACTTCACCAATCCTTTGAAAAGTGAGTCCGGAAAATATTCATTCTAACGTGGGAGATTCCGCAATATTGAAGTTGGGTCCCTTTGTGTCCCCAAGACAAGAACTGTATTGGTATAAAATTTATTGCCCCTTAAAACCAGGGATGTATTTTCTGATTTGAGGTGTTTTTTTCTGAATTTTGAAAGGTTTTCTGAGTATTTCTAATTTTAGGCGAAAAGACAATAATCACCTACTCATCTGGTCATTTGAGTTCGTCGCTCATAAATATGAATGTTAACTTTTAAATAAAATAAAACAAAACACTTACCAAAAACAGTTTTTGTAATTCTTTATGAAGATACTAGTTTCGAATCATTCGATTCATCATCAGTCTAGTCGAGTCGAATGATTCGAAACTAGTTTCTTCATAAATAATTATGAATAGTGTTTTGTTTCATTTTATTTAAAAGTTAATATATTTTAACACTTATAACTAACATGTTATTCAAAGATTTAACCATAAATACGGACTCAAATTTGATTCGTGAATTGGGACTCCAATTGGTTGAACTTGAAATATTTAGATGCAGAATTTAATTTTGACAAGCAGCTCCCAGTAGGCGAACGCTACATAATTCCTATTTGAGTATATTCTGGATATTTAGTAAAAAACTATGTACAGAGGACTTTAGGAGTTTATTCACTATAACCAACAGATTATTAGTAGTCAGTTGCAATGATCATCTGATGATAAATGAACGGATTTTACATAAAATATACACGCCTATTAACTATGTACAGAGGACTTTAGGAGAGTTTAGTCACTATGACCAGCAGATCATTAGTAGTCAGTTGCAATGATCATCTGATGATGAATGAACATATTTTACATAAAATATACACGCCTATTAATTATCAGATGATAATTAACAACTGGTTGTCAGACAACTGTAGAAATAACCGTTTGGAACACAACTAGAGATTACGATCCCGGGATTCCGCCCGAAAATGGCTGAAATTTTGATCCCGGGATTCGCTATCTAATCCCGGGATTTTCGGGATTGACAGTGATATAATAAAAAGAAACAAAAAAACTACTTTTTTATTGAATTTGAAAATGAGGCCCCAATACTCCCAATACATCAAACTTGAACGTTACTTGAAATTAGATGTGCTGCCATCTGCCATGCAATAAAAAAAATGTAAGACCTTTTTAAATCCTTTTCTTCTTTGTGTAGACCAAATGAAACGATGTGTGGTTTGTATGACTCAGACGAATTATCCAAAAATAGGTACCTAATGGTCTTTTGGTAAAAACACAGGAGTCGGTATTTGTTTCAGCTTCTTTTTATCTTCTGACTTGTAAAAGTGTGCAAAGACTTAATTTTTAATGTTCTAATATATTCTAACATCTTTTTAAACGTAACAGCTTGTGTTGTTTGACTTTAAAATGGACGGTTTTATATTGTACAAAAAAGATTCCGATCCTTCATCCGTTTGGAGTCATTTTTTAGTGTCCGAAGACTGTAAAAATGCAGAGTGTAATAAATGTGATACTATTTTGAAAACTCTTAGTGATTCTAAAAAAGTACTCAACACACATCTCTCATGTTAAAAACTTTATTTTTTTATTTTTATTTTATCTACTTATTATAGTAACTATACCTACTTCTACTTGATTTTTGGAAGGTTCACATTTTTTTTTCTAATCCCCGGACCAGTCCCGGGATTGTGATCGTTCCATTCCCGAAACTTCGGGATTGTCAAGAAGGTTCGGGATCATAATCTCTAAACACAACCTTTGTACACCTTAAAGGTACATAAATAAATAAAAACAATGCAGACCAAATGGGTCATCCTAACAAGGTACATTTACAACCTTTATTTGAACTGCCCCTCACTTTCCACAAGTTGAAATACTACGAAATATTTCTGTCGGCATAATTTCTAAAAATTATTTGTTAATTTTTTGCTATACATTCATTTAATACATACTTTCTTCTATTTCTCTATAAACAAAATGTATTTGACGGGGTATTTTCAGAGTTACATACTAAAAATTCCCAGAATTGTGATAAATTATTTCACAATTAGAAATTATTAGCAGTATTGATTAAGTAGTAATATCATTAAATTTGATTTATAATCCGTAAACCGGGGTTGAACCAATGGAAAAAATGGAAATTTCAAGATTTGAAAAAGAATTTTTTTTTTTGAAATATTCTCGAGTAAGTCTAGTCTCGTTAGGTAGCCACGAGAAAGATCGACAGTTTCAGGCATGTAAATGTATATTTCTTTGTAATATACGTCACATTATATGTAAAGGTGTGTGAACCCAGTACCGTGACTTTAGGACAATCAGGATTAAATCCCGGAGGCCTCCTAATTTTAAGATATAAATAAACCTGGACGTTATTCATAAATTGTAACATGCAAGCAAAGAACAATCATTCTTTTTTGTTTTTTCAAAACAAAAAAGAAGATAAGATAAGATAAGATTTATTTGTATTAAATTTAAAAAAAAATTTTTTTACAATTGACATAAACAAAAAAGAATAAATCATATAAAAATTCATCAAATCGTTTCTTTGAAAATACTTCGGCCAACATAATACATTGATTACTAAAAAACAGTTGCTGGCCTAATGTAGAAAGCGCAAAAGTGGGCGTGGCCTCTTTTATAAAAAGACCACGTTTCCAAATTTAATTAATTAAAATATATTCTTTTTTTTTTCAAAATCCCCTTTCTGTATGTAATAAAAAAATAAAATAAAATAATATAAATAATATTTTCTAATTATTAAAATGCTGTTTTTTTTATTGGCATACTTACTTTCCCTGAACAGCTTCACTAGACATATCCCTTCCAACTTGGTATACGAAAAAAACTGCGTGGAAGGCTATCTTGTTTAAGACGAACAAAATGGTCCATTTTGAAAGATACATTAAATGAATAAGTGATGAGGGAATTTCGTTTGAAGTATTTTGGTTTTGTTGAAATAGGGCCCAAGCCACAATATACTACGAGTTATAGTCTTGTATTTTTATAGTTTCGCTATACAAATTATGAGTAGATGACTAGTAATAGAAATTATAATTACATAACTATTAATATTAAGTTGTAGTTTATTGTAAAATGGGCTCCCCATGATGAAAATATAGCCGTTTATTAATCAATCTTTGCCGTGTACTCCCGATTGTTCTGTGATGACATGATCGTCAGGGTACGTTATACGCATTGTGTATTGCTCGTAGTAATGGTCCCATGTTGTGCTGGAACGTAGATCCAACCATTGTAATGACACGTCAATGTTTGATAGACGGTGGTGATTCAAATCTGGGCTTGGTAAGCAAGCATATTTCCAAGTTCTAAGGAATATGCAAACGCAAAAATTCTGACATGCAATTGACCAATTCTTATTTCTGGTCAGTTCAGATATCTGAACTAAGGCCATTTTTGTTTGCATTAAAAAAAAATCACCCCATTATTTTTTAAAAAAGACCAGAATTCCTTTGGTCTGTTTTTTTAAAACTTATTTACAATAATGTAAATAATTGAACTTCTGAAGAAATTTCTATAAAAAGGGGGGATTCTGTTAAAATATTTTCAAGGTCAAATCAAATTCTAGTAAAATAGAAAATTTCTCTATTTTCCAAGATTTATCTTACTTATTTGGTGTTTTTTTTTTTAAAAAAAAAAATTGAAATCGNTAGCGGTGTTTTTTTTTAAAAAAAAAAAAAATTGAAATAAAAAGTGGTGGGGGTCTTGTTTCTCTTTGACCTGAGAATAAGTCAATAAAAAATAATGTATGTAAAGAAAATAATATTTTTCTTTTCAAACATTTTTTTTTGTGGAAACTAGAAATACAAGAAAAATACGAATGCCTCTTTTTTTTCTTCCAATATGGTGTTAATGCATATTGACAGATAAAACAGAAAATATTCACCGTATCTTCACAATTTCATGAATGTAAACAAAAATCCGCATTCGAATGAATTTAAAGTGAAAATAATCCAAAGACAAATGTTAGAAGCTTGAAACAGAACTGAATGTATCAGACGAGGGTAAAATGTATTCAAATACTTTAAGTACAAATTAAAAATAAATTACAAATAAATATTAGTTACAGAAAGATACGAGCGGATCAAGTGGTTACAAGCTACTACATATGTACTTGATTCGGATCACAAGAAGAAGAGGTCATGTCTCTCTGGGATAAACATGAATCAATGCGTGGTATGGTGAGTTCATGATCGTACGACCGTACCTAAATCATAACACCAACGGATGGAATGTCATAATTTTACATTTTTTTGACGAATTATTAATTGGATTTATTCAAAGAAAGAAAAAAAATTGCGACCCCAATATATATTTTATCATTCTGAAAATTCATTATTTAGATTTATTCAGAGATAAGAGAAGTTTTTGCGACCCGAATAATATTTTATAATTAAGAACATGTCAATTTTATTCATCCTCGCAAAGATATTTTTGTACCACCAGATTGGGAAAAAAATAAAGGTAAGGTAAAATAGGGTTAAATTAGATTTAGATGTAGTCCCTCATTAAAGCAAGATAAATATGACCGTAAAAACGTTTTCTAACATATTTTTTTTTACTAAAAAGAGAGGTTAAGAAATTTATTTACGGCTATGTCTTGCTTGTTAGATGAATAATATGTTTGAATCCTAAATAATAATTCTTGTTGGCGTTCGGTGTCGAGACTTAAATCCAGAAAAAAAAAACTGAAGATGATGATGAACTGAAGACCTCTAAACAAAGGAAACATAAGGATTATAAAAGCTTACCCCAATTTACAGTAAATTATTAGCTTTTGGAAACAGAAATTCACATTGAATTGTTTTTATTTCATCTCTCTTCCTAGTATTCTTTGCTTTGTGGACTCGAAACCACTCTACTAATATTGAATTAAAATTGGGATTATTATATTTGTATTAACTTCATTCTAACGCTTTGATTGAAAAATCACCGCTAGAAAAACAAAGAGGCACAATTTTTTTAGGACAACAAAACAGAAATAGGAAATAGTAAATGGTATTCCTTTTTTGTTTAGATCTTTCAGAATGATTTTTTTAATAACAAAACATATAATTTGTGTTACCTTTTTTCTGTACATATTTGGCATTTTATAATTTTGAAATGTAAATATCTTCCATCAATAGCATAGTACTGATATCACTTGCGCCTGTTTGTGCGATAAAAGTAACATGATAAGAAGATTAGGGTATTAATCTCAAATTGCGTTTACAACACGTTGTATTTCTACTGACGAATTTTATCAACCAATAAAAACGTCAGAATGAAGATGCATTTTCTAGATATATTTATTTTACACAAAAAGAGTTTCTAGTATCATTTCTAGAGCACTAAGATTATAGGAGAGTGGTTGAATTTAAACGTTTTATTTTGCCTCAGGCACAATTTCAATTTCACTTGAATATTAAACAAAGCATTTATATTTATAATTAGGTTCCCTTACTAAGTTAAGGGGCCTAAATGAGGGCAACTCCAAAACATTCGAAATAAGCAAATGAATAGAAATTTCAAAGTGTCTTCTCAAGTATATATATATAAAATGTCGTATTTTTTTAACACTTGCCAGCCGAATGAGCTAAGCATCATTATATATATTTTTTTGTCATCATAAAAAGAGCTGGAGATCTGATGACTGAATGAACTTAAAATTTAGGCTAAAATATATCGCTACTTGGAAGTGCAGAGTTATTTTTTCCTTCGCGTTTTTTTGTCGATTAGCGTCTTTGTTTTTTCTATTACTGTTGGGAATAGAACATGGGATTTATAGAGTATGTTGGCTTGTCGGTATTCTTAATATTTCTTTATTCTAAAACGAATATATATACTTAAAAAATAAAAAAACAAGAAGCGGAACGATCAATTGAAAAACGTCGAAAAGGTGTCATATTTGGTGAACCTTTTGTCACCCGATAAAATGAGGTGAAGCGAGAATGTTTTTTTTTTTTTTTTTTTTNTTTTTTTTTTTTTTTTTTTTTTTTTTTTTTTTTTTTTTTTTCTTCTCACTAGAACCTATACCGTTAACATATGAGTAAAGGTAACCAAGTCACATTTGGCTGTGCTTTTACAGAGTGACATACCCGATACAAATGCATTTCCGCTCTATACAGAGTGTACCATAAGTCCACAAACCCTTCCCCTAATAATACTGAAACAAATGTGTTTTGAAGAATTAAACTTTCGAAATACAAATGACACCCCTGTATATTTCTGTCGATTTGCCACACGATAGATTCTTATCGAAGTACACTGGAAAAGATTTTTTTTTTAAATCGGACAATCAGTGTAAAATTTGGTAAACTCGTTGTAACTACCAGTAAAATATTAATAATTTCATATATGAAAAAAAAAAAAAAAATTAANTTTTTTTTTTTTTTTTAAGTAGAATATTTCAAGTTATTTTGTCATTTTCATTTTCTGTATTTAAAATTTCTACCAAAGGAACAGAGAGTGAGCATTAATTTAACCCATGTGACAGTGGGACGGTGAATCTGTAGCGCTAGTGTAAGTAAAAGTAGAGAGATTTGGGGTCGCTATTGCTATCGGCATAACAGCTGATTGCGTGTGCAATTGTGCACACCATCGTGAACGATAGAGACTAAGAATAATTATTTCGTTGTTTGGTGTGCACAGTATTAATCTCTCCTCCTGTGATATGGCTGTCTAAAAAAAAAAAAAAAAAAANAAAAAAAAAAAAAAAAAAAAAAAAAAAAAAAAAAAACAAACACTGAGTGGATCACTTTTGCATTGCGCAAAGAGCGACGTTATATGAAATAGTGTAAATATTTCTCGAACTCTATTTGAATATTAAAATATTCTTTAGAGAAAGTCCAAGAAAAATTAAAAAATGGGATTCTAAGAAGAAAGTGAATGAGACATAATACACCTTCTGTATATTAATTAAAATACAAACCGGTCAGTGTCGGTGTAAAAGGTGAAGCGATTCTCGGTTGGAAGTATATTTGAGTATACGAACTGAAATTCCTTACCCGATAGAATGAAGAATTTGTATTTTAGAAAGCAAGACCAGCTAAAGAATATGTGGTGAAAATTTTCTCGATGGAGTTCACGTAGGCAGCTGTTCTTAAGTCCAGACCAAGATTATATTTCACGGCAGTCTTCATGATAGCCTGAAATTAGAAACAAATTACTTCTTAGAATTCATATTTATATTTAAAAATAAATAAAAGGTAAGTTCAATTGTCTTTTCGTAGCTATAAAACAATGTCCTTGTTTGGTTATCCTGTCGATCCTTGTCCTTGTAAATGGTGTGCTTCTCACTCAAGTAAAACAATGTCTGTGTTTGGTTATCCTGTCGATCCTTGTCCTTGTAAATGGTGTGCTTCTCACTCAAGTAAAACAATGTCTGTGTTTGGTTATCCTGTCGATCCTTGTCCTTGTATATGGTGTGCTTCTCACTCAAGTAAAACAATGTCTGTGTTTGGTTATCCTGTCGATCCTTGTCCTTGTATATGGTGTGCTTCTCACTCAAGTAAAACAATGTCTGTGTTTGGTTATCCTGTCGATCCTTGTCCTTGTATATGGTGTGCTTCTCACTCAAGTAAAACAATGTCTGTGTTTGGTTATCCTGTCGATCCTTGTCCTTGTATATGGTGTGCTTCTCACTCAAGTAAAACAATGTCTGTGTTTGGTTATCCTGTCGATCCTTGTCCTTGTATATGGTGTGCTTCTCACTCAAGTAAAACAATGTCTGTGTTTGGTTATCCTGTCGATCCTTGTCCTTGTATATGGTGTGCTTCTCACTCAAGTAAAACAATGTCTGTGTTTGGTTATCCTGTCGATCCTTGTCCTTGTATATGGTGTGCTTCTCACTCAAGTAAAACAATGTCTGTGTTTGGTTATCCTGTCGATCCTTGTCCTTGTATATGGTGTGCTTCTCACTCAAGTAAAACAATGTCTGTGTTTGGTTATCCTGTCGATCCTTGTCCTTGTATATGGTGTGCTTCTCACTCAAGTAAAACAATGTCTGTGTTTGGTTATCCTGTCGATCCTTGTCCTTGTATATGGTGTGCTTCTCACTCAAGTAAAACAATGTCTGTGTTTGGTTATCCTGTCGATCCTTGTCCTTGTATATGGTGTGCTTCTCACTCAAGTAAAACAATGTCTGTGTTTGGTTATCCTGTCGATCCTTGTCCTTGTATATGGTGTGCTTCTCACTCAAGTAAAACAATGTCTGTGTTTGGTTATCCTGTCGATCCTTGTCCTTGTATATGGTGTGCTTCTCACTCAAGTAAAACAATGTCTGTGTTTGGTTATCCTGTCGATCCTTGTCCTTGTATATGGTGTGCTTCTCACTCAAGTAAAACAATGTCTGTGTTTGGTTATCCTGTCGATCCTTGTCCTTGTATATGGTGTGCTTCTCACTCAAGTAAAACAATGTCTGTGTTTGGTTATCCTGTCGATCCTTGTCCTTGTATATGGTGTGCTTCTCACTCAAGTAAAACAATGTCTGTGTTTGGTTATCCTGTCGATCCTTGTCCTTGTATATGGTGTGCTTCTCACTCAAGTAAAACAATGTCTGTGTTTGGTTATCCTGTCGATCCTTGTCCTTGTATATGGTGTGCTTCTCACTCAAGTAAAACAATGTCTGTGTTTGGTTATCCTGTCGATCCTTGTCCTTGTATATGGTGTGCTTCTCACTCAAGTAAAACAATGTCTGTGTTTGGTTATCCTGTCGATCCTTGTCCTTGTATATGGTGTGCTTCTCACTCAAGTAAAACAATGTCTGTGTTTGGTTATCCTGTCGATCCTTGTCCTTGTATATGGTGTGCTTCTCACTCAAGTAAAACAATGTCTGTGTTTGGTTATCCTGTCGATCCTTGTCCTTGTATATGGTGTGCTTCTCACTCAAGTAAAACAATGTCTGTGTTTGGTTATCCTGTCGATCCTTGTCCTTGTATATGGTGTGCTTCTCACTCAAGTAAAACAATGTCTGTGTTTGGTTATCCTGTCGATCCTTGTCCTTGTATATGGTGTGCTTCTCACTCAAGTAAAACAATGTCTGTGTTTGGTTATCCTGTCGATCCTTGTCCTTGTATATGGTGTGCTNGTGTGCTTCTCACTCAAACACAGCTTCAAATAGTGTGCTTCTCACTCAAACACAGCTCCAAATAGTGTGCTTCTCACTCAAACACAGTTTCAAATAAAGAAAGGACTTACCCTGGCCGATCGCTCCATGGTATAATCTAATCCTGAATGGACAATGTCTTTTTCTGAAGCACCCGAAATTCTTTTCTGGAAAGACTCTGATGGAGTAACTGGTATCCTTCCACCGACTCTTCCGAATCGTCTTTCTAAAGATTCTTGGACAGATTCTGAAAATACAAATGATTGAAGTATGACACCGAAATCCAAAAATCAGTAGATCGTATCCCGGCCGTTTAATTTTTTCATAGAGGGGATCAGAAATATTATCATAACCAAGGCTACATATCTAAGGAAGGTCATAGCTCAAACTCATTCATATATGAGGGGAGAGCACGGGTTGCTTCCAAACTACCAAAAGTAGGGAGTCTTTATATCCATGCAAAGGTTGAAATAAAAATAGAAAATGTCTACTCTAAGGCAGTTCATAGCTCAAACTCATTGATATAATATGAGGGGAGCTCACGGGTCGCTTCCAAACTACCAAAAGTAGGGAGTCTTTATATTCATGCAAAGGTTGAAATAAAAATGCATCTTCAAAGTAGGAATTGTATACTCGTAAAATTATTCTATGTCATCAGGAAACACATTTGATTCCAAGTCTGTCTTTCTATGTAGTACTCGAGTTCGAATACCATCACTAAAATAAACTTACTAGACATTCTGTGAACTTCAGAAATTTTCAATTATTGGGTCACCATTTGTCCGCGGTGGACCAATTGTCCTCCCAAACTCATTGGCTAATTCTATGAATATCCGGGCTAAATTTCATCAAAATCGAACAAGGCGTTGGGAAGTTATCGTGGAACGAACAGACTATAGAAAAATTGTGGTGATAAAAGTAAAACTACATTCTGTTCAATTTTTTGACGATAATACACTTCTCACGGCCATTTGAAGGATTGCCGTGTCACAAGTTTGAGACCACTGATTATTTATCAGGCATCCATCAAAGCCTCTAAACATATTGAGTTATTCTACTGGCTAATAAATTATCATTATTGATCATTTTTCAAAAACACAATAATTTCCTTTATCAGAGTTGTTACTTAATTATTATCACTTATCATCCAATTGACCATGTCGTTCTGTATCGTTAAGTACACGAGTGATGACGAAGTACTAGTTAATATTGACTGTTACACGAGAACCATCTACGATTATTTAAAGCAAGAATTCAATGTTCCTTCAGATAAAGAAATTGATTTGTACGACATTACTGGTCAACTGATGGGACTTTCTATTCAACCTTATAGAAGACACGCGTCCGAATATTTAGTGCCTCGACAAGAATATTACCTGATCATTTTAGATGTTGAAAACGAGTATTTTTGTAATCCTATGATAGGGCTTACTGAGAATGCGGACAAATTGATGACCATTATAAATAAGCAGATACAACCGATAACGGATAGTTCGAAATCTAAATCCAGTTATAATTTGACGAAGAGGAAAAAAAATTAAACCAGGTCAGGTTAGTAAAAAAATGTTGCAATTGTAATGAAGTTTTGAAGTAAATAAGAAATAGAAAGGACTACCAGGTTCCCCCTACTTCTTGTGTGTTCTTATTGCTGTAGTATTTCTCACACATCCCATTTATAGATTCAATTTTTTTTAAAATGGTAGAAAAAGGTTGACATGAGATTACAGAAAAAATTGATCGCCCTCGACTGGAACTGTGATTGTGTGAGTTTGAGGTCGTCCTAGTGCGTAGATCCCGCCATCATGAGGACGTATTATTTTGCGTTTTCCCGTTAGATGTAGTATTCCTTTTGGTTAAAATAATTCAGTACCTATGTTTTTTTTTTTCTTTTGAAAATGTTGGGATGGGTGGGGTACGAACTAAGACACAGTGGAATATATATTTTTCTAATTTTTTTTAGGGGCGGATTTAAAGGGGGCGGCCGTTCCCCCTTGGCAACATAAAGTGTGAATATTTATAAAGTAATCTTCCACTAAATAAATTATGGCATAAATATTTTTCTCATTTTGATTTTATAAATACAATCAGTCATAATGATTTTATAAATTCAAATAAAATATTCCAGATATATAACGTCATAACAACGCCCCGCACTCCCCTCGTCAATTGTCTATCTTGTTTACATCAGCTGGCCCAAGAACAAAGTTTTTCTAGCATCTTACAGACTGCCCAGGGACAGTAAAAATGCCGCTATGAGCGCTCTATTACCAGAAACTAACTAAATGCCACATTCGCGCATGCGTCGGCTAGGAAAGTTGGCCAATTCGCAATATACGTAAAGCTTATCTCACGTGAACTTGATTTTTTTATAATTTCCATTGGCAAATTGCATGATGTTGCTAAATAATGTTATAGTAAAACTTGTGTATCAAACAACATTGCAGTTTTAGATCACAGATTTTCAATTTTTGACTCCTATTTATTCATTTTTTTCTGGAGAGAGGCCCCCCGACCCCCTCTGCCTGGGGGGTATTCCATACCCCCCGGAAGTGTACTCTCCCAAAGTGTTGCACCGCTTCCCTCAATATATATCCTTAATTCTTTGTTAGCCCAAAAACGGATGATAGATTTCACTTACCTAACAGATGATAGTTCGATTCCCTTTCATATTTAAACGTCAATCTACCATACGATACGTGATTTAAATTTTTAAGCCACTCAAAGAAAGATACAGTCACACCACCAGCATTGATATAAAGGTCCGGGATGACTAGAATGTTTCTATCTAAGAGGATCTTGTCAGCAGCAGGAGTCGTTGGTCCATTAGCAGCTTCGGCAATAATCTACATCATCAGAATATGTATTAATAATATAAACCCTGATAATAATGTATGTAAGACTACTAGAAAAAAACAACAACTTAGAATACAGTCTTATTAAGCCCCTTACGGGTCTTGTTCCGCCAACAGTAAGCCCAAGTCATATAATTATGTGATCAAAATCTCATATAGAGGATAGTAAATTAATCCCCAGCGAACCCGAGATCCCTGGATTACCAGGCAAACGCCTCGACCACTAGGCTACCGGGGCTTTTTTTTTTTTACCGAGGATTGAAAATATACCACTCATGCATGACATTAATATGCCTAAGAAAATAATTCATTATCATCAGAAGGTAGCATCGTCGAGTTCGATGGTGGCCATATTTGTGAGTCTGCAGCCCAAAATAGGTTTAGTCTACTGATTAAGCTCTTAATTAGTGACATATAGGTACATCCTGTATTAATATGAATGTCTTTGAAGACTTTATATTTTTATTTATTTTATTTTTTTCTCGAAGATTTTTTTTTTCTCTCTAAAGATTTTTTTAAATTATATTTTAACTTTCGTCGTTTGACTTTTGAAAATGAAAAAGTCGAACGACGAAAATTAAATTAATTTAAAAAAATCTTTCCTTAGAGAGAGAGAAAAAAAAAGACATATACATCTGTAACCTAAATGGCTAATAATTACTATGAGCCCCCGAAATCATGACAATTACGTTAGTATCATAAAAAAATGAAATTACATGTGACCTCAGATTAGATGTCACCCTCAATTATTTTCTCATATCAAGTTTCATTTCTGGAAGTTAGTAAGATTTTTTAAATGTAGCCACCGAGGGGAGCAAGCTTCATTAGGATACAGTCCTAAGCCCGTTTGGTGTTAGAAAGGGCACCCAGCCTTAAAAAAAAAACTCTGCTTGAAACTAAAAATTAAGCAAATCAGCAAAATGCAGTTTCTGAACTGCTAACAGGGAAAAAGTGAACTTAAAGAAGAAGAAGTAAGATTTTTTTTAGCGTTAGGGGCTTTAAATTTCACATAATTTTTTTTTTCAAGCACTTACGCCTTTGGTGGTACATGAAGGTTACAGCCCCTGATCGTTGTTTATATACATACGAGACCAACATACTATGATTGCTCATCCAACACGCTTGTCTTGTACTTACCTTAGCTTGAATTTTATTAGCATTAGCACTGGTGATGACCTTTTCAATAGCAGCAGGAACTAATATATCACAAGCTTCATACATGAGATTTTCACCTTCATAAGGCTTAGCTCCTGGATAGCCAACTATAGAGCCAGTGTCCAAGTTGTATTCTTCTAGTGTCTTTGGGTCAATTCCTTCAGGATTAAATATTGACCCATCATGTTCTATTATGCCAATGCACGTGGCTCCGGCTCGGACCAGATATCTTGTTGTGTGAAGACCCACATTTCCGAAACCCTACAAAAATGAAGTACTCATTACAGGGTGCTCCAATCAAGTGAAGGTGGTTCTGTGAACTATAGACCTCACTTAAATAATAACCCGGCTTGGTGGCTATAAAAAAGCTAAATAGTTAGTCCCATGAACGTTCATATTGTGGTGTTCCTCTTAATATCAGGTTTGGAAAATGGTAGAAATAAGTTGATATGAGGTTACCGCAAAGGTTTTGATGGCCCCTGGCTGAAAATGTGATGGTAAGAGTTCCAGGTCATCTTAGTGCATAGAACCCGCTATCGTGAAGACGTTCCATGAACGTAATGAATGTCAATACCAAACTTCATCAAAATCAGACAATACGTTCGAGAATCATCGTGCAATAGAAACTAGATTTCACATCGTAAATAAAAATGCAGGATGTCCGATTAATGGGCATAACTTTAAAGGGGATTAAAATATATTTTTTTTCTTCAATAAATAACAGATATCGGGAAACGAACTCAATTTGGGCTACAAATATTCAACTTTGCCCATGAAAACTAAAAACATTTCCAAAAAACTTATCGAAAACAGAATGTGTATAAAAAGATTTTTTTACGGTCTCTTCTTGATTGTATGACCAAAATAAATGGTACGGAAAACCGTACTAGAATTTCTCTTCCTTAATCATTCCATCAGACTACCACCGAATGCAGATGTTGTTCTTCTAAAGTTTTAAGTCTTTTAGTTACATATATATTTTAGTTATTGTTATATTTCTATTTTCTGTTGACCATTATATTAAAAAGATTTTGCAGCCTTCGGCTGCGGACTTTGCTCTTTTTTGAGACAGTAATTT
>CM022874.1:35386834-35413113 GCA_012654025.1 Pachypsylla venusta
GAGAAAAAGAAAAATATGGGTCGGGCTTTTTGCCCAAAGATGACCTGTGCCAAATTTCATCAAAATCGGACCAGTGGTTTGGCTTCCAGAGCTCTGCACACGATTTCGCACGTACGTGGAACGTCGGAATTTTTTTTTTTTGGCCCCATGGCTCCAAATATTTTCAAAATTCAAAAATGACCCGAAATTTTGAAAATGTGGCCCAAAAGCAATATGACCCAATATATTTGATCTTTATTTTGGCCTTTGGCTTCCCGTCAAACAATTTTTTGAGCCAAAATATGTCTAAAAGTTCTGCACGAATACAATACTTTATCTTCTATGGAAGAGAAAGTAAAAAAGTGTTACCGAGTCGGAGGAGAGGATTAGAAAAAGACAAAATTAAATTGATCCTTTAATCGGCTTGCACCAAGGAGGTACCGGCCCCGAATTCGGGTCGAGCTGAAATTTTGTTCCACTTGGTGTGGTTGTAGGTATATCTATTGAAGGTAACTCAGCTTCTGGATTAACAATTGAGTAAGAACGATAATAGCGAAAAATGGTAGCAATACGCGGCAATTTTTAAAGCTCAGTGATACTGAAATGTAAAAATGGTCACTAAAAATTGTGAACTAATAACACAAAATAGAAACATTTATTTGTTCAAAAACACATCACATCAGATGTATTTCTATGATGTAATTACAAACACACAAGCCAACGCTTATGGATTCAAAATCCAATTTTTACACTCTCCCTCATGCGCCTCACTTACTTGAACGATGAAAGTCTTGCCTCCCCAGCCAGGAGTAGTTCCTATCATACTCATGTAGTTAGCTTCCATGATGAAGTTTTCCAAACCATGAAACACTCCTCTTCCAGTGGCTGATATTCTTCCATGAATTCCACCTTGGTTGATGGGTTTACCCGTAACACAGGCGTGTGCATTGATGTCCAAGTGACCTAAAAGTTGATTATTCATACAAATTATTGTTGATGTTGTAGCAGAGTTCCCATCAAATCAATTGTTCTATTTAGCCATAACAAATAGCATAGAAAGTGAGAAAAGTGTCTCAATTTAACGCATGGGGCGCGGCGCGGCTAAGGCAAGGGGAAACTCTAGCGCTAGTGAAAAGAAGAGCCATTTGGAGTTGTTTATAAGCATACAGGAAGGCTACTGATTGGTTGTAATAGACCTCAGCTGGAGTATCCTGTTCTGTGGTCAAATTGATCCCCCTCCAACTGTCGGAAACCCACTGAAAGAAACATCAATCAACTCATAATACGACTCTCTTTGAACAGTAACAGGATGCCGCATGATGACTCATGAGGACCACCTTCATACCGGGTGCAATGTCCCAGTAGTTCGAAAACACAATTAACTGCTGACATACCATGATGAATGCAAGACAAATCAATGTCCAAACCTCATATCCCAATTGTTATGAGGTTATCGGAAAGATTTTGATGCACTTGAACCAAGGATGTTGCAGATCTTCTCGTATCATAGAACAGTACATAAATGTGCATAGTAATGGCTATGCATTTGCATGCAAACAAAGCGTAACTTTTGACTGTAGTGTGCACACTCGCGCATATTATTTTTTGCTTAACGTCTCTTTATCATTGACGGTTATTCGAGACGGGAGTTTTACTCTACATGCGATGGAAACTTACAAACCAGCTACACACATTGACCTCACCCAGGATGGATAGGGTTCGAATATGCAATATCACGAGGGTTCTAACCCAGTTGTCACTCAAGAGAACTAATCTCGCGGGAAGTTGCTTAATTTCAGTGATCATATGTGAACTGGTGTATTCAACGTGTCATAGACAGCCCTTCACGTAAGTTTACATGTTCATTATGTCGGGAGATAAAAAGTTTGTAGTGTGCGTATTGGTCCTAGTTGCATTCCTCTATTGATCAGTCGGGTGCGGAAGCTTAAATATGATTTTCTTTTTCGATTCTATTGCTTTTTTACAAACTGTTGTGATTATTTTGTTAATCATATTTGATAATCTCATAAATTATTGTATTGAATGGGTCATTCATTATTATTAGAACTTCATGCCATGCTGATTACGGTGAGCCCATTTTCACTTTCTTAGTTCAATGATTAAAATAATCTCTTATTCTGACGTCACGATATAGACTACCTACACATACTGAGCTATATAGCAAGCAAACAACTAGAGAAAGCCATATAGATTACCTACACACACTGAGCTATATAGCAAGCAAACAACTAGAGAAAGCCACGTGGGCTGAAGTTTTTTAAATCAACTTCTCACCTTATTATAATTAATCTAACACTAAAACTTAGGTATTGTCGTTCCAACTATGGGCGTAGCCAGATTGATCTGGGGTGGGGTAATTTCAAAAATGATAGCGAACCCTGCGTATGACTGAAGTGAGACTTAATTTTTCAAGGGACGCAACCTGCAGCTACGACTAAAAATTATATATATTACGGATAAATATCTGATGTGCATGGTATAATACATAACAAAATTTGAAAGCAAATAAGTTTGTCTGAAAGTATCATCAAATAGTGTGAGAAGGGCACAAACAGATATACCAAACACACAAATTCAATAAATATACAAGATTTTGGAACAAATAAATTGTGCCAAAATTTTGGAATCATGACAAATAGTGTGATACCACGTTTAGAAACGTTCAGAATTATCTAAAACTAATGTTCCATCTCAATAAAGGGTCAACTTCTACAAACGAATATTCTGATATTTCTAGAGAAGATTGATCTTACCCAGACTGGGTAGGGATGGGGATAACATCACGGGAGTTTGAATCCGGGTCACCCATTAAGTATAACATCACAGAAAGTTGCTTAACTTCATTGATTTTGGGGGAAGAGCTAGAGGCGATTCATTTTCTGAAATCCTCATTTCTAATAGGTAACTAATGCGGGTGTTCCGCACCAGAGCGTGCTTCACCCTGTGGTAAAAAATGGACACTCCGATTAACTGATACAAAAACATCGATTATCCGACTAATCGGAATAAATGAAATCGATTATTTCAATTAATATCGTATAATCGATACCCATCCCTATTAGGCAGTGTGTATTAAATTTAATTTTGCTATAAACAAATTGTTGATTGCTTGCTGGTTAAAGTGAGTTACACAAGAAATAAAGTTAGGTTGCAAGAAACAAAGTTAGTTTGCAAAAAATAAAGTTAGTTCTAAAATTAAAGTTAATTCGCAAGAAAAATCGAACTCTAATTTGTTAGTATTTTTTAATTTAAAAATAAGTCACCATCTCATCTTACCTAAGCACTAGAAGTTTTAGAATAGCTTTTAATCGATCTACAAAAACAAATAAAGGCAGAAGCGTTTTTGTTATGCGACGCAAGGGGTATTGATTAAAAATCAGAATGGGGCATTATCGTATTCGATGACAATCACATGTATGAAGCCTCTATAGAAGTGCCTTAATAGGGTTAATATAATAAGCCGCGCTTGATGTTTAGAAAACAAACGTTAGTCTGGGCGTACCACATAGTAAAGATAATTTATCACTAAAGTATGAACTGATGTAATATGCGATCAAGTCTTGCCAAGATACTAAGTTGTTTTCTGCCAGTCTTAAGTTCTTCATTTACAATTCGCAAGATTTTTTTTTTCCATGAAAAAAAGAAGATTCCCAAAAAGAATATTTGATAAATAGTTCCGAATTTAAAGAGTGTGGAACACGGCGCCGTGATGATGTCACGACACATATCGCCTTGTTTATGCTCATCTTATTTATTTTCTATTACCTTGAGTAGATCTTATCATTTAACTTAAATAGATTAAGAAACTAGCTTAAGTTTCCCCTTCAGAGTAAAGAAATTCAAATAAGTTCTCAAGATATTGAGCTCCGCTCCTTATTTTGAGACACTCTGTATTTGGAGACGCCTTCGCTGTTATTAATTCTTACTTTTGTCTTTAGCATTGGTGGTTTGATTTTTCATATTATAAAAAAAATCTAGTTATTACTTTCAAATATATTACTTTTCTTTCCCGTCAAATGTTTACAGTAAAAAGCCACATAATAAATAATTAAAAGCAAAATGGAAGCTCGCTCCGAAAATGACAAAATCTGTGCTTACCAATAGTTTTTGCATAGGTGTCAGCAATCCATGACATTTCCCTTTCTCCGGTACCCATATCTGGAGCGGGTACATCTACTCCTGGCCCTGAAATAACAAACATTTAAATTAATTTATGTATTTCTTTGTGTTAATAAGTCACAATTTTTGAGAGTATGTTAGCAATACAAGGTATCTTCAACAATACAAGGTATCTTCAACAATCACTTCAATATCACTAAGCCATACTTAACAATTACCTCATAATGCTAGCCCTTGACGCTATTACAATCAGGACTGCGGAGTTGTCGATAAAAACTCTGGCTCCGGCTGCAGCTCCTCTTTATAAGAAAAAGGGGCTCCTCTCCTTTATACAAAATCACATGGCTCCTTGGCTCCGCATTACAATAGCTGATGAATTGTCCTCGGGAGCTCACGTTAATTCTAGGCATTTCTTAAATTACTCATTTGCAAGTATAGGAAAACCAAAATCCAAGATAGAAAAAAACGGCACTATGTCAACGGACTTTTTGTTAAAAAATCCAAAAACACCGATTCACTACTCACCAATAAATCCTTTCTTGGCCAACTCTAGCGTGAAACGTCTTGTTATCTTCTCCAATTCATTCTCACTATAATGTTTAGGATTAATTTTAACACCGGCCTTTGCTCCTCCGAATGGTACATCTACACAAGCACACTTGAATGTCATCAACGCTGACAGTGCTTTCACTTCATCGCGACTAACATCATCAGAGAATCGGATACCTGTGGACAAGCGAAATAAGAGAAACAACTTTCTTTACAAGGAGTTCATTCGATTCGAGCGCTAGTAAACAGAGGGGGGGGGGGGGTCTGGAAGTAGCTAGTATCAAAGCAATTAATTAGGTCACAGAGGTTCAAAATTGCCCATAAAAATAGTAAACATAAATTTTGTCACCATTTATTTTCAAGATACTTATATGATGGTCAGTCAGTTCAATCAGATGAATTTGTCTATCAATACTAACAAAACAACTTACTTGACTTTCATTTCTAAGACGTACTCAAACACTAACGACCGACAAATTAAAATACACAACTGCACAGACACAAAGACATGTACATGTACTGAACTAAAACAAAGTTGTCAGACAAAGTATTTGGGCATCATGGTTGATCGTAGTTTAAAATGGGATAAACATATAGAAATCGTCAATTGTAAACTACGGAGATTAATTAGAACATTTTTCAAACTACGAGCAATCATGGATCTCAAACTTTTACGTATGATTTACTTTGGTTTAGTTCAGTCCATAATACAATACGGAATTATAAGCTGGGGTTCCGCAGGGAAAACAAATTTAAAGACTATACAAACAACACAGAACATACTAATCCGAATTATACTTAAAAAACAACGACGATACGATACTAACAAAACATACTCTGACCTGGACGTTTTTACATTACAACAACTGTACATTTACAAAACTATACAATTTATGTTAAAACGCAAAGAACACCTGACAATACCAAGACAAACTAACAATACACGACAAAGGGGACTCGCCCGAAAAAATAACTTTTACCTGACTATGACCGACAGACACTACATCAGTCTTGTCCCAAAACTAATCAACGTCTTGCCGGACGATTTACTTGAGAGTGGATATAACCATTGTGTCAAAAATATGTCTAATATTAAAATCAAGAGAGCTATGTCTAATCTGTCACCACAGCTTGACAAACTCATGCTGTAATCTTTATAATTACCTAAGAAGGAACACCGCCCCCCACCCTCATTCTTTTCTTTTATATACCTATATATCTATGTTTTTTTGTTACCTAATTCCATTAATCCACTCTTTTACAATATGGACCCTTATAGAGCGGTGGTGGAATTGTTTACCTTTGGGACATTCGATTTCGGCAGTACGGTCGGAGTTGAGTTTTTCCGTGTGACTGGTTCTTGCATTAATGCAGGGTCTAGTCTCACGAGAGGATTTTTCTTTGGACTGACTGATTTGCCGGGGTCGGGTGTTCTGGGATGAATTGTTTTACCACTGCTCTATAAAGGTTTGAACCCCACTTAACACAAACTCATTTATATCTATAAATGAGTTTTCAAGTGGGGTACCATATTTCTTTATTTTGTTTTGATTGTATTTTTAATTAAATTATAAATATAAATATATAAAGATAATATGTTGAAAAAAAAAAATGCTAAGACCATTTTTTTAGTGGTCTTACCAATAAAAGAAAAATAATGCAATGTTTAACCGTTGCTTTCTGAACGGGTACTAAAAAGTATACTATTTTAGATCGTCCCTAGGTCGCTTTTTACGACAGTATTGGTCCCCCATACCTGTATTAAAACATCTCCTTTTCACAGGAGACGCTCCTTTAAAGAAAATAAACACTTGATCGCAACGAATCGGAACATTAGTAACACAGTTTTTCATGAGACAAGGCTTTGTTAGGCGCCTTATAGGCATGACTGTTCCTGTGCTGCAGTCATACCCACAATCATTTGAAATAGTTTGGTACCGATAGTAAGATAAGAATCCAAAATTAAGCTATGTCCTTGTCCGTTATGTTCACAATAATTTAAAAAAGGTTTAGTAGCGATTGATCAGGCATTTTTTTCAGTTAGCGCGTGCAAGGGAAACACGCTTTGGTTTTCTATAATAGTAAGATAGACTAGGCAGAAGATACTTACCCCCTTTACAGGGAGTCCTGTGGGTGCTATGTTGAGCCCTGTATCCAGTAATCATTTCATAGTCACCACTATCTCTCCTCACAGGAAACGATATTTCAATGATATGATCACAGGGTTGCATACCCATTAGAATACCCTTGACTTTTTTTTTTTTATCTTCAAGATTCATTCGGCCTTTCATATCTTGAACCAATTTATCTTCAGCAATCTGACATGATCTGTGAAAGAAATACTCAACCATGTCGAAGAACTTGGGATTCTCAGCGGTAGGAACATCTTTAAGTTTCTCTGGGATGTCATGGACATTTCTTTGTTGGATGGCGGTGAATGTGACTGGACATAGTTTGTTGCCCAACCCCTGACACAAAACTCTTAACTTTAACATGATTTGGTGCTCTAAGATGTCTTTACCAAAAGTTGGATCTGAAAAAGCAAAACACGAAGAACATTTTGAGATAAAGAAAGTTATCTTCATGGCGTCCTCCCGATGGCCAGCCGGTTCTGCGCCCCAAGACGCACTTGTCACAATTCCAACCATTAATGACGGGACGAAGTGAGACTCTAGTTTCAATACCATGATCTTTCCTTTGTTTGCATCCTTGTGCCACGATACTCTCGAACGCCTTATCCGATTTTAATGATTTGGTATGTTGAATATACAACCCCGTGGGCCCATTTATTTTGATAAAATTATACTATGATTACTTGTTTTCAACTAAATTGGATAAGTGGTTTTGATTTTACAGGTTTGGACCAAAAAAACTGCTCGGTGCCCGCTTCTGGAGGTCATATAAAACAAGCTTTAAACTTTTTGACCCTGGAACACATATGCCAAATTTCATTAAAATCGAACAAGCGATTTGGCCTCCAGGGCCCAATCATAAATATAAGTAATTAGTTTTATTACCACTCCCTCACAGAATTTGTTGATTCTATTCTTGTAATGTTCTGATGGTTTCGTTTGTTTTTCTTCTAAAAAATAATAATTATTATTTTTTGAGATTTGATGAAATCTCAAACACGATTTATTAATATTTCAATTGGCTATCTGTTATAGTTCCTGAGAGAGAACTTTATAAAAGACGGAGGGGCAAGCGTCGTGTCATGTCGTAGGCTTAGTAATAGGCAGACAGGGAACTCTACCGACAATATAACGAGAACAACAACTGGGAAATAGAAGTAAGAACAAATTTCAAAATTGATGTTCATTTATGGATACGGTAACAAAATCAACTAAGTACCACCACTTGCGTCAGTAAATAACAAACAGAATAATAAAATAATGATTTGGCTTCAAGGTTAGTCACAGGCCTCGAGCACTGGATCTCAAACTGTATGTACTCGTACATGCTGGCGCAGCGAATATTAGTCAACAGTCTAATACGTGAGGGTGCTCTCACACAGACGCATGCTCACTTATCTTATGTGATAACACACAGAAGATCAGGCCGCATTTACACAATTAATGAGGAATTTAGTTGTGTTAAAGCCAATGATGTTTTGTTACATCTCGTTCCCCCTAGCACTTAACGGCGCTCCAGTGTCATATTTAATTATTCAATGGATATGATCCCATTGCACGTGTATCAATTGTCACCAACAAAATTAAAAAAAAAAAAAAANAAAAAAAAAAAAAAAAAAAAAAAAAAAAAACAAATTTAGAATATCCAGTAGTATAGCCCAGTCAAATTATATTTTCGCCTAGAATAAATTTGTAAAAAGCGGGACATTTTATTTCACGTTGGGAATAATAGAACTCTAAGTTTGCAACGGTTTCTGAGGTGAGCTAAAAATTTGAGGGGCCAACCGCTTAATTTTGATCTTTTGTATTAAAAAGTCATAGCGCTGATTTGCCACTATGTAACAATTTTTCATGCTCCCGACGCGACGTTCAAAATCATTCATTTTTTGTAAGGAATTTAATTAGAATGTACTTTTTTGGGCTCATTTGGTTACAAGAAAGCATTTAGAAACTTTGTGTCGTAATATGTGCGTTGGTAGTGCGTTAGGGTGGAGCTTGTTGACATTGTGACACTAGGTCCTATAGCAAAATTTGATGAAGTTTATTTGGCATCATTTATAATCTGATGTTTCAGAGCAGAAAAAAGGACTGGGACGACATGAATAGGATTTTTGCCTTCTCTCCAAAGAAGAACGTAAAGACCGTATGTCCTGGTGGGCCGTCTTGATCGGCCCGTTATCTGATCTCTTCCCTCTTGTTCAACTAGGAAGATAGCAACTACATCGATGGTATGACCCCAACGCAATAAATTCCTGATTAAGAAACATTCGCTAATCTTTGGGAAGGATACAGCTGAATCTTTCAATTCCAACTGAAAGGTATTATTCATTGTCACATCATGGATGTACCAAAATGAGACACAATGAGCTGGAGAGAGAAAAATAGATATCGGACCGAACTACACTACCCACCAGGACATACCGTCTTGTTCATTTTGTCTTATTTCGTTGACTAGTTTGCAACTGGGAAGATTGCTCATCGATGAAATGACCCGAACGCACAGCCCGTCCACCCATTTCCAACATAAATTCAAATGGAATATGAGAGAAAAGCATTTTGGAGACCTAAAAATGATTCTAGTCTTCTAGAGTGTTGGAATAGAAGACTAGAATCCTTTTTAGGTCGTCCCAAATGTTTTTTTTTTTTATCTTCCATTTGAATTTATGTTGGAAATGGGTGGACGGACTGTGCGTTCGGGTCATATCATCGATGTAGTTGCAAACTAGTCAACGAAATGAGACAAAATGAACAAGAACGAGGAGAACAGATAAAGGATCGACCAAGACGGTCCACCAGGGTATGCGGTCCTTGCGTTCTACTTTGGAGAGAAGGCAAATTATGTCAAATAAACTTCATCAAATTTTGCTATAGGACCTAGTGTCACCATGTCGACAGCTCCACCCTAACGCACTACCAACGCATATATTACGACACAAAGCTTCTAAATACTTTCTTGTAACCAAATGAGTCCAAAAAAGTACATTCTAATTAAATTTCTTACCAAAAATGAATGATTTTGAACGTCGGGCGCATGAAAATGAAAAATTGCTACATAGTGGCAAATCAGAGCTTAATAACCTTTTTAATATAAACTAAAGAGCAAATTAGAAAAAATAAAGGTGCTAGGGGTGCTCTGAAGGCATAAATGCTTTGTACTTTTAGATTAATAACATTTTTCATTCGAATAAACGTTTTGTGTGGAGGCGATTACCAAAAACCTCTCCTTGCTGTCCTATCACACGCAAATGCAAAATTAAGCGGCTTTAGGCAGTTAAAAAATTTAGCTCAACACAGAAACCGTCGCAAACTTAGATTACCATTATTCGGGATGCCCAGCGTGAAATAAAATAATTTCCCACTTTTTACTAATTTATTCTAGGCTCGACTCTTTTTTGATTTAATTTGACTGGGCTACAGTGGCATGTGTATGCAATTAGATGATGTTCCCATTGCACGCTTGTCCCGCCTTTCAGTAGGATGTGACATTTTTTTAAAAAAAAAAAAAAAAAAAAATTNTTTAAAAAAAAAAAAAAAAAAAAATATTGTAAAAAAATATTTTAAAAATTGTAAATGTAATGTACAATTACATTAAATAATTTATAAATAGTGTTTNAATCTGGCAGCAAACACAAATTCGCATTGTAAGTTCTGCCTCTTACGCCAGATGCCTTAGTAGCATAGCCTTTCTATGGGGTCTAAAAAGTAGACCATGTCATTACCGAACTCATTATTACTTCTGTAAAAAAAAAAATAAAAAAATACGACAATCTATTCCTCCAATACTGTGTGAAAGAAGGACAAAAACATAAATCAGTTCATTAGTAGGATAATTGATAGAACGAAATGAATTTTTGTTTTAACACCACGATTTTCCTTTAATGGGACACACAGTCACGTAGCTGCTTGCCCCACGATAACTCTTAAACGGCTTATCCGATTTTGATGCATTGCATGGACAACTACTTTATAATTTTGGGTCTTGTAGCCTTCCCGGGTCTTTAGGGCGGCAATTGTTTGAGTGAGATCCACAATTCACAGAACTACAAGTAGAATATTACGAAGGATGAACGTCACGTCACATTATTCTTATGTGTACCTACTGTTCCAGTGTTATCAGTAATTTATTAAATATTGGTTTTGTCGGAAAGTGTGCAAATATTGTATACAGATGATAGGTACTCGAAAATAATAGATAACGTGTGTCTCATTACCAGAGTAACGTCACACCGGAGTATGAAATCAAATGAGTCGAATATGTCTGACCTGTATCTAGGGCACGTTGATTAGCGAAGCCACGTCCAGTGCAGTGAGGCTGGCTATTCCCGGCCAAGGATGACATTCATAAATGTAACCTTACACTATCACACATGTATTAGTCATCAAGGCATGTCCTTGATAAAAGTAACCTAACCCCACCACACATGTATTAGTCATAAATATAATAAAGGCATGGCCTTCATAAACGTAACCTAACCCTCTCACACATGTATTAGTCATCAATATAATAAAGGCATGGCCTTCATAAATGTAACCTAACCCTATCACACATGTATTAATCATCAATATAAAAAAACATGGCCTTCATAAACGTAACCTAACACTATCACACATGTATTATTCAACAATATTACAAAGGCATGGCCTTCATAAACGTAACCTAACCCTATCACACATGTACTAGTCTTAATATATAAATCAGAAATTTGTGTGTACCTATGTCTATGTCTGTTACAATATCACAGCCCAAACGGTAGCAGATAGCGAAAAATTGATGGGAATTTACGCCCCTAAAATCATGATCTACGACCACAGGAAAATTATCAGAACTAAAATATGTCCAGTCGTTTTCGTGTTACGGCCAAATTTATAGTTTATTCACCAAAATAGGACAGTCACGGTCCGATATCTTAAAATTTGTCGCGACAACATATCAACTCAAAGCGAGAAAGTTTTAGGTGACCCTTTAATCCTTATTTTAGGACATTTTCTGCAAAAGTATGGCCAGCCATTCCAGAGTTAGAGGTTCGAAACCGGGAACGGGTAAAATAAAATTTAGAAAATACTAATTGTCAGAATGACCGTGCCTGTAAAGCGCCTAGCAAAACGTTTAAATGTTGGTTGCAATATACAGGCTGGGCACAAACCAATACCCCCTCCCCCCAATTTTCATTGTCTTTGAAAAACAAAACTAGCAATATAAGAATCGTAGCGAAGCACGGGCGAAACAGCTAGTCATCAATATAAAAAAAACATGGCCTTCATAAACGTAACCCAACCCTATCACACATGTATTAGTCATCAATATAATAAATGCATGGCCTTCATAAACGTAACCTAAACCTATTACACATGTATTAGTCATCAATATAAAAAAAAACATGGCCTTCATAAACGTAACCCAACCCTATCACACATGTATTAGTCATCAATATAATAAAGGCATGGCCTTCATAAACGTAACCTAACCCTATCACACATGTATTTGTCATCAATATAATAAATGCATGGTCTTCATAAACGTAACCTAACCCTATCACACATGTATTTGTCATCAATATAATAAAGGCATGGCCTTCATAAACGTAACCTAACCCTTCCACACATCTATTAGTCATCAATATAATAAAAGCATGGTCTTCATAAACGCAACTTAACCCTATGACACATGTATTAGTCATCAATATAATAAAGTCATGGCCTTCTTAAACGTAACCTAACCCTATCACACAAGTATTAGTCATCAATATAAAATATAATGGCCTTCATAAACGTAACCTAACCCTATCACACATGTATTAGTCATCATTTTGTCCATATAATAAAGGCATTGCCTTTATAAATGTTTCCCAAACTCTAAATGATAACCATTCATTATCTCCAAAGACACATTTAGCATTCAGTCAATTTCACTCACTCTTATTACTTCCTCAAAATCATCATCTCCTCTCTTACTCACACATCGTCAGTAATTGTTCCACACTTCTGATAAAAAAGTGATAATGGTGCGTGGACGACTAATAAATAAATACTGATTACTAATAGAAATTTGAAACAATGGCACCAAAAGATTGCATTTTGAAGGAATTAACCACAAAAAACATTTTATTCACCTCCACTCAAAATTTGATGTTTTGTGTTTCAAGGTAGGTAGGTACTTCAGTACTAGGTACTCAATAGTCAGGCCTAGCCTTGAGTACCTACATAATGATGACTCGTTCCCTGACTAAAAAACATATTGTAAAAATCTTTTGGAAATAGTCCAACATAGACTCCACAACCAACTCGCATTTAGACAAAAAAAGACAATTCAGGGACAAACTATGATCTAATGTCCAATTTAAGAAGCCAACAACATCCTTACATTCCCTAATAGCATAGGTACACCCGTCATGCGGAACATAATCTATTCTAAAAAAAACGCAAAGCAATTACCTAACGTAGTTATGATGGCGAAACGTATACTTGAAATTCCTTTAACGAAATATAAACGATCTACTGGGACAGGATCGCAGGGGTGGTTTAGGGTGGTTTAGTGGGCAGGTCTGCATCACCCACCTTGGAGATAGGGGAATCGGTAAAACGGGTCCTTTCTTTCTAGGTCCTGGGTGGTGTATATTAACCCCACACTGTCTATGGGCACTTTGCTCATATTCGTTCTTCCTGTCCTTATCACTGCCTTTGCTACCAGTGTGGCGGAGCGCGTTGGGTGGGACAGCAGAGAATTCCACCTACCCGGGAAACAACCAAAAAAAAAAAAAAAAAAAACGAAATATAAACACTTTTAAAAGGGATTCCTTTTAGAATGCAAGTAGGAAATGAGAAAGAAAAACATCGGCAGTTCAACTGGAACCGAGTTCCCACCAAAAATGTTTTCACTGTTAATTATCTTTTGGAGAAACTGAGAAGTAATATTCGGCATGAGCTAGGCAACTTTTCTTATAAAGAAAAGAAAATAAAATCCCGGAGTAAAATATTGATTTCTATAAGTAAAATAAGTATTTCACTCGACAAATTTATCTTTGTCTACCACAGAGCCAATATTGAGAAGTACCTCTTCGGGATGAGCCAGAAAGCAGTACAAAAAAATATCCTTGACTAAAAAATTTATTTTTCTAAATAGGAGCCAGATCCAAATTGAAGAAGTTTTATTGTCGAAATCTTGAAATTGTTCTTGACTTTAGCCAATATTTTATTTTGGATTTAAGATAGATAGGTATTTAATTATAAAACATTTGCCAACGATCATACCACGTTGAATACACCAGTTCCCGTCAGATCACTGAAGTTAAGCAACGTCCGGGCGTGGTCAGTACTTGGATGGGTGACCNTATGGCCGAATATATTTGATCTTTATTTTGGCTTTTGGCTTCCCGTCAAACGATTTTTTGAGCCAAAATATCTCTAAAATTTCTGCACGAATACAATACTTTATCTTCTATGGAAGAGAAAAAAAAAAAAAAAAAAAATTATAAAACATTTAAAATTCGGTGCATATTTATGAGAGGATATAATTAATAAACTTATACAGAACGTGGAAGTGTTTAAATATGAAAAGTGGCATATCACTCATATCAGCCAAATTCTACCGAGATCCCATAATTTACCCAAAAACGAAAATTTGCCTTTAATTTCAACTAGTTAAAGATCTTCTTCTTTAACTTCACCCTTTCCCAATTATATTTGGGATCGGCGTTGCTTTCTTTAATTTTATCATCCACAACCTTTTGTTCTGTATCTTCTCTCTTTAGCTATACTCCTTTCCTGGCACAGTAACCCTAGATTGCTTCTCACAGTATCAATTGAAACTGCTTAGAAACTAACTTTTTGCTTTTGATCTCCCATCATTGGTTTGAAGCAGAGTTTTTTAAAGGCTGGATGCTCTTTCTAACACCAAATCTTCTGTATTTACACGGGCTTAGGACGGTCACCTAATGAAGCTGGTTTGCTCCCTTGGTGGCTACATTTGAATAGTTAAAGATAATAAATAAGGTAAATATCATATATTTTAAAGGAAATTAAATTTTCTGCAACTTTATGTCTAACAGTTTTTTTGACTAATTTTTCAATTTATGTCAAATTGAAGACAATTAGATTTAGATTGTTTCCAGTTAAATATTAGAGGAGAACAAGAATTGGGTGATCTTCATTATACATACAGATGGTTTGTGTAAAAAATGATTTATTGTTTATTCTCAAGTCTGAGTATCGGGTTGCCTGTCTTGTGGTGTTCTTAGACAGCTGCTTACCTACTATCACACATTGTTTATATAAGCAAGTAAAAAACAAATACACATGTTTTTATGAGAGTGTGTTTATTTTTTCCTTGCTTATATATGCTGTAAGATAAGTAAGTAAACGACTGTCTGAGAGCACCCTTAATTGTGAAGTATAAGTTTCAGGACAACCACCCCTTAAGATTTGACTGAGAGTAATTATGAATGAACATTTAAACTGATGAACCGAAATTTCAATGTAGGTACAAAATAGGAAAGGAAGAAAATGTGAAGTTCAAGCGGAAGCAAGTTATCTCCAAACTACCCATTATAGCAGTGGAAAGGAAGAAAATGTAAAGTTCAAGCGGAAGCAAGTTATCTTCAAACTACCCATTATAGCAGTGGAAAGGAAGAACATGTGAAGTTCAAGCGGAAGCAAGTTATCTCCAAACTACCCAACTACCCATTATAGCAGTGGAAAGGAAGAAAATGTGAAGTTCAAGCGGAAGCAAGTTATCTCCAAACTACCCATTATAGCAGTGGAAAGGAAGAAAATGTGAAGTTCAAGCGGAAGCAAGTTATCTCCAAAGTACCCATTATAGCAGTGGAAAGGAAGAAAATGTGAAGTTCAAGCGGAAGCAAGTTATCTCCAAACTACCCATTATAGCAGTGGAAAGGAAGAAAATGTGAAGTTCAAGCGGAAGCGAGTTATCTCCAAACTACCCATTATAGCAGTGGAAAGGAAGAAAATGTGAAGTTCAAGCGGAAGCAAGTTATCTCCAAACTACCCATTATGGCAGTGGAAAGGAAGAAAATGTGAAGTTCAAGCGGAAGCGAGTTATCTCGAAACTACCCTTTATAGCAGTGCAAAAATACACAGAAAATCCGCATAGGTGCGAAGTCGCGGGCATCAACTAGTATAAGTAATATACATTCTAAGTTATGTATGAAATTAATGAGTAGAAGTAGGTAGGTAGGTAACTTTAAAAAATGGGAAAACTACTTTTTTTCTTCTTCAGAAACATGGTTGAATAATTTGAAAAAGAAAGTCAAATTGGAATGCGGGGTGATAATGGGTGCAGAAAGGTTGAGAACCAGACTGGTGAAAACAAACATACTTAAAAACATGGAAAAAATCAAATAAAGGTATTGATTTTTGGAGGAAAAAAAATATATTACATTATTTTAAATATTTTATTAAATTACATTATGTAATAGTCTATTAGTAACTAGTTTTGTGAAATGCAGATCTCACTCTGATCCTAGGTAGCTCAAAATCTCAACATCTAATTAATTCAACATAATAAATGTCTATACAATTATAAGTTTGATCAAAATCGAACCAAGCATTCGTGAGCTATCGCGGTAGATATAGACAGACATATAAATGAGTACGAAAACTGTGGAGATATTATACTTATTATAGACCCCATTTAATTTATGTAAATATGTAAAGCACCCTTAAGTGAGCGATTAGTACTACATGTATCGCGTTTCCTGGTACTCGCACATATTTTGAAACACTCAGAATATTTTGGACTTGGCAAGGCAGCGCGCTGAATAACATGATACGAATAAATACCTAGCTACATGCCACGAATGAAGAGTGTGAAGTCCGAGCCAAAAAAATATCCCAGAAATTACCTGTATGGTTTACAAGATACACAATTTATCTTTCTCGGATTTTAATGAATTAGAATGTTTGTCCTAAGATTCAAAAGAAAACCCCGAAGATGCCGGGTTTAAAAAAAAAAATTAAAAATTAATTTGTTATACCCAGACACAGTGCACATTAATTTATCAAAATGACAATTTAGGTAATGTGTTAAAATGAAAATGTTATTCTGGACTTACCCTGGTAATGGTCCACTCCCAAATAAACTTGTCCACTCAGTAGTTTATTATTTAACAACAAAAATAAAACAATTTAAAATTTATTGAGTCAAGGCGAAATTAATAATTTAAAATGGGTAGTGTGTATTGTAATTTTTATAAAATATCTCGGCTGATAATGAAAAACACCAAAATAATGTTGTTATAGAAAACACCTTCACAACAACTCGAGAACTCGGTCTCGTCCGACTCAAACAATCGAGATCGAGCAAATAAAAATTGGCCTACCTAAAAAAAATATTAAAACAAATGTTGCAGCGTTGCCAAGCGCGTAAAATTAGAACCCCCGTTTTTTCTTTTTCTAAACTTCTACTCATTATAATATTATTTTAGTCGCAAGAAAAGTCTATTCTCAGAGAAAGCCCAATAAAGTAGGTACCTATTAAAACATATTTTAATGTAAAATCCTGTCTAACCTACCTGATTCGAGAGACTTAAGAAGTCGTTGTGAAATATGGCCAATTTTAGTCCCTGTTCACCAAACTTGTTTTAACTAATTTTATGTTTCTAAGAGTGTAATTATTACAAATATTATTAAATAGGTCTAAAATTTTAATCAAAATTACCTTGGTACCTAGTTAATTTTAGATTAGTTAAAGAAAAAGCGGATTTTGAACAATATACAAACAAGTTTGCGACGACATGACGGCAATGCCGCGTTGACATGAGTACTCTGTGACTATGGGTACTGGGTAAAACGCGTGATGAGTAATATTGTGCTAGGTTACAAAAAATAATGCGTGTTGAAGTCTGCGAGTCCGCCCAAGGTATATTTTGATATTTTACGTTTTACGGTTAGGATACATACTTAGGTCGGTATATTAGATAGGTAGGTAGTAGAATAGGTATTCAATTTCAATGAAATTTAATATGTACCTAGCCAGGATCTATGGTACGTTGAATATACCAGTTCCCGTTCAATCACTGAAGTTAAGCAACGTCCAGCGAGATTGTAACATGTGGGTGTTCACGTGGGTTTGCGGCCTCGTGATGCTGGCTATTTTTCCGGCCCAACCCAGGCTGGGTGAGGTCAATATGGGTAGCTGGTTTGCAAGTTTCCAGCGAATGGAGGGTAAAACCCCCGTCTCGAATGACCAATAGATGTTAAAGAGACGTTAAACCAAATTAAAAAAAAAAATATGAACCTACCTCGGATAGATACGGTAGTAGAAAAATTCAAATCGGAGATATAGGCTTCTGGAAAGTATACTTTGATGTTGACGCACCTACAATCAAAACTACTGGACCGATTTTGATGAACGATAGTCATTTTAATCAGCAAATCAAGTAGAGTTACATAATTAGTACCGAAAATATACAAGATGTAATTTATCTCATATACAGGATACAGGTTGATATACCAGACAAATAAATTGTTAACAAGTTCATACTTTTCTTTAGTTAGGATTACCTCGCATGATACATAATGCAATATTATTTTAACATTCAATTATTTATACCGGGTGTAACACAATGAATCAAACTAACTTCAAAATGTACCCGGGGTACATTTTGAAGTTATTTTGATTGATAACTTGATGTGTATTATTATGGTATCATTTGGTTTGTCAAAACCGGAAGTTGTCTGGGGTATAGTTTGAAGAAAGATGATAATCGGCAATGTAAGCTGTGGTGTATAATTTACTCTTGGTAGCTACCGCTTTTTTTGACCTGGCGGGGGGAGCGCTACCACGCTCCTTAATAATTCGTGGAGACAAATATCTTTGACTCGATGAATAAAATAGATATATAAAGAACCTAAAAATAAACATTTTACAAGCATGGGCGCACAATTAGAAATGGTCGAGTCATCAGCTTTACTGACAAGATAATATATCAGGTTTTAGAAAAAGGATCTTTAAGAGGGTTTTTCATTAATCCTGTCTTAGAGAGTGGTCAAATTTAGGGTTTAGTTACTTTTGCATGTTCACATGCACCTATTTACCTATGATTAAGTCTATTTATTAAATTATAATCAATAAAATATCCCCCCTCCCAAAAAAAAATCGTAATCAAACCCTAAATTTAACCATTTTTTTTACCACTCTCTAAGGCAGGATTAATGAATACCGCTAAAAAGCGGTAAAAATTGCCAGCGTTAAATTTGATTGCACCCAAAATGTTCAAAGCTTACAGAGACCCCAAATATAATATACATACCAAATTTCAAGTCTTAATTCTACCATTCAAATTTCAGGTTTTCTAGATATACCTACTACTTCTCAGTTATGGATTTTTAACGGTACCTAGGCCCTAGGTTGTACACGACAACGATCGAGAAAAAATCATATAGTATATAGGTACCGTCAACCGGGACTTTGCATTTTTTAAATGGATTTTTTACTTGAAATAGAATATATTTATTTCTAGACACCGTATAAACATAGTTTTTATTTTAAATGATTCCTTAGAATATGTACTATCATTTTCTTTTTATTATAAAAAAGTGAGAAACCGCTTTATATATATATTTTTTTTTTCTTAAAGTTGGTGCAAAATTACCTCATAGGGTGAGGTAACTTTGCACAAGCCAGATATTTATATTTGAATTGTTTTTTTCTTTTTAAAATATCGCAGAGTAATCCCTATATTTTCTGCTTATTTGAAAGAGGAGAAAATAACAAATCCTTTGGTATATTTTTTACACAATTGCTATTTTTGATGAAAAATAAAAAAATACAAATTACACTGGTATCGTTTGCTTTTAATAAAAAATGTAAAAAGAATAAAGAATGTAAAAAGCACTAGTACTAGGAATTTAACCCTAGGTTTGTCAACCTCTATTCAATTAAGTGCATTGCCAAGGAGAGGGGGGCAAAAAGTACCCGCCAACAAAATATAGGAAACAATGATTTTTTTTTATTACAATAAGGCGTTATTTCAATATTAAAAAATAAAAAAAAATAACTAAATCAATAATTATCTTACTAAAAAATAAAATTAAAAAATATTGTTTGTGACAACTATTAAAGTAGAATAAGTATCATAATTTGATTAATACAAGCTTTTTGTTAAAACGCGAGTACTTTGTGCCCCTCCTTGGCAATCCTAGGGTTAAAACTTTAAAAAGAGTTACAAAAGGCAATAAATCAAATTACCTACAGACTAAAAACTCATAGGGGGTAACGTTGAAGAGCAGTGCAAAGTAGCCCCAAAATATCAATATTCTTACCACTCTATACTAAAATTAATGCTAGGCCGTCATTTGAAAAGATGGAAAAAAGATACCTACGTTGTATGAATCACGAGAAAATTTACAACAATTTGATCTAGTCTACTTTACTGGGCATGTAACAATTCTGAAGATCCAAAACAAATATACAGCTCAAAATTTTCTGTTAAAATGTTTTCAATCTTCATAATTTTTTTTTGACAATGATGAAAACGTGTTTTTGAATTTTCGCGCTTCTAAACAGAAACGTATCGATCCCTAACTATGGATTATTTTTTCACTCGGTAAAATTAGTTCACTGTTTTCTCGTGAGATGGTGGCACATTTTGGACTTTGCGTGCTGCAAAGAAACCCCTTATACTGCAAAGTAGCCCCGGTTGACGGTAACTACAGTTAGATTGAACTAATTTGATTCCCAATATAATTTTTTAATTTCCCCCTTCAACATTTCTCCTATACCCTCCATATACAATCTTCTTTGCATTCTATAACTTTTTGGACAAAAATGACACACATGCAACCGAATGAGTCATCTCTGATTAAAATCGGTTCGGTAGTTTTGGCTGTAATCTCGTCAACGTTCAAGAAAATGATGATGATGAAGGAGACCGAGACAGTGAAAAAATGACACTTTTCAAATGTTATTTTCTCACTGTTCCCCTAACATTTTTTTCTTCTTCAAATTATTGATTTTATATTATCATCTAACCATCTCAGTATGAAATATGTACTCCAAATATTTTTGCCGTGGCTATAGAGGGACCTGAAAAGTGCACTTTATGGCGTGAAGGAATGTATCACTTGTGCAACGCTCATTGTTATTTGACTTTCAGCAGACAAACAGCAAACAGAATCGTTTATTTTCAAACATCGTCCCATTTTTTTAAAAAATATAGCCCTTAAATATTCTGAGCACAGATATGGATTTATCGTAAAATTTTACACTGAATAAGCCTATTTTCATTTATTTAATAAATGGTACGGAAAACCGTACTAGACTTTCTCTNTTGACTTTCAGCAGACAAACAGCAAACAGAATCGTTTATTTTCAAACATCGTCCCATTTTTTTAAAAAATATAGCCCTTAAATATTCTGAGCACAGATATGGATTTATCGTAAAATTTTACACTGAATAAGCCTATTTTCATTTATTTAAAAAAATTATGCAACTGACCCATTATTTTATGCAACTAAAAACAAAAAATAATTTTAGTTTCAATTTCAATATTGGTCACATGATATAATAACGCTTCTTATCATGTCATACTAGTCGCTCACGTAATGCGTATGTTATAAATGTTCTTTCCAACTTTCCATTTTTTAATTTCCTACTTTTAAGCCTCCCGTAAACATGACCAAGTAAACCTAAATTGAATTTTTCTCTCCAAAAAGGTCATAAAGGTATTTCAATTTCTCGAAATTGCGATTATTAATCAATATAAATCTGTGTAGTATTAAGATAGATCAGTACAAAAAAATTTGAACTGTTTTTTGTGGGCCCCCAAATTTTCATAAAAGTTTTTTTTTTTTTTAAACAGGATTGTATGAAACTGATAGAATTTAAAAATTGGGAAAAAACCCATAAACAATCATTATTACCACATGATATAATACAGTCTCTTTTTTACGTCTCCTGTAAAATTTGTGATTTTGGTTTAATATTTTCAATAATGAATCTTTCTTAGAAACGCCCCAATTTTTTTAAAATATATATATAAAAGGCCCTTTTCGATGGAAGCATTCAATAAAATTGTATCATGGTGATTGACTGTCTTCTTGATGATGGTAGTCCTTTCTTAGGTAAGTAGTTTATATAAAAGAACACGAAAAGTTCTATTGACAGTTTTTTTCCATTTATCTCAAGTGGGCAAAGCATTTTACCGAATAAAATGCTATTTACATAAAAATATAAATTCAGATATATCTACAGTTGTTCGACACAGAGAATGACACTCTGTTTGCCGCAGACGCGGATAAAGAAATAATCGCCGATGATATTGTCAGAGGGAAGCTTGGCTCCCTCTACCAAACCCAATAAATCGTAGCAAAACTAGATCCCAAGTAGCAGTAAAGCAGAGACACCCAGTCACTGCCGAACTAAAATAAGGGAGCACTGTATGACGTCATCTCGAACATGGCAAGGAAAATAAACAAGAGAAATCATATTGCTAGAGATGAAAGTCGATAGCAGTATAAAGTCCTAGGAGATTTCCTAAGATGGGATCAGATCAGTTTTAGAGATGGGAAGTGCACCAGCTCTGAACGACCAAGATTAGCTCCTGTTTCACCACAATTATAAGATCTGATCAAGTGTTACATCAAACTTCCTTCCATCGTATCCAGCAGACAAAGGTCCTCTCACTAACACCTCTAAGACATCTCAAAACCAACTCCCAATCATCTCACCCAACTCATAAACCTTTAAGTCTGTCACAATATCCAACGTTCGGTAACACACTGACAACTAATGGAGACCGTAACTTTCATCCTGAAGATGTAACAAAATATAAAGATGTAAACAATGACCTTACATTGCTGTCAGGAGTCATATCCATACACTTTATAACTTACATCGACCAATAAGAATGAATCTACTTGGGGTAGCTTGGTGAAGCAGAACACAAAAAGAATAGTCCAAACGGGACCAATAATTTCATGAATACAATGAATGATCCATACCAAGTTTCATTAAAGTTAGAAAATGCGTTTGAGAGTTGTCGCGGAGTTATTATCGTCAGATTATCTGTCAAACGGACAGACAATCTGACGTTTAAAGAAAAGTCACGGTGTTAAAACTAGACCTCACTGTGAAACTTATCTTAGAATTTTCGTGTAAAGATTCCTCACTAGTAAAAAAATACATTTTCTCTGGAATTTTAAAGTTTGCTGAAATGCAAAAACTGACCCAAAGTTGTTTCCCATATTATTATTCTTCAAAAGATACGCATAAAACAAGCCAGGTAGCCTATTATGTTAGGTCCTATTATTTGCCGTATCTATACACGTCATCCAATAAGAAGATACGACTCAGTAGGAAAAAGGTAAAATTTTATTACAAGCCAGGTAGCCTATTATGTTGCGTTCTATTATTTGCCGTATCTATACTCGCAATCCAATAAGAAGATACGACTCAGTAGGAAAAAGGTAAAATTATATTACAAGCCAGGTAGCCTATTATGTTGGGTTCTATTATTTGCCGTATCTATACTCGCAATCCAATAAGAAGATACGACTCAGTAGGAAAAAGGTAAAATTATATTTTCCCCTGTATTTGATGAATATAGTCATTCAGGCAAAACTAGCAAAACCCCGGAAATAATATTTGAAATTTGTATTGGGTTGGTAGTGGTAGATATCCAAATAGTCCAGTAGAAGTCATAAGCGGAAACCTCAAACTTTTTTAATGACTGCAAATTTTTTTTAACAGAACGTAACTAAGTGCCCACCCTAATTTAGTGTCCGGAACATATCGTGGAACATTCCTTACACACTGTATTTTTTTATATTTTTTTTATCAGAAATGTAATTTTTCATAAATTTATTCATTTTGTGGAGGAACGTTGGGTACATGTCCCAATAAAAGAATCCCTGTTCATCCCTAGGGACCAATCTGTATATTTTTCAAATTTCCGGCACATTTTTCAGTTTCTCATTCGCTCATTTCCCACCACCTCACATTAATTATTCCTTGACTATTACCGGGGAAAATATACTCATATTTCTGGGTTGGACCATTTCCGTATATCTATGATATTAAAAAAAAAAAAATTATAATCGATTTTTTCTAATTTTTGAGTTTGATTGATTTGAGGGCAACTCATGATTAACTGGGTTTACGATATAAGGTGTACATTCTCCTGCAGTTTTGTTGTAATCAACGGCAACTCACTAGGCTGGAATTCAACGTGATAAACGGTAGACTTAATTTTGTCTTTGATAGCGGAAAAAATCATGTTTTCTGTATTTTATATCAATAATAATACATTACAGCATTATCCAGAAAGGCGGGCTGAATTACAATGATACATTTAGGGCTTCTAATCCCGCGTGCGGTATTGGTTTTGAATCCCGAATGCGGGATTTGAGCTTAATCCCGCGGGATCCCTCACTTTTTAATATTATAAGGAGGAAAGTTCTCAGTAGGTAGGTATATCCTCATACATGCACCATCTACGCTAACTGCTGAGTCATATACTTTTACATATATTTGCCGGACCTTTTTTCTGATCTCAAAAGCAATATGTCATCCCCACTTCGACTACAATCAAAGTATTGTGTTTATAAAAATCTGGTGTGAACATCACACGACTTTCCTTATCTATATTAAAAAAAACAGGAAGTATAGTAATGGGCTGAAATTTTCGATGTCGAGTTTTCATTGCCAAAACACGTTTTGAAGTCCCCAGAGCGGAAACATAATTATATATTACACTTCTTGATATATTACACTTGTATTTTTCAATTTCTTATAAGAAATTGAAGTTCTAGTCTAGCTCTTTCCATTCTGGTTTTAGGCGGAACCGCCAAAAAGTGGCCTTCAACCTCTAATTAGCAAACAACAATGTATTACACTTCAACCTAAGTTGTATTTTTTAATTGCTTGTATGGAATTGATATGAATAGGTCCAAGTTTAAATTTCTAGCTATTACCGTCCTCATTTTAGGCGGTATATGCGAAAACCACTAAAAAGCGGCGTAAAACCGCCAACGGTATATTCGATTTCCACCAAAAGTTTGTTTTGCCGTTCATGGCATAAAACTGACATATATACTAAATTTCAAGTTTCTATTTTAGCATTTGCCGTTCTTGAGATATCTTGTTCACAGACGGACAGAAGACACACACGGACCAATGGCTGAAACTCAAGATTTGGACTTCGGCTCTGGGGACCCCAAAGCAGCATTGAAAACTGGTCATCGATAATTTCAGCGCATTACAATACTTTTCTTTTTAATGGATAAGGAAAGTAAAAATGATAAAATACCCGGTTTTCACTTCCTTTTTTTTCCTTCACAATACCTAAAATCATGTTTTTTTTAAAAAAAAAGATTGTTGCGGGATTTGCGGAATTGGAGCTTGCGGATCCCGCAGATTGCAAATCCCGCAAAAAACGCGCTTATCCCGCAAATAGTGGGATCCCGCATTTGCGGGATTGGAAGCTCTAGATACAATGCTTGTCATTCAAAAGACATGCTGTCTTTTAAAACGAACAATAATAATTGAATGCTTCGTTGAAAAAGGGCCTGTATTACATTTTCTACTGTAAAATTAATGATTTTGTAATAAACTAGGTAGACCCTTTATCGAGGGAAGCATTCAGTTATCACAAAATATTGTAGACATAGACATTATCAGATATTTTTCTTTAGTACAACTGGTAGCATCTTTGATAAATCGAACATTTTTTTTTTTTAAATTAATTGGCCTTGGTAGCCTTACGGCCACCCCTAGCCAGCCCTCAAGTTCTATTTTAATATTTTATAATATAATTTTATAATAAACGTTTAAATTACATAATTAATAAAAGAATTTGTTTAAAAGATAAACACTTTAAATGTCTATTGCTTCCTCTAAAATAAAGTTAGCTAAATTTCGGGCCAGCGGTCTGCTTGGATCCTGTATTAGATATTGAATGTTTATGGGATATGTTTTAGTATGATGTATTAATAGTTTATAAAATTGTTTATTTTTAATCAAAGGACAGGTAAGTACCAGATGGTCGGTACTCCCTTTCTCTCCGCACTCGCATTTGTTGTTGCCTTTTATTTTTGTTTTAACATTGATGATTTGATCATGAGAATTGTTTTTCACATTTGGCGACGAATGACAAGAAATCTCTTATTGTTAATGTCGATGAATGGCCTGCACAAACATCAACAATAGGGATGGGATTTTCGACTCACTTACATGCGTCCACTCGACTCCTCAATATGAGTCGACTCCATGAGTCGACTCTCGATCTCGACTATTTTCGAGTGCTAATTTTAAAAACACCTTATTTGACCAAAAAGACATAATAAAACCAATTTTGTTTTTTTTTCTAGTTTTCTTTTAATTTTGATTAAATTTGTTTTTTATAAAAAAAAAAAAATTAAAAAATCAATCTGTCTTTTTTAAGTCCAGATATCCCTTTGTTATTTTTATCAGTCAAAAAAAAAAAAAAAAAAAAAAAAAAAAAAAAAAAAAAAAAAAAAAAAAA
>CM022874.1:35413820-35425589 GCA_012654025.1 Pachypsylla venusta
TGTAAAAAGAATGGGGAAGTGGTCACTACCGCATGGGTCTCTACCTACTCTCCATTCAGATACCTCAACAGATAGATCAGGTGATAGGAATGTCAGATCAATAATACTATCTCTCCAATTCAATCGCTTAACCCTTGTAGAGCTGTCGTCATTAAGAATTATGTAACCTGCTTCGTCTATAAAAGTATATAATTCTCTTCCCTCTAAATTATCATTTGTGGCGTGTTTATCCCAAGAAATGTGATGGCCGTTGAAATCGCCACCAACCAAAATCGGACCGTCTGTATTTTGAAAAATGTTTCTCCAATCGTCTTTGCTCATGCAATGCGATGGTTTTGCATAAATAGAAAAAATATTTACCGTTTTTTCTCGACTCATTTTAACTTTAATACCAACCGCCTCGCACTTCTGGTTGCTGGCGATTTCGATTCGGCTGTACTTGAGATCTTTTTTAATGCAAATCGCAGCACCGCCTCTGGTATTTCTATTGGCCTCATTGGGTAACCGATCACATCTTATAACATGAAAATTTTTAATATGAAACCTATTTTTTAACTCCAAAAACGTCTCGCTCAGTAGTACTATATCTATATTATTCAATTGAATTAAATTTAATAGATCGCATCGTTTATTTTGTATGCCTTGTGAATTCCACTGCAGTATATTTACTCTGCACATGAAGTTAAGTAGAAATATTAAAACTTCCAACAACAAAAGGTTAATTAAATAACATAGATAGGTAGGTATTACTGAGATGTAAAAATAAACTAACTTGTACCTACTCTGTAGGTACCTCGCCAGTATCTTGGCTCTCTCTCTTATCTTTCTCCTCTAATCTATCATTATCATTATCACTATTTCTAAAGTCGGACTCTCCCGTTGCCGATACATTTTCTTCTTCTTGGCTTGTTTCTCTTTGTGTTAGGGACACTATTGATTCATTTGTATTTTTGTATTTGCTGTAATTTCGGTCTTGTCTCATAAATTCATACCCATGAAGCTGTGGGTACAAATTCTTGTTTTCTTGTCTCCTCGTATTGAATTCTTCCCGCGACATCTCCGTACATGATTTTTTCTCCACTTGAACATTTGCACCTGGTGAAAGATTTGTATTTGAGCGTTTTCTTTTTTGTTGTATTTTCGCTATCTGATAGTTCTTTTGATTGTTTTCTATTCTCTTCCTGTCACTAGCCGTAGGTCGATACGGTTCTAATTTCTCTTTTCCACTCGATCTTCTTGATTTTTCTCTTCTTAATTCAGGAAAGTTTTCTTCAAAATTGTCAAAAATTTGGAATCGATTTTTGGTAGTGACGGAATAAAGGTTCTTATCATCGATCTTGGGAATGGAAGTGACAGCTTCCATGTAGCTGAGATTTTCTAAGCCCATTAAGTCCTTGATTGCCTTTTGCCGTTTTCCCTCCGGACATTCTTTGCTGTCTGATTTATGGTCACCTTTGCAGTTAATACATGTCATTTTCTCTGTGCATGTATGATTTTCATCTTTCTCTCCACATGTCCTACACACTTTCTTACTCTTACATTGTTTGGTTGTGTGATTATATCTCATGCAGTTATAACATTGTATGAGTGGTGGAATGAACGGTTCACACCCCCTTCTCACTCCCCATAGGTAGATATGTTGCGGAAAATCAGGGCCTTCGAAGAAAATTTTTATTGAGCGACTAGGTCCAAATGTAACCTGGTCTTCTTGAAATATTCTTCTGTTCATTCTCCTTACATCAATAATCTTGTATTGTCTACTATCTATGCAATCCTTGAGAAATTGTTCTGAGTATTCCACGTCCACATCCCGAACTATGGCGGCTCGTGAGATAAACGAGAAAGGAATAAAGGCTTCGTAATTACGTTCTTTTAATACTTCGCTTCGAACAATTGAGTTGGCGGTCTCGTAATCATCACATTTCACCAAAATTTTATTTCTACCCATTTTCCTCACTTCAATTATTTTATCTCCCAAATCCATTCTCCTAAACAAAATTTCGCCCACTTGTAGTTCACTTATTACTACTCTCTCGGATGTCAGAACCGATTTTTGTATGACTACTTTAAATTCAGTCAGATGCATATCTTTGTTGTAAAAAATTGTTTGAAAAGTTCTTTTCGCCATGTTTCCGCTTTTACCTTCATAATTTGTTGTTCCTACACTGTCTGGTGGGTCACCATCCGCTTTGCGTCTGTCCAGCGGCCTTCTGACCTCCTCATAGTCCACATCCATAGTTTAAAGCACTATCACAAAGATAAACTTCACTATTCAAGTTAAATTGATATAAATTTAAAAATTATTTATTACGTGAATATTTTAAAAATTTTCAGGTAGAAATTTATAAACACAGAGAGAAAAAATTAAAATCGAACATTACTTTATACAGTGTACACTGTGCAGTAATACAACTTTGGAATTCGCACAAAAAATGAAAGTATTTTTCCCGACACTTATTGCATTGCTTTATCCTTTATTATACCTAATATTAATTAAGTAAGCAAACAAGGTCTTCTGCACCCCGCCTTGCATTTGTTCAAAGGGTTTTATTTTATTGATTGATACTTTGAACGGCTTCGGCGTAACAGAAATAGACCAAAAACTATTTTTAGACCAAACTTTAGCCTAAAACTGTTTTGTATGCGGTTACAGCACACGTTCTTTTTATGTTCACGAGGTTAGACCTGACTATAAGAGGGTTTACTGAAATGGTGGTGGTGCGAATTTGCTTGAATTTTTTCCACTAAAATTTACCCCGCCAGAGGCCTGTTTTACAATAAACTACAGAAATATTTGCGAAATTTTTAAAACAAAATAGTACAAATAATACCAAATAGTAATTTATTGGGCACTGATCGCTTGTAGGGAATTTATTTAAGAAGAAGGAGTTTATGAGTGAATAGCTAAATAGTGGAAAATCTTATGCATCTTTTAAGATTATATTCTTTACATGTGAGTATCTCAACGGAAGCTAGAAACTATAACTTTTAAGCTAGATAGGTATTTCTTATTTGTGTTCTAAAATTGAGAACGAAAACTTTCTATATTACTTCCTGTTTTCTTTTAAAATTATACAGGAGTGAAGGTTTAAGGAAGGATTGGAAATGTTTCTAGGAACGCATTTTGTTGTAAGTATTACCACTACGCGTTACTCGTGCTCTTAATTTTGGATCGCATATTATATACTCGTAGGTGGAACCTACTTCAAGCGTTTAGCTTCAAAAAATACAATGCTTGCGTTCACAAAGTCTCTAGCCTCTTAACTTTTGAACGGCTTAACCTAGAAACTTGAAATTACGGTCATAACTTAGGGTCTAATTTTTTATTCAGGGTGGGCCAAAAGTACTTAATGACCCTATTTTTTCTCTTTCATTAAAACCTTGAAATTTGTGATCTAAGCTTGTAGAATTATATAGACAAACCATAGAATATTACATTTGTCAGACACCGGTACTTGTTAAGACAATGTTTTTGGCAAATAATCATTCATTATGCATTTTGAGCGAAAATCATCCTCATTGGCAGACGAGATAACTTAAAAAGGCCGTCGTTACAAAATACAAGTTGTGGGTATCCATACTGTATTTAACTGAAATGTGGATTCTAGTGTTTAACTTTGAAATGTAAAATATCAAAGCATATAGTATACTGAAATAACGAACTTGTGTGCTGGTAGGTGAAACAAAGGGTAGCATGAAATTTGGCACGTTGACATCAGGTAATAAAGGGATTTAGGGATGGGCTAGTCATCCACGAATCGAGTCATGAGTGGACTCACAACTCGACTCACTCACGAGTCGAATCATCTTTTTGAAATGAGTCGACTCTTCAAAGAGTCGACTTACGAGTAGCTTTTTTTGTTGATTGATAAAGATAATAAAGGGAGAAATATTTTTCTGGGTGTTTGTTGTTTACTGAAGGAAAATGTTCTTTTATCCTGGTGGCGATTGATTGTGATGTCTTTTTAATGTTTTCACCAAAGTTGGGGACGTTTATTTGGTAGATGCCCCTTTTGTCAATTGGTTTTATTATGTCTTTCTGATCATATAAGGTGTTTTTGAAAATTGTCACTCGATGCGAGTCGAAATCGAGAGTCGACTCATGGAGTCGACTCATATTTGTGAGTCGAGTCATGTCAACTCACCTACGTGAGTCGAAAATCCCATCCCTAAAGGGATTTGAAACACTAGGCTACATTTTAACTTAATCTGGTAAGAAATACTCGTAACTACGCCACTGGATGTGAAATTTGAAAATTGAAGTGGAATAATAGGTTTATGTATTGTGTTGAAAGATTATAAAGAAAATCCTTACTTTATCCAGGCCATATAATTTCTTTGGCAATATAAACACGAAAAATATATTAAAAAAAAGTTTGCTTAACCCAAGAAAGATGTATTTATACTATCAGACCCCAACAGATGTAAGACATTAATTTTAACAACAAGTGTACGAAAATAACATTTCGGGATTAAATGTGGCTTATTCCACTAAGAGTGGGTGTTTTTGATAAAAGCACATGTGACATTGAAATAAAATCCATAATGGAACAAATTGGACAAGCATTTATTAATATGAAAAACTACTTCATGAGACAAGTTCTATTAAATTTAAATAAGAATGCTGAGATAATACATTTTTCCAATACTTTGAAAAGATGGATTTTGAATCCATCATTAGAATACTGTCTTTGAAGCACAAATATCGATGTGGTTATCAGATTAAAGAAGGACAAATAGCTACTCTCAACAACAACGACGCTGGACTGGACTCCACCCATCATTGGAAATAATGAAGAAGTTAAAATCAGTAGATGAAAATGGCATTTTGATTGCTAACTTTTAGTAGCAGACGGCGTAACAAGAAGCTACTATAAAGACCCAAGAGGGATAGCAAACTCTTTTTTGGAAAAGCAGCCTAAGACTGTCGTGTGAATTCTGGTATGACCATCAAATCTATATTTTCTTATCTATATTAAAGAAGAAGAAGGAGAAGAAGAAAAAAGTCAAGTTTTAAATGCCAAAACACGTTTTGAAGTCCCAAGAGCCCAAATCTCGAGATTCTTAGTACTTGTAACATGGATACAAAACATAAATATGGTCGCCTGCATTTGTTAGCATTTGCAATAATATTATTCTGAAACTACTACAGCAGAGGCTAAAATGAAAATATGAAAAATGTTTTTTCTCTATTACTTGTTTATCTGCTTCCCTTCCTGAGCTGTTCAAAAGTTTTTCTCCGGAAGGACAGAAAACGTTTCTCAGTGAACAGACTTTCTATGTTAGGCTCTAAGTGAATAAACATGAACACAAAAGTGGAGTGTTGATTTTTCACGTTTTTTTAGACACTCCATTTTTTTTTAGACAAACATGAAATAAGTACCCATCTACCTTATAAGTGTTCTGAATTTTTGCTTCCTTTTTTTATTACCAAAGGTATTAAGGAAGTTTTATATTCATTCAAAAGATCTAATTTATGCGAATTTGAAAATTTCCACTCGCATTTTCTGTTTTAGACATCAAAGAACAAATATAAGGGATTAAGATGACCTATTCGACCCTTTCATAGGGTTTTGCATTGAAAGGGTTACAACTAATCTTTACATTTAGTCGCAGAATGACCCGATAACTTTTGACCGTTTTAGATTTTTGGGTCATGCGCCTGTCCCAATTCTTAGGGCTTTACAAAATTCAATGCGATGATGGCTGTATACTAGTACAGAAATTTACTTATCTCAGAAATCCATTTAATATTTTGACGGATTGTGTACAAATAAGTAAACACCTCAAACATATCCATCACAGCATTACAAGAATGAACAGAGCATTTAGAGTAAATATTCATTTTTAACCATTTTTCCCTTTGCAGTGGATGGTACCCAATTGCAGTGAAAATCAGTCAGTAACAGAGCTCTATCTCAGGAACTGTTGGGGGTAGTAATTACCCGTTATGTAACTTTGGAAATACCAAGATACATATTAGATAATTTTTTTTTTTTTTCAAAAAAAATACCCCAGACTTAACTCCAATTAACTTCTTACTCCAATTTTGGGTTCAAACAGTGAAGATCAAACTTGGTTCCATAATATATGGGTAATTGGGTACGTGTCTGCAGTCAATTTCCTATTTTCAGAAAAATGATCAAAAAAATTAACTATTTTTTTGAATAATAAATAAATACATAAATTATTTTCACCAGCACTTAGGCTATCTTTATCAGGCCGATGGTCAAAGTGTGTTCTAGATTGAAGTTACTTTGTCGACAATGTCATTCAATGGTTCTGCCGATAGGTCCTGCATAACGAATATAACAGATAGTGGGGAAACTCATGCAGTTACATGTGAGTAGCCGCTAGAGGGCAATGTTTTAGAAGGGGGACATAAAAAAAATTCTTAATGAAATTTCATCTATGTTCAAGGTTTAATTGAATCTAATTTAAAGATAATTATATTTGAAGATTTAATTTAAAAATAAAAAATAAATAGGTACTATTTAAAACGGAAAAATCAAATTCGGGGCCATTAATTAATCAAGCAGATGATTTGGTAATAACAAACCCTGAATGATTTGGTGCCGGGCAGGAGTAATGCCGCATTAATTTTTGTTATCCAATTTTAACCCAATTAGAGAGACTAGGAAGCACTTTTACGGCCATACCTCTATTGCGTATGTATAACCGTCCAACATGGACCCATGACGGACAACAAAAAAAGCCATTTAAAAAAAATTGATTTTTTTTATAACTTGCCACATTGTTCCTAACATGTGCCACACCGCATCATGGGTTAAATTCAGAGAGTTTCCCCTCTTTCTGTTCTATTCGTTATGGGTCCTGTATCAACTTTATCGAATCATTGCTTCACAATGGACCAAGTTGTTAATTGTTTTGCAAAGGGAGACGGGAAGAAAAGACACATTATGTTCAGTTTAACATTTTCCTATATTATTTATTTAAAGATTGGAACATTTCAAAATAAATCATAAAGTGAGCTCTTTCAGACAGCTCAGAGCACACAACGGCTGTCATTAATAGTAGCTTTATTTTGATCAATCCCTTTTAGCGGTACGAAATTGGCCCTATATATTATTCAGTCTTGAATGGAGCTTAATTCGGTTTAAGAACTCCTTTCAAAGTGAACCTGAACAAAAAAAGAATGAAAAAATGAGATTCAAGAACCCATTTCACAATCAACTACAAATTAATATTACAAGTATCTTTTAATTTTTATAATTTCGCTCTGTAAGTACAAATTCAATTGTAGTAAATTGTGCCCCAGGTTCAAATTTTTGTTAGAAGTATAGGTAAAAATACTACAGGAGCCTATTTGACATACAAGTTATTATTACTAGTTTTGTACAGGCCCGGTTTAACTTATTTTTTTTTCTTCTTTAAACTTTATTGAATGAAATAATATAAACGATAAAAGAGGAAGGATAGAAAGAAAGAATTAAGAAGAAGAAGGAGAGAAAGAATTAGGAAAAGATATTGTTTGGCTAGTTTAATATAGTTCATTCAAAGGGCGGGGTTAATTCCTGAGGAATTCTCTTCCACCCAACCCTTATCGCAAGGTCCGTGATATTTTTATAGAACGAAGCTCCTTCGTCCCTAAATAATTGGGGCCCATTGCGATCTTTCGATGATGGACCTAGAACAAAATCCTTCATAGGACCTTTCGCCATTTAATACTTGAATATCCCTCAACTTGTCTTTTCCTTAATAACTACATTTACGTACCTACAAGAATAAAAAAGACCTCGCGAAATCCCATTTTATTCAGTGTAAGTTTAAACGTCGCGAGGTCCTGGGCAGTTGACTCGTTGTTAATCCGGCCCTGGTTTTGTATTTTCTGTAGCAAAAATGTACAATCTATTATTATTCTATGCAAGGTAATATTACTAGTCTTTTAGGTATGTATTCTCTCATAGCGCATGATTCGCATGGTGTAAATCTAAACTGCTTCAAAACAATCTACCCATTTTCGGATTTGATCACCATTATATATTACTTTAATTTCCTATAATAATACATGCATCGCATATGGGAAAGATGAAATAAAATTTATAGCCTATCTATCCCTCTCATGAAAATATCTCGCATATCTACCCCTCTCATGAAAATATTTCGCATATCTACACCTCTCATGAAAATATCTCGCATATCTATCCATCTCATGAAAATATCTCGCATATCTACCCCTCTCATGAAAATATCTCGCATATCTATCCCTCCCATGAAATTATCTCGCATATCTACACCTCCCATGAAATTATCTCTCATTTCTACACCTCTCATGAAAATATCTCGCATATCTACCCCTCTCATGAAAATATCTCGCATATCTATCCCTCCCATGAAAACATCTCGCATATCTACACCTCCCATGAAATTATCTCTCATTTCTATCCCTCTCATGAAAATATCTCGCATATCTACCCCTCTCATGAAAATATCTCGCATATCTATCCCTCCCATGAAATTATCTCGCTTATATATCCCTCTCATGAAATTATCTCGCATATCTATCCCTCTCATGAAATTATCTCGCATATCTATCCCTCCCATGAAATTATCTCGCATATCTATCCCTCTCATGAAATTATCTCGCATATCTATCCCTCTCATGAAATTATCTCGCATATCTATGCCTCTCATGAAATTATCTCGCATGTCTATCCCTCCCATGAAATTATCTCGCATATCTATCCCTCTCATGAAATTATCTCGCATATCTATCCCTCTCATGAAATTATCTCGCATATCTATCCTTCTCATGAAATTATCTCGCATATCTATCCCTCTCATGAAAACCTTTTTTTACTGTATTGTCTTTTTGATATGGACATTAGGCAAGCCACCATCGATGTGGATGGAGTTTGAAGGTTCTAAAACTATGACTGAAATATAATTCTGATTTACTAACTTTTAAGAATTTTTTTGTTTTTTAAATTTATTAATTTCTAAGAAACATTTAACAAAATAAATAATAATCTACTTAGGAATACACAAAAGTAAATTTAGAGATCACAGGCAAAACAAAGCAAGTTTTGAAACAGTAAACAGTTACTTCCCACGAGTCTCATCCAAATCGAACATATAACTGGAAAGCTCGTCCTCCAAAGCACCCTGTTCCACATCTTTCAGACTGCTATTACTGATGTTATTTCCGGCAGTGTGGTCAGACTTCAGAACACTGGTCACAACTTCCAGTGAACTACATCCTGATGAATTTGTCGGCCAACAAAAACCAGTTTTTCTTCTTGGCTGCTGAAATGAAACGGCCTGCAATTTTTTGTGGGTGTCCCCATTAAATTCAGAATACACATGGAGTTGTGTCTTCATTTCCGGAACGCCCGATGAGGCTTCAGTAAGACTCTCTGAGAATTTCTTGGAACTACCACCCAATAATCTCTTCTTTCTCGACAAGTGTGAGTAGGACCGCTGCTTAACCTCACAACAACATCGGGACAACGTTTCCTGTGACAACAAAGGAAATACTGTTTGATTTATTAAATGGTTCAACAAAAAACTCGAACGACCCTGGTATCAGTAGATAATAAGGTCTAATAATATATTATGACAGGACCTATTACTATCAGGCCACAATGAGACATAGGCAAATATGGTCAACATTGTCGCTGTCTCGGTAGTAGCCTGACAGATAATATATTTTGACAGGACCTATTACTATCAGGCCACAATGAGACATAAGCAAATATTGACAACATTGTCGCTGTCTCTCGGTATTAGCCTGAAAGATATTTTCTTTGGCTTCTATTTTGTAAATTTGACAGTAAATTTAAATAACTACCTTTTAGAATGCACATTTTAACGCATGATTTGTCATAATTGAACAATGACTACAAGATATAACCCTGTCAATTTGATTTTGGGAGCATCCGCTATTTGGTGTACATTCTGGTGCTTGGCCTCTCTACTGATGTTGAAAATAAACACTAAATTTAAACAACTACCTTTTAGAATCACTAAAGAATGCCTCTCAATTGATTGACCTAACGAAGTGAAGCTTCTATTGTCGGATAAAGTGCTTGAACTGCATCTATAAAAACGGTCGTTCGCGATGATGCCTCCTATTAACTCTCGAAATTTTTTCGATTTTATTGAAATTTGGTTTATTATGTTCATAGAATTGGCTCACTGTTTAGCCAGGTAGGGCTTTGTGGTGACGTTAATAGTTCACAGAGCAAATAGAATTGATTTTGATAAAACATGTACCACCATTGAATTTCATATAACCATTTCTATGTCCAGCAGAAGGACGCGGCAGGAGCCATCGGTTTCGATCTTGGGAAAAACGAAGAAAGTTTAAAATAATTATCGTCTCACCTTGAACGCTTCCCTGAATTTGAAAGACATGATATGATAAAGAATTGGATTGACAGTTGTTGACAAATAATAGAGGATACCAGATATATAGGTCACTATGGCATAGGTAGTATGATCACCCTGGTCGGTTTTGTAGATGGCCACCAGACGCTGAATATGGAATGGTGCCCAACAAATGAAAAAAGCGACAACAACGGCCACTGAAATACAGAAAATAAAAGTGAACCACATGAAGTCAGGCTGGGTTATAATTATTAACATTAATGTTAATATTAACAAGAAATGTTAATAGTAAATTATTATCTACCCTAATAAGAACAGTGAACATTATTTTTAACAGAACTATATCATTAAAAAATAATGAGGACAACTCCTTCTTTACTACTGCGTTCTTTTGGAGTAAAATTAAATTAAAGGTAAAATTAAAGTCGATTTAAAATTTAATGCAAGTGCTTTATTTTCTTAGTCTTTTTTTCAGTGTGGAAAATACAAACTGAACAAACCTCGAAATTATTCGATTGAGCCAGATAAAATGCACAAATCATCATTTGGAAAAGTAAGAATTCTCGACACATTTTCTTGAAAAATGATTTTGCTCAACTTTTCTGTTTCCTAGCCTCCTGGATAGCAGCCGCTCACCACTACACCACCAAACCACAAACCACTCTTACTTCTTTAGTTTTTGATTAAGGTAAAATGAATATTCAAGGGCGCATGCAAAGTTTAACTTTTGTTGGTTAAGTCAAAAATGTTTTTTTTTTTACGCAAGAGCAAGTTCGAGAGAGCACTCTTAGTAAACTATTTGTATGATTGTACCTAATATACCGAAGGGTAGGGTAGCTAATTTGAATTTGCAAAATAGTATTTCGAGATAATATTCTAGATTTTGAGAGTTTTATTTTTAGAAGGAAAAAAATCATCTGACTAGATTGCAAATATTCTAGATTTTGAGAGTTTTATTTTTAGAAGGAAAAAAATCTGCATCTGACTAGATTGCAAATATTCTAGATTTTGAGAGTTTTATTTTTAGAAGGAAAAAAATCATCTGACTAGATTGCAAATATTCTAGATTTTGAGAGTTTTATTTTTAGAAGGAAAAAAATCTGCATCTGACTAGATTGCAAATATTCTAGATTTTGAGAGTTTTATTTTTAGAAGGAAAAAAATCTGCATCTGACTAGATTGCAAATATTGTAGATTTTGAGAGTTTTATTTTTAGAAGGAAAAAAATCTGCATCTGACTAGATTGCAAATATTCTAGATTTTGAGAGTTTTATTTTTAGAAGGAAAAAAATCTGCATCTGACTAGATTGCAAATATTCTAGATTTTGAGAGTTTTATTTTTAGAAGGAAAAAAATCTGCATCTGACTAGATTGCAAATATTGTAGATTTTGAGAGTTTTATTTTTAGAAGGAAAAAAA
>CM022874.1:35429730-35446937 GCA_012654025.1 Pachypsylla venusta
AGTATTATCGAAATCTCAATATATGAGAACATAGGACAATTAGTTATTCCATATCTTTAAATTAAATATATAATTTTAAAGTTTAATTTAACAATGTTTCCTTTACAATAAATTATATAGGTAATTATTTAGATCGTGTCTCAATAAATACCTAACCTTTTAACATGCAAATTCCAAAGCCTATCATTGGAAGAGGAATTAAATGGAAACCAAATCTAAATATGACTCAAATTTCGATATATTAGTCAGGTAAGGCAAAAAATCAAGTTCTATTGCATTTTTAGCAATGGCTGGGGGCATGTGGCCCCCCAAGCTAAATATTCACGGGCCGCCACTGCTTATAGGTACAAAAACGAAGGCCTTTTTTTGGAGGGGTTTTTACAAGTGGAATAAGAAGAGATTCCAGATTTTTTAGAGATAATAAAATATCCCTCCTTATGTCTTATTTTAAATAAAAATTGAATGAAACCTTTAATCCAAGCCGTCCTTAAGAAAAAAAAAGAAATATAAAAGATAAGACATAAGGATAAAAGAAAAAAGAAAACGTAAAATATTTCTTTAAAAAAAAAAAGATTTTTTTACTCTCCTGTAATTTTTGCTTTCTTTTACTTAGACCCCTTCCGAAATAAGGTGACGAAATATCATAGATTGATTCATTCACATTCATCTATCTCTCAAACGCACTCACTATTCCTTATACACACTCATCAGTCATTTTCACTTACTCACTCACGCATCACACAGCGTCAGTAATTGCCTTACACTCAACTTTAGATGTTTAAACAACAGAAATTTAAACAACAGAAATTGATGCTATTTGTTTCACCCTGTGTCCGAAATCAGATATTATTTTACCTTTATAATTGTAAACCGATATCTCAAAGCGTTAAAAACTTAAGGTGGGAGAACGAATTATGGTAATCCTTCGGGGACTTATAAAAGACTATGATTTTTCATGTCCTGGCGATCATTTGAATTTCTGCCACTAAAAGGGGACCCTACCATCTTTTGCTTGGAGTCCAAAACGAATCTATAGGTGAAGAAACATTTCTGTTCATTAAATTATTATTTGTTTTTGTGTCCAATCCAAACTCAGAAGCACGTTTTAGTGGACTATTTTATATCGCACACTATTTATTATTAATTGTGACGGTCTTTATTTTCGAAATTGCGAGTGATGCGCCCACTAGTTAGGGATATTGCACATCAATTTTGTACATGTCTATCTTTTACCCACCTCTACTGCCGTACCCCCAATGAATTTCAGGCATGATTCTACCGGGTCAGAGTGAATCTTGAATCGATGTGGCGCCAGGGACGGTTAGGCGCTCTACAAACATATACATCGGTGTTCCCCTCTTTACTCCAATAGATTTTAGGTGTTCTCTTAGTCTTAGGCCACAAAAACCGGTCAACAGTCCAATCATCAGTTTGAGGTTATCTCTGCCGAGATTCACAACCCTCTTTGTTTTTTCCGTAGGACCCTAAATCATACCCACATAGAAATGAAGTTCCGCGACTTTCATCAAGGTTTCTTTGTGTTTTTCGAGGACCCCATAGCTGTTTTGGTCAAGAAATTCGCCAAACTAACATTGGCTCCTGACCAACGAATTTTGTTGAGGGGTCAACTTCGACTAGCTCATCCGCTTTTTCATTTCCCTCAATGTCATCCTGTCCAGGCGCCCAATTATTATGGATCCTATACCTTCTAGGCATCTTATTGGGAAGCTTCTATTCCCATACACACTGTAGAATATCTGAAAAGAAAATCTAAAGAAGCAGACAGGACTACAATAAAGCTCAGATTTAACCCCCCCCCCCAAACTCCCAGCCAATAATAGATATGAAAACAATGTTACACATTTGTTATGAAGATTAAAATTGAATGCAACCAAAGTGAATATTGTGTTTAATATTGCGCAAAGATGGCTACTGTAATCTGGAGTCAAGTGAAGGGAAACTGAACTTTCCAGTGGCAATAATATTTTTGATATGAAATTTACTCAAAATTATTACCATTCAAAATTATTACCATCAAAATTATTACCATTTTACTCAAAATTATTACCATTTTTTTACTCAAAATTATTACAATTATTACCATATCAGATCTCATTGTTTCTCTTCAATATGTGTACAGTGACACAATATTTACAGTACACAAACAAATCTTACTCGAATAATAGTTCCTGGATTTCAAAACCCCCACTCAGTGAAAAATGATTAAAACTCGACTTGACCCAGCGAAGATATAAATATGTCTGATCAACACAAAGGATTGGGGTATAATCATTGAGGGTGCAGCGAAAGCTTATATCTTCTCCGCATATTCGATATGTTCATATTTATGTAGGTACATGACGGTATGCAACGTTTATGAATTTGCGAACCACTCAAATATCTCGAGAACGGATTGGAAGTTCAAGGAGCAAGAAAATGTAAAAAGAAACAAAATGAAATAAAAATGTTTCTATTTAAAAATCTAAAATTAGGATCAAATTCACACAATAATTCTTTGAATTCGCACAGTAAAAATAATAATACTAAGTTGGTCCCGTATAGGTTGCACGCTATTTTTGTAAATGCCAAGAATATTTTTGAATAGGCAATGTGCAATATTTTTTTTTTTATTTGAACGCCCTTTAATCGCGATTGGTCGTTCGAAACGGAGGTCTATTCGCAATAAACTTACATCACGAGGACGCGAGCCTACGTACCCACTTTTACAAACCTCGCTGGACGTTGCTCAACTTCAATAATTGGTAATTATGAGCGTTTGCTGGAATATTCTCTCCCACCTTTCATAACATTTATGATAGATTCTATCAAATAATGAGACAATTTACAATTCGTAACTACCAAATAAACAGAATATTATGATAAAAAACAACACGTTTGTAAAAATTGTAGGCACAAAAAAGTCAACTTTTTGTCTGAGGAAATGAAACTTGTGACAAAAGCTGTGAATACTTGAAAGTTGGACGGGCTCACATAAAGATTGACTCAAAATCTAGCTATCAGGGATGGACTGGCTGTTGCAATACACTTGGTTTTCAGTGCTATTTTGTCATCTTATTAATTGATGCATAATTATGCATAGTCCTATGCTCAATCATGCATTTTTTATGCCAAAACATTGATATTAAAATCTCTGCACACGCGTCAACTTCCTCTCTCTCTCTCTCCTTATAACTACTTCTCTTAAGAAAATATCTCTCCGACCCTTTCCCCCTCATCAGTGAGGTACTACATATACCCATGCAGACTGTTCACATGCTCTCAGACAAATTAAAATCTTCAACTAGTTATTATCTTCTTAGTTCCCATCTCCATGGAACTCTAAATTCTGTTTTTCTAAGTGTGAATTGTGTGACAGTCAAAGTCAAATCTACGCCTATACCTAATCATCAGCTGCCTATACTTCATAGAAGCCGCCTACACTTTATACAAGTTGCCTCTACTTCATACAAGTTGCCTCTACTTCATAGAAGCTGCCTATACTTCATACAAGCTGCCTATACTTCATACAAGCCGCCCATACTTCATACAAGCTGCCTATACTTCATACAAGCTGCCTCTACTACATAGACGCTGCCTATACTTCGTACAGCTGCTTCTACTTCATATAAGCGGCCTATACTTCATGCAAGCTGCTTATACTTTATACAAGACGCCTATACATCATACAAGCTGCCCATACTTCATACAGCCGCATATACTCTTCAAGTGACTGCCTAGTCTATCCACTCAAGCTGCCTATTCTTCGCCCACAAGATAACTCGACTACCAGAACATCCAGCTTCCAGAACGCCTACTAGCTACGAGCATTATTCACTCCTGCCGTAAGATATTTTTTATTTGACACTCCAGGCTTTCAGCCTGATAGACTTTTAACCCCTTTTTCGCATAATATATATTTACGTGGCTTGTAGCCTCGAGTCCTGATTTGTCTAGGCATCACTCTATTTTATCACACACTTTAATTAACAAGGAAATCGTATATATTATTTACCCCTAATTTGTCCGACACCTCCTCAGCAACGCCTGAGACTTTAGGTAAAATCCCCGGAGTCTATATTTTATTTTAATGTTTACCACGATTTTCAATTATGTATCAATAAATAATTAACGCAATAGCCGTATTGTTCTTTTGTTGTAACTTTTCATTTCCTAGATAGAACTCTTTTCTACTTTATTTATCTTTTCTTGTTATAAGAAGATAGGATCTTTTCGACCTCTGCCGTAGGCGAAAAACCTATCCTATCTTCTTATATCAAACGGGTCCCAACGCGGGACCCTCTATCTCCTTTTTGGTTATAAGAAGATAAGATTACTTCGACCTCTGCCGTAGGCGAAACTCTTATCTTCTTATACCAAACGGCTTCCAACGCGGGGCCTTCATCTCTCTTTTTTTGATTATAAGAAGGTAAGATCTTTTCGACCTCTGCCGTAGACGAAACCTTTTTTCTTATCTTCTTATATCATAATTAATGGTGAGATCATGAAAAAAGGACACCTTGAATATGGGGTAAATTTTATCCCCAGGTCATGCACCCTATGGGGTAATAATTAAAAACCTGGTTCTTTTCCTCTTCTCCAGAACAAAACTTTACCAATATCCATTACATAATAATATAATTATCCATTACATAATAATATATGAATACGAAGGATGAAGTAAATAAATAGACCTTTAGGGCACAAAGTATATACCTCAGCCAAACACGTGCCATGGGCCGTCATTCTACTCGTATGTTTTCCATGAAATATGAAATAATATGTTTAAATGCCTGGCAGTCTTTTAAATCCTGCCCTTTCCTCTAATAAAATAAATTGAAAACAGGTAATAAAAAATAAAGGTATTACAAAAGAACATAGAAAGATTCAACTTTGCGTGCTCCGGTTTTTTTTCAGAGAAAATCTCTTTAGAAAGGACAGTCGTTTGCTCTGAAATACAAGTTTTTTTTTAGAACGCTTTCTGTATACGATATAATTTTATTTAAGTTTTCATAGAGACTTTGATAACTAACTAACTGTTAATGACAGCGGGCTGTGCCAATAACGAAATAAAGGATCTAACCATTAGGATAAAAACTAAATCAGAAGGTCTGAATTGTTCACCTTATTATTACCTACTTATTTCACAACATATTAATTGTTTTGCAAAAACGATAAGTCATATAGAAAACTAGTGGGAATGAACCCCAAGAGAAAAACTATCACAATTCAAAATTCTCCATACGTTTTTAAGTGAAGGCCAATTTTTGATTTTTATATGGAAAATCATAGAATAGTATCAGCAAGGGAACGGCCATGCTTCTAAGACGTCAAGTGAAGGGGAAACACCCTGCTAGTTGCATACATTTTATGGAGTTTGGGGGTACAATGTTAGTTCGACTTCACGTGGTAATGTTTAAGAACTAACACAACAGGCGACCAGAAAATCTTTAGGTGACTTTTATTCCAATCCAAAAAAGAGGAGAGAGAGAGAGAGAGTAGGCCGAACTAAAAAATTATACACAGCATGCAATCCGGCGGAGAAGCTGTTTGGTTTTGTTGGTCTGCTATACAATAATCTGGTTTGGTCTCCTGGTTCATTATCCACGCATATCATCCTCATTCCATATTGAATTGTTCTTCAGGCATTTTGATGTAGATTGAAGTTTGGTACACTAGGTTGCCCCCAGTTGAAAATAGCCCCATGAGACCCAGAATTTGTCTTTGGTTGTCTTTTATAGAAGTGCCCGGAATTTGAGGTTTGGTTCCCTAAAGGAACCCCAGATGAAGCCCCATGAGACGCAAAATTTGTCAGTGCTATGTTACACAGAGTTTTTTTTTTTAAATTTCATCAATTTTTTGCCAGTCTTAAAGAAGTGCTCCGAATATGAGTTTTAGTGTACTAAAGGGCCTCCAGATAAAAATAGCCCTATTAGACCCAAAGTTTGTCCATGATATGTTACAAAGAGTCTCTATTTTAAATTTAATCTAATTCGGGATTGCCGTTTGGGTTCTAGAGGGTCACCCCGAAATAATCCATTTTGGACCATAAATGGGAACCAGAGGGTGCTATTCCAATGTTAAGGTTGTGACTCGAATTATATCAGAATACTCAAACCTACATGTAAATAGGTACAAACTAACAAACACACAAATTTCTCATCCAATATGTTTTGTTATAATACCTATATGAATGTATTCTCACTTAACTGAATTGGAATGAATTCCTTTCATTCAAATTAAATCCCATTTTTCAATTTCAAATTGAAAAAAAAAAAAAAAAAAAAAATGCTGCAATAAACAGAATTTCTTATTTATATCTGTATTGAGATAACCTTGTGGATGTGTAAAGTAATAAATTTATTCTGGAATATTAATATTGGGGGAAATGTTGGGACTCTGACAAGAATAATTATCACACTCATTTTATTCGCAATGAACTAATTAATTGCCTCTACGAGAATGATTGGGAAATTAAAATTTGTGATATTCTCTACTTAGTTATTTGGGGTAGTAAGAACAAGAGAAGTGAATATTATGTCATTTAGAATTAAAGAGATTGTAATAAATTTCCCGAATGGAGCAGTGACTATTTGACTCCGTCTGGATAAATATTTAACCCTTTATAGATCATCGTGGTAAAAATACACCAATAAGTTCATAATTCATGATTCTAGTTTGAACTGACTTGGTTCGAAAAAATCGAAAGTTTCAGAGAAAAGACTATTTTATAGTAGATATTGTGGGGGACTAATGCTTTAAAAGTCGAGTTATCAATACCAAAACACGTTTTTAAGTCCCCAGAGCACCATACCAAATTACAAGTCTCTATAGCACCTGCCGTTCTATTTTTGGGTCCGATTCATAAAAACCACCCAAAAGTGGCAAAACCGCTAATAGTAAATTTGATTATTTCCAAATTTTTCGTAGTTTGTTCTCGGCATTATATGACAACATTCAAGTCTTTAGCATTTTTCCTTAAGATATCTTGTTCATAGACGGACATATACACACGAATGACTGGCTAAAACTCAAAATTTAGGCTCTGAGGACTGCGAAATTTGTTTTGGTATTGAAAACTGGACATCGAAAATTTCAGTCCATTACAATATTTTCTTTTTTATAGGATAAGGAAAGTGAAAAGAAGAATATCTTTACACTGAATATAGGTGGGTTGGTGGTTTTTTTAAGTCCCCTGTGATAAGGGGGGCTTAAAAAGAATACTTCCAAGGCACCCAAGTCCATGTCAGTCGTAAAAGGCGACTAAGGGCGGGGTTGGAAACGATATACTTTCCATTACCCATGCAGAAAGCAAGGAGAAGGTATTGCATTATCCATAAGGATTCTCAAGTATCAAAAACTGATGGCGAGTTGTTGCAAATCAGTCCCACGGCTATTAACCTATGCTGATGAGGTTGCTGGTGTAGTAGTAAGACGCGCTGACTGGTAAACAGCACATGACATAATAAAATACTAGAATTGGCGATCTAGCCAAGAACAGATTCCACTTGTTGCGTAAACGTTATGTCTTACCAAATATTTGAAGAAAACAATTGATTTCGCTGTAATATAATCAACTTTCGTTGTGCGGATCTTAGAAAATACGATCGGGAATATTACGTGCTGATGGGTTAAGGGAACATAAATACTGAATAGGGATAGATTTCTTAAATGATTTATATCATCAGAAAATTAACACTCTTACAAAATGAGAACATGTTCAATTAAGTACACAGATAAGCGGGGCAACATTAAAAAACACCCAATGGAAATAGAACAAGTAGATCTTTTAATGTAGTCGATACAATGTAATTATGATGGAGTATTAACAGTTAACACCAGAAACGGAAAAAGAAGTGTTTGATGGAAAAAAGATTTTATGTTGCTAATTACCTTCAGGGTCGGCATCAATAAATGATACTTTTAATTTTAATAAACAGTGGGACAAGTTGTCCAGAAATTAAAATGGCACACAGAAAATGGGGAACGCCCTGGCTTTTGTTCACATACTAATCTTACATATCGTCTCGATTTAGAACGATCTTATCGTTCTGGAAGACCCTCAACTTCTCTTTATTTCGACATTTGTGTTTCGAGAATTCCGAACCTATAAGAGAGAATTGTGTTTGTTCGAACATTCGTCTGAAATATTCGTATTGTTACTTCCGCAAAACAGAATATTTATTTGCGAGAACCGGTTTTCGGAGGTTTAACCATCTCTTATAAACTTCCACTTCGGATGAAAGAGTTGGGGTCAACCCCGCCTCTTTCCAACCAACCTACACGCCGCTACATCCTTTTAAAAACTGTCAGGTATGAAAATTGGACCCTGTACAGTAATTATGACCCTTCATTACATCTCAAAGAAAAGAGAGGAGAATAAATATTTGATAGATCTGATGTGTATTATTACCGTAATCATTAACTCAAACATGGAAGGAGAAGAGCAGGTAACAGATCAGTAGCCAGAATTTCGGTCAGCGGGAGGGGGGAAATACTAAATTTTGTAGCTCAATAGTAATTTTATTATCTTACTGTAAAATAATAGTTATTCGCACAAATTATACCGCAATGTCAGCATTATTATAAAACTCATAAAATGTTTGTGATCAGAGATAGGTACTATAAATAATAAAATTATAGAATGCTCATTGCACCAAAAACAGAAACAATGCATAGGAATAACATTTGGATAGCATATTCATGAAAACAAAACTAAGACTTATGTCTTTTCCATGGTTACATTTGTGATAGGACAAAATAATGAAACATTCGTAATACCAAGAAGTATTGAAATACTTCTTATTCATCGATATTTCAAGATTCGAATCTTAAGAGGACAAGATAATACTGGATCTTATGCGGACGTGGGCCCATCTCTACCGCCAGATCTGAAGAGGCCGCTGAACTCTTCGAAATATAGTACAAATAAATATAACAACATAAGAACCTATTGTATTGTCTGTAAGCTCGTTGCTTGGGTTTGAACATGAAAACGGACTAATTTGTATCAAACCCGAGTATCCTTACTTCATAGGACACATCCTGATAGAAAGCTGATTAATATTAATCCGTCATTTCGCCTTATCCCAAATAATCTACGAATAAAAGTATGCCATGTTTAATACGTGGAAAGTCTGACATGAAAAAATAGAGTGAGAAAAGCTTCAACTCCATTTCATTCTAATCAATCTATAGGAGACATCTACAGTTCCCTATCACACGTTCATCATTTAGGTTTTAGGCATCTCAAGTACGCTATCCAGCCGTCCATCAATCTATCATTCATTCCAAGCCTACAGTTTACAGTATGTCAAACACAAACTATCTGATGTTCCAGATAGAAGAATTGATAACATTTTTTATTTCTTTTGAGTAATCATTTCACAGAATGGTGTCAAGGAAAAAGGCCTTTTGGACGGAGCTCAATGCGATCATTCTAAAAGTCTGTTTGTTTATTGCTAGACTGTCTTGATTGAATTGTTTTTTAATCTGTTTGGTGCCTTCTATATTTTAAGCAGATATTGCAAAGAATTCTGCAGCCTGATGTAATGTATTTTGAGGTCCCGGATAGAAACTGATAAATAATTGTGCCCTTTTTGAACGGTGATTTTATGATCTAAATAAGGGTTAGATCATAAAATTTAATCAAGATTTTTTTTTTTTAAAAAAAAAGGTTTGCTCGTAGTTGAGATCAGGTTGTGCAGACTGAGGGAGGATTGGTCAAACAAAATGAACTGATTTCTTGAACACACAGGAAATGCTTTTTTCTGATCCCCAGACCAAAAAACAAATTGCTGGAAGGATTGAAAGATAACTTGTTGAATGACTTCCAACACAGCTTCCAGCCAAGAAAACATGGTTTGGATAACATCATAGAGGAGTCTTTTGAAGGCGATGCCGATGATTTATCCTTCTGTCCCTCCCAAATTTTAATGGCTGCAAAAATAAAAACTGATGATCCTAATAAATGTAATAATTGACCGAACAATGTGAGTTTTAAAAACACGATTTTCCCCTAAGGTTCTCTTTGTGTGATCAATGCATGATAACTCTGGAACGCCTTGTTCGATGAAACTATTTATGGATATTGTAAATGTAAATGTATATTTCCTTGTGTTATTATGTCACAATGTTTGTGGGCATCATAGCATTACAAGGTATTTTCAACATTCACTCCAATATCACTAAGCCTAAGCTACACTTTAACAATTTCCTTATAATACTACCACTTGGCGCTATTACCATAGCTACTCAATTGTCCTCAGGAGGCTGAGTTACCCCCAAACACAGCCAGACCAAGTAGAAAATTCGAAAAAACCTTTTTCAAATTTTCGACCCGTCCGGGAATCGAACCCGGAACCTCCGTGGTGCAAGCCGAGTGTGATGCGCACTCTGCCACGGAGACGTCATTTATGGATATTTACGAGTATTATGTTCATATAATTGCTTGATTAGTTTTTGGTCCCCATCCGACCAACCTGGGCTAATCGAAAGGTTAAATTTTCAGACCTAATGTATTGCTTTTTAATTCCTTTGACTACAGAGGAATTTATTAACGGACTAAACAATAAATCCTAAATAATATTTGCAATGTTTGCTAACCAACCAAAACTCATAATTTCAACCACAACATAATTAGAATTTCATAATTTCATTATAATTATAAATCTACGATTTAATGTTATTCACCCTTAAACCACAAAAACACAATAATAAAAATATAATAAATAATTAATTTAATTAACAGAGTTAGCGTGGGTGCATGGTGTACATAGGTACCCAGATGTCCCAGATATTAAAATCCAACTTGAATTAATTATTGGGATTCAAAATGTTCTAACAGGGTGATTAAAATATTTTGCTGTAGACACCAAAGGCTGGAAAGTGAGGTTCTCNTAGGTACCCAGATGTCCCAGATATTAAAATCCAACTTGAATTAATTATTGGGATTCAAAATGTTCTAACAGGGTGATTAAAATTATAAAATTATATTTTATTAGGTGATTAAATAGGAGCCGTGTTCACCCTGGGGGTCGGTTCCACCAAAAATCCATAATTGAGAAGTATATCACTTCGGGATGAGCGAACAACATTTTACTTAAGGATATTACATCCAACTTGAATTAATTATTGGGATTCAAAATGTTCTAACAGGGTGATCTAATCTTTAAATCTTTTGGGGTAATCTATACTTATAAACCGCAAAGCCCAGTTGGTATACTGACTGACTGATAATCAACGTAGCTCTACGATGGTTAAACTTAGAGACCTAAACTTGGCACAAAGGTCCTTTTTAGTATGTAGGCGCGTAATAAGAAAGGAAAAAATCGAAAGTTCAAGTGGGAGCAAGTTACCGCCAAAAATGACGTTTTTTAGGGGGTCTGGTTGCAACTTTTTCCTAGGCAAACTAAACTAAACGAAAAATGACCCAGAAAGGACCCCCAAAATAGTATATAAGGTCTCCATAAGAAATATAAAATTTGCAATTTTTCGGTTTCTTCCCGATTTATGGGCGGTTTTCACCACCAAAAACCCATGATTGAGAGGTAACACTTCGGGATGAGGGAGAAAGCTGAAATTTAATCAGTGCAAAAAGTAATATCCTTAAGTAAAATGTTGAATTTTCTAAATAGGAGCCGTGTTCACCCTGGGGGTCGGTTCCACCAAAAATCCATAATTGAGAAGTATATCACTTCGGGATGAGCGAACAAGCTGAAATTTAATACGAAGGTGTTCCGCAGTGAAAATAGTAATATTCTTGAGTAAAATATTGAATTTTGTTAATGGGAGCCGTGTTCACTCTGGGGGTAGGTTCCACAAAAAATATAAAATTGAGAAGCTTAATTTCGCGATCTCGATAGGTATTGTTGTTGAATTTCGTAACTGTATAGCAAAGCACGGGAAAACAGTAGTTATATCTACTTCTGTATGTCATGGTAATACTCTTCTTAGTACTATGTTAATATTCACAATTTTTTTTTTATGAATATTAACATGATTTTAAACTGTCTTCTATTGACGAAAAGGAGTCAAGATGAAATCACGAAAATTTTTGTGATCAGTAAAAAGGACTTCTACTGTAGCAGATGCTTTATCAGATGCTTCACAAAGTGGTATGATTTAGAATGCCTAAATCTAAGCAAATGATTTTACTATGGCATCTGCTGTATCAGGTGCTTCACAAAGTGATAAGACCTATGAACTAGAATGCATAAAACTAAGCAAATGCTTTTACTATTTGCTTTGTTTTATGCATACTATTCACACTCGATATTTAAAAGGGAAATATCCCTGTGCGAGTCATTAAATTATATACCTAATAGGTGTCCAAAAAATGGAGGGGACCTCCAATAGCTTGGGAACGGATTCAAAATTCGAAAACCGATGAAAAACCTGTTTATTGATTCTAAAAGGGAAATTTTTCAAATTTTGGGTACCTACTTTTTAATCAGACAGCAGGGGATAAACTTTAAAATAGTCTATGGAATCACCTATTTCGTATTGTTTTTATGAAAAATACAAGAAAATAAAATTGTTTTATAATTTTTTTGATATCTGGAACTCAAAAATGGTCAGGCTTTTGTACATCACCTTTGCTTAGAAAAAGGTTTCTTTTCTGAAGTCAAACAACACCTTGGACCTTTGAAATTATACCCTAGATATTAGCTCCACCCAGAATCGGACCAATGATCTTCCTTTTCCAATTGATAAACATAATTGGGAACACAAATATAATAAGGGGGTTCTTACACCACAGGCACAGATTTATGATTCTAAAAGTTTTAAAAAAGCTCAAATTCAACTAAAAATGATTTTAGCATTTCAAATAAATCTCAAGCACTATACTTTTCAAAACTTTATTAGGTACTAGGTACAAAATACCTTTTTGTAGCCTCCTCTGAAAGTGTACAAAATTTGTATCCACTCCTTTGGAGTCAACATGTTTTCCAGAGTTTTTGAGGGGGGGGGGGATTCTCGTGACGATTCCAAATCTGGCGCATAATTAGACCCTAAATTTGACATACCTACTAAATTTGAAGTCTCTAGCTCTTACCATTCTCCTTTTAGACTGAAAACCGCTAAAAAACGGCAAAAATCGCAAGGGTGTATTCAATTGCATCCAAAAATTTTGAGGCACAATTAGAGCCCGATGGGACTTATATACCAAATTTCATCCAAATCGGTCAACGCTAAGTGGCAAAAGTGCTCATCGCATAAGGCGCGGCGGACGTTGGACAAACGGATTTTTTTTATTCGATTTTTGGACTCTACGTACCTTGAAACGTATAATATCAAATTTTGAGGGGGGGAGGTGGGGTATTTTTTTTTTTTGACGATTCCAAAGGTTCATTATTGAAAATAATAAACCAAAAAAACTTGAAAGTGTTATTTTTTATTTTAATAAAGAAACGAATACATAATTGTGGAAAAACTATGGTTACTTTATTTCATTTCAGTTGTTCTCTGGAAGAAGGATAATCTTTGATGCTTAGAATTTCCCAATTTCTTCGGAAACCAAGCCTCACATGCCAAAATTGACCTTTAAAATCGAAATACAACATCAATATTTTTCATCACGATTTGCAATCAATTTCAATTACTGTGATAGTTCCTTAAAATTTTATGATGCTTTGAAAACTTTAAACTGCCATTTCTCAAAATGAAATTCTTGTATCATTGTCCTTTTTCCAAAGATCTCCTTAAATATTCCTATGTATTAAAATGATAAAAATTAATTTTACGACGTTCATGCAAATAATGGGGAATAATATTTTTATATTCTAATTAAATGCAAGTGAATTTTTAGGGCGCATGAATTATTTAGAAATAAAATATTTTGAAGTAAAAAAAAAGCATTCTCCCCACCAACTTTTATGAATATAAAATTTTGGTATTCTAAACGTAGCCGCAATAAAATTAAGTAGAAAGGGAAGAATTTAACATTTCTTCCAAAAAATGAGTGAGTTTTAATTTGTGATACTAAAGACAGCCCTAGAAATAAAGTAAAATCAGGGCTGTGGACGTATTGAAGGTTGTTAAATTAAATTCACAATATGCAAATAATAAAAATAAATAACACCGGATGTGTGATAGGATTACAAAATCTGATACGATCGTTTCAGATAAAAAAGATCTCAAAAGTTTTTTTTTCCTTGCGTAATTTCGTTCATAGGAACACGTAGCACCTAAGGCTGAGATGATATGTTTAGTCTTGTAACTTTAAAGCTTTTCATTCGTGCAGAAGAATAAAAAGAAGAAGAAGAAGAAAAAGAAAAGAAAAATCAATCTGAAATAAAGATTTGCACTTTTAGTTTTAGATATTTGGTTCCGTCATGTTAGTTGTGTTTGAGATAATTTTTATTCCGTTTAGATTAGTATCATACATACAAAAAAGCTGGTCCGAATTGATGGAAATGTGGAGAATAGATTCTCTGCTACATGTGTACATAAGAAGATGATATGCCGGGATGTAATAGTGAGAATTACTTCATTGACCTTTAATATTAGATACACAATCTTTTATTCTCCTCACCCTCTCCTGTACACTCCTGTATTGGAAGTGAATTCAATCAATCTAACGTGGGCGCTCAGAGAGCATAATTAGCAAATTAGAATAAGGTGGCCTGTTGATGTNACCATACGTGGTGTTCCCAAGCGGTCACCCATCCAAGTACTGACCACGCCCGACGTTGCTTAACTTCAGTGATCTAACGGGAACTGGTGTATTCAACGTGGTTTGATCGTTGGCAATCATAAAACTAATTCCCCGAATAACAGAGGACAGAGAGAGATTTGGAATGTGGAAAACTTTTCAACTGTGAACTTGTCCAGGAATAAATATTTAACTAGGTGTCAAGTCTGAGAGTCTAATTTAAAATTAGCCTCAATAAGTTTATAACTATGTCAATCAAAAATTGACCTTTACTCGTAATATAGCCAATATTATATTTTAGTCATTATTTATCATAATTTTATAGGTATATAAGTACATTTTCAATGCTTTGAATGAATCCAAGATTTGTCGATTTCTACCTATCTAGGAATTATTTTTAAATTATTTAAAAACAGTATTTTATCGAATCGTATTTTAAAATGAAAAATTTGTTCCATCTTTGTGAAAAGTATTTCAATACAAAAAATTTATATGAAGTACTTGACATTGAATATACGGCGAGTCCTGGAAAAATTCGCAAGGCGTTTTACAAATTATCTTTGGGGGTTCATCCCGATAGAGTTTCAGAAGGTAAAGAAATAGCAACTGAAAAATTTAAAGTTTTAAAATTAGTTCATTCTTTGTTGAGTGATGCTAAGCAGAGGAAGTTATATGATCAGACAGGTGGCCTGGATGAGGAAGACGATGAGATTGATTTCAAATCAGACACTGATTGGAGACTCTATTGTAATTTCAACGACATTACTGATAAAGATATAAGCGACTATGAAACAAATTACAAAGGTTCTCCTGAGGAGATGTATGATTTGAAAATTGCTTATATGGAAGGAAAAGGAGATATGGATTTAATATTTGAATTAATTCCATTTAGTCATCCTTCTGAAGAGGAAAGATACAGATCTATCTTAAATGAACTTATTAAAAAGGAGGAAATACTTTGCTATGATAAATTTATTAATGAATCCATAGCTAAAAGAAATAGACGCAAACGTAAAATAGAGAAAGATGAGCAAACATTTGAAAATAAAGATGGAAACAAGAAAATCAAAAAGCAATAATGATTTTTACAGGAAATTCAAAATAGGAGCACGTACCAGATAGGAAATGAAAACGAAAAATGTTTGAGACATTTGTTATAAATGGTTGTCTTGTTGTTGTAGTGGTGTTCCTCTTCAAAGCAACTATTTTCCCCAGGCTTGAAATAAGTTGATATGACGTAACCGAACAGGTTTTGGTAGCCCTTGGCTGAAATTATGACGATATGCGTTCCAGATCATCCTGGTGCGTAGAACCTACCGCGAGGATGGTAACCGATTTTCCGGAAAGCACCAGTGTATCTTTACACGAAGCAATTCACCAAGTTTTTCACACCGTCAGATATCCGGTTCTACAGGGGATAGGTCACTGAAATTTTGAACATATATTTCGTAGTATAGTACAATACTACAGGATAAAATTCAGAAGTTAATGTTAACGCGGGCAGGGGATAGGTAATTTCAAATTTGGCACTTTTGGATACTCTCTCACTGACTGTTTGACCCATCATGAAAGGTTTTAGGCACTTCCCGTTTATCTAGCGACTGACATCCAAGTAAAGGGAAAATCCGAAAATTTGAAATTTTTAACTCTAAGTGATACAAAACGGTGTCGTTTTAGGGAAGACAATACAATGTATTGTAATGTACTTTTAACTGATAGAACTCTGAAATCTTGCATAACGTTAGATATTTACTTCAATTTAATTAAGGGGTAATTATTTATATTCAAACCCTTTCACTCCCGGTGGTGCTCCAAAACGGTTACCCTTTGGAGAAGGAGATGCAAAAAAACTAGTTTAAACTGGTAGGACGTTGAAATTTGAAATCTCGCATGAAGGAAAAAATGGGAAAATTTTTAATTTTACACTTTTACTACCAGTGCTCCAAAACGGTTCCGCTTCAGGGAGGAAATTGCACGAAATCTATTTTCAACTACTAGGATGCTGAAATCTTGCATGGAGGTATAAAGACTTAAATTCAATTAAACTCGCGAAACTCAAGCTCGTTCACTCTCAGTGCTATATAACTGCAGGGGAGGAGATACATTATAAATATGGCTGTTTTTATTTGCTTTGTAGTGCATATTACTTTGTTAATATTTTGGTGTTAGATCTTATCGGACATTTGGATCCAGTTACAACACAAACTTCCTGATTAAGAGCGCGGTAGCGCTCCGCCCCGCCAAGTCAAAAAAGTGCGGTAGCTACCAAGAGTATATTATACGCCACAGCTTACATTGCCGATTTCAGCTACTTCCAGAGGAAAAACTACACACCTCAGGATAAAAATGATTATTTCCTACGTATGAGGCGAACTCAGAGACGAAGTATATGAAGTTTCATCAAAATCGGTTGAGTCAAATCGGAGATATAGGCTTCTGAAAAGTACACTTTTTTTCTCATCGTCTGCTGCTACTGCTTCTTCTTCTTCTTCTTCTTTGATCTTGACGCACCTACAGCCAAAACTACTGGACCGATTTTGATGAACGATAGCTC
>CM022874.1:35448003-35465284 GCA_012654025.1 Pachypsylla venusta
GATTTCCTCACTCTCTTCACCAACACGCAGTCTTGGTGGGGTACCTCGGTTCGTTTAACCACTAGGAGATAGGGACCACTCTGTTCTACTTTAGCGGTTCATAAATTCGTTACGTTTAATAATGATGAGAGGTACCCCACCAAGACTGCGTGTTGGTGAAGAGAGTGAGGAAATCAGACTAAAATTCTGAAATCGTTTGGGGTGGGGTCGGAATTTAAAGTCATTAGGTATTTCGAAGAACGGAAGAATGGATAGCGGGGCCCAAAATAGATTTCATATCTTTTTTGGGGTGATGACTTGGCGGGGAATTTTTATAGCACGCAGTGGTATTTTTGGGGGGATTTCCGATATGTGATCGAAAAGAAGAAGAAGAAATAAAGAAAAAAACGGTAAATAAACAATTACATATAGTATTATTTACAAAAAGTATTGATATCCCACAAAAAATAATCATTGAAAAAAGGCCAAGTTCCACACACTCCTCTGTAAAGTCGGCATTACTTTAAGAGAATTGAGACAGAAGAACGTGCAATAATAAATTCAAGAGCGGGATACACAGCAGCAACAATAAACTTGGCCCCAATAATAGATATCACTACTTTGTTTCTTGGAAATTTTTGGAAGACTGGGTGGAACTTGGCCTTTTTTCAATGATTTCAATCACTTTTTTGTGAGATTGTAGTTTCTAGCAGTGTGGGTTTCAATGTCATGCAGAGCGGAAATTTCTGTTTTCCAAAATGTCATGACTGTATAAGAAGTGCTCCGATTACTTTTATAAATAACATCTCAAAGAAATTTTAAATTCGATAAAATGGGGTGAATAAAACCAGGGAGATGAAAAGAAACAAAGCTTTAGCTTATTCGTTTTTTGAGGGTAAATTTTTAGTAACTTGACCATATATGGACATATTTTGTGAAATAATTATACACTTCTAAAGTGGAATCATTATAATCTGATTTTTTTTTTTCACCCCATTTTAAGGTATTTTAGAAGGAAAAAAAAATTGCTCGGTATTTATTGTCCATAATTTGATGTGGGTAGAAACATGAAAGTTGACAGAAAAAATAGGGGCATTTGAAATGTGGTGAGGCCTGCGAATGCTTAAAACATCTTTGATAAAGCATGTCACCAATGAAACATTATCAGAAAAGATGTGGGAAAGTCAGGAACAATAATGAACAGTGAAGGGTAGAAAATGGCAGTTTTGGGAAACGCATTTAGAATTTAAAAAAAATGGACTGCCGTGACACATCGTTAAACAAGAAGAAGATCGGCACAAAAAAAGCCTTGGGACACCAGGTATATCTTTATGATACGTTGGGGAAAATAGAGTGCGTTCACAACACATTGCATAATGAAGATGGGGTTAAAAGAATAAATTGTCCACAAATCCTGAAGATTGAAGCAACTTCGCTATAAGAATCAAATTAAAAACCTGACGAAAAGAAGTTATGTCTTGTACCAGGATATCTCTCTATCGCCTCAACGCATTTCCATGGAATTTGGTATGAAAATTTATTATTTTATTATTTTCATAGATTTAGCTGATGAGATTTGGCACATTATGGGGCTTCCCTGTACTGGTTGTCATATAAGTGAATGAGGTCTACAGTTCACAGAACTACCATTATTTTTTGACCCAACGAAGTAAAGGTCGCCTAGTCTTACTCCATGATTTTTGATCCCATTTAAAAATATATATATATATATATTTTGTTCAAGTTGTCTTTTTGTACTCCAATAACTCTCTAACGCCTTATTCGATTTTGTAAAATTTAATACGGGCATTTATTTGGGCCTGATTGGATCAACCAGAGCATTATGAGGGCCATTTTAAATGGGAAAGGTTTACATTTCACAGAACAAGTAGGTAATTTATTGTGAACATATTCAAAAAGTATACACAAAGTAATAATATTTCCTTCACCATCACATTTGTTTGATGTCAACATTAAAAACGTTCTCCAATCATAAAATTCATAAAAGTAAATAGAACATTTTATATAGGTACGACGATGTTAATTATTTGGGACAAAAGCCAAATAAATTTCAAATTTTGGAAAAAAAAACAAACAAACCAGGATTTAGGACGGACGGGACACGTACAAATTTGGGGAATTTTAATATTTCAGCTTAATATTTAAATTTCTCATTACAATACATACAAAGGTCCTTTCCAGAATATTAAAGCTGACTTCTAAGGAAAGGTTATTACAATTTATATTATAAATTTCGAAAGAAGTCCCTGTATCAGCTCTCTGATATTTGTTGTTCATAGTGTGGGATTTTGAAATGAACTACCTACTAGTAATTCTTAGAATAATTTATCACAAACCGCATTCTAATGATTTCCCTGTAACTCCACAATTCTCAAAATATCGTATAATCCAAGATTCGAAAATTTTTTGGACAGGTTTATGAGAAAAAAGTGATAAAACAATTTGAACTTCTATTAATCTATTCCAATGTACTCCGATCTGCTAAGTAGGTACTTCATACAGGTTTATGAGAAAAAAGTGATAAAACAATTTGAACTTCTATTAATCTATTCCAATGTACTCCGACCTGCTAAGTAGATAATTCATATGGGGAGCTCTTTGTAAAAGGAGAACTTTCTCCAGTCATGCCATTCCGAAAACAAGAAAATTTGATCAGAAAAATTTTGGTCCTTGCCGGATTCGAACCACAACCTCCGGACCAAGAATCAATGGTCTTGAAAACTCGGCCACAAGTAGCCTAAAGTCAAGTAGCCTAAAGTCCAGAGTGTAGCCTAAACTATAGAAAATTACTGCGTAGCACTGATATTTTCAACAACTGCGTAGGTACATGATTAAAAATATGTTTGTAGCCACCATTAACATTCTCAACTTACTCCTTCATATTTCCGAGAACGTTTTTCAATGTAAATGTCAATCCACTTATCATTTATGTAGTCTGATTCTCATTCTATTGTTGATTATCTCTCATAATCAACAATAGAATGAGAATCAGACTTCTCTCTTCTCCTCGGAACTGATATCTTATATGTAGTTATTAATTTTATTTCTATCAGCTTCGGCTTCTACAGTTTTCTTCCTTTTGGTGTAACTTTCAAATGGTCAGATAGCTTGGGCACTGGACGAGTTTTTCTCTAGGTTTCAAATGATTCAATGTTCCTATTAAAAAAACTGCCTAATTGGTCAAGAAACGAAAGAAAAGTCTAAGGAAATAGCAATCCCAATGTGTTGTTATTTTCAAGGTAGGAGCTGATTTGGAACGTCAGCAATTTTCTTGTATCATTGTTGTTGTTTATATATTTGAGTTCCAATTAAGTGTCGAACCGACGGACACTGACAAGATGTCCTAAAATGTTCAATACTTTGTCTGAAACTGTAGAGAAATTTTCAAAACCTTTCTTAATTTTAAGACAAATATATAGGTAACCCGATGAACTTCTATTTTTTTTTTTTTTTTAAAGTAGATACTTCACCCATAATCGCATCATAAAAGTAAATACTTCACCTATATAGGTAGCCCGATGAGAAGCAAAGAATATATTTATTTTTTCCCCAAATCTCATTGAATAAAATTTGCCGAAAATGAAACTACGCTCCAATAAAAGAAAGAAAATCTCAATTTTCTTGAATCAATTGTGTAAATCTTTTTACTGTGGTATTGCGGCCATTAGTCGCTAATCGCATAATAGTAGATACTCAAGCGTGTTGACGAGGCTGAGAGTACCCCCATTTAGCAGTCCTCCTGGTCATCAAACCAGGGGGTCCGATTTTCGAAATCAGGTCCATAAACATAAACTATTTTTATGGTGTAACCACACAAATTGATCATAGGATGGTCACACAGGTGAAAAAATCTTCATCATTCGATTCATTTTTCCGACATATTTTTTACTTTCCTTATTCTATAAAACGGATAGTGTTGTAATGGACTGAAATTTTCGTAGTCAGGTCAATGTCAAAACATGTTTTGAGGTCCCCAGTGCCCAAATCTGGATTTTCAGCCATTGGTCCTTCTGTCCGTCTGTCTGTAAACAAGATATCTCAAAATATTGATATTGTATATGTGTGTCAATTTTATGCATGGAACGAACCAAGAAAGTTTTGGTTGAAAAGTTATTGTTAGTGGGCGGGTGTTTTGGACTTACCGATGTGGCCTTTAGGTGAGGCCTAGGGTCAAACCTTTCTTCGATGAATGGTGGATTGATTAATGAAGTTTATAATTATTAGATAGATATTTTATTATAATTAATTCACAAAAAACACATATGAAAAATCAACATTAAACATTTAGCGATTTTAAGTTGTAACGAGAGACAATTAATTTGAAATGAAAGCTCATAGGAAGGGAACTGGATGAATGTTCCGCGATCTCAAATTTACAATTTGATGAGCCTAACATTGTAATAGAAATGTACCTGTTCGGAACATTTGTTTCACGTTTTGTATACTGGGTCGGAACAGCGGGTTTTTGCCAATTTTTAGCGGTTTTTATTAATTCGGCGTAAAAGAGAACGGTAAGAGCTAGGTTTTCATGGAGCCGGGAAAGTGAACGGTAGGTGGTGTCAGAGACTTGAAATTTGGTATGTATGTTAATTATGTATTTACCTATTTACATATAGCACAGGACCAATCCTACTGAGACATTTTGTACACAACACAATGACCAATGGCTGAAACTGGAGTGTTCGGCTCTACCGGGACATCAAAACGTGTTTCGGCATGAAAAACTCGACATCGAAAATTTCAGCCCATTACAATACTTTCTTCTTCTTCTTTATAGAAAAGGAAAGTCGTGTGATGTTCACACCAGTTTTTTCATTTACCAAACAAAAGATTGCACTAAAAATATTTGATTAAACCTACTCTGTGAGCTGAACTTTTCAGTCATACAAAATGTTTTTTTTTCTTTCTCATTTTATCATTATTTATGTTAATGAAGTTTCTCTTCACCATCATAATTTGCGTTCATTTCCGCCTTTGCAGCATTTGTTGTGCAAACTGAGCAGAGCTCATTATACCAACCACTCCAAACATGTCGTCACTCTTTAACAATCTACTAATGTGTCTTCACGTGGTATTATTGTAATATGATATTGATTATACTTACTTGCCGTATTTAACTAATATACCATGATTTGGATCCCCCAATTTCATTAACTTGCTATCAAATTGGAATAAACAACAACTAACGAGTGACAACTGCGAGAGAAGACCGATTTATCACCAGGAGAGCTCTTCAGGAACGGTTCACTTCCGCCTCTCGCGTACAAATTGACCTCCAGGAGTACTCAAACACTATTGTGAGTGCTCAAACTGTTCGTAATAGGTTGAGAGAGGTAGGCATTCGGTCTAGGAGAAAAGTTTGCAAACCTGAACTTAGTGCTGCACACAGAGCTGCAAGATTAAGATGGGCTAGAGAACACCTGCACTGGACTGATGAGTAATGGGGATGGGTGCTATTCTCGGATGAATGTAAAATCAAATTCGAAAGTGATGATAGTTGTATTCGAGTGTTCCGACGCGCAGGAGAGAGGTTTCAGAGCTCTTGTATTCATGAAGCAGATCCTCATGGGGGACCAAGTGTTATGGTGTGGGGAGGTATCAGTAGCAGAGAGAAAACTGATCTCGTTTTCCTTGTTGACGGAACGGTGACCTCTCAACTTTATGTGGATAATGTTCTCGTTCCCCATGTGATTCCATTTGGAGAAAGAACCGGACCCAACTTTATCTTCAGGCATGATAATGCCCGCCCCCATACGGCAAGAGCCAATGTTAAGGTATTTCAAGCAGCGGGAATGTCCTCGAATGGCCAACGATAAGTCCAGACTTCAACCCTATTGAACATGTATGGGATTACCTTAAGGACGCAGTAGGATGGGAACCAAAACGAACTGCGCCCGGTTTGGCTTTACGTTACGTATACCTACCCAGGTATTATAAAATAAAATATTATTTTTATATAAAAATAAATATGTAGGAAGGCAGTTATTACATAACTTCTATTTCCTCAGACAGTCAATAAAATGAGTAAAAAATGTTTAAAAAAAGAGGCCTTCATTTCGAGTGCAAGGATTTATTATTTAAATGACAACTTAAAACATAAATAGGTACGCTCCTTCGGGATTTGTGTGTGCCTACAGAGGATATAAAATGTAATTATTTTTTAATTATTTTTGCTGTCTTTAAGAATAATATGGCGCAATAGGAAATTTGTGAAGGCATTGCAGTGTTGACATTTTACATGGTTCGTATGCCGTACATAATGACAAACACTACTGGTACGTTCCAAAAATCTCATATGAGATATTCCTTCATATATGGTCCAAAAGTCTTACCTGGAAATGAAATATTACCTGAGGCATGGCATACTCAAGAGATATGGTCCAAAAGTCTTACCTGAGAAATGGCACACGCAAGAAATATGGTACAAAAGTCTTACCTGAGGAATGGCACACGCAAGAAATATGGTACAGAAGTCTTACTTGAGGAATGGTACACTCAAGAAATATGGTACAAAAGTCTTTTCTGAGAAAAGGCACATTCAAGAAATATGGTATAAAAGTCTTATCTGAGAAATGGCACACTGGAGAAATATGGTTCAAAAGTCTTACCTGAGGAAAGGCACACTCAAGAAATATGGTACAAAAGTCTTACCTGGGGAATGGCACACTCAAGAAATATGGTACAAAAGTCTTACCTGAGAAATGGCACACGCAAGAAATATGGTACAAAAGTCTTACCTGAGGAATGGCACACGCAAGAAATATGGTACAGAAGTCTTACCTGAGGAAAGGCACACTCAAGAAATATGGTACAAAAGTCTTACCTGGGGAATGGCACACTCAAGAAATATGGTACAAAAGTCTTACCTGAGGAATGGCACACGCAAGAAATATGGTACAAAAGTCTTACCTGAGGAATGGCACACACAAGAGATATGATCCAAATGACTAGAATTAATCTGATCGCTCTCGACAATTTCGACAGTGAATGAGAGAGAAATGGATGACAAATAGCAAAATATCGTTCTACAGTAAATGCTGTGATGGTAAGGACGGTGGCATTGGCCAATGTTTCTGCTGCCAAACCACGAAATATGCAAAATGTTTCTCCAAAAACGTACGGATATCTGGAACAATCAATCAAATAGAATTAGTTTTCTAACTGGAACCAAAACATGCGGGTACCTGGAACAATCAATCAAATAGAATTAGTTATCTAACTGGAAACAAAACATACGAGTAGCTATCTGGAACAGTCAATCAAATAGAATTAGTTATCTAAATGGAAACAAAACATACGAGGCTATCTGGAACAATTAATCAAATAGTATTAGTTTTCTAAATGGAAACAATACATACGAGTAGGTATCTGGAAAGTCAATGAAATAGAATTAGTTATCTAAATGGAAACAATACATACGAGTAGCTATGTGGAACAGTCAATCAAATAGAATTAGTTATCTAAATGGAAACAATACATACGAGTAGGTATCTGGAAAGTCAATCAAATAGAATTAGTTATCTAAATGGAAACAATACATACGAGTAGCTATCTGGAACAGTCAATCTAATAGAATTAGTTATCTAAATGGAAACAATGCATACGAGTAGGTATCTGGAACAATCAATCAAATAGAATTAGTTTTCTAAATGAAACCAAAACATACGGGTACCTGGAACAAACCATCAAATAGAATTAGTTTTCTAAATGAAACCAAAACATACGGGTACCTGGAGCAAACCATCAAATAGAATTAGTTTTCTAAATGAAACCAAACCATACGGGTACCTGGAACAAACCATCAAATAGAATTAGTTTTCTAAATGTTTCTGCTGCCAAAACACGAAATATGCAAAATGTTTCTCCAAGAACGTACGGATATCTGGAACAATCAATCAAATAGAATTAGTTTTCTAACTGGAACCAAAACATGCGGGTACCTGGAACAATCAATCAAATAGAATTAGTTATCTAACTGGAACCAAAACATACGAGTAGCTATCTGGAACAGTCAATCAAATAGAATTAGTTATCTAAATGGAAACAATACATACGAGTAGCTATCTGAACAATCAATCAAATAGAATTAGTTATCTAACTGAAACCAAAACATGCGGGTACCTGGAACAATCAATCAAATAGAATTAGTTATCTAAATGGAAACAAAGCATACGAGTAGGTATCTGGAACAGTCAATCAAATAGAATTAGTTTTCTAAATGAAACCAAAACATACGGGTACCTGGAATAAACCATCAAATAGAATTAGTTTTCTAAATGAAACCAAACCATACGGGTACCTGGAACAATCAATCAAATAGAATTAGTTTTTTAACTGGAACCAAAACATTTTTCCATAACCCAGCACAAGGTTGTTAGTATATTTGGGTTTTCAGCTGAGGCATAATATACTCGTAACTCCAATTGTCTTTCGATTAAGAAATAATAATATNCAATCAATCAAATAGAATTAGTTTTCTAAATGAAACCAAAACATACGGGTACCTGGAACAAACCATTAAATAGAATTAGTTTTCTAAATGTTTCTGCTGCCAAACCACGAAATATGCAAAATGTTTCTCCAAAAACGTACGGATATCTGGAACAATCAATCAAATAGAATTAGTTTTCTAACTGGAACCAAAACATACGGGTACCTGGAACAATCAATCAAATAGAATTAGTTTTTTAACTGGAACCAAAACATTTTTCCATAACCCAACACAAGGTTGTTAGTATATTTGGTTTTTCAGCTGAAGCATAATATACTCGTAACTCCAATTGTCTTTCGATTAAGAAATAATAATATGAGTAAACAATGAAGTAAAATTCTTCGATTTAAGTTTCGATTGAAAAATCTCACAAGTAGCCATTATTAATAAACCCTGAAACAAGCTGTTGTTGGCCGCACAAGTGCACATGTGCGGTTATAGTACTGGTTGCGGACACCCTGTATCCAATTGCTTGTTAGAATAAGTCGTATTTTTGAGTACCTAGGTATCGATATCATTCTTCCGATACTATTTATGGGTACTGGTAGCGATACTTTGCACACGATACCATTAATACCCTAATCCTCAGTATTTTTGTTAAATTTTACCCCAGTCATGCATCTCCAGACTAAATGATTTATCAAACCTAGTGTACATGAATTGCAACATGGTATGCTTGGTTAAAAGTATCATTGGTTTTATTTGTATTCTAGGAACAAGATCATGTAAACATATTTTAATGAAATTTAAATATACACCTGTCGGGAATCGAACCCGTGACATGGGGAATAAAAAGTGATAAATAGGAGCGCTTGCAAAGCTGGTTCTTAGCATCGAAGTTTGGAAGAAGTTACAGTCGTTACAGAATCCGATATTTTTGTCCTGAAAAAAACGGATATTTGATATATCGGCTGCGCAAAAGATCGATATAATCGTTTCGATATCCTAACCCTATTGATCGTTATGAAATTACTATATTGTATTTTCATTTAATATTTTGACATGAATCAAATTCATTGGATTTTATTTAGCCGACAACAGATGAGAATCATGAAATTTTTCAATTGAACAGAAATACAATGCATTAGATCCCAAAATTAGATCGCATAAGCTTGGTCAGTAATAAATATGTCTTATTATTTAACAGATTTATATTAAACATCCTATTGGTAACTTTAAAGAACACTACCGTTATTTATGACGTCTGTCGGAAAAATGTCGACGAAGTAGACGAAACTAGAGTCGGAAGTGAAAAAGTAAGTGAATCCTCGTCATAAATAACGGTAGTGTTTTTTAAAAATATTTCCTAATCAAAACAAGTTCAGAAGACTCGAATACAGTGGCGACGCAGGTCATGTTTGGTCCCTCCACCAATTTTTACTAGAGAACCCCGACATTTTTTACTTTCCTATTCCTACAAAAAGTAAAGTATTGTAATGAGCTGAAATTTTCGATATCGAGTTTTTTCCACTGATAGCAAACTTTTATGGTAGGGACAGTTACAGTATTTTAATTGAACGTTTACTGCGCTTAGTGCTGAGGTGGCAGAATTTTTGTAAGAAAGTGTGTTTAACTGTTTACATTTGACTGGTCGGGATCAACATATGAGATGAAGACAATGAAATTTGAGTTATAGATTGGCTATTGACACAAACTTTATATCCGAAGATTTTTTTTTTTTGAACGATCAAGTGATTATTACAGAAGGGGAAAGTGGGGAGAGGCTTAACATAATGACACCGTAGATTTTAAAGTTTAACATAGTCTGGTGGAAGGCTCTCAAAGGACTTTAATTTGAGTCCATGAGAGGTCTTATGCTCCTGAGCGATCCTTAAAAGTACGATAGTGAGACTGCCGCTCTTATTACTCACTTGGTTGTGAAGAAAATTTAAATGGGAAAATTGTATCATCTAAAATGTGTTTTAAAAATATGTCTGATATTGATATCTGCCCTAATACCTAATGATTATCGTTGTCATAATGGCTGAAGACGTGACACACAGTCGAAATCTTCAATGTCATCCCAGGGAGTTTTATTTGTCTCATCAAGTTCAATGTCAATCAGGTTTTCCCAAACTTTTTTTGACAATAGCCTGCTGAACAAAATTGATGCTGCCTTAAAAAATACTGTTGAGTGTGTTTAACTGTTTACATTTGACTGGTCGGGATCAACATATGAGATGAAGACAATGAAATTTGAGTTATAGATTTGCTATTGACACAAACTTTATATCCGAAGATTNTTTTTTTTTTTTTTTTTTTTTTTTTTTTTTTTTGAACGATCAAGTGATTATTACAGAAGAGGAAAGTGGGGAGAGGTTTAACATAATGACCCCGTAGATTTTAAAGTTTTACATAGTCTGGTGGAAGGCTCTCAAAGGACTTTCATTTGAGTCTATGAGAGGTCTTATGCTCCTGAGCGATCCTTAAGAGTTCGATAGTGAGACTGCCGCTCTTATTACTCACTTGGTTGTGAAGAAAATTTAAATGGGAAAATTGTATCATCTAAAATGTGTTTTAAAAATATCTCTGATATTGATATCTGCCCTAATACTTAATGATTATCGTTGTCATAATGGCTGAAGACATGACACACAGTCGAAATCTTCAATGTCATCCCAGGGAGTTTTATTTGCCTCATCAAGTTCAATGTCAATCAGGTTTTCCCATACTTTTTTTGACAATAGCCTGCTGAACAAAATTGATGCTGCCTTAAAAAATACTGTTTCTTTTCAATCAACAATCGAATCCAATATTTCATCTTAAGGTGTGTTTGATGGACTTCAGTAATTATATTGCGTTGTGGAATAATAATTGTTTGAAGAAATAGAAATAGGAAGAACGCCGACGCCATTGACAATTCCAATTTTATTTTATTTCAAAACACCCTTTATAAAAAACTATAAGCTAAATTAAATTCTTATCAGGTATTACTTTCTGTTGGATAAGAAATAAGCTTTCGTCAAGATATATGTTTGATTTGTTAATAGATTTACTTGTGAAACAAAGGATTGTCAAATTAGGCGAGGCCGGATTGAAATATACATCGCATAGATGTACTCATAGATTTACTTGTGAAACAAGGGATTGTCAAATTAGGCGAGGTTGGATTGAAATATATATACCTACATCACATAGATGTACTCATAGACTTACTTGTGAAACAAGGGATTGTCAAATTAGGCGAGGCCGGATTGAAATATACATCGCATAGATGTACTCATAGACTTACTTGTGAAACAAGGGATTGTCAAAGTAGGCGAGGCCGGATTGAAATATACATATACATCGCATAGATGTACTCATAGATTTCCTAGTGCTGGTATAAAGATTACTGATTATTCTTTATACCACCTTTATTAATCAAAGGCTATTTCTTCACAAAAATCTCACAGCAATCGGGTGTAGCTACATGTTAATGGATCACTTTGTTATTTCTTCAAAAGCTATTTCTTCAATATAATCAAAGGCTATTTCTTCCAACAATTATTATTCCACAACGCAATATAATTTTCTGTAGCAAATTATTGACAAATCTTTTATTGATTTATATTGGAGTCATTAGGGAATCATGTATCAAAAACATTACACATGAAGCCGAAAATGGCCACCATAGTTTTGGGCTCCAATTTTATTTTTGCATCAATAAGATGGTATTTCGTTGATTCAGAAAGAATTTCCGGAGTCAGTGGTAATGTTTGGGTGGAATTATCTTATTGGCATAAATCTAGGATTTCAGATAAATATTTGCCTTTAAAATAAATTAGAACGAGACACCAAAAACACTATTTATAATTATTTGTGGAGGAACTCTCAAATCATTCGATTCATAGAATCATACTAGTCGAATCGTATAATTAACATGTTATTCAAAGATTTACAGATAAACCCACAAAAAATAATCTAATTGTATTAAGAAGCGCCGTAGCGCTCCCCACCGCCAAGTAAAAAAAGCGTTAGCTACCAAGAGTATATTATACGCCGCAGCTACTTCCAGAAGAAAAACTACACCCCTGAGGATAAAAATGATTGTTTCCTACGCATGGGGCAATCTCAGAGACGAAGAATGTAAAGTTTCAACAAAATCCATTAAGTGAAATCGGAGATATAGGCTTCTGAAAAGTACACTTTTTTCCTTTGTTTTGAACAGCCAATCATCAATTTCTTTAGAACTCTATTCTCATACATCTGACCACCATCTCAAACGATGATGCCACTATTGAATGATCAATGACAATGTTCGGTAAGACATATTTTAATTTAAAGAAATCACTTCAAAGTATTTTAAACTCTGTGTATAATTTATATTGAAAATACGCTTGGGAGGATATCCAATGTTGAAATTTGAGATTGTAAGTGGGAGTCACTCCGTATATCTTTGAGCTATTTGATACTTTCGTGTCGAGCTATAAAAAATGGAAACAAATCAAGGTCATTTTCATTTTTCTTTTCTTTCGAAAGCATTTTATAAGATAAATTTGTAAATAAGGCATGTGGACTATTTAATAGAAAATATATAATTTTCCTTAAGGCATTGAAGGATTAATTTATTATTTTAAATTATGAAAATTTGCAATTTAAAAGAATTTTTGAAGTGTTTCGAAGAATTCAAAATAAAATCCCGTTCGTCCGGAAAATGAACTTTTGTCACATAAATGAAACGATTTTTTTAAAAATATTTTACGAATAATCGCGTCAAGGTCAACATTAGAAAAATAATGAACCCAGTGCAGATTTAGGCGTGATCGTATGGAGCTCGTGCTACATTTAGAATCTGGAAAACTTGAGTTGATATACTAATAGAAAAAAATCTCCATTTACGTAATCTTACAAGATTTTATTTCTTGTATACTGAAGAAGAAGTCTGAGAGAGCGCCACACAGATTCATTTCATCGTGGACCGATCACATGAGCAATCAATATTAATATTTGTCAAGACCAGACTGCAGAATAAACAAAACATAAGAAAGAACTGAAGGAAAATAATGCAGACTCAATATGACCCTAGGAACATGGTTTGTTCGCGGTCATATTTTGTCTTAAAAATACCACCATGCTCAATGAAGAATTGAAGATATGTGAAAAATAAGAAGATAATAATAATAGTCCTTATTTATAATTCTCGAATAGGACTGAGACCCCCTTGACACCGGAAGTATTTTGGGTGCTATTATTATGTGGAAATTATCTCAAATTCGTGAGGATAAAGTTCTACGGGTTGGCTTGAACCAGAGCCGTAGCGAGCCTTACTGGCGCCCGAGGCAAATTCTGAAAAATTTCGCCCCCCACCCGCCAAAAAAGCTCATATTAATTATTCAACAGCAAAACGTATTAAAACAATCATGCCTTTATTCTTAATGAAACCTACAAATACAAAATCAAAAATCTTCCATATCGATCTGTTTGAATCTTACAAAGCATTTTTGCTTTTCTGGAAAACTGGTCTATCTACATCCTTTATTATTAGTTTGATTTTGATGAAATTTGGGCAACAATATTCCTTGAGGTCAAAATTCGAGCCAAAACCTTAACATTGGAGATAGCAAACCCTGGGGTACATTTATGGGTCAAAAGGGGTCATTTTGGGACAGTGGGACCCAAACGGTAAGTCCGATTTCGATTAAATTTAGAAGACACTCGCTGTAACGTATCATCAATACATTTTGCGCCTCATGGGGCTATCTTCATCTGGAGGGCTTTTAGGAAACCAAACCTCAAATTCGGGTCACTTCTCTAAAACTGGCAATATCACTCCAATTTTGATGAAATTTAAAAAGATACTCTTTGTAACATATGCTCGAAAAATTTCAGGTCTCATGGGCTAACTTCATCTGGGAACCTTTTAGGGAACCAAACCTAAAATTCGAGTCACCTAAAACAGACTTTCTTTGTAATATATTACCGATAATCGCATGAGAGAGCTGTATTACCGATAATCGCATGACAACAACCGAAGGCTGCCAAATCTAATTGATATAATATTTTTAACAAAGACCTGCGGAAGGCTGTGAAAGTCCTAGTATGAAAGAAGAAAAAGTTCCGTACCATTTATTCTCGTCTACGTTTAAATTATCTAAGTTTAAGATAAGTTTTTATTCTTCGATTTATAAATTGAAATAATTTTTGCAAGAGTTCTATGAAAATCAAAATTTGCAGAATTATGACACAAAGAGGTATAATGAGGTAGGTAATATATAATACTATATCTTCACTTGACTGTAAATGAAGATATAGTATTATATATTACCTACCTCATTATGGTTTTACTTGACATAGTATCCCAATTTAACAAAATTACAAAGAGGTATGTTTACGAGTAGGTATATAAAAAATCAGGGGTGAAATTTAATGGTAGAAAAAATATTTATCCATTAGTGGCATAGACTTGTCCGATGGCAGCCAGATGTATGAGACTTTAGCACTAAATAAGTAGTTGTCCACTGCTAAATTTTTAATTATCATCATATATCTTGAAGGCTGATAATTGACATGGATCCCTTGAACTTTGGCAATTATTGTAATAAAATTATCAAGCAAAACGCTAGTTTTGCTTGATAATTTTAGTTTTGCTTGAAACGCTAGTTTTGCAACGCCAAGAAAAACAAAACCAGCGTGCTATATAGCACGGTAAACCTAGTTTGTAGGTATCTTCACATTCAATTCTGACCCTTTTCTTACTTTAAAACTTTTTAATATTTTTTTTTTCATATTCGTCGTTGGCACGAGCAATAGATGAAGTTTAACCTTTATCTTACCTTTGCCCGTTAATGGAAACGCCTTTTTCGAGCACCCCAAAAATAGCAAAACGCTATTTTTGCAACGCCAAGAAAAACAAAACTAGAGTGCTATATATACGCCAAACCTAGTTTGTAGGAACCCCTTTAGCTGCCGTCTATTGCACTCGAATACTGCAGTTCCCGTTAGGTCACTGAAGTTAAGCAACAACCAGCGAGGATAAACTAAGTCCACAAAGTTTGGTTAGGTTTGTAAGTTTCTAGCGAATAGAATGTAAAACCGCCGTCTCGAATGAAAAATAGAAGTTAAAAGTAAAGCCAAAAAAGAGATCTCTTTCAGAAGTTCAAATGAAAAGTTATACTTTTGATTTTATTAAACGAATCAAGTTTGAGCACGATTTAACGAGTTTTATTTAAAGTTCGTTTTTAACAGCGTCAATTCTTAATTGGATTGTCCGATTTTGATGAAATTTATGGAAATATTAGGAGCGTAGCTAACGTATAAAATATGGTCACAAAATGTCACATGAAAAATATTTGCCCCAAAGGTGATTCGAAAGCTACAAACAAAAACTACAATAAACCTTTTGTCCCCGGGCACTTGGCGCACATTTTAGTCTAATATTTATAGCGTATTAGTCTTACAGAGAAAGTTTAGTAGAAAAACACGCATTAATATTCAGATAACATGTGGCAAATATTTTTCATGTGACCTGAACTTGGCACTCATATGATATCACTTCTTTTGTGACCATATTTTTAGGAGAGATATGAGACACGTGAATTTTTGGCTTTTTGGTAGATGTCAGTAACACAAAAAATAATGATATTGAACAAGATAAAAATAATTCCATCCATTTCTACAGTATAGAGTATCTATAGTATCTTTCTACAGTATCTTCCCCCATAATATAGAGTCAAAAATCAAAATGAAAAATGCTGCAGTCGTTTTTTAAGAACGTCAAAGATGCATTATGAAACAAAGTATTTACTCATGTTACATATTTATAGTATTTTTTATGACAGAAAAACTGAAACTTTGTCATGCATACAGGGTGTAACAGTAAAAGTGAGATCCTTGAAAACACATATACTGTGCATTATAATGATGGATAAAAATGCTTTCTAAAGGAAGATTACGTTCCCAATGTTACGACCCCTTTGGATATTTTATGTATCCATTTCAGAACGGCTATTTAGATTAAAATCAAATTTGTAGTATTTTGGGAACATTTGAATTTTCTTATAGGTATATTCAGAAGCCACTTACTTACTTCCTTTCCGAGTGTTCCCAATAGTTGGCAACATAGAGGGCTTTTCATTGGCCATTAGTTAGATCGAAATGGTCTCAATTGTTCCCATATGAGCTAGTGATCGTTGTTCGAACCAAACCGCAGTTACATAAATCCCCGTAGCCCCACTTCTTCAGTTTATATTTGCGGCGTGTCACACCGCTTCTGAGACGATTCAGAGGACTTCCAGCTGGAAAAATGCTACGAGTAGTTCTCACCCAACAGGTAGTTCTTCCGAAATTGTTGTTCCAAAACTGTTGCATCTAAAATAGAGCATATGATTTTAGGGGACGCGCGTTTGCCTGTTACACCCTGTATAATTTTAACGACGCCAACTCATCTTATGCAAAGTTATTATTTCTGAAAGAATTTTCATGGAAGCCAAACAAATATATCTACAGTATGTGTAGCTTTTGTTTCTAATCAATTTTAATATGACATTTTGAAAAAAACAATAACCTTCTTTACAATAATTTAAAAAAAAAAAACAGTATTCTTTTTAAATTTCATTTCACAACTAGAAGTTTAAAATGCCTTGCAGCTGCATAATGTAAATGTGAATATTATGATAGTAAATAAATGGTACGGAAAACCGTACTAGACTTTTTCTTCCTTAATCATTCCATCAGACTACCACCGAATGCAGATGTTGTTCTTCTAAAGTTTTAAGTCTTTTAGTTATATATTTTAGTTATTGTTATATTTCTATTTTCTTTTGATGTTGACCATTCTTTTAAAAAGATTTTGCAGCATTCGGCTGCGGA
>CM022874.1:35465771-35501278 GCA_012654025.1 Pachypsylla venusta
GCTGCAAAATCTTTTTAAAAGAATGGTCAACATCAACAGAAAATAGAAATATAACAATAACTAAAATATATAACTAAAAACCTTAAAACTTTAGAAGAACAAAATCTGCATTCGGTGGTAGTCTGATGGAATTATTAAGGAAGAGAAAGTCTAGTACGGTTTTCCGTACCATTTATTACTGCCTTATTACGTGCCTACTTATAAAGAAAATAAACTGCGTTCCAAATTTCAATGTCAGTCGGTGTACCAACTGGTCTTTGCGTTTTATAAACATAGATCAAATTAAAAGGCTGTGTAAACTTTTTTTAAATTTTTATGGATGATTTTTGAATTCTCTAGGCAAACGTTACACTACCTACAAACATATACAAAAATCGAAAATTCCCAATTTTTTGCATTCAAAAAATATCAAGCTACTGGAACCAAATAAATTAGAAGATATCTTCTAATTTATTTGGTTGTTCACATTAATTATAAAGGATCAAATTCCTTTTATAAAGGAATATAAAGTTTAGTACGATTTTCCGTACCATTTATTTCCTGTACCATTCTTTCTTACAGAACATCAAATCGTATTTGTCTTTCCTTGCATATAACAAACTAGCTGTTTTCCCGTGCTTCGCTACGGTTACAAAATTCAACAATCCAACTGGGCTATGCGTTTTTATAAGTATAGATAATATATGCAAAGATAATAATAGTTCTTATTAATACTGCCCGAATAGAACTAAATAGTCCCTTTACAACATTTTTTTGGTGCTTCCAAAATTCCATGGGTTGACTCGGTTTGAAACCAGGCCATGCTGTTTACTAAAAGCTTCTAACTACTCCACCACCAATCAATGCATGCACCATTCAATAAGTAAGAAAGCGGCGCGGTGGTCTGCGAGCACTGGAATGATATCTAGAGTTTCTTCTTCTGTGATGTTGTCATGAAACTTTCAACTTCCCCACCACGATCATCATCGTCTACAAAATAAGTTAAGCCTCTTATTACGTGATGGCGGAATTGTTTTTCTCCATCATAGCGTGCCAATGACGAATGATGGGCAAGGCAATGCAAATTTCAAGCTTTCAGCCTTTTGCAAAAGTTAAGCATGCGAGTTTTTGTTTAATCTATTATGACGTAATTTATACTGTTCATTGTTATCAAAGCTTACCAACTTTCATATTATTATTGTTTATCTTTGGAAAACAGAGGATTCTATTGTTTTCATAGCGTGAGCAAGTATTGGAACGAGCATCTGAGCGCAAGGCAGTGCGCCAGGACAAATTCCAGAACCCACCAGTGCACCTTTACACGAAGCAATTTACCGGGTTTTGCACACTGTGAGATATCTGGTTCTACAAGGGATAGATCACTGAAGTTTTGTACAGTACAATACTAAAGGATAAACTTCAAAATTTTATATTAACCTGGGGAGGATAGATACAATTTCAAAGTTTTCACTTTTGGATACTCACTGATTGATTCAGTCACTCTCTCATTATCAAAAGTTTTAGGCTCTTTCCGTATATCTAGAGCGCTGAAATTTTGCATGAAGTCAGAAACTCACATCCAAAAAATGGGAAAAATTAGAAAGTTTGATCCTTTTAACTCTAAGTTCTGCAAAACGGTGTCGCTTTAGGAAAGTAGTGTACAAAAACTAGTTTAAACTGCTAGGACGCTGAAATCTTGCATGAAGAAAGATATTTATATGCAATTAAATGCAAAAATATTTTATATTCACTCATTTCTACCAGTGCTCTAATATCGTTCCGCTTCAGAAAAGAAACTGCACGAAAGCCAGTTTCAACTGCTGGGACGATGAAATCTTTAATGAAGGTGTAGGGATACTAAAATTTAATTAAAAGCGCAATTATCTAAATTCAAACTCTTCAACTCTCAGTGTTATAACTTCAGGCTTTGTACTGTATGTTAATTTAATAATAATTTGGTATTAGATCTCAGTTGGACTTTTGGAAATGCTTAAAAAAAAAAAAAAAAAAAAAAAAAAAAAATAAGAAANAAAAAAAAAAAAATTGAAAAAAGTCCCATGAAAGTTGTGATATCTTTTATTGGGGGCCAAGTTTATTCTTGCTGCTGTTTATCCCACACTGAAATTCATTATTGCACTTTCTTCTGCCTCTATTCACTTAAAGTAATACCGACTTTACACTTGGCCAGTTTATAAGGTAGTGTTTAGTGATTTTCTTCAGAAAAAACTGACCAAGTGTAAAGTATGAAATATACCCAAATTTTTCGGGTCTAATGATAATGCTAATACATACTTGGCGCAATTTGTCAATATTTTCTACTTGTAATTCACTTAAAATTTTAATTTTAGTTCTACGTACCTTAAAATTTTCATTACCTATATGCAACATTCTTTGGAATAAATTTGTTTATGTTTGAAAAAACACCATGACTTAGTATCTGCAATGTAGAATCTGTTCTTTAGAGGGAGACAATATTTATAATGTAACTCACCTGGACCAAATATAGTAGACCTCTACAGGTGTAACTCACCTGGACCAAATATAGTAGATCTCTACAGGTAGTCCAGTAATTAGAAGTAACAAATCTGACACGGCAAGACTGAAGAGATAATAATTGGTTGCTGTGTGCATATGTTTGTTTTTCGCTATGACAATACAGGTAACAACATTTCCAATGAGACCCGTAAACAAAATCAACGTGTATAATATAGTCAACGGAATCACAATATAAAGTTCATCCCTCTTCGGTGGTAACGGGTAGATAGTTTCATTGGTGAAGTTTGCACCCAACCAGTCATCCTCAGCATAATTCATATCGACCATTGATTAGCTCTGAAACAGAAAGTTGAAAAACTTTTCTAGAAAATATTATTTTTTAAAACTCTACCAATTTACCACGTGAATTTATTATTTAACAAAAAATCGAATAAAAACTCGCCGTGAAAATCGAACTCCAGGAGGAATTGAGGCTCGTAGCGTATAGTCGCTTGAAGTCGCTCGTAGCGTATAATCGCTTGAAGTCGCTCGTGTTATGACGCTTACGTTCCATTTCATCAACGTGACTTGTTGTAGTCATGCGCAGTCGCTTCCAAAGAACTACCGGATTATTGGGTGAAATAACTATTTAGTAAATTAGAAACGGTTATAGTTATGTTATTGAATTTCGTTTCTTTTTTTTAAGGTTTATGGCGAATTTTCTGGATCAACTGAGGCAAATGTTAAATTGGAGCCAGTTGATATTTTCTAGATACCTAGAGTGTTGTGTCTAAGAGACTGTCTGACGTAGACGTAAACAAATACATATAGAAGGTATGGTGTAGGTTTTGAGGTCACAGTACCCGAAATAAACTCAGTAAACTAAACTCAGTAAAGTATGTGTCGCAGTAAACTTATAGAATCAGTAACTTCATAAAATTCCTAGAGATTTAGAAAAATCACGGAAAATAGACGAACGCAAGGATTTTCAACAAGTTTACTCAAATGCTTTAGGGATTTTATAACCTAACCTAACCTATTATCCGGGTTTTTATAAAATCCCTAAAGCATTTCACTTGACTAAACTTGTCGAAAATCCTCGCGTTCGTCTATTTTCCGTGATTTTACTAAATCCCTATGAACTTTATAAAATTACTGATTTACAAGTTTACTGCGACATATTCACAGAATGTCTGAACTTATTACAATGCTTTCTGGGTCACTTCCTCAATTTTCAATTTTCTCGCTCCTCATGAAATCTATCTTAAGTTAGATCTCTTAGAATTCCTCTATTCTCCCTCTTCAAGATTGAAATAAACACTTCATCATTTATAATTATCTAATATCGCACACATGTGGAATGAACACATTGAAATGAGAGTATAGGGTCTTCCATGCTATATCTATAGTATTCCTGTGAACTGTAGATCTCACTCAGTTAAAAGGCAACCATGAGAATCCATAGTTGGTCCAATAGTATGCAAAAACTCAGTACGGTAGAGTAAAAATTCGGGCCCAGGAGGCAAATATCATTTCGTTTCTATTGAATGAAATCTTTTTCCTCCACAGTAATTCCACCACACAGTCCCTACTAATATAAAAGTAGCTATTCAATCGTACCTTGGATATGGGCCTAATTTTTCGAAAAGGTTTTTTTATAATTCTATCATGCAGTTACCTACCTAGTGTTTGGTTTTTCGTTGAATCGGATAAAGTTTAAGAAGCTGAACGCATCCCGTAATCACAGGCGAACATTTTCAGACTCCACTGGAAATTTAACACGGGTCTCTCAAGTGCAATGCCAGTATGATACCCACTAGGTCTGGAGGACTGCTTTTATAAATTAAAGTTTGTAGATACACCTTCTCAACACGGAGGGCTCAGAACTAAATTATAGGTTTAATTATTTTCACCCTTAATTTTTAGTCAACCCTTGAGGTATATACATCTGAGGCTTGAGGTATATAAATCAAATTAGACGCCAAGTAACATAAATTTTCTAATTTGAACTATTTTCCTAAACACGTGTGAGCACTAAATTATCTAAATCGAAAGATACGATTCTGAGAGTTAAAAGTTGCATCTTGCATTTTGAAACTATTTCAAAGTTGAAATCTAAAAATGTATGATATCCTCCAAGGTGCATTAATTTAAATGGATGACGCAAGTCAATTATCTGGAATTCAAATAATGCATTTAGAATTGCATATATGTACACTTTTCAAATAATGTATTCTGTAGAAAAAGTGTCTGTTCTCTGTATGTATATGATTCTGTCCTGAATTTTGTACCTTATATAAAAAATGTCCGTACTTTGCGTGTATATGTTTTTGTCCTGAATTTGGTACCTAATATCAAAAAGTGTCTGTACTTTGTATGTACATAAATATGATTATGTTCTAAATTTGGTACCTAATATCAAAAAGTGTTTGTACTTTTTATGTATATGATTCTGTCCTGAATTTGGTACCTAATATCAAAAAGTGTCTGTACTTTGTATATACATAAATATGATTATGTCCTAAATTTGGTACCTAATATCAAAAAGTATGTGTACTTTTTATGTATATGATTCTGTCCTGAATTTGGTACCTAATATCAAAAAGTGTCTAGTCTTTGTATGTATATGATTCTGTCTTGAATTTGGTGCCTAATATCTATGGGCCAAATTTTTCAAACAGTTTTGATGCTCTTATCATACAGGTCCTCTTTTGTGATTCCGACATGAGAATTGAATTGTAATTTTTATTTCATGGCCTATCTAATATCCCCAGAAACAAATAAATAGTTTTATAGTGCGATTTTTCCTTTCTTCAAATGAAAAGTTTATATCGGAAATATTGATGACGACGGATAGAAGTACCATAAAAATTTAAAATATGGTTTGTTGGTTTAGTAGTAAGGCTTGTAAACATTAGGGCGTGGTTCGAGCCCAGCCAAAAGAAGGAATTTCATCCTCATGAATTTGACATATTTACCACTATTTAATAACATGGTTGATAATATCGGGCGCTTCGCTGGGATTATCATCATAAAATCCGGCGTCCTCAGAGTAGCATAATATGGTAACCTAACCTTCCACCTCCATCAGTTTCTGTGATGGATACGGAAAGCAAGTAGGTAAGTACCATAAAAATGAAAATGAATTTAAGAATTAATATATGTATCAAAATACCATAATTATCAGAACCTCTATTCGAATTAAGATAATAATGCTAAAAAAAAAAAAAAAATCAGTGTCATTATAGTGATCAGAATCACCATTAAAATTGAAATCGCCATAAAGTTTAAAATCACCATAGGAATCAATGTCAGGGACGGATACAGATTGGTTTGGCGCACAATTTCTTCAGGACGGGGGTCGCCCCTCCCCCCTGTATTCGCTTCTGTATCACCATAAGAATCAAAATCATCATATGACTCAGATAAACATTAATATACTGAATAAATAAATCCAAATCAAATATAAATAAATATATTGAAAAAGTTTTTCATAAGAAGGAACAGCTGCGAATTCTGAAGTCGGAGATAGATCAGTGGACGATTGTAAGAGGGACATGATGGTAGATAAGGGAATTCTATTATTTACTGCAAGTTTGCAACTTTGAACTTATTCGACCATGTTTCGTTAAAGAAGAGTAATTCGTTTCAGATATACAGTGTGATTCACAAAACGATCGAAATGTAAAAAGTGCGATTATTAAGAAAATGACAGTGAAAACACAGATATTAGAAATTTTAAATTTGTAAAATACGATGGAAAATATATTTTAATAGGATTCCATAACCTTGTTTATATGTTTAAGATAACAATGGAGTCCTGTTAATGAGCCACCGATTCCTGCCCATCTCAGAAACAGTTGGTACTAATGCATATTCCAGCTATGGCAGATCCAGTTTTTGAGAAGAAGAAAAAAAAAAGAATTTGAAAATATTTGGACCTTATTAGGTACCAAATAGCGCACATCGAACATTTTTAGCTGTTGTTGCTGCTCCATTGTGAAAAAAAAATGAATTAGATTTTGCAGTGAAAATATTTTAAGGGCCCCATTTGAAAATAGTATCACGAGGCCCTAAATTTGTCGATAATATTTTTCACAGTGTTTAATTTTAAAATTCTTCAAGCTTGGAGTGATATTGCCACTTTTATATAAGAGGAGGCCTCCAAATAAAGATAGTTTCAAGAGTCTCAAAATTTGTCGATGATATGTTACAAAGAGTGTCGATGACATGATTGACATGTTAAGAGAAGTGACCTGAAAATAGAAAAATGTAATTTTACCTAAATTCTGAAATGTCAAAATGAAAAATAAAAAGGTAAAGTTTGAGTAACTTTAATAAAGGTATTCGATAATCTGAATGCAAAAGATAAACTGAAAAAATTCCGAAAATAAACGAGGTAAAAAACTTTAACAAAGTTCAAATCGAAGATTTTTTTTAATAGTAATTTATTTGACTTGAACCAAATATAAAACAATTGAATGATTTGCTATTGATACAAGAACTTGTAAGTTAGTAGTGGCTATAGGATGTTAAAAATCCTACAATTTTGAAGGACTGGAAATTTGGTATGCCAAATTCAGATTTGATTGTCTCTTCTTTTGTTCATAGACATATTTTATACAAGCTGATTGAGTAATGGATGAAACACAGGATTTAATTTATGGGGTGAAAAAAGAAGCTACCCATTACATCCTTGCGCATTTAATTTTAAAACCAAAGCCATGCAGAACTAGAATAAATATCTCAAAAATCTGATTGAAAGACAAATGGATACAATGCACCAAAAAGATCATTGCTTGAATGTTTAAAAAAAAAACTCTTCACATATGCGCAAACGATCTGAGATCATTCCGAAAAGACCCTTCCAAAAAAAAATCAGAAAAAATAAGCCAAATAAATTAATAAATAGAAATAAATTAATAAAAGAAATAAATCCCTTCCTAAAGAAATAAATTCAATTTACTGATTTTTCCATCCGAAGTAACAAAGATAGAATAAGAGGAAGCCAAATAAATTAATAAATAGAAATAAATTAATAAAAGAAATAAATCCCTTCCTAAAGAAATAAATTCAATTTACTGACTTTTCCATCCGAAGTAACAAAGATAGAATAAGAGGAAGCCGAATAAATTAATAAATAGAAATAAATTAATAAAAGAAATAAATCCCTTCCTAAAGAAATAAATTAAATTTACTGACTTTTCCATCCGAAGTAACAAAGATAGAATAAGAGGAGGCCAAATAAATTAATAAAAGAAATAAATCCCTTCCTAAAGAAATAAATTCAATCTACTGACTTTTGCATCCGAAGTAACGAACATAGAGTAGCTTTACCTAGAAGGAGAGTAATTAAAAATATAGAACTCCACGTCACGTTGTGTCTTTTTTTGACATACTCATATTCCCAAAGCCCTAACCATAACAGAACGAAATCTGCAGGGTAGGATGAGACTTAATAGCTTTTAAATAAACACTCATGAATTCCATTAAATTATTTTCATTAATTTCATCTACAGAGACAAACGGTGAGGGAGGTTGGCAGTCATTTCATATCAGTCATATCATCTCCGCAGACCAAATTCCTGAAATTTGTGCGAATTCACCACACTCGCTTTTGCATCGGGATTACTAAACTACAGAATACAAAACGCAACATTCAGGAAACACAGGCTGCAGTACACTTGGTACCTTGAACTGCGAGAACGACTGCTCTAAATTTTTAAGGTTGTTTTTTTGGCTCAACGTCTTTTTGACATCTATTGGTCATTCGAGACGAGGTTTTACCCTACATTCGTTGGAAACTTACAAATCAGCTAGCCACATTGACCTCACCAATCCTGGGTAGGGCCAGCATCACGAGACGTATACCCACGTATTCAACCACTGAGTAAAAGCTTGCCCGACGTTGCTTAACTTCAGTGATCTAAAGGGAACTGGTGTATTTTGCATTCACATGGCATTGATGCTGGCAACTCCTAAAGGTTAACATATAATTATATGATAACAGATGAATATTGAGTCTCACATAACATACTTTGCAGTGCACTATACCGATTGTATTTAAAATATTTTAAGCACACCCTGTATATTTACGTAGTTTAAAACAATATGAGAAAGTAATGAAGGTGAAATTTAGAAAGAAAAATGTGTCGTAAAAAAGTGAGGAAAAAGAAATTTGAAATCCGAGGAAAATGATAATAAAATAAAGCCAATATTATATAATCTAGTCTAAACCTTATTTTCATTTTGACGTTCCAATAAGGAACAAAACCAAAAGAACAGAACATTGCATTATTCATGAACCACCGGTGAGAGGGAAAGCTGAAGGAAGAATGTGGAAGAGGGAAGAATGGAGCCAAGGGGGGAACTGGGAGAAGGTCAGTGTATCACTAAACACTCGAGATAATGACTGGAGGCAAGGGGAACCGTGAGAAGGTCAATGGATCACTAAACTCTCGAGAGAAGAATGACTGGAGGTAAGGGGGAACTGTGAGAAGGTCAGTGGATCACTAAACTCTTGAGAGAAGAATGACTGGAGGTAAGGGGGAACTGTGACAAGGTGACTGGATCACTAAAAGCTCGAGAAAAGAATGACTTGAGAAAATGAAGATCTGTGAAAAGATCAGTGGATCACCAAAAACTCGACCGTTATGGTTTTTTGAATAGTTTTTTTTTTTTTTTTTTTAAATTAATTAAACCTTCTAAGAAGCTTTGAAAAAGTACCTTTGCATTAACCTTATTGAATGAGTCCTTTGGACTAGGAGAGACTTTTTCAGATTTTCTATCAAGTTGAATATCCATTCTAAATTGGATTTTTTGAAATTCCATTCATTAAAATTTGTTGTTATATTTCAGTGCTATTGGCTATTACATGAAACAATAAAATAAATCTGGTTTTGTTTGTTTACTCTAAAAATATAATTAGAAAACGCAACCCTTTGTGTTAGGGCATGTGATGGGTTGCATTTTTTTAATGGATATAAATTTGAGAAATATTTTTGATTTTGTTAAATTGGGTTACTACCTATGTCAAGTATAACCCCAAGAAGGTAGAGAAAATACTTTTTCTTCACTTGACTGTGAAAAGTTTTGTTTCACTTAAGATGTTAATTTTCTTTCGGGCCATCTCATAACTACCTCAATTTTTAGAAAAAGCTGACTATTTTCTTACTCTCCTGAGTACATTATCAGAGTACGAAACTAGTCAGATTAAATTACTATGTTATCTCCTCATTAAATTTTTTTTATTGTTAAATTTTAAATTAAAGCTTTAGTCATTAATTTAATTTAAATTTCATTCTCTTTCTTTTTCCTTCTTTACTTCAGACATCCTTTTAGTCGGTTCGTTATTTTCATTATTGTGGTTTTAATTTCTTCTGGAATGATGTTATATATTTACTACCTACGTGTGAAGGTCTTCTTTCGTTAGTGATTTGATTACCTACTTCCTTTTATTACAGTGACACCTTGTTCCATTCTGTTATATTCGTTCTTATTTCTCTCCGTTGTTGCGTCGTTAGCTAAATCACGTTTTATTATCACATTTTATTTGTCTTTGTTGGATTTTTCATTTAACATTATTTTACCTCCTAGAGTTTTTCTTTTATAATTGCATAGAAACACATTTTATTCTAGGATGCTAGTAAGGATTGTTAACTTTATACAAGGTGTTTCAAAGTTTCAAGTAAGATTTTTTATAGGTACCTAAGTATTTGTAGTACCTCAAATTTAGAGTGGAAAGTACAAAAAATGAGAGGTATCTTACATATTTGTACTATTTCGACCTTATGGAATATGATTTTAGATCCTGTGGAAATGGTTGGTACCTGTACAAATGTACCTCTAATCGGTAATTTTTTCTGAAATGGTGTGTACTCAGGGCAATAGTTTTAGCATTTGTCATAATCCTTTCTACTTATAAAATATGTATATAGAAAAAAATATACACTTGTTGTGACAAAACAGGACAAACAATATAAAAAACAATCAGATATACCGACCAAACAGAGTGGTGAGATATATTTTTTTTGCTTAAAGTATCTTTAACATCTATTACTCATTCGTGACGGGGAGAAACCCTCCATTCACTGGAAACCTATAAATCAGCTCCACATTAACCTCAGCCAGCCTGGGAAGTCCTAATTCTAAATCGTTTTTCTTCAAATGTCTATTTCGCTGTTCAATCTTCGATAAATTTAGAACGCGATTACATTAAATTTCATTATTACATTAAATTTCGCTAATTTAATGTTCATTAAATTTCATTATTACATTAAATTTCGCTAATTTAATGTTCTTTGGCCATATTGGGACACCGGGTCTTCAAGGCATGCATTCTAAGTGAAGTGCAGTTCACAGAACCACTGGTAATATAAGTAGTAGTCTTCACCAGCAGAAATTATTCTTGGCATAGAGAGCATGAAAGAAAGAGATACCTACCAAGACAAGATAGATTTCATTGAGCAATTGACTGTTTCAAAAAACCTGGGAAGATAAGAAAGAATGTAACAAATGAAGAAAACAAGCCAAGTAAGCGAATGAAAAGGGATTGGAAGAGAAGGAAGAAAATGAAATATTCATGAGTTAAACGAGGTCCACAGATTGAGATCTAGGTACATGACTCGAGTTGAGAAAAAAAATTGAGATCTGCATGAGTCGAGATTTTTATTACCCTGTAGAGTGTGAGGAAATGTTCATTACATTTAATGTGCACCGAGGATTACTGCTGTTGTAGGTACACATTAATTTGCAGTTTAATTAAATATATCTTAGGTATTCTAAAGTCTTCTTTATTGGTGCCTAGAAAAACCTTTTAATATGTTATACTTCGCAATATTGTTCAAATAACTTTTATTACTAATACTGAGTTTTTGCCGCACAACATTAATTGCCAATTGTGTTCTCAGCAGTCAAGAGTGAGCATTGTAGGATGTAGGCATTATATCAGATTAAATTAACTCTTTGTCCTGGCTCGAGACACCAAATGTTTTAATTGATAACTCGACTACAATTTATGTTTTCAAACTTTCAAAGTGAAACGTTTTAGTATTTATCATTATTTTTAAATTCAACATTTCAAATAAACATTTTAAATCAAAAATAGATCTTTTTGGACTTCAAAAAACCAAAAAAACCGGCACTGGCAATTGGAGACTGGGGTTTTACTCTCCATTCTCGGCAAACTTACAAATTAGCTAACTATATTTTTTACTAGCTATTTTACCCGTGCTTCGCTACGGGCTATAATATTGGTAAGCTCAAGTATCGATGATACGTTTGTTTTAAGTTCTAGATGTGCAATAGAAGAATGTTTGATATTTTAACTGGGACGATAGTCGCGGAGGAAAAACTCCGCCAATGTTACACATGGATTTACTATTCTTCTGGCAAAAAATACCACCCCCCCAAAAAAAATTGAGGGGTGGGGGTTCTCGTNGCTGGTTTGCAAGTTTCCAGCGAATTGAGGGTAAAACCCCCGTCTTGAATGGCCTATAGATGTTAAAGATACGTTAAGCCAAAAAAAAAAAATGAGTGCTACTAACCATAAGTTCTACCAAATTTTAACTGGCCACCACTGATGGTTAAAATGTAATGAAAACTTAGACAAAATTAATAAATGAAAAGTAAAAGTTACATTTTCATAATGATTCTTGAACAAAGTTGCCAAAGGTTTCGTGATCTAAATTAATATTGAATGGAAAATGATGACACTCGCCAACTATGAACTTTCACGAGAAGAGTTTGGCACACATTTCGTAAGGCAAACAAATGAGAAAAGCTACATTATTTTTCAGAACATAAATGAAAAAGTTTGTGTCTGGTAAATTGTAATTAGAAAAATATTTGTGAAAACTCACTCTTGTTAAGTACTTCTTTTCGAACAGGAATTGTATTCCCAACTCAAAACTATTCCGCCCTTTTTACATTCTAAATCTGTTTCTAAAATAAAAATGTCTAATCCTTTTTTCCTAATATAGGTAGATTTTATTTTAAAGAAATAAGAGTACCTTCTCCAAAGAACGTTTAAGAGGTAGCGATCCTACAAAGGACGCGACTTCACTCCGCCAGATTGTCTTTGATAACCGATGGAATTACGTGTGTAAAATGGCCATAGATCCTTAAGAAATAATGGTATAGTAATCACTAGTAACAGCAAAGCGCAATGGGACACTATTGCTACAGAGTCACTATCAACGAGGGATTTTTACTTTCCTTATCCTATAAAAAAGAAAGTATTGTAATGGGCTAAAATTTTCGATGTCGAGTTTTCAATGCCAAAACATGTTTTGGGGTCCAAAGAGCCCAAATCTTGAGTTTTAGCCATTGGTCCGTATATGTGTGTCTGTCTGTCCGTCGGTCTCTAAACAAGATATCTCAATAACGCTAATTGCTAGAGACTTGAAATTGCATATGTATGTCAATTTTATGCCTGGCACGAACCACTCGTTAGATTGAAATCGAAGTTACTTTTGGCGGTTTTTTGCCGCTTTTTAATGATTTTGATTAATTCCGCTCTAAAAGAGAACGGTACAGGCTAGATCTTAAAATTTGGTACCAATTTATATTACTTTTATGCATTTTTCGGTCGCTTTGCGGCAGTTCCTGCCTAAAAAGGTAAAGTTAAGAGCTTATTTTTTTTTAAATTTGATGCCCATTTATATCAATTTCTTGCATGGATTGCAAAATTACACTTTTGGCTAAAATCGAATCTACTCCTAGCGATTTTTGTCGCTTTTCAGCGGTTTTTACGAGTCTCGCATGATAATAAGAACGGTAAGAGCTAGAGATTGAAATTGGGTGCGCATCTGCCCAACCATTCTGCATGGTTTGCCGCTACGCCATTGTTTATTGAATTACAATCTACTGTTGGTGGTTTTCAGCAGTTTTCACGAATCCTGCCTGGAAGGAGAACGGTACGTACCAGAGACTTGAAATTTATTATGTATGATAATTATAAACATAAAACAAACCCTACGGACATTTTTTGTTCACAAAACATGAACCTGAATGGCTGAATCTCAAGATTTGGCCTCTTGGGTCCTTTTTTTTTGTTCCACATTTTTGTAATGTCTATTTTTCCACGATAATACTGGAACGCCCTTTCCAATTTAAATTAAATACGACGATAAAATTAATAGGGGTCAATACCAAGGCGCTTAAGAATATTATGTTTGTCTTCATAAATGTGATATGATAAATATTCCCCTCACTAATAATGATACTGCGAGCGTAGATTCTTGTTTCGGTAGTTTTCCTCGTGCTTAGTATAATTATAATTTACATTATTTTGAAACTTTCGTTCAAGTGGGTAGTTGATAAAGTTTTGAACGGCTGCGAGTTGTTTCTCCTTATCTACATAGTTTACGTTGAAAAATAATAAAAGCTTTTTTAATACCAAAATTGCTAATTGCTATTACTTGCCCTCCTCCCCTGTCCCCCAAAATAATCAAAATACTCTGCGATATTTTCTGTGGCAGTTTTTGCTTCCATTTTTATGTTATAGTGCTAGTCTTGCTGAGGGCTTTCTATTTTGGAATATTTTTAAATTTGAATTCGAACTTTGTTACATAATATAAAAATATCGCCATTTTTGTATTCACTTGTTTCTTTTATTATTTGTAAGGCCCTGGCGGACTTAGTTCCTTAGTGTGTACTGTAAAACAACGGGAACAAAAACTACAACACATGGGACAAATAGATTGACAAGGGCATCCAAAAAAGAAAACGCTGATCTTGAAAATTTTCTTTGGGAACATTTTTAAAGTTCCCAAAGTTTTTAAACAGTCTAACTTCTGTAAACGAAGCAAAATTGTACATAAAAAGTAAGTAGCTACCTACATTTCTTTCTCTAGGAAGTGTTGTAAACATAAACATGTTTCACTGTAATTAATACTAGCAACAATTAGCACAAACCCAAAACGGATCACAGAGCGAAATCTAAACACGACCCAGGTAGCTAAATTTCAATGATTTGTCTGGAACTGTTGCACTCAACGTAGTGAAGAAGTTAAGTACAATGTAAAGCACCTTCGGCAATTTTTATTTTTCAATTTTGTACCGCCTTTAATTTTTTAACACACAGGGCATAGACAGGAAAATAGCCTGAGGGGCTAACCTTAAGGGTGAATGACCCAAACTTAAGGGTGTAATGTATATTATTTTTACAAAAAAATTTAATTTACCTAGTCCCCTGAGAATTTCGGACCTCTGGAGAATCAGCCCGCCCCCCTCTCTGTTGTCAGACATGCTTTCACTTTAACCTTTATGAGTTACTGATTACATTTCTGTTGGGCATTTTTTCTCTTCAATTTTTCCAACAATTCATCTGGCATTTATCCAACAGTTTCACATCAACTTTTTTTCCTTGGGAAAGTTTTTTATTAAAAGCTTAATTTGTGCATCTTTATGAACTTCGGAATATAATGCTGAGGGTAATATTACCAAGATTGTTAGATGTACAGGGATGAACATTATGTCCTAATATTAGAATGCGATTTCCAGGTGTGCCGACTGGCGCNGGAGAATCAGCCCGCCCCCCTCTCTGTTGTCAGACATGTTTTCACTTTAACCCTTATGAGTTACTGATTACATTTATGTTGGGCATTTTTTCTCTTCAATTTTTCCAGCAATCCATCTGGCATTTATCCAACAGTTTCACATCAACTTTTTTTCCTTGGGAAAGTTTTTTATTAAAAGCTTAATTTGTGCATCTTTATGAACTTCGGAATATAATGCTGAGGGTAATATTACCAAGATTGTTAGATGTACAGGGATGAACATTATGTCCTAATATTAGAATGCGATTTCCAGGTGTGCCGACTGGCGCGTCACACCGCACGCTGTAAGTTAGAGTCAGTCGTATATGTTGCGGCTTGCTATGTGACACCTAATAAACATATGGCTTTCCCAATGATTATTTATATTTAGTAATTTATTTAATGTGTGTCTTATAATAATAATATTTCATGTTAATAATAATAATAATCGTCTCGCCGGAGGACGTAAAACAGAAAATGGACCGGACTTGTCAAGCCAAAGACAATGAACCATTCGCTCGGCCTGAAGTAATCCACCTTGCCTGGCAGAGGTTTCCTATTACTGGAAGTGTTGCTGTTCAGAAATATCTGCAGACTACCAAGGCAGGGAAGCCTCTGGCAACATATCACGCAAAGAAAAGATTTAAGCAAAATACTTTCGGCATGATATGTTGTGATTGAATCAAGCCATTCCCTATTACCTTGTCATAGACCGGTAATAAGATGAATACCGAAATAGTGAGAAGTAAGTGGACAACATAATAATAAATAATATTTTTATTACCATGAAAGTAATGTTTACAAAGTTCTTTTCCTAAGCTATGATGGGCTTCCTGAATATAGAAAATCTCAAACTGCCTCACATCCAGCTTCGGGATCATCACAAATGCCATTTTTGTGAGTAATAAGGAGGAGGGACCAGAAAGTATTTTTTTAATTAATTTCTTTAATGTGTATTTCCAAAATGAGCTCATCCAGAATGCGCCACGTTAATTTTTTCAAGGATCGAAATTAGGTCCCATGTTAAGTAAAATTTTGATACTGCTGCTCTCCACTCAAAGTAAATAGATAGTCAGCCAAATTGACAAATTGGTTTATTATTTTCAATAATGAACTTTTGAAATAGTAACGAAAAAAATACTCCCCCCCCCAAAATTTAATATTATACGTATCAAACTACGTAGAATGAATCCAATAATAGAATAAAAAAAATCCATTTGTGCCAGTTTTCACTTAGCGTTGTTCGATTTGTGTACAGTTCCCGTTCCGGGTCTAATTGTGCGCAGAAACTTTTGAGCGCAATGGGATACACAATTGGCGATTTTTCCGCTTTTTAAGAGAACGGTAAATACTAAAGCGTAAAATTGGGTATGTATGTTATATTTGGGGTCTAATTGTGCCTGGAAACTTTTGGGTGCAATCGAAGCCGTTTTTTAAATTCATTTTAGATGTGTAAGACTGAACCCGTTTCGGTTTATTTCGTGTCAACTCCATCGACAGTTGTGCATGATTCAAGACAAACCTTTCTATTTTTTCCTTAATTCAAAAAGTTATCCAAAGTTTTCTCAAGTCAAATTACATTTCCTTGTGACTAGTATTTTCATCTTTTGTATTCATTCTGCATTATCAACTAGACACAAAAAATAATAATGTCTATTTTGTTCAGAATGCTGATGTTTTTTTTTATATAACTATTTTAATTTAAACCTACTAGATTGTTTTGGCTCTATGTTCCTTATTGAAAGTTCCTGCTACAAGCCTTATGCTCAGGACAGTTGAAAGGAAGTTCGGGCTCGGACTGACAAGTTTAGGTCGTATAATATACAAATAGGTACATAAAATAAAAACATTTGAAAAAATGAAACATGTGACAATTTGTGAGGATGTCTGTCCGAGCACTGTTGAAAGTAGTCACTTAGTGTTTATTTGTGATACTCTTACGATTACGATGTTTTATGTTGAGCAACCGTGGGAGAGTCCCGTTGTTATTACGTAGTTTAAAGAATTTTTTTTTAAAAAAATTCAAGCTCAAAACCGAGTTACTAAACTCAAACTTTCTGGTAATTTCATCTGAACAGAAATTTTCAATGTGTTCCAAAATTATTTTCAAATTTTTATAAAAATACCTATGTCCAAGAAAGTTATGGACATATTTGTGACGTCAGGTGTACACGTGTAAAAAAAAAGATTATTAACTGTTAAAGGGAGCATTTTTGGTAGGTATTGGCATCTAGAATTAGCCCCTTATTTATTGTCCTCATTAACTGGGACACCCTGTAAACCAAGATCGAAGATAGTGGAGACGCCAGAATACTTCCTTGCATAATATCATAAAACAAATTTCCCCGCCGCGTCAGTCTGTTCGCAATAAACTCAAAAAATAATGAATAGTTTGCATGCGGTTTACAGCAATAGACAGAGTGATTCCCGGGGAGGTTTTATGTGTAAAAAAATGAAAAATGTCGAACCGTTTTTGATTTTTTGACAAAGTGAAGTCAATATATCAAATCATAGCGAGAAAGTTTTAGATGGCCTCTTCATCGTTAATTTAGGACAAAATTTGCAAAATTATGACTAGTCATTCCACAGTAACAAGTTCAAATCCAGGATCGGGTAAAATAGGATTTACAAAATACTAACTGTTTATCCAAAACAATAAGACATATCGAAAATCTACAACCGTTTTCGAGTTACGGCCGAGTTTTTGTATCTGAAATCATAGAACACTATTAGCACGGGAACGGCCATACGTCTAAAACTTCAAGGGAAGCGGGCGGACTAGTGAATTAATAAATATGAGTTAACTTCCTATGCTTTAAAAAGTTTCAAATTTTATGGTCTGTGTAAACCTAACAGTTATCAACATTGTACGCTTTAACTTATTTTGCTACTGCCAAAATTTTCAATTCAGATTTGACAGCAGAAGTATTTCAACCTGAAAAGTGCTCTGACGTGAAGTAATATATCACTTATGCAACGCTCATTATATTTGACTTGGCGGGCGGAGCGCTGCCGCGCTCCTCAACTTTCATATGTTCCATTATTTTTTTATTCTCTGAAATTTTGTATTTTCTGGGGAATAGTGGACATTTTCTGGGGAATTTTGCTATAAATAAACAAATATTTAAAAATATATATTACCAACCACCTATAAGCCGGACAATTCTGGATACTTACCAAACCACATTCCAAGATCTTCAAATTTGGGGTTGGTAGGTTCCAGTATACCGGGCTATGGTCCGGAATAGATTCTGTCCTCAATGACATTCCTAGAATACACTTTCTGAATCCCGTTAGATCACTGAAGTTGAACAATGTCCAGCCAGGATTTACTGGATGGCCACGTGGGTTCACGCCTCGTGATCCTGGCTATTTTTCCAGCCAAACACAGTCTAGGTGAGGTCAATATGTGTAGCTGGTCTGTAAGTTTCCAGCGAACGGAGAGTATATCCCCGGTCTCAAATAACCAATAGATGTTAAAGAAATGTTGAGACAAATAATACAAACACTTTTCCATTGGCTAGCATGATGTAAGTTTCTGAACAAAATTATGTCATCTATTAAAATTCAAAAGCTAGGTCTGTTCCTGGAGTAAGGCCTTATGACATAGGATAGACAAATACTAACAGAAATCTAAAGTGAAGTTTCCTGTTTACTATTTGGGGACAGAACACTAAATATATTTTCAGAGTACTCTTTTGAAGATCAATATATGCAGCAATCATTGCAAAGGATATTATACACAGATATTACAAAGGACATTTGTTCTTTAGAAAGCTAAACTTGTAATAAAGTTCCATTAGGAAACATTATTTTTTATATTATTTATTATATTGCCAAGAAAAGTTTTTCCAAAATAGAGCAAAAAAAATTGAATATAATTTAGTTCAAATAGACGGAATATTGTAAGTAGAAAGTTGGGAATGGGGCCACCCGATACTGTCCCAAATGTATATCAGTCCGTAACCATAAGTATACTGGGGTTCCCGAAGTTAAAAATATTAGGGCTGTCGTCCTTTCGAAAAAATGAAAGCCACTGTAAGCGTATACCAAAACATAAAGCTTATATTGGACGAGGTTCCATTGCTCTATATTCATTAGGATCAGTCGCTCTTAGTAGCCTGATCTTGAATTAGCGCGTTGTCGCTTCCGCAGGAACATTAGAACATTCATGGGGTCAAAGAATTTTTGAGGGTGGTTAAAAAATCGTATTGAGAAAAAATGGAGAAAATGCTCAGGATTTGGAATAATAAGTAAGTAATTGAGATTTAGGTTTTTAAAAAAGTATATTTTAATTTTCTAAAAAATAATAAAATAAATATAATAATAATAAGTTTAATTTTAAAATGATAAATAAATAACTTTAGGAAATAATTGCGAGAATGCTCGATGCAACTCCAACTATATCTATTTGATATCTGATTGTCTGACTTGACCTGGAGGATATGCAGTCAGTTGTTTATATTGAGTCAGCAGTTTTGGCTGCTGTCACTTGTCGGGCTAATAGATTTTATTTGCCAGAATTAGGACTGAAGCTAAAATAAAGTCACATTTGTGAAAAAATCAAGTATACTATATCTTGGCACTCCAGAAATGCAAAAGCATTTCGTGACATACCAAAGGGTAATGTCAACCTTTAAGTACAGAACCCATAAAAACGAATTTGATGTAAGGAAAGTAATTACTGCTTCTATGTCAATCAGTGTTCCCGCCTATGCAGTGGAGAAAACACAGTAGACTAATAAAGTCAGTAAAATGTGACCCATATATTATATTTTCATTTTTTGGTGACTCTGCTGAAGGGTAATGAGTTTTAAGAATTGAGAAGGGAAAAGAAAAATAAGAACGGTTGAGTTCAGCAAAATGAATAGATAAATGCATCCCTGAACCTTTGCTTGGTCAACACCGATGTTAATTAATATGGTTTCCTCTGCTGTCTACTGGAGTATCCTTTTTTTTCTTTTCTCTATCAGTTTAATGATTGTCATATGTTAAAATATAAAAGTTTTGCAAATGACTTCATGCGGCTGCTGTCAACTGGAGCACTAAATGTGTGAGATAAAGTTGTGGAGAAAGATGATAAGGACGAGTTGAGTAGGAGGAAAAAAAACAGGAGCTGGCGGATTTTGAAAAACTCTATTAAAAAGAATACTGAAAAGAAAAGTAATATTATTTGGACATATTATAAGGCATATCAACTTCATGAAAACGTTATTGAGGGAAAACTAATGGGCGAAAACAATCCCGTGGTAGACCCTGGCAGTTCCCCTTCCGAGACACAGTTCCCCTTTGTTCTGCCATTGTGAACTGAACTTCCCACCGTGATGTGATGTGGATATTTCAACAAGGCGGAGAGATTAATGATGACTCAATGGACCTGTTGGAAAGACTATAACAAATGTATTTGAACACTTCTTTTGTAATAAAAAGGTGTCCAAAATAAACTGACATTATAATCCACACCTACAATTCAATTACTCTGTCAAACTTATCTTCCAGCAAACACAAGTCATCTCTACTCTCTACTCGCTAAATTTTAATGTGCTTCAATTTTATTTATTTTGAATTCAAACAACTGAATATCTAAATAGAATAAAGTCTTAACTTTTGCGAGAAGTGAGAGGTTTTTGCATCTTAAACAAAACTCTTCATAATCATTATAATTTTTAATGACATCATTATAATTATTGTCACTCAACTCTCATTAAGACTGATGACAAACTGAATCAATTATTCTCATAATCAACAAAACTTTCTTGGAAATTAGACATAACTCAAAAGTTGTTATCTAATTTTGGTTTATTATTTTCAATAATGAACCTTTGGAATCGTCACGAAAAAAAAATACCCCTCCTCAAAATTTGATATTATACGTTTCAATTTTTAATGTACGTAGAATCCAAAAATCGAATAAAAAAAAAATGCGTTTTCCGCCGTACGCCGTGATGGGCACTTTTGCCACCTAGCGTTGACCGACATGGATGAAATTTGGTTTGTAGGTCCCATCTGGGTCTAATTGTGCCCCGAAACTTTTGGGTGCAATCGAATAACCCTTGGCGATTTTCGCCGCTTTTTAGTGGCTTTCAGTGTTGATGTCTAAAAGGAGAATGGTAAGAGCTAGAGATTTGAAATTTTGTACTTATGTCATATTTGAGGTCTCAGTTAGTTTCGAAACTTTTGGGTTCATCAAATATGCCGCTTGCGGTTTTTACCGCTTTAAAGCGGTTTTCATTAATCCTGTTTAAAAAGAGAATGGTAAGAGCCAGAGACTTCAAGTTAAGTAGGTACGTTAAATTTAGGGTCTAATGACGTCCCAGATTTGGAATCGTCACGAGAACCCCCTCAATGTTTTTGCCCCCCAATTTTTTTTTTTTCCAGAAAAATAGTAAACCCATGTGTCACATATCACAGAGTTTTTCCTTCCAAGCTATACAGGGAAACAAAAGTTCTATATCAATTTTCAAGTGGAAATTCTGCATTCAAAAAATGCAAGACATCGAGGCACTTAATTCATCAGATTCTTCTTCTTTAACCTTTAACTTCACCCTTTCCCAATTCTATTTGGAGATGGCCTTCCTTTCCTTCATTGTACCATACCACTCTTTAGCTGTAACTCTTTTCCGGCTCGGTAGCCCTCGATTGCTTCTCACAGTATTCATGGAAACTACGTAGAATGGCCTATCATCATTGGTGCGAAGCAGAGTTTTTTTATAATACACATTTTTTCATTCAGATTTTTAAGAACAACATTTACTTTTCGTATCTGACTTTAAGAGTATCAAAATCAATATTCGTAAGTAGCCTTTGGGAATCCTCCTCCTCTGTATTCTTATTCCTTCAGGTAAAACTACATTTAAATACAACGAAGCACAATTAAATGTGTCCATTGCAAAATATTTTATTTTCAGCTCCTTTCCTTTATAGATACAGTCCACTTTTTTGATTTTTTTGAAGATTTTTAATGATAGATCCCCACAAGGTTTCACACCAATTTCATTGCATATCATAAAACTTTTCTTGTTCAAATTTGTAGGGTAAGTTGAGAAGGGCTCTAAATCATTAATCCATATAATATGACATTAATTAAATTCTTAATTATCATTTAATGAGTTTTAAAGCAAATGTGGGAAGGCACCTCGTTTTACAACAAGGTCAACTAAGGAATAGTTTCTCGAGTCGTTTTACTTTAATATATACAAGTAACTCAGTTGTCCTCACGAAACTTATTGCACCCCAATTAAGCCAAAGATACGTAATCTCCCCTTTAGGATCTCATTCGAGTAGGCCAAGAGTAGGAGTAGTAAATCGATATCTCTGAATTTTATATATAAAATTAAAAATTGGTGAATAGCTAAGTTGGATTTCTTGCTGTCTAGTTAGTTATAGATAGATGATAGGACCGCCTAATAAAATATGGCAATTAACATGCACAATGGCTACCTTAGTTGTCTATATTAAACTGTGAGTTTCAGGACAGCTCTTTTTAATCTCTCCAATGATTCTCCCGAGTTCCTCAAATAGTTTTCCACATTACTTATATTCTCTTTAACCTTTCCAACAAGTTCCTCTCCATATCTTTTAAAATCTTCCATTTCACTTTCATTCTTTTTGACCCTTCCAACAAGTCCCTCCTCATATCTTTGCACGTCTTTAATTTCACTTCCATTCTCCTTAACCTTTCCAACAATTTCTTCTTCATATCTTTCCACATCTTCCATTTCACTTCCATTCTTTTTGACCCTTCCAACAAGTGCCTCACCATATCTTTGCACGTATTTCATTTCACTTCCATTCTCCTTAACCCTTCCAACAATTTCCTCTTCATATCTTTCCCCATCTTCCATTTCACATTCATTCTCTTTAACCTTTCCATCAATTTCCACATCATACAGCTATTCACTTCATATTTACTATGTCTTGATTCTTTTGTTATCATTTTATCAATACTCCCTTTATTATTTTTTTCGTACAAACTTACTTTAACTTTCTTATTTCCTCAGACTTTACTATATAATATTTCTCAGGGCACTTAGTTCAATGGACTAGTTTCAAGATAACCTTTGAGTTTTTATAAAAATAATAGCAGATATTAACAACGAAGCCAGATGAAAATTCAATTAATAAATTAGAAAAATGAAGAAGAGAAATATAAGTGATGTCCTGTCAAAGTAATCCATGATCCTTCCTATCAACTTTTAAACAGAGAAATAAAAATGATGTTACGTCATATTCTTTAACCTTTCCATCAAGATCTTTGAATACTTACATATTTAATTTTTGCCGATTGTTAGTGGGGTTCGATAGATTAACCTTATATTCACCAAAAAAAATTAATCTTGATTGCATTTTTTTTTTTTTTTTGTATGGTAAAAATTAGGTATTTTCGTGATTTCTTCACTGATCATCACGCTCAAATAAACGTATTCTATGGTGTATGGTTTTAATTAAGTATTTTTCTATTGTTTTTTTCTCAAAGCTTAATATTTATCTGGAGTTACCGGACATTGCGATTTCCGGGCCCTGTTAAGCGTAATAGCTAGGGAAAATTAAATTGTCTGTCTTTGTTCAATCTGGCAACAAAAATATGCTCGGAAATAGTTACAAAAGAAAAAACCTTAGCATTTCTCTTCAACATCTTTCCTCTTACTTTTTTCTGTCGCTCTGCAATATTTTCTCTTATTTCTAATATTGACAATCTTTTAATTTTTTTTTTTTCTCAATTCTTCATTGAAAACTGCTGATAATTAATCGACAACTTGTTTGTTTCCTTTTGATATAATTCCTTTTGATATAAATAAACTTATTAATCCGAAAGTAACTGAGTTAATAAGACAGGAGACAAGTAACCTGGCACTCAGTGGTTCGATTCTAGATGAAACATAGTGAAGTGAATAGAGCATCAGCTCTAATATTATGATTCTAATGTAAACATCCTGTATATAGACTTGTTTACGAAGAATTTATAGTATGCGTAGAATGTTTATTGCGTAGTTACTTCCTCTTCGTGAACGTACTAGAAAAAGAGGGTTTGTGTACTAGAAACTTCTAGGTCGTTAGGAATGTATAAATAGAGGCCGCGATTAGAAACCAAGTGAGTTTTTTTTTAATTTGGCTTAACGTTTTTTAACATCTATTGGTCATTCAAGACGGGGGTTTTACTCTCCATTCGCTGGAAACTTGCAAACCAGTTACCCACATTAACCTCACCCAGCCTGGGTTGGGCCGGAAAAATGAGCCAACGATACGTGGTGTTCCCAAACGGTCTCCCATCCAAGTACTGACCACGCTCGACGTTGCTTAACTTCAGTGATCTGAGGGGGAACTGGTGTATTCAACGTGGTATGATCGTTGGCTAAAGTTAGTTAACGCGTTTTTAATCAAGGCTACTTAATCCTCGAACCCTAAGTCTACAACAATAGCATCATCGTTAACACGTAAAGAAAAGTTAACCGACAATTGAAAAACACTAAAATATTGCTTACTGTATCATTTCTTATTAATATTTTACTCTGATTTTTAAAATTTTGTATCCTTGGTAAGAGAGGAAGATTCGTAAAGTCTAAAAATTGTCGTATTGCTGATCTAACAACAGTCACTCACTCACAACACTAACTGCAAAACCGAAATAACACACAACAAGAGCTATGCTCAAACAGTCTATCTCTATCATGTTAAGTAATAGCAACATTACTAAACTTCAGATATCTGATCACGCTAAGTTCGTTGCTTCTTACCACTCATTTGTGTTCACTTTTGCTCGATTAAAATTTAATCTTATTTTCTCCACCATTACAAGAATTTATTTTATTTTTTCAAGAAGAATAAGAAATTAAGGATGCTCGAAATAAAACAATTTCTTTAATGACATTGCTGAGATTGCCCATCTCCCTTCTCCCTCATCCCCCGGGGCCCCAGAGATAATTACTTTTTTTGAAAATTGGTGACCTTTAATTTATAAATTTGGATAAAGATAAATTGAGTGAAGCTTGATTGGTAAAACATGAAAAAAACAGTGGTGAATGTTGAATATCGTGATAATTAACAATGAGTAGAGACAAGAGGCTCTGTGGACCTCACTTAACATAAGGCTTAAAAATTAGACTCGTACAATCAAAATCGTACAATCCTTTGAGATACTTATACTTCTTTCCCACTAGCACCATCACATAAAAAATCGTCACGTTGAATTTTGACATAAAGTCTTCTCATCGGAAATCATGACGACAGAGAATCGTTAGCTGATCCAGTGAAGTTTTTCCTATCGCTTGTCTGGCAATAGTGACGACAAATAAATCTCCACTTAAGAAGACTAATAAACTATGAACCTTTTTTTTAAGTGAGAACACACGATTTTTTGTCGTGGGGAGCCAGAAAAGTAGAAGGGGAAACTAGGACATTTTCTGTTAAAGTTTTTAATTGTCATCATACATCTACTTTTGGAGGCTAGTAACAGTACCGGATTACCATAAGGCAATTTTGGCAATTGCCAAGGGCCCCGCGCTTTGGGCAACTTACACTAGGTATTATGAGTTTTTGACCAAGCTTACACTAGGTATTCCTGGATTCAGAAAAATAAAAATTCAATGGACAGTTCTGTGGCCATAGCGTGCTTCTCTCTCTCTCTCTCTCTCTCTCTCTCTGTCCGTCTCTCTCTCCCTCTAACTCTCTAAAAATCGACTCTTCTACAACATTCAACCATATAGTGGTACCTACCTACCCTACAGGGGTATTGAGTAATACCTGTGTCGTATAGGTATATAGATATAGCAGTTTGTATACAGGGGTTTGTATTCTAAAAGTTAGTAAACCTATCACACGTGGACATTATCCTGGCACACAATCCATACACATTTTTGCCACGATCACTGAGTACATGTACAGACCTGCAGAATCTTCCAAACATCTAGTGCATGTGAGGGGAATATTAGATTTGTACAGTGATATATAGGTAAATCTATAGTGATATATAGGTAAATCTGAGTACATGTACAGACCTGCAGAATCTTCCAAACATCTAGTGCATGTGAGGGGAATATTAGATTTGTACAGTGATATATAGGTAAATCTATAGTGATATATAGGTAAATCTGAGTACATGTACAGACCTGCAGAATCTTCCAAACATCTAGTGCATGTGAGGGGAATATTAGATTTGTACAGTGATATATAGGTAAATCTATAGTTATAAAACGCAAAGCCCAGTTGCTAGATTAACTTAAAATTTGGTACATAGATCCCTTTTAGTGTAGGTGGGTAATAAGAAAGGGAAAAATCGAATGTTCAAGTGGGAGCAAGTTACCGTCATAAATGACGTTTTTTAGCGTTTCTTTTTGCNTTTTTTTTTTTTTTTTTTTTTTTTTTTTTTTTGCAATATTTTCCTGAGCCAATTAAAGGAGATAACGAAAAATGACCGAAAATAGACCCCCCAAAATAGTATTGAAGGACCCCATAAAAAATATAAAATTTGAAATTTTCCGGTTTCTCCCCGATTTTTGGACAGTTTTCACCACCAAAAATCGGAATTGAGAAGTACGACTTCGGGATGAGTGAGAAAGCTGAAATTCGATAAAAAGGAGTTTCACAGTACAAAAAGTTATATTCTTGAATAAAATAAAATATTGAATTTTCTAAATAGGAGCGGCGCTCTCTCTNTGTTCACTCTGGGGGTCGGTTCTATCAAAAATCCAAATTTGAGAAGCTTTAATTTCGCGATTTCGAAATTGTTGTTAAATTTCGTAACCGTAGCGAAGCACGGGAAAACAGCTATTACATTATATTTTCAGCTCAAATATTATCCATGTATATATTTGGTCTAAAAGTAGAAAGCAGGGAAGCTGGGAGGGGACATTTCATTTAGTATTGAGTACTTTACGAATCAGTTAAGGTGTGGACTGTCGGTGTCAATCTTTTATCTAATTTTAGGGGTAGTTTATAAGTTTGATTTAATAATTTCTAAAAGAGAAAGTACGCTATTTTCATTCTGTTGGCGTATAGTTCGGATGATCTAAGTTCTCGTGTGTGTTCCGTGTTCGTTTCCTTTATATTTTGAACTTTCTTTAACTATTATTAGCTAGACCTACCCTTTTCTAGTGATCTGATATTCGTTCGTTTGTGAAGTGCTTTCCGAAAACATTTCAGGATTACCAGGCACCGCAGCCGCGTAAACCTATTAGTAGTGTATACTCCAGTGAAATTATCATATAACTATATCCAATAAACCATTATTAAATATTTGTAGGTAGTATGGATACGTAATAAATAAATAGATTGAGTTGTAAGTAAATCTATTATGTAGACTTTTGTACATTTTAGCATGCTATATGTATTTTTTCTTTAAAATATTCATTTTAGGGGCCCCGCGCTCCAAATGTGCCAAGGGCCCCGCGCATGCTTGATCCGGGCCTGGCTAGTAATTAACATGGGCCTAAACCATGTCAGTCACTATAAAATAAGACGAAAATACTGCGAGAAAATGTGGCGGGAAATGAAACTCCAATCGGAGCTAAAGACCTTCAAAAATGCAAAATTTCCACAGAAACAAATAATCACGGTCTAGATTAGGAAGCAGGGGTTTAGGAGAAGAGTTGACCTTTTATATTCCTATCTTCTTCTCTCAATTATTTAACTCTTACGATTACCTTTTTAATTTAAAATTGAGTAAAACCATCAGGATATGGTTTCGTACCCTGAAGTAGCTACAGAAATCTATTATTAAGCCTGCCATGTCCATCCGTCCCGCCCGTCCTCCTGTTAATAAATACAGGGTATGTATTAAAAATCTATGATTTATGATGACAAAGATCATATCATTATACAGCTTAGAGGTGAGATGGAAAGACACTGGCATGCGGAAACGACTGGTGTAAAATGGCCTTTATCTAATTTTTGTGAATTCGTGAGTTCTTGCCTAAGATATAACTCGCCGTCCCAAAAAATCAAGTTAACCCGTGAAAGATCCAATCAACTATCAAAAATAAAACATTCGCCTGTTATTTCTTCATTATGTTTGTTAAAAAATAAAGGTCTCATCACGGGGGTGGTATCTCGAGAACCACTCAAAATATCGACAGGCGGTAAAATAGCGGTCATAAATTTTGGGTCCCAAAAATTTAGAACGGCCATTTATGCTGAGCGACTTCATTTTAAAAATAATAAAAATAGAAGCTTATAAATAGTTTCATCTTTCTAACAATTACGGTTCTGATATAAAGGGAGGAAAACATTTTTTTAGAACGGACGGCCCCATATCTTCAGAACGGTAAGTCGTAGATTGGTGAACTTAATTTTAATAAGCTTGTCTTTTTATTATCTTTAAAATGAATCATCTCTTGATAGGTCATCTCATTTAAGATTTTTGACTAAGCGGCCAGCCGCGACTGAAATTTTTTGGGTCTGTATTTTATCGCTTGTTGATATCTTGAGTGGTTCTAGAGATATTGATGTTGGGTTGAGACTTTTGCCTCACCCTGTATAAAATATTTTAGTGAAATTATTAAATTCTTGATATGGATTTTAATCAACGGTTGTCAATAAAAAATGGCTAACCTGGCAGCTTTTTACGGAAGAAGGGAAAAAGCTCAATTGAAGACAGCATAAACATATATGAGTGAGTAACGGTAAATTCAGGCGTCTAAAAGGAACAAATACCTCTTTTTAGTTTCAACAGATGCAAAAAATGAACTCTCTCTTTATCATTCCCTACTGCCGCCACTGTAAGTTTGTGACACATTTTCAATTTGGGGATTTTTTTCATCAGTTCTCAGGTGAGAGCTGATAAAAACTAATAGCAAAATTTCATTATTTCATTGTTTCATTATTAGTTGACTTTGCAATAGAATTCAAAAATGAAATAAATAAAAAAATATTTTCGATTTTTGTGCCAGGGTTTAGAAAAAATTTGATAAATTTCAAATTTTTGATAAATTTCAACCAAAAATCTCAAGCTTTTATTACAATGCATTGTAAGAGTTTACGCTTTCTGCCATATGTACTGCTGAATGGTATACACTTGGAAGACTGCATTCGCGCCCAATAAGATCTTACAAAGCGCTTTTATGAAAAAAGAGAAGGGATTATGAGGAAAGAGAACTACTAAAAGAACTTGACACAACAAGTGTGCCAGTGATTTTATTCTCAATGTCCAAGAGTTCCACAGGTAATATCTCGATAAATCAGGGGGGGGCCGCCCCCCGCCTTGGCAATAAGAAGTGTGAATATTTATTTATGGCTTATATATTTTTCTCGTTTTGATTTTATAAATACAATCAGAATGATTTTATAAATTCAAATTAAATATTCCAGATATATATCGTCATAACAACACCCCGCACTCCCCTTGTCAATTGTCTATCTTGTTTACATCAGCTGCCCCAAGAACAAGGTTTTACATCTTACAAACTTTCCAGGGACAGTAAAAATGCCGCTACGGGGGCTCTATTCCCGGCCCCTAACTACATGCCCCATCCGCCGACTAGGCACATTGCGTCGGCCATTTCGCAATGTTCTTAAAGCTCATCTCACGTTATCTTGTTTTTTTTTTATAATTTCCATTGGCAAATTGCATGATGTTGTAAAAAAATTTTGTTTCATACATGAGTGACTAAAACTATATTTTAGTGACTCATGTATCAAACAGTATTGCAAATTTAGAGCACAGATTTTCACTTTTTGACTCCTAATTATTCAATATTTTCCCGGCAGAGGCTTCCACCCCCCTGTACCTGGGGGTTATTTCATTCCCCCGACCCCTCCAAAAGTGTTTCACCGCCCTCCATGATATAGCCTTAAATCCGCCCCTGCGATAAATAACCTTCAGGCACACTTTCAAACCCTTTACTCCAGTCCTATGTCAAACTCACACATAGCATTTAATATTGAGTCTCTTACATAGTGACATGGATATTCATAATTGGTGTGGTGAGGACCCCTTCTCTGTACAAGAACTGAGCACAGTAATTTCTAATTTAAAGAAAAAAAGGTCCCCATGAATGAATATATTAGAGAATTCTTCCAGTACCTGAAAGATGGTTGGCTGGTTCTTTACAACCACTTTTCTATTTGGCTAAAATTCCAAATGCTTGGAGAATTAGGAAACTTTTCAGAAATTCCCTTGTAGATATACAAAGGAAAAGGGATCCCAAAGACCCTAACAATTACAGAGGGATTTTTCTACTAGATTTCTCGTTTAAAATTCTGACAAAACTAATTTTGTGAATAATAAGGAATGTAATTTATAATAAGAAATGTAATTGATAAAATACCAGCAGAACAATGTGGCTGTTTACCACAAAGATCTTGCCAAACACATCAACAAAAGGAAAGAACATTGCATCTACTCAATTCAAAGAATGAAAAACTAAACTTAGTATTAGGTCCTCAATATTACTATTTCAATCCAAACTAGAGCCTATTCTCACTTTTCACTTATGGTTTAAAAGCTTTTTGCCACCTCCTAAAATAAGACCGAATAATTGAACTTGACAGGGTAAAAAGCAGGTTCTTCAAAAAAGTCCTTGACTGTCATATATCCTTATCAGCAACAGCCTGCCACCACTTGATAGGAGAGGAAAATTTGGTACAGGACCTTATTGGCAAAACTTTGTGTTCAATGAAATTGAGTTAAGAAAGTAGGTATGAGGACAGAAAGAGTCTGAATCATCATTTTTATCATAGAGTCTTATGATAAAAATGATGATTCATATGTGCCAGCTTTTAGTAATCATTTTTGGAAATCATTTAACTGTAAAATTAGTTCTAATGTAGCAGGGGCGTACACAGGATTATTTTTTTTTGGGGGGGGGACCAATTAGGTGCCATAACAGCGTCGTGGCGTTGAACCCATCTAATTCACAGAGAGATATAATATAGGGCTTTACAAAGACACTTTTCAAAGCAGGACCGCCTGATGGCTGATAGGCGCCCGGCACGAGATATAAAGGGCGTAGCAAAGCCCTATAGGACCGGAATCTGGGGTGGTCCGCTCCACCGTTCCTACGTCTCTGCCTATTAGATGATGTACTCTATCGCGCCTAAGATATAGGTTTTTTTTTTTTTGAGAAATGTTTCTCCCTCCATACCTATGCACTTTTTTTTCTTCTTATTTTCTTAAGCTACCAAGGTTCAAATTTTCGTACTGTAAGTGGGTAGATATTAAATATTAAGGCACTGCCTTTAACTTTTTATAGCACAATACAAGATTTTATAGTTTTAACATTTTTCATTGACAAGATGCTTGATTAATGTACAGCTACAGACATTTTATTCGAGACTTCAACATATTTTGGTTAGCTGACGCCCTCATCTTGCGTCTTTTGTCGCAGCTGTGGAATTATTGGGCTAAAATAATTGAGTATTTTGGTTTATTATTTTCAATAATAAAAAAAAAATACCCCCCCCCTCAAATNAAAATACCCCCCCCCCTCAAATATTATACGATTCAAGGTACGTATTAGAATCCAAAAATCGAATAAAATAAAATCCGTTTGCCCGTCGTTTGGGTTCAATCAAATATACCGCTGTCGGTTTTTGCCGCTTTAAAGCGGTTTTCAATAATACTGTCTAAAAAGAGAATGGTAAGAGCCAGAGACTTCAAATTTAGTAGGTATGTCACATTTAGGGTCTAAATACACCCTTTGGAATCTGTAACGGGAACCCCCCTTCAATTTTTTTTGCCAGAAAAATAATAAACCCATGTGTTTTTCTTTGCAAATATAGGAAAATCGGGGATATGATCCAAGTTTTGTATGATTTCTCTTACGGTTTGGGCTCTATGATTGTATCCCTAAGTAGTGCATTTCTGAAGATAAATTAATTCCAGTTGAATTTTCACAGTATTATTTCGCACCTAATACAAGCTAAAAGTCAACTGTGGTCCAAATTCCAAGTTTTTAGGTCAGGCCAACGCTAAGTCACTCTTGAGACACACTTTAGATGTTGTTTGAATATAATGACAATCAAAATACACACCTAGATAATGTCTATAAATAACATACCTACAAAGGCTCAACAACTCAATATTTTAATAATTCTAAAGATATTTATACGAGTAGGTGTATGAGACTTGAGACAGTTTTATTTCATATGACACTCAAAAAACACCTCGACTCATGTGAACCAGGGAATCAGAACGAACGACTACTCCGTTAAATGGTCTAATAAAAGACGTGCGCGAGTCACAGTGTGCATAACACACGGCTTGTCCCGGTCGGGTCGAAAATATGAAAAAAGTTTTTTTTCTTTATATTCTACATGGTCTAGTAGTTGTCTTATAGCATTATAAGATAATTGTTAAATAATTTAATTTATTAAAAAGAACTTGTATTGCCATGATGTCCACAAAAATGTGATATAATAACACAAAGAAATATAAACTTTTAGGAAACACACAAAAACGCTTTTCCAACGGTGCCGCGTTAGATTTTTTTCTCTCAAAATATCTGGGAAATGTCACAAGTTATATTTGACACACTCACAACGCAAAGTTGAAGCTGTTTTCCTCTATTAGGTACATAACTTATTTTTTGAAGTTCAGTTATAAGTCGAATGAATATAAAAAAGGAAATTATAGTACTTGAACTGTGACGTCACAATCCAATGTGTAGGTTGGGTGGGGGGATGTTTTAATAATAAAGATTTAACGTCAACGGTCACTTTGAACTAGTGAGAGCTTCAACAGAAAAGGGTATAAGTCAAATAGTCCCGTCAAATTACATCAAAAGAGAGCCGAGCCTGGAATAAATTCGTAAACAGTGGGAGATGATTTTATTTCATGTTGGACATCCCGAATAATAGTAATGTAAGTTTGCGACGGTTTCTGAGGTGAGGTAATTTTTTTGGCGCGTCGAAAGCTGCTAATTTTTGTTTTTGGCTTCTAACATTTTAACGATGCATATATATATATAACTTAATTAGAATTAAATTTGCCAGCGCTCCGCCCGCCAATTCAAATAAAATGAGCGCTTTATGTACAAGTGATATATTACTTCACGTCACAAAGTGCACATTAAAGGTCTCTCCACAGCACGGGAAAAATATGTGAAGTGACTTTTTTTGCATAGTAAAGTAAAATTATGTAAACATTAAATCTCCGAATTTTAAATTAGTAGGTACTTTTGAAATCAGACGTCATAAAAATACAAAATAGTCATTTAGCGGCTAATCAGCGCTAGGACCACTTTACGCTATATCCGTATATCTATGAATTAGAAGAAGCAAATTTTGAAAGTGCGCATGATCCAAACGGAGAATTTGATTTCTCACAAGTTTAATGATATCATTTTTTTTATGGAATAACCGTTTTTGAATTACAGAAATGGAGTATAAAATACACTTTTCTGGAAAAGTGCAAAAATAGCCCATTTTGGACTTCCCATTCTGACCAAACCCCTAGGCCAAATATAACACTTAAAGATGTTATTCGACGTCAATTTTAATTCGTATTATTTTGAAACCAGTAATTTTCTTCATAAAATGCATCGTTCGAATGTTATAAGCAAAAACTAAAATTAACAGCAAAATTAGGGGGGCTTTTGGCTGTTAAAAAATTTAGCCCACCTCAAAAACCGTCGCAAACTCACATTACTATTATTCGGGATGCCCAACGTGGAATAAAATCATCTCCCGCTTTTTACGAATTTATTCCTGGCGAAAATCTAATTTGACTGGGATAAAAGTTAAATAATAACAATTTGAACAAAAGACTTTTCCATAAAATATTATATAACATATGTAAAAGTTTTAGTTCTCATTGTGAGGAGTTCTCAACTCATATGGTGGCTTGCACTAAATTGTATTCTATGATAACCCTAAAACTATGAAAATAAAGTACTCCAACCTCAAAAGTTAATATTTTACGTTTCCAAAAATCGGCGAATCGAAATTTTGTGCCCCGACCACCGACACAGTCCGAGCACAACGCGCCGTTCGTCGTAAGCGGATCTTTTGCCACTTACCGTTAAACGGAAGTGATATGTAGCTGTAGGTCCCAGTTGGTATGTAGGTGTATTAGGGTTCCACTATTTGTGCCCCAAACTTTTCGTCAATATATGGAACATTATATAGGATTCCATCAAAAGGCATACGGTGGTTGGATGAATGGATTTTTCAAATTAAATTGGTGGATTCTATCATAAAATATCAAATTTTTGGGGAGGGATGATTTTTTTTAGTCGGTAATTAATTATTTATCAACCCATGTGTAAAATTGGCAGAGTTTTGAAATTTATTAGGTATCACATTGACAATTATGATAATAAATTACATCACAACTAGCCCGTGTTCTTTGTACCACGATAACTCTCGAACCCAAACTTGGTAGGGACATTAATTTAGGAGCATGTAATTAACTGGCCTCATTGGGCATCAGGGGCCTTATAGTGGCCNTTTACTTGGATGTCAATTGCTAACTTCTTGCGAAATTTCAGCGCTCTAGAATTACGGGAAGTACCTGAAAATTTTGATGATGAGTGAATCAGCCAGTCAGTCAGTGAATATCCAAAAAGGGCAAAATTTGAGATTATCTTTCTCCTGCCCGGGTTAACGTTAATTTTTGAAGTTTATCCTGAGCTATGGAATAGAACCGGATTTCTGACCGTGTGCAAAACCCGGTGAATAGCTGCAGATTTGGGGTGATGTAAGAAAGTAAAGAAGATTTCCGACATTATTTACGGTACTATCACACTATTGGTCATGATTCCAAATTTTGTCATATTTGACTTCAAACAGTACCAGTGTGAATATATTTGATCAAATTCGTTATTTGTCGTCTTTGATATAAAAAAAATGAAGTAAACGAATGTGCCTAAATAGCATCAAACAGTGACAAACAACTTTGTCACTGTTTGATATTTTCTGAAAACTATTTCATTATTCTCACCTTTAAAAAATATTTCTAGGGCGTCTGTGACCGCCCAAGTCCTCAATAATTATCGAAAATACACAAGTGAAGAAAAACTAAATTGTGTGTAAAACAACAAAATTTGAAAGTAAATAATTATTTCAAAGTCTCAGCGAAAAGTGGGGTAGGGGTCAAATATATATCAAATACACAAATTCAAAAAATAAGCCGTTCAAAATTTTTAATCATGACAGTGTGATACATCCTTTACACTTCGAATAAGGAACCATAAAAATTGACCCTGTATTTCGGTATGGAGTCATGTCCTACGCATTTGTAGTCGATTTATACCTATGCTGCAGAATTCAACAGTGGATAACTTCTGAGGCTCTCGCGGAACACTAATTAGGAATCGCTATCCCTCTATAGAACCACATATATCTTTGCCCTGAAGAATTTTAACCATAGTGTCTTTTCGTAAACATAACTGAAGATTTTAAAAAAAATTCCTTTGACCCAAAAGGGAACCGAACACAGAGAAATATTTTGTTTCTTGTTCCCCCAGGCCTAGTTGTTATTTCCTTTCATAATGTGTCATTGTTCAACGTATCTTTATACAACAATAAAACAAAGTAAAATAATAATTCTGTCTGACGGCCATCTGGAGCTGAATTAAATTA
>CM022874.1:35535059-35664371 GCA_012654025.1 Pachypsylla venusta
TGCAAAATCTTTTTAAAATAATGGTCAACATCTACAGAAAATAGAAATATAACAATAACTAAAAAACTTAAAACTTTAGAAGAACAACATCTGCATTCGGTGGTAGTCTGATGGAATGATTAAGGAAGAGAAAGTCTAGTACGGTTTTCCGTACCATTTATTTTTTTTTTTCTTCTGAAATTTGTAAACAGTTAGATAGTATATTACGCCAGAAACTGAATGCTGGAGGGGTCAAGAGTCTTTGTTGAAAATATAAATATTTGGTAAAAACATTATTTTAAAACGGAAACAAAATAAAGGTTCATACCTAGAAGCAGTCTGCACAATCCAAATTGCATCGCAATAAAATGTAACTTATTTTTCAACAAAATAATATACATAATTTATCCAAGTCTGTATTCAATGGGGGTGAAAAAATAGCTTGATTATATTCATTCGGCCTTTAGACGTTCCTGTGACAGAGTATGCATCACACTCGGCTTGCAGCAGAGAGGTACCAGGTTCGAATTCTGGTCGGGTTCAAAATTTGAAAAAAGTTTTTTCGAATTTTCTTCTTGATCTGGTTGTGTTTTGGGGTAACTCAGCCTCCAGGGTACAATTCTGAAGATATGGTAATAGCGACAAGTGGTAGCAGTATAAGGTAATTTTTAGTAAACTATAGCTTATAGCTTGGTGGCGTATGGGAGTGATTATTAAAGAATACCTTGTAATATTACGATGCCCACAAAAATTGTAATAACACAAAGAAATATATACATTTACATTTTTTACATTCGGCCTTAAAATAGTAGCTCCGTAAAATTTTTAAGGTAGAAAAGGTGCCATAGCCAGTTTCAAACCCCGGAAGTGACATAACATGTGTCTATTTCTAGAGAAATTTAAATTAAGGTACCTGTAGAATACGAGTTATTTACAAATGTTATTGTATTCTAAATTTTCTCATTACTCTGAAACTGATGTGAAATGTTTTTCTTTTCTAAAATGTTTCCTTATTTAGTTTACTTTTCATTATTTATACTTCAAAATTTCTATCCGAAAATGGTCATTTTCAAAAAAAAAAAANTAATAATAATAATAAGATTTAACATTGTCATGCTACGACAGTGATGAAAATGAATTGTGGACTTTTGATGACTAAAAGAGCTCAAAATTTTTAATCTGATCAAAAGTTAGGGAGAAAAGTCATTCCGGGACACGCTGTATAACATGCTCAAGTTTATCTACTCTAACCAAAGACTATTATCATTACCAACAACCCATCGAAAGCTATTCCCTTCCCACCTCTCAGTTATTTTGGACTGAAGTGTATATACCAGCCTGTCTGCTTCAAATGTCTCCGAACGTTTAGCCGAGGGGCTGTGATTGAACAAAATCTAAATTTCCCAAGTTATCTACAAAAAACCGGTCAGTGTGAACTTGAGACTCAATCTGTGACGCAGATGTCGAAAATTCCGAAGCTTTCAATTCCAGAGGAATGAGAATAGACATATTAGGGTGAACCTGTTGTTACTACACATGTTTTTAGGCTTTACCGAACTATTAGCTAGTTCCAAAACTTTATAACTTAGTCCATGATTTACATCTAACTGCGTAACAGATCTCCATCTTAAAAGGTTGTCTGATGAAAGATTTCATGGCCCAGTATATTAATGTTTTTAGTACGGAACCCTTTCTAACTACGCAAGTTCACTTTCATTTGAAATAATTTCTTCCAACATTTAATTTCCCACTACAATTTTTATAAAAAATACAGATGGCATTTAAAATGTTTATAGACAGTTTGCAATTTAAAATTCAAAATAAGCTTTGAGTGGAAAGTGAGTACCTATCATAAACAAACTTTCAGTATTGAAACATGTACATAAAGGCCTTTGTCGGTATGAAGCATTTGAATGTATGGATATGAAATGTTGACTACTAGGACGGAATGAGAGGTGATACTTGAGGTGGAGGTGTTGTGGATGAAGAGAACGATGAAGGAAGTAAAACAAAATAGCAGTAATAATATAATAGATAGGGTGATATTTGAACTGATGGAGATGTGGTGAATGATAAGAAGATTGGTTGGGTAGAAAGAAATACAAAATGGGAGTATCTTTCAATATTTTTTGTGAAACGTGAAATATTAGGACACAATATGAGAGGGAAAAACTTGAAGTGGCGGAGTTGTGGATGTGGAGAACGATGAAGGAGAATAGTTCGGTAGGAAGTAAAACAAAATAGCAGTAATAATATAATAGATAGGATGATATTTGAACTGGCGGAAATATGGTGAATGACGAAGAAGATTGGTTGGGTAGAAAGAAATACAAGATGAGAGTACCTTTTAATATTTGTGTAACGTGAAATATTAGGACACAATATGAGAGGGAAATACTTGAAGTGGTGGAGATGTTGATGAGGAGAACTATGAAGGAGACTAACCAACTATTTTTTTAGAAAAAAAGACCGAAGGCTGTTGATGAAAGATAAAGAGGAGTTATTAAAAACCCAAATAAACACAATCAGTTATGTTAGGCCAATATAAAGTCTTGGGTTTACTAACAGGACCCAAACAAATCAGAAAATTCTATTAATATAATAAATTTCGAACCATGTTTCATCATAATTGAATAAGGCGTTCAATAGATATTGTGGAAGAACAGACATATAAAGAAAAATGTTGCAGTTAAAACCAGATATCACTTGGTTCGATCAATAAAATACTCATTATTCGTTGGGGTTAAAATAAATAAAGCTAATATATCAATCAATCAATACTGACAGCATCGCTTCCAGATGGTAGCCAGATGTATGAGACAGCAGCTCCAAAATAAGTTATTGTTTGCTATTAAAGTTTTTAAATGCCATTATACATCTAATCTGAGGAAAGTAAAATGAGGTTAAGAGAAAGTAGATCAAAGGTTGCCCGAATGTGTAAATTATGAAAGAATTTCTCAGTTTGTCAGAAGTTATTGACAATGACATCCTCACGGTCCAGTCCACGAAATGACAAATTTTGAGTTGAAGGTATAAACTATAAAATATACATCAATGGCCAGATGTATGTGAGACAACAGCTAAAAATAATCTCTAAAGTTTTTTTATTTGGCATTATAAATCCAATTTTATAGGCTTATAAATGACATAGTCCCCTTTGAACCATGTCAATGCTAGCAATATAAATACATCAATAACACAAACATAATAACATTTTGCAGAGTTGCTTTCTGCACTATTTCACAGCATCATCTTATTGTAGACTCAGTTCGTGAGCAAGTCCCTCTCAAGTAACATCTCACAATCTCAAGTATTCTCTATTATTAGTAAGTCATTGAAAGAAATTAAGACTTCGCAATGATGAAACATAAAAATTTATTATTTAAGTTAAAATAACAGGCAGAAGATCTGAAGGTAGACCCTGACAATCTAATGTCAACTATCGACAATTTATGTATCTGTGGATCTATGAACTACTCATTCTACCACAAAATTAATCAGCATGAATCATTTGAATAAAATGACATGTTAGTTTGAATAGGACGTTGTCTTTAGAGATTGTTGATGATCAAATATAAAAATAATATTTTCGTCTCTGAAGATGATTTTTTCAATCTAGTTGAAAACATCTTAGGTGACAAATGCACTCGTAACTAAATCAAGCATTTGTACAGGGCTCGGCAGAGAATTGTAGGTAGAATGACAACGGATACTGTAGACAGGGCCGTATACAGGTCTGCAAATTGGTGGGGGCGGTCAATGCTTAAACTCTGAATATCACCATCGCAGTCAGTAAAATTAATGAACGATTAATTAAAGAAAAGCGTGTAACTAACGCTTGCAATTAATTATAATGGAGTAATATGGAGTATGATCATCAGAAATCTGAATTGTTTTCGAGCACTTGAATTGGTTCTACCGTCCCTCATAATTTTTCCAAAAAGCAATCAAGGTATATTTTTTTCAATTTTTTTTGTTTGCGGAATTGAAGAATCAAATGCGTAGCCATCATTCCACAAATCGTTTCCCTCAACTTATCACCATAATCATCCCAACTCTAAAGATTATAGCTTCTCTAGACCTTATGGCTACAGAATGCTTATACAGGGTGCGGCTCGGAAATGCCCTTTTTTGAAACATTAATAAAAACGAAAGTATTACAGATAATGAAAAAATATTTTTTCAATTGAAAGACAAAGGTCGGTATTTTATTTTCAAGTGGTTTTGAATACAATATCTTAAAGGTGATGACCGCCATTGTCGATACATTGCTAAAGACGATTTTGGAAATTTCTGTGTACTCGTTCCAATATTTCAACGGAGATTTTTTCAATTTCTTGACGAATGAATATCTTTAGCTCATCAAGATTTCTTGGAAGATGTTTGAAAACTTCTGCCTTCAGATAGCGAGCGTACCGATCCAGGGAGATCACCTCGACTTGAGGTCATCCGTCCAGGAAACATTTCTCTCAAAACCTCCGAGGGCTGTATGGGTCATGGCACCATCTTGTTGGAACAAAACACTATGAGATAAATCCATGGCATCGAGAGCTGCCCAAAAAAGTTTTGAAGCATTTCGACATACAGCTCAGAATTCACGGAAACCGCTTGATTTTCGTTCTCAATAAAATAAGGACCAATATTTCTACTCTTGAAATCGCACAGGGCGATCGAGGGATTTGAAAAGATTACAAAGAAATTAGAGGTGAAGAAATATTCCACAAAAACAGAAAAATGAAAACTTTTGTTTTCCAAGATAAAAAAGCTACTGGTTAAAATCTTTTCATAAAATCAGAAAATTCCATTAGTTTTGCGTTCAGGGAAACAAATCCCGTCAATCTACGATTTTTCGTTGCGATACAAGAGCATTTTCAAAAAAGGGCATTTCCGAGCCGCACCCTGTACAATAATTATTATTTTAATTTGAAAAATTCAGGATTTATAAAATTATTATATAATTTTTTACTTACGTATTCAATATTCGAACAAAGGTTCATTTTCTTCAATTCATGTTCAATTGTTCACATCATGCGAAATATTGAGCAATTAGGTACAAATCATTTTGATATTTTGTCTTTGAAGGGTGATAAGTAAAATTTTAATAATCTTAACTGTTTTGACTTTTAAACTTATTAACTTTATTAATCTTGTTAATTAAAAAGGTACATAGGTCATATATTATGCATACTGTTTGTATAAAGTATATTCTAACATTTCATAGATATTACTACGAGTCAGATCGTATGTCAACCCGAAGTAAAATTAATGTAGACAGGTATTAATGTTTTCATTGGTACGAGTTTATTTTCCTTCGATTCTTTTAATTTAATATTTTCAATAATAGACCTATGAAATCGTCAGGAAAAAATACCCCCATTAAAGTTTCATATTTTAGGCTTCAAAAATCAAATTAAAAAAATCTGTTTGTAAGTCTGTCGTGCCAGACTTATGCCACCATCCCTGTGAACATGCATTCCTAGAATACAAACAGTACCACATACTCAATTTAGTTAAAATCCGCTTAAAGGCCGGCGGGCGATAGGATATTTTTTGTTAAAATTTTTGGGTTCCGCATAAAATTACAAATATGCTGAATAGGCAGAGTTTTATTTATATTCAATCTTTTTNAACATGCATTCCTAGAATACAAACAGTACCACATACTCAATTTAGTTAAAATCCGCTAACGATATGAGTCAAATTAGCCGCTTAAGGTGTACGGCCGGCGGGCGATAGGCTTTTTTGTTAAAATTTTTGGGTTCCGCATAAAATTACAAATATGCTGAATAGGCAGAGTTTTATTTATATTCAATCTTTTTAGTTACTAAAACTATGACTCCCCTTTTACTCTATCCCATATGGTGAGTGGAATGGCCTTTAAAATATTTAAATACATTAAATTTGATGTATGAAAACTATTGCTTTAGTCGTTGAAAATGAATTATTACAAAATACATTGCTGTTCTTTTAATCAATGGGCAGGCCCGAGCAACAACTAACCCTTTTTTCAGGTACCTACTAATAAGAGTTTCAGTTTTCTTTACAGGTCCTTTTAATTTTTCAGTTTATTCAAATTTTGTTAATCTATTTTCCTGTTTTGATTAACATTTTTTTATATATATTTTTTCAATATTAGGGGTTGGGGTTATTTTGGTTCCCAAATTTGTAATGTGTCAGCGGTTTATAACCCCCTGAGCACACAATAAATAATAATAACAATTGGAATCAGAAACACGTCAAGTTAAATAAAAATAAATTATTGAATCGGTTTTGAGATTGCTAATTATAAGAGATCTCGAGATATTCAATTATTCAACTGGAAACTCGTTCTTGGGGCACCTCATTAAGAATTGCTGGAACATTCTTTCTTTATTCTTGAAATGCTCTACTGACACGGAGAATTTATATGTTTTATAATTACTATCTACCTAGATTTTTTATGTAAACCACAGGCGCTTTAAAATCGTATGTCTATATCCGTCTCGATTAATTCAAAAGAGATCGTTATGTTTTGTGTTTTTTGCAGAAGCTTTTATCCGAAAAAATACAAAAATATTCTAGCAACCACGTAGGCATAATTGAAAAGTAAAATATAATTTGGAGTTGTAACTTTTTACTTTTGGAAAATAATTACAACGACTTGTAAGAAACGCTGAGCATTAAAGTTATGCAACATCCAGCGGGGATTCACTTGGTGTTGGGTAAACTCATAGGTTCGACTCTTCGTGATGCTGCAATTCTTGACCTATCCCAGGCTGTTACAGGTCAACATGGTTAGCTGGTTTGTAAGTTTCCAATGAATGGTGCGTATAAAACTCCCGCCTTGAATGATCTCAGATGTTGTTGTTTTTTACAATAAAGAAAAATCAGTACCTACCCACCCATAATTATGACAAAAGGTACCACAATCTAAAGACCAACAAAAAGTTCGACCCTGGGCACGAACGCCCCATGATAGTGTCAGATTTTACGAGTAGTAGAAGTAGATAGGTGGCATTCAAGAACAAGAGTTAAAATATTACCTAGTTAATTAAAAAAAAGGAAAATTTGCAGTTTTTATTCTATTGAAAATATTTTTTTTAAAAAAAAAATCCTAATTTTATTGAATTATTAAGAATTATTAATATTATTACCAAAAATGAGCAAATATAGTCAACAAAAAATTTAACAATAATAATATCACATTCTAATTTTTTATATTTTGGAAAAAAAAAAATAACGCGCTAATTTTACGTAATAATATGGAAATTTGAAATATAACTTTATCATACGTTGAGGAAGATACAGTTTCAAATGTTGAATGATTTTTTTTTTTTTCTTTTGAGTTTGAAACTCTGCAATGTTTCAGCTTCTGTAGGTATAATTTCATTTCAGCTGTTTTTTTTTTATTGCCTAGAAATGAAATTGGAAATCATGCGTGAACGCCGTGGCGTTTGACTTAGAAATAATAAGCAATGTGAGAAATATCTTAATATTGTTTTTATTTTAGAAATTATGAATGCATACATAATGAAATTGATGGATTGAAGAAAATTTAATTTCAAAGAAAATAATGAAGGAAATTACGATGACGATACGGATATTATCTTTGAGATGGTGATTGATGAAAGATAAATATACTTTTTCATTAAATTAAATATTTCCATTTATCAGAGTACAATTTCATTTATATTATATTTGATTATCAATCAACAATGCCATCATTGTTTCAGAAATATTGATTTATTTTAGACCGTGCTCTTTTGTTTTAAATAAGAGGTATTAGACCTAATATATAAGAAAAGTAAAAAGAAGTTAACAGAATGTTGATCAAAGTTTACTCGTAGGTGTAAATGCTTGCAATTTATGAAGCATTTTCTCAGATTGTCAGAATAAAATCCTCAATCTTGTCAATAAATGCAATAGAGTATACGTCAATAAAGCAATGAAAAAAGCAAAACAATCGTTTTGCGAACGCTCATTAGAAATGTGATCGAGCTATATTTATAATATACGTCAGTACTTTGTTATAACATAATAATTGCATAGTTAATTTTTGTATTATTTTACACTATCAGCTAAGGTGGACTTTGTCCGCGAGGATATAACCCACAAGTAATTTATCACATTCTTCTTTTGATCCTGGCCTTTTTTCACTATGACTGTTGGTGGTAAGTCTTGATTGGATTGGAAGAAATTACCATCGGAATTTGCCCATCGTAAATTTCTTTTTAATGTTTCATGCTAAAGATATTTGAGAATCAAAATAATTCTTATTTTTTTTAATAAGAGTTATTATGATTCTCATATCTAGAATAAAATGTTTTATTTTATTTTTATACCAAAATTGAATTTTTATTAAAATATATGACGCCAGCCAGCAATCATGTAAAAAAACCCACAATTCTGATATAATTCTGACATAATCCAGCTTATTTTTGTTTCCTTGGAGAGTCAAATATCAAAGAATTAATGTGGTATTTGAAAAAATACCTACTTGAAAATGTTAAAAAATCAAGTGTAGTATCCTCGCGAAACTGTCGTATAAACAACAACAAAACATGTGATTAGTTCTAACAACCAAGACTGTCAAGGGCAAAGATAAAGGACAAAGGTAAAGATAACGAACATATCTAAACTGACAAGGAGAGATGTTGCAATCCCCACAGGACAAAGCATGTAACATGCATAGGACAAGAAGATACAAATTGTAATTCAAAGATTTCGAATATTGTCAAGAAGTTTTTGAACATAATAACAATGAAAGTGGAGAATATTCTCGGTCGCTCTTTTTTATTTTTCGTGACGATTTCAAACGTTCATTATTGGAAATAATAAATCAATAGATTCCGAAGATGTCAAGCAGAACAAGGGTAAACCAAGTTTTGATAAGGCTATGCCGTAAGGAATGTGTATGAACCCAACAGGCATGGGTAGCCATCTGGCATGGTTATGTCAGGTATAGCACAAAATATGAGTATGGGTGGGTAAGGCAAAAATTAGTAAGACGAGCAAACAAAAAGAATCTCCGAAGATGACTCCGAAATTCTGGTTCCGACGATGTCAAGCCAAACGAGGTTAAACCAAGTTTGGATAAGAGTATGCCGCAAGCATGGGTGTGAAGCCATGTGACATGGGTATGCCAGGTATGCCGCCAAAAATGTGTATGCTAGGTATGCTGTCAAAAATGGGTATGCCAGGCTAAAAAACATTCTAAAGAAGATGAATCCGAAGAGTACAGAGTAAAAATAAAAGAGTAAAAATGCCAAAGATAAAGGCAAAAACAAAAGCATCAGCAGCAAAGAAAAGAAAAAAAAAGATTTCTCTCGAGGACTTTCAGCAGAAGCAACTCCAGAGGCAAATATGATTCTGATTAATAATTAACATGATCCAAACCTAAAAACTTTCGTCGCTGTAAAGTTGCTATGACTGCGTTCTGGGAGTACTCGGCGAGTAAAGTATATGTCCCAAGCATCCGATTTTCTACCACATATTTGCATGCAATATGCAATGCTTATGTCCGAGGACTTATACGACATTTCCAATAATAATGCTAAAGAAATCTCAATGACTTTAAGGGATGGTCTTTCCTATAGGAAACAAAAAGTGGAGCACAGAAACCGTAGTAAAATAAGAAGAAATCTCAATGGACAACAATTTGTGTCTCGGTTTAAAATAATGATCTTTTCTGTGTAAAGCCTGAAATAATATCACGACACCTCTGATCGTTTATTTTTCCATTTAATATAATCAGCACTTTGCTGAATACCGAACCGAGATCTGCCGTATTGCACATTGACCTGTTTTGAAGGACATATTATAATTGTAGAAGAAGACAATTTTCCTTACTAGGTATATTCCTTCTTAAATACCATTTAAATATTTTATTTATAACATTTATTTTCTTATAATTTAATTAACTGATTAATAGGTAGTAGGTAGGGAAGGAAACTGGAGAGGACTACTGCACACCAGTTGATTAACTGTTAACTTAATGATGGTCATTTTTATGTTTATTTATTATTCATACCTTATTAACATCAATAAAGAATATTAGTAACCAAATCTTTGTCTTTATTCATTCCTTCCACTTAAAGCTAACTCCATCGAAGGACGTTGAATTAAGTGTACGAAGCTCCTATTAACCTTACACCGGGGAGATTAGTATAAATTGCATTACCTATCCAATGTAATATGCCATTGATATTAAAACAAATTATATCATCAACTGCGCCCCTATGTATGTCAAAGAAAAATTCAAATTAATTTTCGTCTACAACGAATATTTTTCTTTAAATATAAAAAATATTTGCCAATCCGTGATAAAAATTTTAGATTGGAAATAGGTAAAGCAATGAAGCTGATCTCACGTGAAGAAGAATTACTTATTTCAAACTAAGACAAGCGAACATAGAGTTTTCTAATTTAACCCATCGGTTTAGGAGCTTTGAAATTTTCGGACTGATGATAGGTAAATCAGTCTAAAAATATTGCCCCTCCGATTCAGGAGCTTTCTCTTGAAGAAAAAAGAGACCTTTTGTAAAAGTTTCTCCAAATGACTCTAAACTTACGGAAAACTTTTACAAAGTGTGTATGTTTGTATAAACTCGTATTATAGTCGGTCGGATCCACAGGCCCATCGTCATACGTTTCAGGGACGTGCATTCCCGTCGCATTTCAATACCACCAGCGCCATGTTTCTGGTCGGAGTTGAAAACTATGATCTGACGAGTTTGAGCCATATCCTTCAGAAGGCAGAGGAATCCAAAAAATTAATATAATTTTCTTTTTAATAAGTGTGTTTAATTTTATATGTTGACGTCAATGTATTTTTTAAAGTTAATTCTCAGAGTCAATGCAACGTATCTTAGCCAAAATATCTGTCTGAAATAATTGATTTAAATGGCTCCTTTTATCTATTTTTGTGTCATATATTGGCACGATCAGGCCTCGATGGTGGCCAAATTAGTTTTTTTTTTTTTTTTTTTTTTTTTTTTTTAAATAAATCAAACTCTGTCCGATATATCGGACTCTTGCAACATACTGTATATAATCGTATTTACTTGAACTTTTCCCATGCTTACAAGGCCTGGGTTCAAATCCTGACAGATAATAATTTATCACTGTTGTTTTGAAATTTCGGTACCCACTCAGCTTCGTGGAGATAATGAATAGATATGGAAATAAATGCGCATAGCGACCCTCGCCAGTATTGCAGGTAGATTTGAAAAATTCAGAGTGGGCCAGCCTAATGGACCTGAGTAATTAGATAGTGTTATGCCAGCTTAATGGACCTGAATAATTAGATAGTGTTATGCCAGGTTAATGGACCTGAATAATTAGATATTGGGAAAATTCCTCAATGCTGCAGTGAGCACCAAAAATGTGGAAACAGCATATATTTATTATTTAAATTCAATTCAACTCAAGATAGGAAGAGTATTTTTATCTTATGCCTCACTTGAGGTTTCTTGACATAGTATCTCACATTAACCAAATCTGTATATACATATGAACGCATACATAAATAATGACAACTAAAGCAAAACACCAATTCCAAGATCTGTTAAATTTCCAAAATGTCATTTTGAAAATGCCTACCAGTGAGAAGATATTCGTTGTACAAGTGGTAAATAATGTGAAGATGATTTAATTAAAATCAACACTGAAGCACTCCCTCACACAATTTAAATTCACCGCAAAGCGAACCGGAAACCGAAAGGAAAAGCGCTATTAAAATAATGATTACGTTAAACACCAAAGTATAAAATAATAAAAGGTTTGGAAAAAGTTCTGCACTGAAATTAATAATAATTAGAAAATACTATTTTACGCGGAAATATTGTTTTACATAGACAATTAAAAAGATAAAAATATATATTCTTACTTTGTAGAAAATGATCAGCGTAATATTAATAAGCGGTAGATAAATAAAGGGTGTTTCAATAGAAATTTACGATTCCGGTGATCACATTCAGGACTCAGGAATCTTCTCACAATCTCGACGATAAAATAAAATATAATAAATAATAATAGTCCTAAATTATACTGCCCGACTGAAGAGTCCCTTGACACAGGCAGTTTTTTGGGTGCTATTATTATGTGGTAAATATCTCAAATTCAAGGCGATACATTCCATGGGTTGGCTGGGTTTGAACGCACGCCTCACAATTTATCAGTCATAGCGTCTTACTACTAAACCACCAACTCATTTAAAAATATAAGCACGTATTATCACATATACAGGGTTTGCACTTTCTAGTTGTCCCATAGGACTTTACATGGAAATTTCGACTTAACAAAATAGAAATGATAGTGGTTTTTAAGTCGAAAATCGGACTTACTTTTCTGTACTTAGAACCGATCTAGGAATAAGGTACCTTAATTTTTCGTTTTTTGTTTTCGTTTAATGAAATTATGTTTAATTAAAGTGAATTGAAACAGTCATGGTAGTCTCAAGTGAGGACACTTGTCTCTTGACGTCGGACTCGGAAGTTCGATTCCCGCCCGAGGTGGATTTTCCTTAAAAAGGTGAAATTAGTTCTCAGAACGACTAGTTTTCTTTTCTCTTATATCTTCTTCTCTTTTCGGTTTCTGGATGTTAATATAATTACCAAGTTAAAGATCCCTCTGTCAAATGTTACCCCCTCCTAATAAAATTACAATGTTACAGCCCCACCCCCGTCACTCCGCAATTAAAATACCTAAGTAACCAATGGTTCTGCGTTTTGAAGACTGCTGACTGTTGAATTCACGTGGAGTTGTACATAATTGTTCACCCGCGTGCGACAGAAATGTGCGCGCAACAAAATCTTGGTAGATTTTGTAGCAAGCGCCACTGTTAAAAGTTAGGTGCAATTTGATGACCTTGTTCACCTTGATACTGAAATTACACCTCAGTTATAATTTGCTGTTAATGTAAGTATCTAGCATCAAATTGCATTTGCGTTGTCATAATAATAAACATTAAATAATTATTGCAAAATATAATGGGTATGCTAACTAATTTTGATAATTTAGAGCTTGTGAATAAACAGCGGGTAATAGTGCGGGTTAACATATCTATAATCTTTTGCAATATCAATGATCTTCAACTTCACGTGTCAACAGGCAGCAGTCTTCAAAGCACAGAGCCATTGACCATTTGATAGTGGGTGCCTTAAGTTTTTAATTATTACCGTCCAGAAACCGAAGAGAGAAGAAGATAGGAAAGAAGAAAACCAGTCATCCTGAGAACTATAATTCCACTTTTTGAGGAAGCTCCGACCTCGAATTCAAGAGACAAAGAGTCCTTACTTGACCACTGACGCTGTTTCAATTCACTTTAAATAAACATGACTTCATTAAGCGAAAAATAGGGGATATATAATATCCACTAAAAATCCATGCATTTGGATATGGTTCGAACCCACGCCTTTTGTATTACTAGGTTCTAATTAAGAGATTACAATTTCCAAAAAGTGGGTTTCTCAATCCATTTTTTCCCAAATTATCAAAAGCATTAAACATTATCGTGTGAAGGAACCCTGGTCCACTAGATCGGTTCTAAGACCATACCGTAAGTCCGATTTTATTTTTAATGGTTCCTTCGGATTCCATTGTGAAAAACCACTATCATTTGTATCATTTACCCTTTCGAAATGTGCATGTAAAATCCTATGGTACAACTAGAAAGTGAGGACTAAAGATCTGAATTTTCAAAGAATGGAAATATTTTTTATTGACCGAACGAAGTAAATTCTAGTTTTAACATCACGATTTTTCTTTTGTTTGTATTTTTGTACACGATAATTCTGGTCTTATCCGATTTTAATGAAAATTGGTATGGGCATTTATTACATTCATAAAATTAGCTGATTTGTTTTTGGAAAAATTAATACAAATACAGGGCGCTAAAATTAAAAAATACTGTTCGCTAACATGATAAATACATATTTTAAGAGTTTCTGATGCCTTTCTTTTAGTAATGATGGCTCTCTGTGCTAAACGTATAAAGTACCTACCAACCTACCTATCCATTATATTCATACAAGTTGCTAATTAGCTCATGGGCCTATTGGGTCAGTCGGAGACAAAGAGGTGGTCATTTTAAGTGAGTGAGATCTACAATTCACAAAATAACTGGTCAATATGTCTGGCCGTTAGTATGAAATAATAATGACTGCCACTGCTTTCCTGCCATATGTAAAATATGCAGTTAAGATAAATATGTTTCAAAGATGGACAGTTCAAATTATGAAATGCGAATTACCTATCAGTTGAACCATAATGCTCCTTTCTGCATCTTTGATACGAAGACAGGCCCTTTTCCTAACGGCTGAACTAAGAGTTGCTTCCTTATTAGGTTCATCACATGAGGTAAGTGGCAGGTCACAGCAGGATCTGTTGTTTATGTTTTTGATTGAACATCATATACAGTATGTCTCAGAAGTCCTGCCCGGTGCCCATATGATTTTTTTATGCATATAGCCGTATTAATGAGAAAATTTCTATAGAAAAAAACAGCATATTAAGAACACTTTTCTCATTAAAACGGCTCTGTTGTGAATGAGTGTGAGGGTTAGGATTTTTTTTTTTTTGCTAAAATGGTTCACTATTGAGTCCAATCCCCATTTTAAGTCTTAATCATATTCTTACTTCAAACCTTCTAACTCAAAATAGCCGTTTTCTAAAGGACGTCATTTTAAGCTCTGGTAGAAATACGAGATGTGGTTATCTAGGCCTACGGCACTGATAAAACTTAGAAGTTGTTATTTTTATAACTTATGTAGATGAAAAACCTTTTTTGAGCCACTCTTAACGAATTTCTTTATCAGAATTAAATTCGGTTTCCGTTATACAGGGTGTAACAATTTTTGGATTTGAACCCCTCTGGCACCACCCCTGATTATTTTTTTGAAAAAATAAAAATGGTAATATTCCTTATTTTATTCTCACTTTTATCATTCAAAAAATATTTGTACCATTCAATTTAAATTTCCCGAGAAATCGACACTTTGTGTCAAAAAAAGTCACTTGCAGGATTCGAACCTCAATACTGATATTACCATTCGAATGGCCATGCACCCTTTTCTATCCCTAGAAACAAACAGAATACAAAAATTCCAAGCGGTTCCCAAGTTATGGGCACCGGGCAGGACTTCTGAGACACACTGTATATACTCGCATATCATTATAGGAAGGTAATCGAAGAGTGAACAGTTAGTTATTGCGTAACTCCTTTTAGTTGTTTTTAAGCATTGTTTATTTGCGTATCCAAATAAATTATGGGTGCTGAAAAGTAATACTTCCTCATTTTCCCAACTAATAGAATAAGTATTGTTTTAAAACACAAAGACTTGTATCAAAGCAATTCATGGTTTCAAATGTAAATGGGTGATGTGCTTATATCATACTGTAGACATTTTTAATCAATATTGTTTATTGCATTACCTATAAAAGAATCACGATTATGTTTCTCAAATTCCTGGTAAATCACTGTACCCTTTAGATGAATCCCGTCCCTTTTGGACTTTTACTTTGACAAATTTATTGTCTTCAAAATTTGAATTATATCCCAAATCACAATAATGAGATAATATGGGTACTTTAAACGAACAATGAAATGAAAATTTAATTCTAGTTATACATTTATCTGCATTGTTGTTGAAAGTATAAAATATGTTCAAAAATTTTAAATTAAATACATTTACAGGAAAAATGTACATTTTCCAGAGCAGCCTGATAAATGTAAATAATAGCTGCAGTCTTCTTGGCTTCGAACAAGTGATTCAAAGTATTAAGGCCGTGATTAGTGGATTAATCACATGGATTATCACATCCATAATTATTGATGTTTATGCAATCGAGATATGGCCCATATGAATGTTTCCTATGACAGTTATCATAGGAATTCCCGTCAACCAGAGAAGAAACGTTTATGCCTCGATTGCGTAATCANCTTCGAACAAGTGATTCAAAGTATTAAGGCCGTGATTAGTGGATTAATCACATGGATTATCACATCCATAATTATTGATGATTATGCAATCGAGATATGGCCCATATGAATGTTTCCTATGACAGTTATCATAGGAAACATGGTAATTGGCGTACCTATGACATTTTGTACTATTCCTTTCACTGATTCCCGTCAACCGGAGAAGAAACGTTTATGCCTCGATTGCGTAATCACTAATCCATGTGAAAAATCATTATTTTAAACTAAAACTCACTTTGTTCGGACTGCAGCTATTAAATAAATACATTTTACAGATCATTAGTTATTAAATATATTTGCTTTTCGTGGCATGCCGTCTAGAAATGTGCAGTATGCTTGATTTTAATCATTTACATAATGTAAAAGATATTTCTCTCTGTTATTGTGGACATCACATGACATTACAAGGAATTTCTCAAATATTTCAATATCACTTCCCCTTTCTCTGACCCCTCTTCTGGCTACATATAAGTCCTTCCAATTTTATTTTGTGGTCGGTGTTACATTTCTTGATTCTACTTTTCAAAATTTAACGTTTGCTTTCTTCAATTAAATCCCTTTCATCTTAATTTTGTTTTACCCCTTTTTTCTCCCCTCAATTTCTAAAGACTCCTCTTTCATACCAATCAAATTCTCACATCTTTTCTATGTATATGCCCAAACCAGCTCAATCTACGCTTTTAAATTATCTTCCTCCTTTCACAGTTTCCCTTAATTTCTCATTTCTCACTCTGTATTTACCTACGCATCTAATGAAACATTCGCATTTCTGCAACCTTTAGCTTACTATTATAATGTGCCTCACTTCTTTTCTCTTATATTGATGCCACACTTGTTTTCTCTTGTTTTGAAAATAATAGAGCATTTAGCAAGTGACTCAATCAATGTCTTCAGGAGAAACATCTCCAAATCAAATCCAACTTGGGTACCTAGGTTACAAATTGATTTGTCAGTGCTTTAAACTCTTCTAATAAAGACATCATAGAAAAAACGTTTTTCAACCAAAACAAGGAAACATGTAAATTATGTTTTAGGTCTTAAAGAATAAATTGGTAATTATCATCACTAAGATTTGTGGTTGATTTGAAAGGTTTATTTACAAGCTAACCATGCCTTCCGGAGAAACAACTCCAAAACAATCCTAAGATCACTTTACAACGTTTGTAAGAAATGCAGGGAAGGCATTCTAAAGAACAACACTGTGAGAAAAATATTATTCGATTTCTTTAAAATTTGGCTTAACGTCTCTTTAACATCTAAACATCTATTGAATGACCAATAGATGTTAAAGAGACGTTAAGCCAAATTTTAAAAAAATGATATTTATTAATTACAAAAATTAAGCATGCCATATATATTTTTAAAATAATTGATGTTATTTATTAATTTAGCAAATTCTAAATAGGTAATTAAATATTTTTAATATTAATACTTTTATTTATTAATTTAGCAAAATCTCATTGAGCGAGCCATAAATATTTTTAATATAAATAATTTTATTTATTAATTTAGCAAAATTTAAATGGGTAATCATTGAGCAAGCCATATGTTTAACAGATATCTCATAACAAACATCACGTTATGGACTCCCGCTGATCTTTTCAATTGATTCATGCATTGAAATTTCTCCAGAACACAATATCAACTTTTACCTTCTAGAATCTAGACTCGCTGTCAGAATCAGGTCCAAATAAATAATTATGGCAGGGACGATTTTAATAATTAAAANTTTTTTTTTTTTTGTAGATGCGTTCTTAAAATATTTTGAAAAAATGATTTTCCAAGATGGGGAAACTACCCATGTAATATTATTCTACCAAACAATATGGAAAGCGTAGACGTATGAAGAATGAAATTCATGTTTATCAGGAAGGCTAAACAGAGAGGGAAATTGTGCAAAATCTGGTGTGAACATCACACGACTTTCCTTATCTATAAAAAGAAGAAAGTATTGTAATGGGATGAAATTTTCGATGCCGAGTTTTCAATGCCAAAACACGTTTTGGGGTCTCCAGAGCCCAAATTTCGAGTTTCAGTCATTGGTCTGTCTGTAAAAAAGATATCTCAAGAACGGTAAGTGCTAGAGCTTAAAATTTGGTATCTATTTAAAAACAATTTTATGCATGGAATGGAAAATAACACTTTTGGTTGAAATCGAATCTACTCTTAACAGCTCTTGGCTGCTTTCAGCGGTTTTCACGAGTCTGGCAATGAAAGAAAACAGAAAGAGCTAGAGACTCGATTTTTTTTTTATTTTGTCAATTTTATGTATTTACATACCAAAAGGTACATAAAATTGACATAATAAAAAAATAAAAATTACAACGTATATTGTAAAATGTCTTCACACCAGATTTTTTATCCTATATCTTCTTCTCTCTTAGGTCTCTGGACGCCAATAATTACAATGCTTAGCTCCCTCTATCAAATGTAGCCCCCCCCCTCACTCCGCTAATGACATACCTAAGTTATCAAGGGCTCTGCGCTTTGAAGACTGCTAACTGTCGATGGCACGTGAAGTTGTAGATCCCTGATATTGAAAATATAATGGGTATATTAACTCGCACGGTTGCCTGCAATTTCACAAGCTCTAACTTATCAAAATTAATAAATATTATAACTGATGTGTGATTTCAGTGTCAAGGTCATAGATTAGAAGCTAATTTTTACCTATCTTTGCTGAGCGAGTGCTACAGTATCTAGATAATTAAATGCACATTGCGGTAGTACGCTAGTGAACAATTATTTTCAATTTCCCGTGTCATCAACAGTTAGCAGTCTTCAAAGCGCTGAGCCATTGATCACTTCGGTATGCCATTAGTGGAGTGAGGGAGGGGGGCTACAATTTGATAGAGGGAACTATAAAATTGTAATTATTGGAAATTGTAATTATTAGCGCCCAAAAACCGAAGAGAGAAGAAGATATAGGAAAAAACAGTCGATCTGAATCCACCTTTTGAGGAAAATCTACTGCGGGCGGGAATCGAACTTCCGATCTCGACATCAAGAGACAAGAGTCCTTACTGGACTAGAAAGCAAGACTGTTTCGATTTACCTTAATTAAACAAGATTTCATCAAACTGAAACAGGAGATATAATATTCACTAAAAAACTCCATGCACTTTGATGACTCGAACCCACGTACTTTGTATTAGTAGGTATGTACGTCACAGTTTAGGCAACACAGTTTCTGATAATTGAGGAAATTACCTACAATTTCAAAAAAATAGGTTTCTGCATACATTTTTTCCCAAGTTGTCAAAAGTATTAACCATTATTCTATGGAGGAACCTTAGTCCACTAGATCGGTTCTAAGTCCAGAACCGTAGGTCCGATTTTTGTGATAATGGTTAAAAATTAAAAAGAATCCTGGTTAAAAATTACACCAAAAATCACTATCATTTCTATTTTCTGACATACTGGGAGGATATGCCAGCTATAAGTCGGAATTTACATGTAAAATCCTATGGGGCAACTAGAAAGTGCAAACCCTATATATATATATATATATGTGTGTGTGTGTGTGCCAAATTTCAAGTCTCTACGTTTAGCTATCATCGAGCTACGTAGATTATGAGTCATTCAGTACGTCAGTCAGTATACCAACTGGCCTTTGTGTTCTAGGGCCATATTATAAAACTCCACTTAAGTGTGAGTTATAACTCCGACTGCAAATTACCGAAGTGACCACTCGCATTTATATAAAATTTCTGTTTTTATTTTATAATAAAATTACATGTAATTTTTTTGGTCAGAATATTTTTTAAAATATAAATCAGGTAGTCAAGTGGCAGTGACCACTCCAACTTGCACTCAAGTGGAGTTTTAAAATATGGCCCTTAACGTATAAATAACACAGATGTAAAAATTGGGTATCTTCCCATATAAGCCTAGGGAGCGACAAGACACCATCTGGTGTCGCTACCTCAAAACATCGAATAGTAAAACACACAATCAGCATTACAATAATCACTTCATAGTAAATTTTCGGTAAGGATCATTTTATAAAGCAACATCGACTAGCATTTGACCTGTTGTTTCCATTTTTTGCAATATTTGAACTTAAATGTACTTTAACCTTTAACGATACTCAGTGTCGAATAAACCATAGTTGTCTTTTTTTCAGGAGATATTTTTTAATTTTCGTCATATGACTTTTTCATTTCAGAGAATTGAAAGTAATTACTTTCAAATGAGAAAGTCGTATCACGAAAATTAAAATTAAAATTTATATCCTTAAAAAAAGAGATTTTAGTCTCCAAAGACATTTACATATTAAACATTCAAAAGCCGAGCTTTAAACAAGGATAACTTTCTTAGCGTTTGACCTAGCAATTATAGAGAATATTGACGATGCATGGTCATCCACTTGTAAAATCTCGCTGGAGGTCGTTTAACTTTTGTGATCTGACGGAAACTGGTGTATTCGAATTGTTATGAACGCTGGCTGCTTTTTTGTGTATTTTCTATCAATCATTCACGGCGGAACAGTTTCCACATTGTATTCTGACAATTTGAGGATCTCCCACCTATTATCTAGGGTCTCATAGAATTCGCCACTGATATTAGAACGAAACTTTGAGGGTGTTGTACAAGATATACGAGTATCACAACTACTTTTGAAATTGTCTTTTGGGAAAACATTTTTCTCAAAAGTTTAAAGTAAATACAAGTAGACATTATTGTCCCCGGCAGCAGTACCATTGTTGACCATTTTTTGTGTATTCTTTATATTTGTCTACAAAAGAAAAGACTTTTAATTATTTTTCAGGTATTCCTCCAAAGCAAACAAAAGAGCAATGTATAGGTACCTATCTAATATCTGTCCAGGAGAAATTGTTGCTAAGAAAATGTCTGTGGAATAGGCTGTTGAGTTTCTTAAATTTCAAGGACTAGTGTTGTATTAGCAATCAACATTTGAAGAGGTGTACAACAGTTCACAGAGCTGCCAGGTTACCATTAAGTGAGTAAGGTGTAACAACAGTTCAAAAGAACTACTCCAAATGATAAAATTGTATTATCCCTGCGATGATTGTTCTGATCCTAATGGTCCATTCAATGATTTCTGCCTGATATCATAGAGCATGCTGAATTAGAGCGATATCGGTTTATTGTCACAGAACTCCGACTTCCTAAAGCCCCAGAACAGTGTGTCAAAACGCATTATTTTTGTGGCCAATTCACGTCACCCGCAGATCTGGACGTGAAGAAATATGGTTATTCATCGTGACGTTTTATAATTTGGTCGTGCTCCTCAATATAGAACTTGTCATAATGATGAGATAGGCGGCACTGAAAACAACAAGGTCCACCATACAGCTGTTAATAATGACCGCCCTAATTGAAAATTCCTTTATTATGTTTCTTTCATAGATTCAGGCCTGAGAAATGTAAGATTGGATAAAAAAGCAAACCAGAATATATTAAAGTCTTTGTTGGATCCCTACCAGGGAACCTCACCTGACAACATCCTTATCAAATAGTTCACATTGATCTAATCTGTCAAATTTCTATCACGTTGTGTCGCGTCGTTAGTTAATCATGGGTGTAAATGAAACATGTCTTATTGCTGTTACAGTCAGTCTGTTTTTCGTGTCAATTTTTTGTCAAAATGTCGAAAATTTTAATCAATTACCGAATGGAAATGAATTTAAATATGGATTTGATCAATCCCAATTCAATATTCAAAGTGGACAGAATTTCACGGATAGTAATGGAGTTAAATTTAATGATGGAATAGTCACTGGTCTCCGTAAGTTTTTATTTTAATCCTCCATTTTTCACTTTGTTATAATCACCCAATGATATTCATCATCATTGCATGTGACATCATTGTTTTTGATGGTAACCAAATGGATGAGATTTCAATTCTAAATCTTCTTTCTCGTATAAATCACCATTTTAAAATGTAATTGACTCAATACCCTGGTCATAAAGGCGTAGTTAACACTGGTCTTGGTAGTTAGCTTCACCAGGGCCCCGCTACTCAGGGGCTTCCCAAAACTTGAGCTTTAGCAGACAATTTATTTGGCCTTAACAGTTTCAAACATTGACATTTTTTCTTATAGCGTTAGAGCATCAGAGACTCAATCGAAAAACCAATGCTGTCCAAAAAGAGAATGGTAATAGCCAGAGACTTGAAATTTGGTAAATATGTCAAATTTTAGGGTTTATGAATGTCTCTGTGGTCTATATGTGGCAGAGTTTTCACATAATGAATTGCATAAAAAGCGTGGCCAGTAAAATTGAAAATTTTGCCAATAATTTAGAAGGTAGGTAGGTAGGTATCTTTTTTAATTTGGCTTAACGTCTCTTTAACATCTATTGGTCATGCAAGACGGGAGTTTCACCCTCCATTCGCTGGAAACTTACAAACCAGCTACCCACATTGACCTCAGCCAGTTTGGGTTGGGCCAAAAAAATAGCGAGCATTACGAGGGCGCGAACCCACTTGGCCGACACCCACATGTTACAACCTCGCTGCACGTTGCTTAACTTCAGTGATCTATTGAGCAAACTGATATATTCAACGTGCCTTAGACGCAGTCTAATAGGTAGGTCTGATCTGACATTCAATAAAGATCTTGTATTTGTAACATGTGTCAAGTTCGCTGATGATATACCTACCTATTGCTATTCTTGCCGAAAATATCCTAAAATCGTTTTTATGTATTGAACCTTAATGTTAAAGTAAACAAAAGACAACGAAAGTGATGGATTTTTGAAAATAAACGAGGTCGAATGGAATAAGGAAAAGAAAAGGATGGTGTGAGTCGAAGAGTTTGGGTACATAGATACCTTGGCAGTAAAATTACATCAGATGGAAAAAGCAAACAAGATAACAGGCCTTCAATGTGAAAACGGAATTGCTTTTGGTATCAATATTGAAACCAAGAAAAATGTTTACAATACAAATATTTGTATGGCTATAAGCAAGGAAGATTAAAATATATTGAAATTATATTGGAGATGTAAAGAAAAAGGAATTAGTAGATTGGTTGAACTTTATGGAAACACCTGAAACAAAGGATATTACAAATGAGAGGACATTGATTTTAGTAACACCTCCTAGAATAAGGTGCAGGCAGAGGCGGATTTACATCCCTCCCGAACTTTACAATTCGATACCCTAGTTCACAATCATAATTATTACCTAATTACAATTTTTTTAAATAAAATTGTTCTTTTTGATTTGTGCACTTTCAACTTAATTACATCACCTTTTTACAGTAATTTGTATGATTATGAACTAGGGGATCGATGTGTCAGTTTCTAAGATTATTTTTACAACCCAAAGATTTTGTTAAGATTGAACAAGAAATTTCTGAGCTAATAAGAGCTCAATCATGAACTAGTATTACTAATAAGTTGGGGTAATGTATACGTTATTCCGAGAAGGGGCAAACATTAGACTTTAATTAATAGTTTCGTGACGCGTCCAATAAATACAATTTATACAATTGACATACCATCAAAATTTCAAGTCTGGTTTCCCTCTGGGCAGGATTTGTGAAAACCGCCAATTTCAATTTCTAGCTCTTAGATACTGTTTTATTTTTATGCCAGGCTTGAGTTAACCACTAAAAAAGCGGCAAAAACGCAAAGGGAAGATACGATTTCAATCCATTTTAGGGAGGAATCACAAAAAAGCGGACGAAAACCTTTTTGCAATCAATGCATAAAATTAATATGAATTGGGACCAAATGTCCAGCTTACCGTTCTCTTTTTGGGCCGGATTAACTAAAACCGCTAAAAAGTGTCGAAAACCGCCAAACCGTTCGTGGTTGGTTCCGGACATAGCATTGACATGCGTATGAAATTTCAAGGCTCTAGCGCTTACCGTTCTAGAGATATCTTGTTCACAGACAAACAGAGGGACAGACAAACTCACGTTTCAGCCCATTACAATACTTTCCTTTTTGTAGGCTAAAAGGAAAGTGATTGTATTCAGGGACGTAACTAGGGGGGGGGGGGNNGGGGGGGGGGTTGACGGGGCAGCTGCCCCGGGTGCGAGCTTTTGGGTACGCCACATTAAGCTTAGCCAGTTTTGGCGCAGTTTTATTCAAGTTTAAAAAGATAGTGAAATAAATACTTTCTGATAGTTCATGAGTCAAGACGAACTCGTCGAGTGACGGACGCGAACGGAGGAGTCACCATGCAGTTCCCCCATTCGCTACTGTAGACAGCATAGTATATATGGTAAACAGTCAGTGATGCAGAGTAGAGAATTAAGAGATAAATAGTACCGTTCAATTTGACGATTTGTTCTTACAACTCAAGTTCACTGAAGTGAACTGTTCTGCCCTACTTATAAGTTCATCGTTCTTCTTCAAAGTTCAGTTCAGGTTTCACTCCTTTGTTACTTGCGACTTTCTTTGAACTCGGTTTTATAAAATCGTTCATATTTTCAACGATTTTACTTGGAGTTCAGAATTTATCTATATATACAGTGTGGGCCAAAAGTCACCACGGGGTTTAAAAATTTAATAACTTCTTCGTTTATATATATATATATAATAACTTTTTCGTTTATATATATATATATTGAGATTGTATAAATAACAACTGGGGAATAAATAATGGAGAGATTCACAGCTGAACAAAGAACCGGAATAATAGAGTTTTATTATTTAAATCAGCGATCAATTATCAGCTTTTGGGGGCGCCACATCAATAATATTGTTGGGTAGACTTTTTAGGAGTAGTATTGGGTTGGGTTCCAAAAAAAATAAAATGCGTATTAAAGGCTGCAAACTTGGCAGGCTGCAACACGCATTTTTTTTGGAACCTAACCCAATACTACTCCCAACAGGTTCTACATTGCTTAACAACCCGTTACTACTCCCCATGTTCTACATACGATAACAAACGAGTAGTTAGTATGTAATCTATGTGTGGTATGCTGCGATCGCGTTTAAACGGTTGTACCTCGGTGAAATGATTTTGTAAGAGTCAGATTTATTATCATTTTTTTTTCTCGAAACTAAGTTTCAGGTACACAGCTATTAATAATATAAAAGTAACTCTGAGCTTCTAGAGTTCCGACCCATTTTCTTATCAGTGATCACTCAGGGAAATCCCAACGTAACAATTTAATTGATTTCACAATGTTCCGAGTATTATCAAATTACTCGGAATTTGATATTTTGATTACTGATAAAATCAAATAATCAATCAATCCTCATGACCATCATCAGATTATAACTAGTAGTTCCGTAAACTATATAGATCTCACTCAATTCCCCGGTTGGGCCGTAGTCGCCCAATATCTGTTTGTTCTTTTGTTCTGTGAATATAAAGGACGTCTATATACTATATACCAAATTGGTAGTCAAACAAAATAAAACTATTTGTGTTAAAACTAGACCTCACTTAAGGATCCTTAAAAAAACCTCCAGTCTAGTCGAGTCAACTTCCATCTTTAGACTCGACTAGACTATGATGATAAATCGAATGATTCGAAACTATTTCTTCATAAATTAAAATAAATAGTATTTTTGGTAAGTGTTTTGTTTAAATTTAATTTATTTGATAGTTAATAATAATTTAATAATTCCTAATTTATTCAAAAACTTTACCGTTCGAGCTATTTTCACGAAAGTTCATACCAACTCTATATGAATGGTAAATTAGTAAACCATAGATACCAAATTTCATCAAGATCGGACAATTTAGGCGAAATTTATGAGCACATATAAAATTAGGGTATTTATTTTTTAAATAAAATAAAATTATTTAAAAAAAAGAAAGATTAAAGATAAACAGATGAGCCAGAAAAATATTACAATAAAAACTACACTTAGTATTAAGAAAAACTTCCACTTACCTTTACCCCAAGTTGATGTCAAAATGATTTTTAAAAACAACACCTTAAAACTTTTGACACACGTAAAATATTCACGCCTGCCTCTCTGAAATTTCACCGCATAATGAGCGATCCCGATAAAAAAAAAGTCACGTTAATGATCAGAATAAACTTGTATAGGTATTCTTCTTTTTCTTTGTTTTCAACGGTTTTGCAAATAATCCGGTATTCCTACATAGGGACCCTATTCGGCGAATGGCGTCCTTCCTCTAACCTTCAATAGATGTTTCATTTTTTACGATATCTCTATCCACAATATATGTTTCACCCTGTATACAAAGCACTCGCTCCATTGAAAAATTGAACATTTGTTTAAAAATTACCAGGGCTTTTTAAATACTAAACATTATTTCACCTCTATGGATGGCAATTTGGAGCCGATATTCAAAAGCTAGGTTTGGAGGGATGGACCTTATAAATAAAGAATCTTGGAAGTCCGCTTCAAACTAGATATTGGAGCCGATATTCAAAAGCTAGGTTTGGAGGGATGGACCTTATAAATAAAGAATCTTGGAAGTCCGCTTCAAACTAGATAGTTGATAATTTATTCGGAAATAGATGTAAATACTACCTACTATGGTTATAATAAGTATGTCCTTAAAAAGAACATTGACCCCTTCGTAGTCGGAACAAGGTCTGGTGATAATTTATAATTTTATTAGCAATTTATAGTGATTGAGTTAATTATAATCAGAATTATTTTTGTAAGTATAGGTAATTACTTCACAAGGTACTGAAAATATTTTGTAATAAAATCCACCCGGTTATTTTATAACCGGTTAGATTCTTGGATAAACATCTAAATAGTTAGTCTTTTCTAAATCTGGATGTCAAACACACAGTACTGGCACCTCACACCCGTATAGATCTGGACTCAAGAATAAAATTATTTTGGCTTCTAGAACTGGTGAGAAGATGAGCACACATTTTGATTACGTACTTCTCGTACAGAAGTACGTAATCAAAAAATCTATTCTGACCAAAATGTCAGGCTATCAAAGGGGGGCAAGGGGGCATATTGCGGTGATCTTGATATACTTGTCAAGTTATTTTAATTTAAACTTTCATTCTTATACCTTAAATTTTTTCTCATTATCAAATTTTCCATCAAGTTATACCTTTAATTGAATATTTCTATTAGGTACCTTCAGAATCGATAATGGGTGTGACACACGATTACATTACAGCTGCGACAACAGTCGAAGGTTCCCAAATCAAATTCATATAATATTTTCACTACAGAGCTGCGACAACTGTCGAAGGCTACCAAATCTAATTAGAATAATACATAATATTCTCACTAGAGAGCCGCGACAACGCGACAACAGTCGAATGCTTCCAAATTAAATCGAAATAATATTTTCATTATAGAGCTGCGAAATCAACCGAAGGCTGCCAAATCTATTTCCAAATATTTTTTTTCAATGGAGAGCTGCGAAAACAGCCGGAGTGGTTATTTTACTTCAAACGGGCCCCAGATATAAGTAACTTTCCTCAGAGTTGGACTAGAAACTTATTCTTAAATTTATGAACATCTTCGGAAAAAAATGGGTTGGAATTTTTTTAAATCTCAACAAGAGACTTTATGATAAACAGGCGGTAAACAGATCTCAAGTAAATCTCATTTACCTACTTTATTTTCTTTTACGTTCCAAATGTGTGTTACATAAGGGGTAGTTTCATACAGTCTTTCCAGAGTCAAAGGTTTCCCGCTGATTTCAGAGATTTTTGAGGCTGTTGAGGGAAAATTGAATTTGGACTAAAAATCGAAGGTATTCAAAGGTTTTTTTGATTTAATATTTTATGAAAAATATTTTATTCGTTTACGCACAAAAGTTCGTAGAAATGAATTATTTTCTTTTTTTAATTTTAAACCAATAATAAAATTTGACAATTCAACTTGACCCCATTTCCCGATACTCACTTTACGCACTGTCCTCTACTTGTTCCATTGAAAAGAAATTTTTGATGTGATCACACTGTTAAATTTTTTGCAACTTGACTCAATTCTCAAATGTCAACATAAAATCTTATTTTTTTCAGAAATTTGAAGTTTAAAATTTGTCAAATCTGAGATTTTGATGCCCTATGTCGTATCGGAATTTTGTCTTTTTGGTGTAGGTACTACTTATAATTACGTACCCCTTTTTTACTAATTTAAAAAAAAAGGTATTGTTTTTTTTTCACCTACATAAATAGAGCGGAGTAAAACTGGTACCTGGGAAATTGGGACAGAAGAGAGAGAGAGAAAGAAGGAGAGTATCAAAGTATGAAGAAAATATCATTGAACGTTCACAATTAAAAAAGAAAACATGCCGGAAATTATCTTGTTTGGATTTCGAAATCGAAATCCAAGTAGTGGTGCCATGGAAGTTTAGTACTTTTGCCAGGTGAAAAATGCCAGATGTATGGTATTTTGTCATATAGTGTAATGTTGTGTGTATCGTTAACTTACCATCCGGTGGCTTGTAACAAATATGTGTCAGTTGCTCCTTCATATTAATATGATACTTTCACCCGTACAGAGTGGTTCAGAGGTTTTTAATGTTAATTCAGAGGAAATCAGCGGATTTTTTTTTAATCATCTGGCAACACTGTTTTACATGGGATTTCATAGTTAACCACCCTGAGGCCTTTAGCGAAAGTGCCCTAAATGTGAAACAACAACTAAGATTCAAAATATTGAGCCCCGCTTCTTTTTTGAGACATTCTATATTTTGGCCAGAAGTCATGGGTCTTTGTCAGATTATTCAGTTAATCTGAATAAGTTTTAAATGCAAAGAAAAGGTCTAAACGTAGTAAGTACGTTTTCCTTAGATAGGTGCAAGTCCTGGGATAAAGTTTAATGAAAAGAAAAGACGAAGGACCTCTATTTAAATATCTCTATATTATTTTGTTATAAGTTCGATTCAGTGAAAAGGGAATTACCGGGAGATTTTCTGTCTTTCTAGCCTAAAATCACACTGTAGTTCGCCTGATCATCATGAACCCTTAACTGAATTGTTTACAAGTTTTACCGAATTGTTTATCACCATTGTTCGTATATCAGAATCTAACTTGCATACCCAAGTCATTGTTCTCAGGCGGCTCGTAGGGTTAAAATTCTCAAGGTGATGACATATTTTACGGGCATGCAGATCTCCTACTGATATAAATGATCGTCTAAAATAATTATAAAAAGTGAAACACAAAACTTTTAAACACGGAATCTGAAACTCCTGAAACGCATCAAAAAATGAGGAAATTTGCCCACAGAAAAAATAACGTCTTTACTTCTTTACAATCATTTGAAATAAATTATTATCTTCCCCATTAAAAAATAACAAGCCATGCTATACTCATATAAACTAAAGCAGAGTTTTATTTCTCCCCAAGGTATGTTTGCTCGTATTTTACTTCTTCACAAAGCAATTGCAAATGTATCAACCAAAATGTTCCTAGAATCACTAAGGATAAAATATATAATGTGGATAGAGATATCTCGTATTGAAATAGAGCTGGGTAGATTGCAGGATGTTTCCAAACAAATTCTTACTCGTTTATATTGTGAGGAAATTATCTCTTCATTATAGAAATGTTATGGGGCATTGTCTATATCAATGTAACGATAGATGTATGTATGCATCATTAATTGTTTAGCCAAAACGGTAGGAGATATCGAAAAATTGATAGAATGGACCCCAAAAACCATAGACTGGAACCCCATTAAATTCAAAAATGTCGAACATTTCTCGAGTAACGGTCGATTTTTCGATTATGACGAAATTCAGCAAGTTACGGTCCTACATCTTAAAGATTGTCGCGACAATATATAAAGTCAAAGCGAGAAAAATTTAAGTGGCCTTTTTCCCGATTTTTGTAAGGGAAATGATAGAATAGTATTAGCACGGGATCGGCAAAGTCCCTAAGGTGAAAAGCTAGAGGCCAGAGCGAAGCACATTAGAATTGTTTTTCCATTAATAGCTTTTTTTGAGGGAATTAGAATGAATATTATGACCCACGCATTTATTTTAGGACCTATAGATTACGCGGAATCAAGGCATTTAGATTATATTAGGTCGTGCCCGGTAGCATTTTGCTGTATCCTTTTTGAGTGTGATGTTTGTCTGGCGTGAATGAAAAAAAGATCCATCAAACTTTTGGGTTCGTCGGGACGTGAACTTCAATAAATAGAGGAGAAGAATGAAAAAGAGAGAGAGATTGAGTAGTATGCAAAAAAACTATACAAAGGCTTCTAAATATAGCAGATGCTAAGTAGATGTCGCCTCTGGAATTAATTTATCACATGAAGCACACCTTGTTTAAGATGTTACCCTTTATTTATATATTTTATTAAGGTAAAAAACTGATGGGAAATGAGGTCAGATAAGCTTGGTCCCTCGGGACTTCGAGCTTTATTTTCCTCTATAATTGGGTTTTTTCAATCTTTTTTAACTTCTCTTTAAACTATACCTATACACAAAAATACAATTTTCCCAATATCACTTTAGTTAGAAAGTTACATATATGTATATTTAGTGGAAAAAAGAAAAGAGGTTAACCATTTTCAAATTTGGATGGCTTCAACTTTTTTTAAACCATATGGCATTGGTATTTTTTATTGCTTTCTCGATCTGGAAGGTAAGGAAGCTTTGTGTTAAAAAAATATAAATATCTCATTTTTTACGAACTAAAGATTTCTACTCTTCTTTTGGGTTAATGTTTAATTGTTTGTAATGAGTGAAACATGTAGGTAGGTAATACTTAATTATAATGAAATTTGATCGAACGGTTGGGTGCTCCAAAGATTTACTAATAAATTTAAGCCTCTAATAATAAAAGTTTTTCCCCCAACTAAATGCCCAATGTCAGTTTAATAACACACGTGTGTATGCTATTTCAATCAAAAATTTCATTTTTCTATTAATACATTTTGCAAAACATTTTTCATATTTTCCCTTCTTTAACTTACAATAAAACTATTAAAAACCATTCATGCATATTTTGTTTTCTCTCACTAACAACTTTCATTCAAACAAACTTTGGTCTTACCTCTTCATCTGCTTATGCTAGGTGGTATAGTTTTTGTGCTTCACATGCTCAAACTCTGATGAATGAAAAAAATATTTTAAAATTATTTAATCAAAATTTTAACTTTTAAATAAATAAAAACAAAACACTTAACAAAAACACTATTTATAATTATTTATAAAGAAACTAGTTTCGAATCATTCGATTCATCATCGGTCTAGTCGAATCTAAAGATGGAAGTTGACAGTCAACTTCCATATTTAGACTCGACTAGACTGATGATGAATCGAATGATTCGAAACTAGTTTCATTATAAATAGTGTTTTTGGTGTTTTGTTTTTATTTATTTAAAAGATAATTTTTTTAACACATAATTAACATATTATTCAAAGATTTAAAATCAAATTTTTGATAATAGCAATTACATAAAAAAATGAAAATGATTTTTTACGCCAAGAATATCGGACAAATAATATCTTGCAAGTTTGTTTGAAAAATTGAATGGCACACTTACTTGATTTTATAAAATTACTACTTAAATCAAAATTAAATTATAATAATACAACCTAATTATTCACTCGTTGGAAAAAATAGTAATTTTCTTCAACTCAATTGTTTTTATGAAAAAGATATGAAATGAACAATCATTAGAAAGATCAAACCGTTTTCTTGTGATTTTAATGTTTTATTAAATATTTTTTTATGTTATTTAACATTCATAAAAAGAAAACCGGAAATATAACTAACATCCATCTCATTTCATATAAATATATATTTTAAAAAGACAAAGGAAGCATCAGAAAAATTGTATTTCATACAAACATTGTTTTTCAAGTTAGGTAAATTGCAATATTTTTATATCACAGTTGTTTTTCGAGTACTGACTATTATTCAAATTATTTTTTATACACAGTTTTATTAAAAATGATAGAATACAATATTTTAATATTTTGTATTATAAAACCCAGCTTTTCACCGGTACCAATGACATTAGGGGTGAGTAAGTATTCGTGTAAACTCTGTTTATTGTAACCTTTAAAAAATGTTTCCAAATTTTAACGCATTTACGTAGGTTATTATAAAAATGTGATTTATGCATATTACACTTATTACAGTGTTACACACTATATCACTTTTCATATAAAAAAATTCCTAGAACACAATATTTATAGGAAGATTTTTTTTGTATATGTTAGACTCCAACCCCGAAATCGCTCATAGAGCTAAATAGACCACCAGATCACGATGAGCATAACATTGGAAAACTTAATTATTCATAACTCCGAATTAAACATTGAATTATTTTTATTTATTTTACGTAGGTAGTTAGATATATATGTATAAACATCTAAATATTCGACCGCTATATTTCCTAATTTAATTTCTTATGCAGAAGATAATGTGAAGAAAACTTGTTCGGAATAGAATATCTCAATATTCAAATACTCATACCCACTTTTCATATAAGTTTGACGGCGGCCAAAATGTATCCATTTAAGTCTGAATGTTATTTCATTTTGCCTGTAAGTAAACCAAACCCTTGAACTTTAAAAAAAAAAGTAAAAAAATAAGTGTAAATTTTTCGCTGTAAAGTTTAGGAGATAAAATTTATTTTATTATAATAAACAACTTCAGATATTTACCAAAGATACGATATACGAACTACTTCTCACTTCTGATGGGTAAGCTGAACTGATCTGATCCTGAATTAGGCACAAGATCATCAAAGTATAGGAAATGCTTAAAACTTTTTCTCCTCAGTGAAGATCATGTGGGTAATAATATGATATCATCAATTCCCCAAACTTTATTACTTTGCCTTCAGTATTAGTACTCCTAATCATCATCTTAATATATGTATAAATCAGAAATGTGTGTGTACCTATGTATTGTATCTATGTACCTATGTATGAGTTGTATGAGGGGTTGTCTGTTACAATACCACAGCCCAAACGGTAGCAGATAGCGAAAAAATTATGGGAATGGACCCCCTCAAAATCATGATCTACGACCCCAGGAAAATTATCAGAACTAAAATATGTCAAGCCGTTTTTGAGTTAGGGCCAAATTTATAATTTATTCACCAAAATCGGAGAGTCACGGTTCGATACCTTAAAATTTGTGGCGATAACATATCAACTCAAAGCGAGAAAGTTTTAGGTGACCATTTAGTACTTATTTTAGACCATTTTCCTCAAAGGCTACCCATTCCAGAGTTACAGGTTCGAAACCGGGAACGGGTAAAATAAAATTTAGAAAATACTAATAGTCAGAATGGCCATGCCTCTAAGGCGCCTGAAAAAATGTATAAATGTTGGGTTTTAAAGGTTGCAACATACAGGCTGGGCGCAAACCAATACCCCCTTACCCCAATTTTCATTGTCCTTGAAAAACAAAACTAGCAATGTAAATTCCGTAGNATTAAAACGTAATTCACCATCCTACAATATAAAGAAACAATGCTTTTTGTAATGAGAGAGAGCAATAAAATATGTCGTATTCCCCCCCTTCACCCCGATCATCCTCCCAGTCAACCTGAACAGTATAGTAAACACTCATTGATTCTTATAATGAATAACCCCCCTTCACCCCGACCCTTCTCCCACAAGACCATTCATTTGTAACAAAGAAGAAAGACGGAGAGATCAAAGAGATACAATACAGGGTGTATATCACATATACAGGTTGATCATTTCAATATAAATATTTTACTCAAGGATATTACTTTTCGTTCTGCGGAAAAACTTTTTTTCAAATTTCTGCTTTCTCGCTCATCTCGATGGGGTACATCCCAATTCCGATTTTTCGGTCCTTATATACTATTTTTTTGGGGGGTGGGGAAGCATTATCAGTAATTTTTCGTTATCTTCTTTAGTTTGTCTTTAAAAAAAAATGCTAAAAACGTTCCTTTTGGACGCAACTTTCTTCCAATTGATTTTTTTTTTCCTTTCTTCTTACGCACTTAAAAAACTTAAAGGAATCTGTGTGCGAAGTCCCTGGGTTCAGCCATCGTGGAGCTATGTTGATTATCAGTGAGTCAGTATTCCAACTGGACTTTGCGTTTTTTAAGTATAGATAAAATCGTTTTTAAAATTTGGTTAGCTTAATTGGAATCAAGCCCAATGTAATCAATTCCACATTCATTTTTGAACTTCTTCTTCTTCTTATTCTAAACATACATCTGATTCAAGAACAAATTTTGAACTATCTAAATGAACATTGGTCACACTGAAAAAAAGAATATAATATTAAGCAATTGCATTTGGTAATGAGTCGGGGACCAACTCATCTTAAGTCTAACCTCTCATACCAATCAAATATGAATGAATCCATGACATCAAATGCTTCCAGTATACCAAAACCATTATTTATCACCATTAAAGATAAAGATCAAATATGTCATTTCCTTACGCTATTGGGCCTTATTTTTACTAATTTGGGCAATATATTCATAGTTTTGGAAATATTATTTGGAGCCATGGGGTTCAAAAAACCGATATGTCTAACGCGCCGGAACACTATGAAGACGTAATATCTCACCTTGTCACGAATGGCATTTCAACACAAAGTTATCGAAGTGGTTCCCCTTTGAAGTGGCCCCTGTGGTTCTATTCTTGGATGTGGGAAGCATTTTGGAACATGAGTTTAGAATGAAATCATATTAATTTAGTCTCAAGAATTAACGAAATGACATGGAATTATGTTACACCCTGTATACCACAAAACTAAGGGAGGTATCCTTATTTTTGTGCCATATAACATGTTTGTGGTTTCACGGGACTCATTTTCTGGTACACCTTGCATCAGTTTCACACTTTAATTAAATAACAACGATGAGACAAATTTAAATAATCGCATATCTTCTGGTAATTTCTGGATTGCACACATTCATGTATAAATAATTGATGGGTTTGGATACACGAGTACTCAGATCCCTGCTGGCAGTGTCGTATCAAGGATTTTAATCGGGGGGGGGGGNGGGGGGGGGGGTCATATCGACTTTTCATCTTTAGTAGTGAGATGTGCGCTTACTGTCAGGGCTATAGTCAGGATTTAATTTCAGTGGTGATTTATCAAAGTATATTAAGACTACCAATTTTATCTAATTTTTGAGGTGAAATATTGAAGAAGTTTGATGAAATCTCCTTGATTTTGAGGGTACTTTATTCTACAGAGGTGAAACGATGAGGAGGCTATTTTCACGTATATACCTGCTAACCGTGCTAATGGTAGTACTAGTACTGTGTTCGACAACTGTATTTTCATAAAAACTTGAATATTTTTTTTCTCAGAGGGATAGTTCTAACCTGGACTAACCCCCCCCCTTAATTGCGCCACTGCCTGCTGGATAACTAGAAAATCAATAAGCCCAATTATTATTGCTACATTGATAACATTTTAACTAAATTGAAAGACTTCAAGGATGCAAATTCATTCCAATTAGCTTGAGTCAGGGAGATATACATATCGTTGGTTAAGGCAAGTGGAGTCCTCACAGTGATTGGAAACTAACTCCTGAATCAATCAACGGAATTGATATAGAAATATTTGTTTATAGTGCCGCCACTACACACAGATGCAAACTCAGTGAAGCACCTAGAACTTTTCCGCCAACCCACAAATTAAAAAGAATATACCTAGTTTTACTTACCTCGCAGACGGTTCAATCGCACCGGGACACTAGAAAAAGAAATATTGATATTATCTTATCAGGCCAGATGAGAGGGGAAATGTGGGGATTTCCCAGGCCCCGGATTTTCTCAGGTGCTTGGTAAAAGTTTATGATGCAAAACACACAATATTATTTTAACTGAATGTGTAATAGCTCGCTATTAGATGAGATACAGGAACATAGAGAAAACATACGGCCCTCCTACCCCAAGATGATTTGGGGCTTGTAACGAGTAGTTGCTCGTAGTAGACCGTATCCGCTTTCAAAAGAAGGCTATTACCCCATTCTAAGAGTAGCCTCCATGTTTCTTTAATACATGAGAAATATAATTTCATCAGTAATTCTTCACAAGTAAAAAAATCTTTTGACGAAATATTTACAAATTAATATCAAATCTTTGGTTTGAAGCTTTGAATTCAGAAGACGAGGTTGAAACAAAAAAATGTCCTCCAAATTTTTCATTCCCATTCATTTTTTTTGTTTTAGACATCAAAGAGCCAAGATTGCTTCAAATCCGTCCGTAGGAAGTTTCTTGAGTACTATATAATGTTATAGCCCAACTGATATTGACAAAATTTTGAAGAGAGTACGGATGGTTCCTTATTATTTGGGAGCATTTGGAGACCTACTCCCACAGTCCCTTATCATCCGATACTATTAGGGGACTCATCTTTAGAGTCCAATGAAATTTCGTCAAACTTCCTCAGCACTATAAATTTAATGCTGAGGAAGCAATAACGACTTACTTGCCAGAATTATTTTCAAACATCTTTAGTTGAGCATCAGTTGTCTCTTAGTGGCGGTAGTGGCATACCTTTGGGTTCTTATAGTGAAGTACTTTGCCATTGAAAAAATAGCTCCACCACCGCATTGCATCATTCAAGTCAGAAGTTAACCGTGGACCATTCAATTTGGTCGCCACATTCGAAACTTTAGACGGATTCGGACGAAAAATTTCAAAGATATGAGCGTGTCAAGAATATTGGTGCATATTCTAGACACGTGCAGACGGATTTACTAATACATTTTTTTTTTTTTTTTAATTTGGCTTTAACATCTATTGGTCATTCAAGAAGGGGGTTTCACCCTCCATTCGCTGGAAACTCGCAAACCAGCTACCTACATTGACCTCACCTAGCCTGGGTTGGGCCGGAAAAATAGCCAGCATCACGAGGGCGCGAACCCATCTTGCTGGACGAAGGTTAACTTCAGTGATCAAACGGGAACTGGTGTAATCAACGTGTCATAGACGCTGGCTACTAGGTAATACAAATTAAATAACAAAAAATGAATGACCGATTTAATTCAAATTGTAGGTTAGGAAGTAATAGCACCTTACACATGTTTATATGACAGAAAATGGTAATTGCCTCCAATGAAACTAACAAAGTAAGTGGAGCCTTCTAATATTTTACAATCAGAGAATTCCCTTATTAAACATAACGATACAGATTAGATTAGAATGTGCGCCAAGAACCTGGGAGACAAAAAAATATATTTGTATTTTTCTGTTTGTAGCTTGCGAATTTCCTTTGAGTTAAATATTTTTTAGGTGACAGGCATTTGGCACTCCCATGATATCTCCTCCCTTATACCACCTCCTTTTTAGGCAAAAAGTTTTGAGGTGACATGAACATGGCACTCACATTATAATATCACCTCCTTTGTAGAGAAAACATTTTGATGTGACATGAACATGGCACTCACATTATAATATCACATCCTTTGTAGAGAAAACATTTTGAGGTGACATGAACATGGCACTCATATTATGATATCACCTCCTTTGTTCACAAACAGTTTTGACGTGACATGAACAAAGCACCCTTATGACATCACCTCCTTTTTACACAAAAAGTTTTGAGGTGACATTAACATGGCACTCACATGATATCACCTCCTTTGTAGAGAAAACATTTTGAGGTGACATGAACATGGCACTCACATGATATCACCTCCTTTGTACACAAAATGTTTTGAGTTGACTTGAACATGGCTCTCACATGATATCACCTCCTTTGTAGAGAAAACATTTTGAGGTGATATGAACATGGCACTCATATTATGATATCACCTCCTTTGTAGGTAAAATGTTCTGAGGTGATATTAACAAAGCACACTTATGATATCACCTCCTTTGTACACAAAATGTTTTGAGTTGACTTGAACATGGCTCTCACATGATATCACCTCCTTTGTAGAGAAAACATTTTGAGGTGACATGAACATGGCACTCATATTATTATATCACCTCCTTTGTAGGTAAAATGTAATAGGTATGCACCTAATAGTCACCAAAGACGTTAAAACAAAACGTATTATCTGGTATTAATATGCAGTATGCAGATCAATATTTGTTTTTCCTCTGTTGAAGGATACCTTTTCATGTGTAGGTTAATTTATTTCTTCCATTTTGTCGTCGTTTTGAAAGGAAAGCTACATTTTCGGTAATGAATGTGACAGTTTGAATATCAATGATTGATGATGGAATTCTTCTTACTTATATATTCTGTCTCATTATAAAATGGTTTTTCCTATGCTCCTCGACACGTTTCCCAATACTTTGTCTTTATTTCAACTTGCACAATGTCTTTCGTATTCTATTTGCATAAACAAAATTGATATACAAGTTTTAATATGAAATATAGACCTCACACAATAAAAATGAGCACCATTTGGCCTCTTGTGGCCCAATAAGGCCAATCATATGATTATAATGAATGTCCATAACAAATTTTATAAAAATCAGATTGACATGTAAGAGTTATCGTTCAGTCAATTATTATTTCTTTCGTTAGAAAAATTTTCCCCATCAATTATTGGAGAACCATGTATGACTTTTCTACTTACAGCTCACAGATGAACTGACGTTTTTTTTTTCTTCTTTATTTTTTAGTACGCACACATTTTTTTTTTAATTCATCAAAAGTACTTATTATTTATATTTACTTGATTTGTGAGTGAAATGCTGGCTCTTATCTTGACCGATATACGAGTATCCAGCTAATTAGGCACACAAAGGGAAAAATGTAAATTTAAAATTACTAAGTTTAGGCATCGTCCAGCAACGTATATGCAAACAGATGGGCTTTGTGTTTTATATAAGTATAAATTCATGTACTTATTAGGCATGTGTCTTGTCTGCGGGATTTTTGTTTTATAAATATAAATTAATGTACTTATTAAGCATTTTTCTTGACTGCATAACTTAAATCTAGGTAAGTATGTTATTTGAGTTTGAATAAAATATTTTTTAGTAAACATCATAATTATCATTAAATTATTTATTAATCATCAAATTGAAGATTAACATAGAATCACTTCATTTCAAATTGCCCCAGTTGGTCCGAGAACTATTTTCAACAAAATCGGACAAGGCATGAGAGAATTATCGGCGTCGTACCAAAGAACAAACAAAAGCAAAAAAATGGTGGTGTTAACAACTCATTCGAATCTGAAGATTCCATGTTTTCTTTTCACCTGTTGGTACTTTTCACCAATAGGTGAAAAGAAAACAGTGCTGTTGTTTATCCTTTCTTTAATTTCAGAATAATTGCCGTCACACTATGGTAACATGGGAACCCATTTTAGGCTACATTAAACGTGCTAAAAATGATGCCGATCAAAAAAACGGAATGTGACTTTCCATTTATTAAAAAATATTGATGTCAGAAATGTTTGATTTTATATATTTTCTAATTATCTTTTTTTCTTTGCCATTTGATTTTTTTCTTTTTTTCATAAAAAATCATTTTCAGAAGAAGTAGGTAGATCAATTCAAATACTTTTTTTAAAAGAGATATTTTTTTGTGGTAATTTTTAAGCGAATTTATAAATCATGAGGCGGAAAATACCGAGAGAACATCTCGCATAAATATACTTCTATTTTGATCTTTTGCTTTTTGATATTGGAACAAAAATTACCAACCTACGTCTTATCAATTTTGAGATGAATCCCCGTAACATACGAAATGACAAACATTGTAGATTGTAGGCAATGTGGGATTTTCATGGAATTTGCGATTTTTTTCTTCAAAATAAAAAATGGTCTTGGAAAAATACAGTATTTTTGTAAAGTAGGAAATCGTCCAAATATCTGTTAAATGAAAGACGGAAGATAAAAATTAATTGTTTTTAGGATATGAAAATGAAATTAAGACCAAAAAAAAAAAAAAAAAAAAAAAAAAAAAAAAAAAAAAAAAATGAGTAACAAGAACAACATAGATTAAAAAATATAGCTATTATCCAACTAGTTTCGTAGCTCCTTACTCCATTATCAAGGATATACCTACTTCGAAAGTTCTTTAATTGAGACAAAGACAGACTGACTCATAGTCAACGTAGCTCCACGGGGGCTAAAAATGTATTACAATTCTTCTAATTGTTTCCTTTGGGTATAAAGATAATTTCAAAGTTCGAGTTAAGTTTCAAAAAAATTAAAAGTTTATTTGGAATCGAGTTACCGCTAAACATGATGGGGGTTTGCCTCGTTTTTTTAACAGGAGTAACTAATAGGGAGAAGGAAAAATTATTGTTAACAACCTCCCCAAAACAGTAAGGTTATAAAATATGAAATTTTAAAATATTCCGTTTTCTCTTTGTCGCTTTCTTTTATTTCTACCATATTTTATTTTTGGAGAGGTATTGTCAGGGCCGGATAAACCATATTGCAAATGTGTCGATGCCAGGGCCTGGATGGCAGAACACGTATTAGGGGCCGGCGATCTCTTTGATGTAACCCTTTCCTTATTTAGCACCGACTCCAGAATTCTAAGCGCCGCACTATTCTTCTGTTTTGATTCATGAAAGGAAAAAAATGAGTATGGGAGAAATTGGGAAATTTTAGTAATTCGTTGACTCTTGTGTTTTTGCCAGAAACATATTTTTATCAACTTAATAGGGCCTCGCGTTGTAAAAATACCATGGGCTTCTCGGAAATTAATTCCGGCCCTGCGTGGTATTTGGAAGGCCAATAAACTTCTTGTTCGTGTTTTTTACAAATTTCCATTTTTCTCGATTTCAGCTTTCACAGCGTGTTACAGAGATGATTCCCAAGCAAGTTCCTGTATGAAAAACTTGTTGCAGCAAATGCTCCCTGTCTTAGCAAAAGGTAAGAACCGACCAATATTGGGAAATAACATTGTTGGAAACCATTCAACGATTGAAGCCCACAGTCAGAACCAAGAGGAGCAGTGTGGAAACGACAAAGTACTATTTGGATAGCTCGAAATTATGAAGACCTATATCAACAAAACTTAGTTTGGTATTGGAATTAAGGATTACAAAAACAGGCCCAGTTTCATGCCAGATGACTCATTATTGGCTCCAACGGTTCTGATTTTTCCGAATTTCGAACATACAAAGCCAAAATAATCCTTCCAAATTATATAAGTAATCTAAAGAATAAAGTATAACGGGGGTTTATTTCATATAAATCCGCAAGATTAGGGTTTACAGACCACTGGTTATGAGAAGGGTTGACCATGGATGACAATTTTTTAGAGCAGCTTTGCGAAGCCGCTCCTTTTAACAATTAGTGTAACTAATTTCCTTTAGCTATAATCAACCAATGCTACCCAGTTATCTTCACGGGGCTAAATGCATCCCGTTAGCACTTCGGCCAACGTTAAATTTAACTTGATCCAACTTGGTAAGGCTAATGGATAAATTTGAAGGCGTTTTTTAACGATTAACCTTATTTTTGTTATTTTCATGTACTCACAAAAAAAAAAAAAATCAAGGAACTAAGAAATAGATAAGAGCCCAGGGTTGTGGTCCGTATTTCAAAAATCACGTGAAAATATTGTAGCAAGGAAATTGTGGAATTTAGTGTCGGAGCGTGTTTTCAGATTTGGTACACTTTCTTTCATTAAGATTCGAGTAAAAACAAAAAAAAGTGTCATCGTGTTAAATTTGAAAATTTTGGCGCCTAAATTTGAAAATTTTGGCACCTAGCCGTCACGTCTGTTCGACCTTGAAAGTAAATTGTAAACAAAACATAATCCAAACATTTATACAGCAAATTGGCTGACGTGTGAAGCAAATTGGCTGAATCTTCTATAGAACAAACGTTGACCGTAAATGATCTACCTATTTTTTTTTTATTTTTATTTACAGGATATCCACAATACAGTGTTCCACCTATAGATCCGTTTTCAGTCAAAAAAGTATTTTTCAGCTATTCAAGTAATATTTTTGGAGGTACTTTGGATCTCACAAACATCAAAGTTACAGGAATATCAAAGGCTAAAATTATGGGCTTTAAGTAAGTTGTATGGGTAATAATATCGGGTTATTATTTTGGGCCCTGCCGGATTTATCATTTCAAAACTACTGATATTTTTAAGTTGTTTTGTAGACTTCTAGAGCCCCTATGTTAAATTAATAGTTTCCCCATTTTTAATATTAGAGCTACGAATGAGAAACCATGATCGGGCGAAATAAAATTTTCAAAATACTAAAAAGATTGTGGAAGATATGAACGGAAATTTGTTTTGATAAAGGCTTGTATAATGACCATATAGATAAATAATATACTGGGTGGACCCGAACTCATCATTTATACTGTAAGAGTCGTAGCGATGCACGGTTGAAACATCATTTCGGTAACCTCTTATGATCCTATTTCCACCATTATTCTAAACCTGAATGTAAAAATGTGATAAATAGTAGTTTTAGCAGGAACACCACTACAACTATAACGGATGAAACAGCTAGTAAAGCTATAAAACAATATGTTTTAGAAGGAACACCACTACAACTATAAGGGCTGTTTTGTAGCTAGTAAAGCTATAAAACAAAGTGTTTTAGAAGGAACATTACTACAACTATAAGGCCTGTTTTGTAGCTAGTAAAGCTATAAAACAAAGTGTTTCAGAAGGAACACCACTACAACTATTAGGGCTGTTTTGTAGCTAGTAAGGCTTTAAACAAAGTGTTTTAGAAGGAACACCACTACATATAAGGGCTGTTTTGTAGCTAGTAAAGCTATAAAACAAAGTGTTTTAGAAGGAACATTACTACAACTATAAGGGCTGTTTTGTAGCTAGTAAAGCTATAAAACAAAGTGTTTTAGAAGGAACACCACTATAACTATAAGGCCTGTTTTGTAGCTAGTAAAGCTATAAAACAAAGTTCCAACCATGAAAAAAATCGTTGAGACACAGAAAAAGAAATTTATGTTGAAAAATTAATTTCAAAAAAGTACATAATGACAACGTACAGATCACTTCCCATACGAAAAATTTGCAACGGCAATACTAATACAGCCGTAGACTCGTGATAACGACAACACGCTACAAGTTTCAAATGGAGTTGACCACAGTAGCGTGTGTCGTTTCCAAAAGACGACGGCCTTGATAAATCTGTAATTATAGACTGCACTGTCACACATTCCACGTACAATTTGCATAGATACATAGTTATTCCCTCAGGATTGCTTCACGGAAGTTAGTTTCCAAAATCTTTAAACATATTAACGTCAAAATAAATTTCCTAGTTTACTTTTAAATAAGAAATTAATTCATGCTGCCAAGATATTACTAATTTGTTTTTGTATTACTAATTTGTTAGCCCGAGTTATTTTGTTCTTTGAGCTTTAAGCTTTGCATAGTAACTCACATGTAAAATATAAATTGTTAACCCTTTACAGAGACAGAATGATCCACTCTCCATAACCCCCGACCACGTCAGAAAAGCTGGTCTAAGGGAGGTCATCCCTTTGGAAAAACTACGCGACAGTAAAAGCTCACACTACTACGAGGAACTAACTCACTGCAGGTTAATCAAACCCCGCCCACTCGTACTGATCCATTTACCGAGGTACTAGTTTCGGGTTACTAGTTGCAATAATACAAAAAGATCTCATTAGAAGTATACCGTACTATACATGCCGCCATAGTTGAAAGTTCAAAAGTTGAACCACACAGCTACTGCTCTACTGAATGTATTTAGATACTAGTAAAATAAAATTAAAAGAGCATGATAGATATAGAAATCATATCTGTAAGTTACCCCTGATATATTTCAATTCAATTTAATAGAATACAATGAGTCAATCAGATTAATGATACTAAACGGCCGGCCTGTTGTCAGTCTAGGGGTGGCTAAACAGGGCCCAACAATTTTTCTTTAACCCATTCCGACGCAGAACGCAAATGGTCCACTATAGAGATTTTTTTTCTCACCCTTGGTTTTGCTGTGTTTTCTTTTCTTTTCGAAGAAAATAACTGATTTTTTTCAAAGAATTTGTTCAAAATCTTCTTTGATCTATATTTGAAGCGATTTCAGCAAGTTTATTTTCCAATAGTACCTAGTTCGATACACTATTTTGACACTTTTTTTTTCTTATATTATTTTATGGATCTCCGTGGCCGAGTTGTTAAGAGCATTGACTGTTGGTCCGGAAATTGTGGGTTCGAATCCCGCCCGGAGCGAAAATTTTCTGATTGAATTTTCTCGTTTCCGGAATGGCATGGCTGTAAAAGGGGTGCCCTGAAGTAATGCGAAAGCGGTTCCGGGGCATAACTTTAAAAAAAAAAAAAAAAATATTATTTTATGGAATGTCAGAAATGTATCTAAATAATTAAAATAATTATTTAGGTAGTTATTATGTTTACATTAATATGTAATTATGGTAATTAGTTAATTAAATGTAATTAAATAAGTTAAATCTTAAACTAAATAAATAGCCACACAAAAGACGAGTATTTCGACGAAAAAATTACTACGCGACTGGTCGCGATTTGGGGAAAATTCTCACATCGACTGCCTCAGACAACTTTCCGACTGCCTCAGGCAACTGAAATGCAATGTATATCGGCAATTTTTTGTGAGCACAAAGTAAAGCATATTTTGAACAGCTACTGAGAGACCCGACAAGTTGGAGCCAATAATTACCAAGTTATTGCGTTTTTTCCGACAGGATGAGAAAAATTCCCTACAGAGGACCACTCACGGGTTAAACATAATAAATGTTCACACTAATTTGCAATTGAAATTTGGCACCGACCACCAGCACTCGTTGGTCCATAATAATTCTGAAGCAAATTCACCTATTTTGATTTTTAGGTCAGAATGATTCATGACATGCCTTTTAGGTCTAAGATATAGGTACTCGTATTTCATCTTAACAAAATTCACAGAGTGATGGTTTTCATGAGGACCCCTCCCCTCCTCTAAAAAGTGTCGCCTTTACGAAATCCATTATGTGCGACCGAATTTTTCAGCCCCGTAGCCCGAAGGTATCCTCGAAAACATTAAAGAGAGTAATCCGATTCCATAAAAGTTTTTTTTACCTAAATACAATTTTGTCAAAATGTATATGCCCACCTCAAGAAAACTGTCTTTACCACGCCACACATGAATGTTAAAGTTCCAAAAGAAGTTTAGCCAAACATAAGAAGTGTAGATAAGTAGGTATCACCAAACTTTAGTCTAACATAATAAGTACAGATAAGTATAATTATAGTATCAGCAAACTGTCAATGTATAAACAACTATAAATACCATGAAGATGACAAAGAAATTAATGTCAACCCACTTATATAAAAGTGCTAGCTCAGTACCAGAAATTCGCTTCGTGAAGATGAGAAAAAAATGATAATAATTTTTTTTTTTTTTTAACTTGACTTAACGTCTCTTTAACATCTATTGATCATTCAAGACGGGGGTTTTACCCTCCATTCGCTGGAAACTTGCAAACCAGCTACAAACATTGACCTCACCCAGCCTGGGTTGGGCCGAAAAAATAGCCAGCATAACGAGGGCGCGAACCCACGTGGACACCCACATACAACCTCGCTGAACGTTGTTTAACTTCAGTGATCTAACGGGAACTGGTGTATTCAACGTGCCATAGACGCTGGCTGATAATAAATCTGATTACATTAATAATCATATCGCCGAAGTACAATTGTTTAAGCGCGTTCAGAGCAAACCACACATACAAACCCACGACTCAACACAGGGACTATTAAAATAACTTTAATAGTACCCAACGAGTCGGGGTAACTAAAATGAAAAATTTAAATAATTGAATTAATACACATGATTTTTGTTGGTAAAAAAAAAAAAAAGCTCACGCACCCATAAGTGTAAAAAGTCTATTTGATTGTACCTATGTTAATAGCGACTTGTTCACTGATTTGTATTATAGCGTGTATTCGGTCAAAGTCGCTCGCGTTATAAGGCTTACAATAGATGATGTTCCATTTACATACATTCATTAGTATAAGTAACCTTTAAGTGTCACTCATGACGGACGAATTATTTTATTTTTTGAATCTAACTTTACTGTTTCTTAACTGCTATCCACACAGAACTGAAGTAATTAGGCGTATCCACTAATTTATTGTTTACCCACACACTTCTTGTTGATATCACTATTGAAGCGGAAAGTATGAAATTTTATGCTATCAATTCTAATAAAAAGTTTCATCATTGAAATATAATGTCCATAGCAGTCACACAACACTGTAAAAGTCGTTTGATGACCTTTTATTAATCCCTGGGTCACTACAGTGTATCCCACCTTAACACCATTTACTGGCTCTTTTATTTTTTTTCTTCAAAATTTGGCCTTTTCGAGTTATTGTAAATTTTAATACCTTCTATCCCTTTCAAATGATGACATTTTCACAAAATGGAGAAATTTGGTGGAAACGAAAATAATTTTTATATCTTTGATTAACTTTCAGAGCTAACGTTAAAGATGTCAATAAGTTCCGAATTACAATGGACGTCTACTATCCACACGTGGTGGTCACTGGCAAATACAAGATGAATGGAAATGTGGCCAGATATCCAGTCCGTACAGATGGTGAATGGAGTCTAGTGACTGGTATGTATTCAAAATATTACAAAATTTACGAAGCGTGTTTTTTAGCGTTATGTTTTACGAGGTTAACGGAACTCTGAGCCTACGATTTATGTCACCACACGTGATTCACAAGACTCTATTTGAAGTATAGGAAAGGGTAAACACAGTGGAAATTTGATTTTGTAATGCAGTGATACTCAACATTTGGGAAGGAATAATTAAAATGTACCCTTTCAACAGGTATATAATGATCCAAACCTGTTGCATTTCCAAAACATACAACTAACGACCAGGTACCATTTAAATAATGTGGATAAGCCTATTCATACTAAATACAAATGCCTATTTTACTTGACATCAAGTACTACCGAATGCCTCCATTAGGTGCCCCAGGCATTCAAAAAATAACTCTGACATCTATAACAACATAATTTGTATGTGAGGATGATGAACTCGGCTTACTATATCCCTCTAATAATATATAAAGAAAAATCTGGTGTGAACATTACACGTCACACGACTTTCCTTATCTATAAAAAGCGGGCTTCAACCGCTGATTAGCAACCAACAATATATTACACTTCAACCTAAGCTGTATTCTTCAATTTCTTGTATGAAACACCGAATATTTTTCAAAAGTCCCTGATATTTTTCAAAAGTACAAGTTAGAGATTATATATTTTACGCACTTTTAAACTTTTTGTTTGAAGGGCAAATAAACATGATTTTCAAAGAAAATTTTTGGTCCAGTCTCTCCAAAGAGAAGCATTTTAGGAACTAAGTTGTATTCTTCAATTTCTTGTATCAAACATCGAAACATCGACCGTGATATTTTTCAAAAACACTTTCTGAACAACGAAAAACTATAAGGTAGAGATTATATATTCACGCACTTTTAAACTTTTTGTTTGAAGGGCAAATAAACATTATTTTCAAAACAAATTTTCGGTCAAGTATCTCCAAAGAGAAGCATTTTAGGAAGAGTGTAACAACAATTTATATATGACCCACCCTGTATGTACTCATTTCTTTCTATCTGGAAATGTAAATATAAATACTTACTGTATCCAGTATTTGCTTGGGATTTGAACAATAGCAATATTTGCTGATTTTCCTTCAATATAGCTGAAATATTATTACCATGCCAGAAATATTAATTTGTGGAGTAAATAGACCTATGGATATGCCAGGATTTCGCTGCAACCCAAAACATTTAATCAGTTTTCTCACGAAGCTAAACCCACCACAAAACATCCAAGAAGGCGTGGCCTTCTTGGATAAAAAAATCCAGTGATTAGAAGGGATCTCCTTATTCAACTGGTGCACTTGTATTGAGTAATTGAAGGCTACCGTGGATGAAATGAATGATAAATAAAGATTTAAAATTTGCGCAAGAGAAGATATTGTAACCATTATACATATATATTCTTTTTTCGAGAAGAGAGTTTTACCCCACCTCCACTGGAAACTTACAAACCACATTGAGAATAGCCTGTTCGAACATAGGTGACCACCACCCACTGGGTAAAACTTATATCTGGACTTAGCTTAACTTTAAGCTAAGTCCAGATTACTATTCTTACGGGAACTGGTGTATTATTTTATTAATTGGTGGTTTTGGCACATCCATTAGTTTTATTAGAAGTTGTGGAAATTTAGTAAAAGTTAGCAACAATAATAAATCAAAGATACGTTTTTTTTTTTTTTTTTTTTTTTTTTTTTTTAATAAAAGACGGGGGTTTTACCCTCCATTCGCTGGAAACTTGTAAACTAGCTACCCACATTGACCTCACCCAGCCAGGGTTAGTCCGGAAAAAAGATCCAAAGATACGTGGTGTTCCCAAGCGGTCATCCATCCAAGTACTGACCACGCCCGACGTTGCTTAACTTCAGTGATCTGACGGGAACTGGTGTATTCAACGTGGTATTATCGTTGGCAATATACGTATTAGTTACAGATAAATAAAACTCTTCTAAAATGACGGATGTCCATTGTCTATAATATTGATACCATTTTTGGATTAATCTATAAGAGCCTAATCCGGCTCCTTACACGCCGAACTAAAACTAGTTTTTTGTGAATATTAATATGATTTTGATCAATCATTTTGGTTTTGTTCAAAAAGCGATAGTTCGCATGGCCACATCCTGTATATTTAAATCCGAGCAATAAAATGTAGGCACTTCATTCAAGTCCTTGTGTATTTCATTGTGTGTGATAGAATATTGCTCTTAATCCAAAAAGAGTTACTTGCTATTAGATATGTAGTACCTACTCGCAGAATTCTGTTTGGCAATACTTAGCCCCTTTAAGACTTATCTGTCGATAATATTGCGTAAATTGCGCTTAGCAGTGAGAATTAAAAATTTATAAAGGATCTTTTCTCTAGCAATAGTCTCCCATTGCGCTTTGCTTTGGCTAGAATGAAACTAGCCAGTGTTAAAGGATATCTATAATATTTGACAGAATAACTTTTGTTTAATCATTATATTTATTCATTTCTACAGAGTAATGAAGGCCCATGACAAAGATTTACTTCACTGACCCATTCATTCACTTATTACAAAATCTCATTAATAAAAATAAAACTCAATGAAACCAAAAAATTGAAAATCCAACAGAACTTATTAAGGTTGACAAATAAAATAAACGATCCCTAATTTTAAATTAATTTTCATTGTTGGCCATTCATCAATGCAAACCTTCAAAAAAAAAAAAAAATGAATTTGTCAGTCTGCGACATTCAATAAATGGTGTACTTATGACGATTTAGATAGATAAGAAACCCTTTTTGAAACTTTTTGTCGAAAAAGACAATCCCCGGGTTCGTTATAGAATTCAAACATTTCAAGCCGCAACAAAAGATAAGGGTAACCGGTCATTCTGAGACACACAGTACGGTAATATTATTAGAAGAACTCATCTGTGCACTGTATATAATATCTCGTATATCTCGAAATATCTATACGAAATATCTCGTATAGATATTTCGACCATATCTTAGTATACTCAGTTTCGACCATGTCTCAGTATAAAATGTTTTCAAACATCGAAAATTTCGTAAATATTTATGGCTACGAATACCGAATGGGTTAATAAATAATGGTGAACTAATCCTTTCTCTGATGAAATAATTTGCTGAATAAATAATAGCCACCATTAAACAGTACTCGTGGACAGACACACAAATAGTCATCACCTCTTCAAGATAGTCAACAATCGTGATCATTGCTAAAGCAAATATTGTTCTACAAGTACGAGATCTTCTGGTCAATGGCAATCATCTGGTGCTAGTTCTGATTGAGAGATCTATTAAACATCATAAAGAATGAATTAATACACAAGCGAGCCAGCCTCTATGGCACGTGGATTACACCAGTTCCCGATAGTTCACTGAAGTTAAGCAACGTCCAGCGAGGTTGTGCCATGTGGGTGTCCACGTGGGTTCGCGCCCTCGTAATGCTGGCTATTTTTCCGGCCTAAGCTAGGCTGGGTGAGGTCAATGTGGGTAGCTGGTTTGCAAGTTTCCAGCGAATGGAGGGTAAAACCCCCATCTTGAATGACCAATAGATGTTAAAGAGACGTTAAGCCAAATTAAAAAAAAAAATACACAAGCTCTGGCTTGGTTATATATAAACCAGTTCCTGTAATATAACTCTAGTTGGGAAACGTCCATATGATGCTGGCATTACCCGGCTTTGTGGCTATGGTTATACGTCAATGTTGGTGGCTGCTTCATTTCCAGCAAATGGAGGCTTAAGGTCTCTTCAACAGGTCATTGAAAAACCCCGTTTTGAATAATATTAAGCTATTAAGAGAACTTAAGCCAAAAAAACAACAACACGAGTACATTATACACTAGGTACCACTATGTCTCAGAAGTCCTAGCAAAAGCCGCAGGGTTAAGAACGACTTTTTTAAGGGTTAAGAATGAATTTTTAACTTTAGATGAACATGTGAATAACGCGTGACATTTTTTCCAGCGTGCTACCAAATTAAATAAATAGGCTTATTGGTGATAGTTTTTGGCACATAAGCAATCAAAGGAGAGAAGAATTTTATGGAACATTGTTGCAAAATTTGATTGGAGAGCACGTGAGAACTCATTAACGTGCTCATAAATACCGTACAGATGAACAGTATGCGACCTCGTCATTACCCGCCAAGTATTGCCAATAAATCATTAATTCTGAAAAATGAAGACAAAAATGATTTCACTTTAAGAGTTGAAAAAATTAAACATCTCTTTTGGTGACCATTGATGAGCAGTTATGCCGCAAGACAGTGAGAATGTGCAACGTGGGGCTCTTCATTAGTCATCGGTCGTTTTCTGTAATTCTGCATAGCCTCCTCCTTATTACACAAAAATCTCTTGCTGATTTTAGAAAATAACAATCTTTCACTGAATTTGGGTGAGGTTTAGAGTTCTCAAAATTATACGTCCTCAAATACAACTTATACTCGTCTATTGTAACACTAGTGACCAATTTTCTTTATATTTTGTATGTTTCAGATGGAGTAACTGTACTTTGGGATGTCAAAGGGATTCCCCAACAAAGGAACTCCAACGTTTTTCTTCATTTAACTCGATTTGGGTTCCGTTCTCAACCAGAAATAAAATATCTTAAACTTTATGCATCCAATCTGATTCCCAGAAACAAAAATTTGAGTAAGTACATTTAGTCTGTACAGGGGCGTACACAAGGGGGGGCTGGCCGGCTATAACCCCCCCCGAAATTTTTTTCGGGATAAGCCATCAAATGTGAAACGCGAGTGCGGCGAGAGTATATCATCTATCCCTGTGCTTCTTTTTCAATGTCACGCAGAAAACACTTTTTGGGATACTTACATAACAAAGTGCATGGTAAGGACGATTTTTTTCTACCTTCCTTATCCTATAAAAAGGAAAGTATTGTAATGGGCTGAAATTGCCAAAACACGTTTTGGGGTCCCCAGAGCCCAAATCTCGAGTTTCAGTCATTGGTCCGTGTGTGTGTTTGTCTGTGGACAGGATATCTCAAGAACAGCAAGTGTTAGAGACGTCAGTTTTATGCCATAAACGGCAAAATAAGCTTTTGGTGGTAATTGAATATACCGTTGGCGGTTNCCAACAAAGGAACTCCGACGTTTTTCTTCATTTAACTCGATTTGGGTTCCGTTCTCAACCAGAAATAAAATATCTTAAACTTTATGCATCCAATCTGATTCCCAGAAACAAAAATTTGAGTAAGTACATTTAGTCTGTATACCTGTTTGCTTTCCTTTTAATAAATTATCTTAAACTTTATGCATCCAATCTGATTCCCAGAAACAAAAATTTGAGTAAGTACATTTAGTCTGTATACCTGTTTGCTTTCCTTTTAATAAATTATCTTAAGCTTTATGCATCCAATCTGATTCCCAGAAACAAAAATTTGAGTAAGTACATTTAGTCTGTATACCTATTTGCTTTCCTTTTAATAAAATATCTTAAACTTTATGCATCCAATCTGATTCCCAGAAACAAAAATAAGAGTAAGTACATTTAGTCTATATACCTATTTGCTTTCCTTTTAAAATGTTACTTTTAATTTTGAGCAGCATTTGGATTTTGGAAAGCATCCCATTTTTATAGGATAACCAATGACAGAATCCTAGAGATGAGTGTACTTTAAAACAGCTGGTGTCCCCGAGTGGACCATTGAGTACAACTAAACATTACGAGCGACGTCACTTAAATTCAGTAATCGGTGATGACTGCAATAATAATTATCTACCGATATATGACTCGGGAATAATCGTAATGCTCTTCGTATGCTTACAAGTATTTCGAATGTCGGTATGTAATGCAAGCAATTATTACTAATGAAAAACCACAGTCTTCAACATCAATAATATCGTCAAAAAGTTTACTACTGGCCGATGATATCACTGAGGATACCTATATGTTTACGCTTCAAAGTTGGAGAAAATTATTTTAACGGCCATGCTTCGCAGATAAACAATCGGGTTCCTCTCCAGAGTGGCTTTTTAACATAAAAAGACTTCGCCAAAATGACTACTTGATTTAAATCAGGGGCTACCTTCCTCTAGGTCTAGGGCAAAAAAATCCAAACTATTTTTTTTTTCTTTAAATAATTAGGCGCTTTCACTGATAGCAGATCTATGTCATTCACGCCGATCGCTGTTATATTTTAATTTTTTTGAAAAAGGTTAAGTGCTCTGAGGTAATTGAGCAAGGAGACCACGCCCTGTTTATCATTCTCTAAAGATAAATCGGCTGGGAGTGAACGACTGAGGTGGCTATAAAGAGGACAGATGTGAATATGGCTCACAGTGAAGCGCTCACAACAATGACAAACAGGTGGAGGGGATTTGTCAAAAAATGGCTGTGAGTCAGCCTGGTGTGGTCAAGCACGGGTATCCCTGTGGCTAGACGTCCAAGCGCTTATTTTGATCAATTTATTTTTACTCTAGACTAGCTTCGAATTTATTTGGCTGTAAAAATGATTTCCCTCTTGTCGTTCGTACCATAGAGGCCACGGACATCAGATGTACTGTCTGTACATCTGACAGATAACAGGCTTTGTTTATAATGTAGCAATCTATAAATTATTTTTAATTTTATCTAACGTTTTGTTTGCTAATGCAATTTGCTGTTTATCAATCAATTGTTTATTTTGCTGTCCATATTAATTATACTATCAATTGATGTCTACATTATGTTATCAACATAGTAACAGACGCTGATGACGGCAACGCGTCAGTTGGAGAGCTTCTCTTTCAACAAAATTATTAATGATTACATTGAACTTCACTTCACCCACCCCCAGCTCTCTAACGCCACTATATTTAACAAAAACACTATTCACTAAAATAATTTAAACGCCAAGAAGAATATAATTTGAAAGCTACCTCTTCCCTCTCACGATTTGTTTTCTTCACATAACCCCTCAAAGCATGGGCTAGTGACCCAATAATGCGTTGGAGGGTTATTCATTATTTAATTCTTTGAATGAGTGTCTCTTTTTCACCTTTTTTAGATCTTCATAAAATACCATCTTGGAAAGAGCTCAAGATAGGTATTTTTTTTGAGCGATAACATCCGCATACGAACGATTTTTCAAGTTTAGAAATCTTGATATACCTATAAATCAGAAATTTATATGTTTGCACCTATGTATGAGAGGTTGTCTGTTACCACAACCCAAACAATAGCAGATAGCGAAAAATTTATGGGAATGGACCCCCCTCCCCCAAATCATGGTCCACGACCCCAGGAAAATTATCAGAACTAAACTAGGTATGTCAAACCGTTTTCGAGTTACGGCCAAATTTCTAATTTCTTCTCCAAAATCGGACAGTCACGGTCCGATATCTTAGATATTATCACGGCAGCATATCAACTCAAAGCGAGAAAGTTTTAGGTGGCTTTTTAATCCTTAATGTAGGACAGTTTCTGCAAAGGTACGGCCAGCCATTCCTTAATTACGAGTTCGAAACCGGGAACGGGTAAAATAAAATTTAGAAAACATTAAAAATACGGAATGGCCGTGCTTCTAAGGCGCCTGGTGAAACGTTTAAATCTTGATTTTTAAAGTTTGCGTTATACAGGGTGGACACAAACCAATAACCCCCCACCCCCCGAATTTTCATTGTCCTTGAAAAATAAAAATAGCAATATAAGAATCGTAGCGAAGCACGGGCGAAACAGCTAGTATATATGGGGAAGAAAGTATTTTTTAGTCGATTTGTGAGCTCTTCTTACCCTGATGCCTAAAATATCACATTTTGAGGAGAAGTGTTATTTTCTTATAGCAAGTGTCAACACTACCGCAAAAAATAGTCCCACGTGCTGAATTTGGAGATTTCTTTCTGTTGATAAAAGAAATTATTGAAATAAAAATACGTGACGGATATTGGGGGAAACTCAACGGAAGCAAAGTGTGGTGTAAACATCACACCGTTTTCCTTATCCATAAAAAGAAGTAAAAAGTATTGTCGAGTATTCAATGCCAAAACATGTTTTAAGGTCTCCAGAGCCCAAGTTTAAACTTTCAGCCATTGTTCCTTGTTAATGTTTGTTTATGTCTGTTTGTGAAAAAGATGTCTCAAGAACAATAGGATGTATCGTGTTCTATGGATGTATTGACAATGAGTGTTGCACAAGTTGTGAACGTTAGTGAACTCCACTTTAGACACCGCTATACATCCCGAAATACACTTTTATATGTGTATGTATATTTATTACGCGATACAATCCACAATATTCATTCGATTTTGACGAAATTTATTATACATATTTAGGACATGAAGGAAATTTGCTGTATAGATTTTAGGGCCCTGTCCCAATATTTTGATTTTTAAAAATGATTTTTATCTTTTTAGCGGTTTGTTGTAGAAACGTAAAATTTTGATATGTTTGTGATGGCTGGTGTTAAGGCCCCAATTTTTTTTTTTTTTTTTTTTTTTAAGAATGATTTTCCTCTTTTTAGTGGTTTGTTATACAAACGTAAATTTTGATATGTAAACTTTGAAATTTTGGGTATCCTGGCCCCCGCCCCCGAGGGGGCCGGGGGACCAATTTTTTGTTTTTTGAAAATATTTTTTTAAAATTTGATTATGACTACAACACTTAAGTGAACACCTGATCATCTTGATCCACTAATGATATAGTACTTCACGCCTCCAAGTGCACTTTTCAGGTCTCTCTACAGCCACGAGAAAAATATGTGGAGACGCTTTTGTTGAATAGATGATCAACACTGTCCCAGTCTCCATCATCATTTCTAATTCTTGAACGTTGACGGGGCTACAGCCAAATCTCGCGAATCAATTTCGATCGGAGATGTCTCATTTGGCTACATCTGGTGAAGGGTGTGCCTTTTGCCGTAATATGCTGGAAGGTCGGTATGTTGAAGCACGAACGTTTCCAGTTTCTCTGAACACTCGCATCCTCTCATTTGCACGTCTATTGATGTATTGATAATAAAATGGCGGCGAATATTTCTTTGAATCTTAATAAAATTACAGTCTCTGCTGATTTAACAAATGTATCGCAAATGAAATATTTGTTCTCTACGGTCAATAAACACATGATGACTACTAATTAATAAATGAGAATTTTAAGTAGACTAACAAATTTTTCCTCTCTCTCACTCTCTCTAATAAAATTTCAATACCTAACGCACCGTATGACACCTCTCTTCACTCTCTACAAACTATAGTTCCCTTGTACTGGCTGTTCAAAAACCGTCAGTCGAACGTGCCGTACTCTGTTCAATAGACCTAATAACAAAATTTCCCTAGTACTTACTGAAAACCGTCGAAAAACGGCAAAAAACCAGCGATGTTAAATTTAATCTAACAATGTTGTAATAATAAAAATTATAACAACGGAGTACCAAATTTGAAGTTTTAGATTTGATGGTTTTCTTTTTAACAGGATTCGTTTAAACCGCTAAAAAGCGGCAAAGAATCGACATTGGAAAACTAGCATCAGGTACTCGGCATTATCATTTAAGAGTTTACAAAAACAATTTTCGTCCTCCAGTAACTATTGAGAAAAACAAAGTCGAACATTGATTGAATATAAAGTATAAAATTATAACACCTGATATTCTCATTGCCTCAGGCAATTATCACGGGCAATTATAATATCCCTATTATGAAAGACGTTTTAACACTTTGGCGCATGGCAGTTCTTCAGTACTATCGGAGTTCAATGAAAAATGAACTGTGATAGTTCTGAAATTATTCGTCATATTTAAAAAATAATAGCAACAGGTTGATAAGAGATTACCTAAAAGATATTTGATGGTTTTGGCTAGAACTGTGATGGTATGCGTTCCAGATCATCCCAAAACGGAGAAACACGTTATACGTTGTGCTGGAAAAGTTCGGCAACCGCCCTCTAACTTTTGACAGACTAGATCTAGAAAGCTGAAATTTGGGGTGTAGTCCTAGGTCAAGTTATTCTTATTTCTAAATTAGTTTACATTCCAACGGCAGACTCAGGGGGGTCAACTTAAAAAATTTAAATGACACTACTCATTTATTACTAGCCCAAATTTTAAATTAACCTTTATTTAAGAAGTACCTATTTTACAAATAACTAGAAATTTCTACCTCTTACCAGAACTAAATGGCGGTTCGTTAATTTTTTGAATTTTTAACATTGTTTATCCCTGGAATAGTAAGTCGTAGAGTACTGCTTTTTTGTGTATTATTTTTTTTTTTATTCTCTTATGAATAGCTTTCAAACAGTTTATACCTTGAAGTTGTTTGATACCCCTTTGATCCTGGCCCTGATTTAACCAAAGATTGTTTAAGGTCTTTATAATGTTTAGTTTTTTGAGAATCATATAGGTATTTTCATTTATTTGTTATTGCTATTTTCCACAGTCCCGTTTGTTCAAACCCTTTTTCAAAGGCTATACTTAATAAAGGCTATTAGATGATACTAAAGGCTGGAAAGATGTGGCGTCCTCCGCTATACCATGAAAAGGCTACACTAAGCAAACCTGAGACTCCCAGTATGACATAGCTCTAACAAGGCTAAATCCAGTGGCTTAGGTTTTGGGGTTTTTATAACCCCGAAATGGAATTTAGCTCACGGTATATACTATGAACGGGAATGCTTTATTTTCCATTTTATTTTCTGCTAAAGCATCTATATCGTCACTAACTAGCAATTAGTTCTGTGAACTGTGTATTTCACGCAGTTCAAATGACCACTACGAGTGTTCGACTGAGGCCCAAAATCAATAAATCAACTCGTTAATCGCCAAATTCCAATTTATCCGTTTGATAAAAATGTTGGAGTTAAAACAGGCCTTCACTTGACTCGTTCAACAAAATGACAAATAAATTGAACAAAAGTTATAGCTAATGAGATGTGATAGAGATAGGTGAAATGCAGAATTAAAAAGCAAATCAGACGCCTCCTCTAAATCTGGGTAAATATTTCTTTGGAAAAGGAAAAATGTCTAACAAGGATCCGAAACGGATATAATAATAAGCATAAGTTAATTATTGAAACTATAATATATAATATCAAATTTCCATTTGCTTTTAATCTTGTAAATATCACTATAATTCATTTTTGAAGGCACCTCTTTTTACAACTAGTTTAACAAAGGTAAAACAGCAGCTACTCAGTTTTATTGTCCTCATGGGGTGGAAGAGCACGTTTCAATAAAGCCAACGATACTTAGTCGGGAGTAACCAGCTGCCAGTATCGCGAGGACTCAAAATTAGGTGGTCCTGTGACACGTAAACCTTGCTGGACATTGCTGTAATTTTACTTGGGTCAATTTTTTTTTTTTGGTTTAAAGTCTCTTTAACAACTATTGGTTATTTGGGGGTTTTACCCTCCATTCGCTGAAAACTTGCAAACCAGCTGCCCACATTGACCTCACCCAGCCTGGGTTGGGCCGGAAAAATAGACAGCATCACGAGGGCGCGAACCCACATGGAACAACCCCACTGGACGTTGCTTTACTTCAGTGATCGAACGAGAACTGGCGTATTCAACGTGCTATAGACGCTGGCTTGGGTCAAGTTTAAATCGTACTGAAATCTTGTACGACATCCCGTGTCTCAAAGAAGGTAATTAACATTTTTCGTGCTATCTCTTCAGAACATTTTCATTTTATGATAAATCCAATTGTTGGTGACGCCCACCATTTTCAAGTCCACCTGAGCTCATGGTGTAAAATTCTGTAAGTAATAGCATGCATCTCTGTAAGTAATATAATTTTAACTTTGCAAGTAATATGTTTCTAGCTCTTGTATTACTGAAGTAATTTTATGATTGTCATGGTTCTGGGAGCCCATGTCCATTATCGGCCTGAAAGAACAGATGACAATTAGAAACATTATCAGTAGATTACAACTTATCTAGATCTGCTATCTCATTCATCTGGCTACCAACGTATGATTTATTGTGGGAGAGAATTAAAATTTTACACTGAGGGGAGCAAGAAAGGGTTAAAACATAGTTTTTTTTTTTTTTTTAAATTGATTTTGGCCAAATAATGACCGCGGAAAATAATAAAATACTTAAGAACCTAGTCATTACTTCTGTTTTCTTTCATCCCAATATTCCTTCATCCTCTCTCGATGTTGTTGTTTTCTTTCTTCTGTCTAGGGGGCTCCAGTCTTCTTCTTTCCTCTTTCTTTGTACCCATTAAACTCTTTTTATTTTTTCTCTAAATTTATTCCCTTCATTTATTAGGTCTCGAGGGATTTCCATTTCACTTATATCTTACTTTGTCTCATTGAACCTGGTAAGTTTTGTGTTAGGATTCCTGTCAAAGTAATCAAACAGTTGCTTTGTTAGTCTATTTTCATCCATTCTTTCAAGGTGACCATAAAACTGGACTCTTCTCTTCCTCATGGTATCTCCTATTTTCTCTGTCTTTTCGTACACTTCTTTGTTGCTTTTGATATTATTTTTATTATAATATAGTTGTTAACAAACAATTCAAATGATATTTTTCTCAGCAAATAGCTGAGGATAGTTGCCTTGAACTTGATGGTTGATGGTCAATCATAATCATGAGAGGTTAGTGTGGAGAAACAACACTCATATTAACCCGGTTCATGATATAACAAACTTACAAAGAAAAAAAAAGTTCATTCAATGATAATGAACTTTTGATTAATCAAGTCAGGTACGTAAATAATTATATGTCGAGGATAGAATTGTTTTCGATGCACCCTGCATGCTCACTCCCTATTCTAATGTGTTGCTCTTGTTTTGCAAAGGTATAACCAAATGCCTGTAACATGTTCGTAGACAGTTTGCTATTGATTAGATGCACAATGGTTCAATTAATGTTTTAATCATATTTCTTAGTGAATAAGTGTTTTATTTGACCGGAATGTACATTGTACAAGACTACGGATGAGAAGTACCTGGGTCTCTTTTAATTCTTAATAATTTTGTTTTACTCGGAGTTAGTATTTTCTACTATTTGTGCGGAGTAGTTCAGTCACTTTTAATTTACGCGTGTTCTTCTTTTTTAAAAAAGTGAATTTGATTATGCGATGTCTAGCAATGAGGCTTAACAGAGATATGCACTGAAGTTTTAAAGTGTTTTCCATCTAAGAAAATACGGGAATAAAAAGATAAAACATGCCTTTGAAGAAGAGTGAACAAAATACTATAGAGTAAAAACCTAACATTTCTATTCTGTAGTAGCAGAGTGTTAAATAGTTGACCAATACATTTTTTGAGAGAGCCCCAAGGCCTAATTAGGACTTCCACCTTAGTTCCGAAAAATTTATATTCCTGACCATAAAAAAATGGAGATATTTTTTTGAGATTTCGTGTATCATTTTATGAACATTGTAAAATATTTTCCGTACATTTTCCTTTGACTGAGAAAACATCATCCAGTTGAAGGATAACATCTACTAATAAACTGAAACCATAATATTAGTTTTTTTAAATTATTTTATAAAAAAGTGATAAGATAACTGATAATATTTATATAATGTTTCTTTAACAAAAAATGACGCAGATCCACCGCTATTCTCTCAACAACAAAAAAATCAGGCGCTTTAGGAAATATTGAGGCTCATATGAATTCATTAAAAGGCGATTCTGTACTACCCCCAAATTTGAATCCAATCGGGTGATTCATTACCAAAATATTGGCCTGTCAAGTACGAAAAAAAGTTTACGCATGCGCAAGTGAAAACACTAGGGCAAGCAAATTGATATGGAACCATCTGGTGACCTACCCCGATAATCGCTGTAAATTTCACAAAATTGATGAATATATTATGTCGAATATAAAGAAATTGACGATTGACATTTTGGTAGCAAAATAAAGGCATTTTGCCAGCGGAAATTTTTTGAATTCATAGGATATGTTTTTTAATCTCTGAATAGAGAGCTCTTCCTAACCTTCGGTAGTTCGGGACATCGTACATCGTTACTAAAAATTTCACATCTAATAGGTATTTCAATTCATACTTTAGGGATAACTTTGAAATAAAAAGTTGAAAATTTAATCCAAAAAATATTGGCGAGAGGACAATTGCTCTTATCGCTCCCACTCTATATCCGCTACTGATTCCACAGTGTCTCATCTTCAGCTTTCTAATTTAATTAAACACCTACCCACATTAGACTTTGATTTCATTTTCAAATATATCTAACAGAGAACAGAGATTATATCTCACTGTGGCCTACTGTGTAATGACAGTTATCAATCGCAATAAAATCTCTCACATTTACATAATTTGTAATTAATGAATTATACCTAACGTACGTACTACAAGAGAAAATGAGATATTGATTAAGTGGTACCTAATGCATTAGACATTTAGACAACGCGGCAATGCCAGGATATTGATTTTAAACAAATAATAATCTCATTTATATGGTTTGTATCTTGTCATTTTTCGAACATACTTAAAATTTGACAAGGTGCTTGTCTAAAAAGTTTTGGTTACATAATTTCCGTGTCTGGATTATGTTACTCTTACCACAAAAAACTGAGGGGAAGGGAAACATCGTCCTCACGAATTTCAAATAAACATCGTCCTTGCGATTGCGGGTTCTGCGCACCGGGACGACCTAGAACGCATACCATCATAGTTCTAGCCACGGGCCATCAAAACCGTTTTGCTAACTTCATATGAACCTGTTTCTATCAGTCTTCTGAATCTACAAATAAGAAGAAGAGTTGATTTTAAGATAAACACCGCCACTACGTCGAAGATAAACCGGTTCCCTTTAGATCACTGAATTTCAGCAGCGTCCAACTAGGTTTTAATTACAGACTAACGTCGGTTGCTGCCCATTCCCGGATAAAACCCAGGCGAGATGAGGTTATTGTGGTTGGCTGGTTTTTACGTTCTTAGCGAATGGACGGTCTCGAATGACCTTAGATGTTTATCATGTTTAGGAGACGGCGAGACGAACATAAGGCATTGATTCCTTCAAATCAGAAATCTTAATAGTTTACTAGAGTTCATGGCCCATTACTGTAAGGAATTAGTTAGTGCTGGATTACCCATAGATAAAATGAAAACTCGTTAGTGTGTAGTGATTTATAGAAGAAAAAAAAAATATCTTAATCAAATTTTAAAAAAATATTCTCAAAAAACAAAATATTTTTCCCTCTGGTCTAGGGCCTCCAATTAAAATCGAAAACCCCTTAACACCATCAATAATATATCAAAATTTTACGTTTATACAATAAACCGCTAAAAAGATAAAAATCATCACCCAAAAACACAATATTGGGCCCCCTGGGCCCCCCAAAACTTTAAAGCAAATTTCCTTCATGTCTCAAACAAGAATACTAAATTGCGACAAAATCGGATGAAAATTGTGGCTTTTATCGCGTAGCAAACAAACATACATACAATACATTACACATATACAGGTGCATTGCAGGATGTATATCGGGGTCAAAAGTGGAGTTCACTGACGTTCACAATAATATTGTTACAAGATGATAAATCACAAAATAGGTACCTATGTTCTATATCTAATGATATTGCAGTTGGAGCCTGATAACCCCAAGTTATTGCCACAATCACAAATACGATCTACATTTCTTATTGAAATGACTGAACGTAGTGGACATCCAGTTTTATCACGACAAAATGCCTTGCTTGTTACCACAATCACAAGTACGATCTACGTTCCTTATTGAAATGGCTGAACGTAGTGGACATCCAGTTTTATCAAGACAAAATGTCTTGCTTGTTACCACAATCACAAGTACGATCTACGTTCCTTATTGAAAAGACTGAACGTAGTGGACATCCAGTTTTATCACGACAAAATGTTTGCTTGTTACCCCAATATCTCTTTGAGGCCTTACTATATTCGGTATTAACATTCATTATATTCATATAATTAGCTCAAATAGTTTTTGGGACATATTGGACAAGACGAGGCCAAATGGTGGCCATTTAGGTGAGTGAGGTCTGCAGCTCACTAAACTATTAGTTTGAATTGCAAGAATTCACGCCGTCGGTGTTGGGTTAACTGCTGAAATATACAGGGTGTCCCAAAAGTCCGAGACCACCTGAATATCTTTTGAACGGCTTTATGTGGAGTTTTGAAATTTTGCATGGTATTATATCCCAAATTAAACCACCTGATTGTGTGACCAATTTTTCAGGGGCGGGTTTCATGAGGCCCCCAGGGGGGCCAACTTTTGTTTTTTAAATACGAACCCCCATCTTGTGATGCATTTTCAGAAAGAGAATAAAATTAGAAGTACTTTGCAAAAAAGTTCACACGTCTTTTGTGTTTGGTTTCAAAATGGCGGACATTTGAAATTTCCAAGAAATGACTTCCAAGAGTGTCTAAAACTAGGCCAATTATTTGCAATGGGATATTTAATGATTGCATAGGACACCAATGTCGAGGAAAAATGTTTTTTAGACATAATTCGCCTAGTTTTAGATAGACACTTCGCCTACTTTTAGAAATAATTCGCGTATTTTTATACACTCTTGGAAGTCATATCTTGGAAAATTCAAATGGCCGCCATTTTGAAACCAAACAATCTAGACGTGTAAATTTTTTTCAAAGTACTTCCAATACTATTGTCTTTCTGAAAATGTATGACAAGATGGGGGTTCGTACATGGGACCCGCCCCTGAAAAATTGGTCACACCATCAGGTGGTTAAATTTGGGATATAATTGCTCGCAAAATTTCAGAACTCCACATAAAGCCGTTCAAAAGATATTCAGGTGGTCTCGGACTTTTGGTGCACCCTGTATATTAATCTAAATTTTAAATATTAAATAATATTGAATATGTATCCCACAAAGAAATAAAATATTTAGTAGAACTTATCTGTCCGGTCACAATTCATAAAGACTAGAACCTGTAGAACCCGCTGGATGAAGGCCTAGGATGGGTACCCACATTTCAAACAAGATACTAGGTCAGGGCTGGCCAACTTGTGTCATTTGGGTGGGCTTAAAAGAAAATAGGAACATTTCGGCTAGTGATAAAGGACATCTTATTGTATGGCATCTATCTAATTATGGTGAATATATTCAATTTTATTCAATTTAAATTGCCATTTTTCAAGAGATGTTCAGCCTAGTTTGTGAAACCACGATAGTGCCTAGGAGGGATTATCGTTTGGCCACCCCTGTTCTAGATACTTGTTATGTAAACTTGAAATAATATAATCAAGATTCAGAGATAATCCTAGAAATGGTGAGATTATGCATGATTTAAAACATAATTGGCATGAACGCAATTCTCCAATTAGCACATGCTATTTGTAGGGTTTTTTTCCGCTTTAAAAGAAAAGAAATAGTGATCTCAACTTTTTATCTTGACATTATTTGCATCTAGAATTAATTATCTTAGGGATGTTCCAGAAAGAAGGGCCGATGTTATGTGCGTATAAGGTTTTATCTTGAAATTATTTGCATCTAGAATAGATTACCTTAGGGATTTTCCAGTAAGAAGGGACGTTGTTATGTGCGTATAACTTTTTATCTTGAAATTATTTCCATCTAGAATTAATTACCTTGGGGATGTTCCAGCAAGAAGGACCGATGTTTTGTGCGTATAACGTTTTATCTTGAAATTATTTCCATCTAGAATTAATTACCTTGGGGATGTTCCAGCAAGAAGGACCGATGTTTTGTGCGTATAACGTTTTATCTTGAAATTATTTGCATCTAGAATTAATTACCTTGGGGATGTTCCAGCAAGAAGGGCCGATGTTATGTGCGTATAACGTTTTATCTTGTTATTTGCATTTAGAATAGATTACCTTAGGGATGTTCAAGCAAGAATTGCCGATGTTAGGTGCGTATAACTTTTTATCTTGAAATTAATTTTGTGTTCTGTTTTCTGTATCAGTGAGTTAAAATAAATAAAATTAAAATGCTGTGTCTTTGTGTTTAACAACTTTTGTGCTCACGCAGTATTGTAAGATTTTCCAATATCAATAATTATCCAACTGCTTTGAATTTTACTATTTTACCTACAAGGCTGGCACCGGATTGCTATGCGCATTTATCTACATAGCTATTCATTGTCCTCGCGAGGCTGAGTGGGTTGGAAAACATCCAAACCACAGTGACAAATTTTTGCCCCCGCCAGAATTGGAACCTGGGTCTTTCTAGTGCAAAAGACAAGTGCAGTGACCACTGAGCCATGGGAACTCAGTGGGTTAACAGTTTAGATTTTTTCTAGGAGTTTACCTGGAAAAAAAAGTAACAAATTGGCAATTTTAGTCGTGGAAATATTAAGACGTTATCAACTCGTAAAAATTGAGCAATTCGCGATATTTTTGGACATGATAGCCCACCAGAGAAGAGAACAATTGATGAAAATTTACAATATTTAAACAAACTGGCTGTTTACAGAATGTAAAAACTCCATTACGTGCTCGTTAATTCCGTTAAACTGAAAACATTGTTTAAGTACGTGAGAATTCGTGCAATAACTCACAGAATCTGGAAACAGACGACAAAAATAATTTCACATTAACAAGTTAAAGACATTTAACATCGGAGTTTAATTAATTAAATTAAAATTAGAAGCTAAAAATTAAAATTAATAACTTAAATTGGTGAGCTTTCAACAGTACTCAGACAGTCATCTTCAGACCAGAGTTTTAGAACTCAGGTATGGTATGAAGTAGGTTTTGGTGAACCCTGAGAGTGTTATTTTTCAATACAATTTTTTTTATTTTTCAATTTTCGTTGAAACGATATTGTCAATTTTTTTAATCAGAAGATTCTTTAAATAATTTTAATTGGTCCTTCTAATTGGAACAAAGGCATTCTTGATATTTAGAACTCCAATTCTTCTGCTGTGATTCGATGATTCATTTACCTCATAAATAGCTCTTTTTTTTTTTTTTTTTTTTTTTTTTTTTTTTTTTTTTTTATTTTTTAATATCAACACCATCTACATGTCAGAAGACTATGAGGGCAATTTCTGATATATTGGAGAAAGATATAAGAAGAGGAGTTTGAACTTATGAAGAATATAGGAGTCACGGGCGTACACAAGGGGGGGGCTGGCCGGCTATAGCCCCCCGAATTTTTTTTGAGATAAGCCATCAAATGTGAAATGCGAGTGTATATCATCTAACCCTGTGCTTCTTTTTCAATGTCACGCAGAAAACACTTTTTGGGAAAGGTTTACATAACAAAGTGCAAAGTTAGGGCGATTTAACTTTTTTTCTACATATTTTCAAATTTTTAGTTACCTATTATTATTTGTGGTTTGTGTTATGTGTTAGCTAGTTGACTAGAGTGTTTAATAATAATTACATTTTTAACTAAAATAAGCTGGGTGGGTTTCACCAGGAGACTTAAAAGTTAACAGGAGAGTTAACAGGCAGGTTTTCATTGAACCGATCTGATGGTAACTTTGAAACAAGACCGTCTGATGGGGGTTGGAGGCGTTGCGGTTTTAGGCAAGAAAAAATTAACCTAGATAGCTTAAGAAAAAAAAAAACACCCAAATGTTTACTACATATGGAGGGAGAAACATTTCTCGAAAAAAAAACCTATATTTTGGGCGCGATAGAGCATCACCTATTAGGCAGAGGCGTAGGAACGGTAGGGCGAACCGCCCCGGATGCCGGTCCTATAGGGCTTTGCCACGCCCTTTATCTCTAGAAACATTTGATTATCGGGGGGGGGGGGGGTAAAGCCCTATATTTACACTTTGTTTACATTATCTCTCTGTGAAACTAGTTGGGCTCAACACCACGACGCTGTTATGGTACCTACTTGGTTTGCCCAGCCCCCCCCCGAAAAAAAATCCTGTGTACGCCCCTGATAGGGGTAATTTAGGACTCACTCACTCTTTAGCCGGATATCTATCCGGCTGGATCTCCATAGTGTTGTACACATCCACAGCCATTATTATAGGGGACCTAAAATAACAAACGTCTTTCCGGTTTGGGATTTCGACCAGTGTGGAGGCGTTTGGTCTCAGTCTGAAATTTAAGACGCGAAAATTAATTTTGCTAATTTTGTATTTTTCCGAGCAATATATCGCGGAGTAGGTGGTATTTTTTAGCCCGGGATGAGAGGGATTCTAGTACCAAATTTTCAATAAGAAGTTCATATTCAATATAATGAGGATATTTAGGGTAAAAGTGATTTTCTTTATGAAATAGATATCTTACAAATCGTGATTGGACTCTTTCTACGGATTTTTGTAATTTGGGCTTTCGGATACCACAAGACGTATTTAAGGACAGATCTTACAATTGATTTATAAAGCAGTGTTATGGCTTCAATGTCCTTGATCGGCTCACAGTATCTCATGAGCATACCGAGTTTTTGATAAGATCTCAGGATCACGTCTTTTGTATGTAATTCAAAACAAAGATTCGGTTGGAACGTGACTCCCAAGTCTTTGTCTGTGGTTAAAGGGTTAATTATTTTGAAATTCAGGATATACGGGTGGATTAATTTGGTTCTTTTGTTCGTGTATGTCATGACATGACATTTTTCAGGGTGAAAAATCAATCCTAAAGTGCGGAGCCAGTCAGATACCGAATTTAGGTCTTGTTGAAATAATACATTATCAGCGGGGCATTTTACAATTTTAAAAATTTTGAGATCATCGCAATATAGTAAAAAGTTGATGTTTTTAATTACTTTCTGAATGCCGTTAAAGGTTAAAAAAAACACACCATAACATTACGTCAGGCCGTGCTCTTCTTTTGTTTTCATGATTTGGGAACAAGAAACACTCTCTCTTTCTTCTTCAAGGGCAAGGAGTCTTATTTCTTAACCGGTTTTATTTTCAAATAGATAATTAATATTAACATTTTAAGAATACACTTAAAATAGGTAATTTGACAGGTCTATATCATCATTTATTTGAAGAATGATCGTGAGGATCTGGTACTGAGGTCTGAGGCAGATTAAGACTTAATAACTTACTTATGCAGTTATGTTACTCTATGTATAATTATTTTGAGTGGGTACACTAGACAATTAGTATCGTTTCTCTAAATCTCTATTAACATTTTTTTTTTTTTTTACTTTCCTTGTATTATAGAAAGGAAAGTATTGTAATGACTGCAATATTTGATCCAATCAAATATTGGGGCTGTTTTTTGCCTCTTTCGTGATTCGCCCCTGAAGTGGGAACGGTAAAAGCTAGGTGGCAAAAAATATCAATTTTATATTATATGGAACACATTTTACAAATTATGAAACTTTAATTGAAGTTGAATCTGACCGATGCCGGTTTTTGACCGATTTGTAGGTAGCAGTTTTGGCCACTTTTTGGCGCTTTTTAAGAATACTGCCTAATAAGAAAAGAATACCATACTAGACACTTGAAATTTGAAGCCAATGTGGATACCTAAGAAGTGTTGTCCATTGAAAACTCAAAATTGAAAATTTCAGCCCATTACAATACTTTCTTCTTCTTTTATAGACAAGGAAAGTTTGTAGGTAGCAGTTTCACACCAGATTTTTAGTTTCCAAAGAGCGTACATAGATTCCACCATACGATTACAAACAGAAGTTTTTTAGAAATTTTTCCTGATTTTACAATCTTCATCATTAAGAAAGTCATTTCTAAGCTCGGACTAATCTAATTAGTGTGAGGGTGTGTTTATTTAATATTTATGTATTACTAATTGTTACTTATATTTTAGAAATTAATGATGGTAGAATCCTGACTGTTATTAGGCAATTAATGCCACGGAGAAATTCAGAAATGTACAGTGACGGCGGATGTGCCTCAGAAAACCATTACGGACTTTAAACCAATTAAACCATGTATTACAAGATTTTTCAGGAACATTTAACACTGATGCTAAAAATATATAACTACCTCAGGAGTATGAACAGGGCCATTGATAGATCCAGATTAAAGCCTTTTGGGGGCCTTTCAAGCTATTTATAAAGCTCTAAAATGGATAACATTTTCAGGAAGTTCTTCATTCGGAAGAAAAGTATCTCTCATTCTAATTGATATGATACTTAAAGATTAGCTATAGCCAAAATTACTTTTCCTTTGGCCCCACACCGTATACATGAGCCCACAAAAAACTATGCACTAAACTCCATAGGCGGACACTTGAAATATTGTAAATAACCCCCCCCCCCTTAAAAATTTCTAACTGGGGGTAGGGCCAACATGACTTGCTCCGAAATTGGAAAAGATCGCTTGATGATTCCTTTTTGAAATACTCGATAATAAGTACTGACTGACAATTTTTATAGGTACTACCCAAGGAAACATGTATGAGTATTTATGAATATAACCAAAATAGGAATATGGTCTATGTGCACCTTTCAATAGAACTCTCGTTTAATGCAGTTTACACTGGAAGTATGAAAACCTGTTCTAAGTTCGTGTAATTTAATATTAGTAAGATTCCTCTTTCTAAACTGATACAAGACAGTATAGACCAGAGACCACAATAGACTGTTGCTATTGATTGATTTGGTAAAGAGTAATCCGATATAAACTTGATATGAAATGCGTCCTTAGTCCTTGATTTACAACGAGTAATTCGGCCTTTATTCTTGAACAGGGTCAATTGTATAAAGTTTTAAAGAATCCATAAATTGGATAAGGTAGGTAACTAAACTGTCATGTTTGGTCATAGGCCATCGATAATTTTGTTATTATATTAGTGTATTAAGTTCGTCAAGGCCTTGGGTTGTTGGCTTTGTTCATATTATACAAATTCAGAAATTATTAATCACAGAATTATAAATGAGAACAATAAACTTATCCTGGCACGTTGAATAAACCAGTTCCCGTTAGATCACTGAAATTAAGCAACGACCAGTAACATCACTGGTCGTTTACTTTGTGTAGGTTCGCGTCTTGAAGATGCTAGGTCATGACGGCCAAACCCAGTCTGGGTGAGGTTAATGAGGGTAGCTGCTTTGTAAGTTTCCAGCGAATGGAGGTTTAGAACCCCGGCTCGAATTACCGGTAGATGTTAAAGAGACGTTAAAATCGCTATCTTTCTAGAAAATAATATATTACTTTTCTGGAAATCAAGTCTTGGAAAAGAAGATCTCAAAGAAAAATTATGTAAATACATTCATTATTGCAAAGAAACGAAAGATTTTATAACAAACCATGGTTTGTTCAGTAATTTATTTACACAATTTTTCGATGTAATTATTTTTTATTGCAATCACTATTTACATTATTATTATTATTATCAGGAAGTGGGATTTATTTTTCGATTTTTTTCAAAATAATTAGCTTTAGAGAACACTGAAAGAAAAGAAAAATAATGAAAATACGAAATCAATTAGTCTTGTCACTCAAGTTTACCATGTGTTATTTCAATTAAAAAAAATAATTAAACCATTCTCCAGCATGAAAGTGTAGGAACATTAATTAAGTATTCCCAAGTTACAAATGGAGAACTAAATTTATACTTCTCCCAAATATAACCCAGCACATCATAATCAAGACTGTTACACTCTAAACCACACCTCATCATCACCCTCACTTTTTATTGCAACCAACTTTCGAATAAAAAAAAAAAATGAAAGATAAAAAAAAAGTTCATGCCATAGGGTGGATAAAATCGGTTATATAAAAAAATAAAAGGTTGGGGGTTCCAGAGATTGTGCGTTCTCCGCCATCTTGAAAAAGCCGCTCAAAAACACCTCTTTTTAGGCGAACAGCGTTTCATTTAAACGAAAATTAAATTTCCTGTTGTAAATCTAGTGTTGTTTTTATCATTGAATCGAAGTTCTCATTGAATTCTCACCAATGGGTTGTTCTATAATATTCATTCTGTTTTCATCACTCAATGCTAAAAGCAAATGGAAGTTATAATACAGGTATTTCATAAGAAAGGATATATTTCGATCTTTTTAGTATACCACTGAAACGTTTTCAAAGTTTAATATATGAATTCTAATTAAATTTGACAGGTTATATTTAACTTCAATTGTGGTGTTCAGGTGATATAATTATACGAAAAAAAGATGATAGTAGTAATTTGAAACAATTTCGATGAAAATGAAAATTCAGATTCATTAAAACCCTTTAATGCGCAATGTTGTAATTCTGCAACATTTTTTCCGAGGCCTGTAAGTGATCGAGAATGATGGAAATTGATAGTTTTTAGAGTACAGTGTTGTCGATCTGCAACTTACGAAGCAATCGGTGATGTCGGTGCAAGAAACATGTGTGTTACCTAAATTTTGCCCCATATATCGTACAGAGAAAATGTGTGAGTTGAAATAGGAAATTATATTTGCCATGTATTACTTCAGATAAACTATTCCCGAGATCTCGAGTAACTTACAAAATACAATCTTGGCGGTGCTTTTTGGCGTAAAATGACCGCCTAAAATTCCCCCCTCAGTTTTAGAGGTCAAACATTCATTTTATAATCTCCCCACTATACCTAAAAACCCCATCAAAAAGATCATATATCGACTTTAATGCAAGCTGATTTTTTTCCTTTATGGGCGATATGTCACATGTATTAAATACGGAAAACCCCAATGAGATAAACTCTTTTTCTTTTTCGAGCCTTCCTCAAATGCGTTTCCCATGATTGTTATATGAATTCGGTGTAAAATTAAAAATATCTACAACTTTTATTGTGTTGTTTATGCGATATTGAGGCTTTTTTTAGAAAATAAAAACGTAAAAATGAATATAAAAGTTAATTTTTGTGAAAAGCAGTATTTTACGCCAAAACGGCTCTGTAGGAGCGTTCTTATACATCCTACAGGAAAAATATGTGAATTGAAATTGAAGGAAATTTAAAAAGCCGCATTCTCCAATGGAGTATTTTTTTTGCGTTAGAGTAACCATTTTTGATTTATTTGTACAGATGCAGATTTGGCGTCAATTTTCACACCAAAAGGTGTGAAAATTGACGCAAAAAAAANAAAAAAAAAAAAAAAAAAAAAAAAAAAAAAAAAAAAAAAAAAAAAAAAAAAAAAAAAAAAAAACGAGCAAGGGTTGGGAAGTCAAAAATTAGACTTTTGTTGTAGAAGTCCATGTCTACACTCTACAAACATTATGTATAAAAATCGAAATTTCCATAATTTTTGCATTCAAACACCTTTTTTTTTTTGTTTCTGACTACTGGACCATAACTACATTGAAGAGACTGCTTTCTTTCATACAGTGTGTTTATTGTGTTTCTAACTTCCCCATAGAAATTTCTACGTAGAATTTTTGGTATTTGGCTTGAACAAATTCCCAGTAGAGAGTGATACTGCTTTTGAGATTATTATTCTTATAAAATGCAAAAATCGAATTCTCAAGACAAGCAAACAGTACTGAGGACCACTTTTGACTCATTTTTCTTAATTTTGAATGGATTATTCCTATCATTGTGTCATTTGTGTCAACTCTCCTTAAATTGCAGTGTACAATTCATAGTCATTGTGGTCCTCCGCCACTCTTAATATTCATAGTGAGGGAGAAAGTATCCCCCATCTATGAATATTAACATGATGCCTAAATTGATGCCTAAGAACCTCTCCGGCTAGGGGAGTGGTTGGTACGATAGTAACATTGGACAACGTTTTTATGGTCTTAAAAAAGTTAAGTAAAAAAAATCTACATCAAAAATAAACAGCATCAAACGCAATAAATAAGAGTTACCTAGCTGAATCTAAAATATTTCACCGAATTTTAACAAAAAAACCGGTTGAAGATTATGCCAGAAAAAGTTAAATTTAGACCACAAAACAATATACCTGCTAGGCCTAATATTTGATGATTTCGGTGAGGATTCTTACTTAGTCCCCCAGTATAAAATCATGCAGTGGTATTAAATGACCTCGTATTATAAATATAATAAAAAACAAAAGTGAAATCGAATTGGATTTATATAAAGTCAAATATTCAACATTTAATTTTAATGTAGCACCTGAGTTGCATGAATTTTATGAATCATTCATTCCTGGTTTAACCGAGGATGAAATTAGTCAACGCACACGCACACATACCACAAAAATGAGGTGACATAAGAACAAGCATGAGATAGCTAAATGTAAAAGTTACGCAGGAAGTCAAGAAATAAGACCTTGTCATACGCACAGAGAGGAGCATTAATTATTGTGAAATGTTAATCTGTTTTAGGTGTCGGTCTGTTAAGGCTACCGCACACTGCAAATCTTTTATCGATCGACTTATTATTGGAAGTACAAACATAAGTGAGTATGCTGTATAATCAAAATTTACAGGATGTTTTCACGCCTATNCGCACAGAACAGGAGCATTAATTATTGTGAAATGTTAATCTGTTTTAGGTGTCGGTCTGTTAAGGCTACCGCACACTGCAAATCTTTTATCGATCGACTTATTATTGGAAGTACAAACATAAGTGAGTATGCTGTATAATCAAAATTTACAGGATGTTTTCACGCCTATTAAGTCGGCCGATTAAAATTTGTAGTGTGCAGTAGACCATAGAATTCCCCTTCCAAAACTGTTGCAACTAACAAAATATTTTTGGATTATTATTTTCAATAATGAATCTTCCAAATGGGAAATTTTTTTTGCTCGATTTTTTGATTCTAAGTACCTTTAAATGTAAATTATAAAAGGTTCATTATTGAAAATAATAAATCAAAATTGGTTATCTCTTCGGATTCTTTAGTTAGAGCTGTTTGACAGATGACTGTTCTTTATCTGGCAATAAGCTTGTTATAATAAATTCGTAAGCTTAGCAATAGTATTTACTAGATACCTTTCCCTTTCGAACCCTACAAATACAAAAACAAAAACCTAAGTCGGGAGAAACACAAAAGACCTAGATAATTATATGTTTTAAAACAAGAATCCACATATCTACACTTGGTTGTTCAATGAATATTATTTTAATTTTATTATTTTTACAAACATGAAATTAATGAAAACAATTTTGGGAACATGACGATCGAGTCCTCTTCGCCCCTGACCCCTTTCACAAATTAGGTATCTATTAGCATTTACGTATCTATAATTAAAATATGTCATTTGAAAGTTTAAAACCATACCACTAGAGTTGCAAATTTATATTAATGTATTCCACTCGAATCGATGGGATTTCATAAATTAAAATTTGATTCATTTTAATAAATTAAAATTCGAGTCCTAAGATAGTTAAGTTTGCAGCTCTCTGTGAACATCCTTAAATACAGCGAAACAATCGCTGAGATGGGACTTTTGGATCTGAACAAAAGCAAGTACAGCATACCTAGGATAACCCGATTTTTTTTTTGGTTTAAAGCGGAACGTTTTCGGAACCATGCAAATATGCTAATTATAGGTATGTTTGTAAATTTAATAATATTTGGAAATCGAGATATCAGCATCCTTAATTATCTTATATCGAGGGGAGTCAATTTGTATGTTCTTAATAGGAAGGGTACTCCCGGACATCAGGAAATCAGTATGCTTACTTATCTTATATCGAGGGGAGTCAATTTGTATGTTCTTAGTAGGAGGAGTACTCTCGGACATCAGCATGCTTACTTGTCTTTTATCGAGGGGAGTCAATATGTATGTTTTTAATAGGAAGGGTACTCTCAGGCATCAGCATACTTACTTATCTTCGAGGGGAGTCTATTTGCTTGTTCTTAATAGAAAGAGTACTCTCAGACATCAGCATACTTATTTTTAGTATACATTTTTCATAACAATATGTAAGAAAAAGCAAAAATACAGAAATCTCTGGACTTAAGAACTTGTGTACATGTACAGACATCAGGTGTTTGTTTGCACCATACACCAATCTTCTATGTCTGCGTTAAGAATCGTCAATGGAATAAGCTTGTCCTAGAATAAATTAGTTTATCCTAAAAAACAATTTGACCTGTAACACATCAAATATGTGTGCTGTGCAATAAGATAATTAAGTATGCAACTGTCTGCGAGCACCCTAAACTACACAATGATGAATCATGCGAAGATGATATTCGTGAGAATGATGAAGTTTTGGCTATAAACATTAAAGAGAAAGGGTTATGACAGCATGTCTATTAAATTGATAATAACATGCTGCATGAAGACAGAATGCTATAATTATCTTTATTAGACTAAAATATGAATAAAAAGATGTTAAATAGAGTTAACTATTAAAATGTCATCCTCTCTTGAGGAATTAATCATTAGGGCTGCATACTTATTTATTCGATTACTAAAGGTGGTATCACACTATTCGTCATGATGCCAAATTTTATTCTTTTTTCGACTTCAAACAGTACCAAACAGTGTGATCGGCAAATATATTTGATAGTATTTGCCATTGATGATTGCTTAGATATCAAACACAAAAGTGACCAAAATTTGTATAAATAATCTGATAGAGTTTAAACGCAAGACAAGGACGTTTGTCATGTTTGATCATTTTTGAAAACTAATCTTACCTTTAAAATATATTGGTGAGGCGTCTGTAAACACCCAAGTCCTCAACTATCGAAAATACAGGAGTGAAGAAAAAACTACTTTAACTTTCGATCAGAAATCTTATTGGTAAATTAGAAATTATCAATTATATTTATTACAGGTAAAATTCTGATTGCTATGCTATAATACACAACAAAATTTGAAAGCAAATAATTTTGTCTGAATGTCTCATTAAATAGTGTGATAGTGGCACAAATATATACCAAACACACAAATTCAACAAATATAAATCAACTAAATTGTGTCAAATGACAAATAGTGTGATACCACCTTTACTGAAGCACAATGCTTAAAATCCCGAGTATAATCCAGGATGATTACATCTCAGGCCTTCGTACTACTCATATTATCTCGATTATACTCATACCTATATCTTTTCCGTACCGTACTGTTTTCCCAATTGTTCTCTGAGAGAAAGGACTGTTAAAATTTTAAAACAAGTTATATATTATTCTACCTAATAAATATTATAATACAATTGGTAAAATCAAACAAGTTTTTTAATTCTCATTAAAAAACTTGTTTCGGATATCAAAAATCAGCAAATTACTGTGAGGATTTCCAGTAAGCGTGCTGCAAAAAACAAAATAATTTGTTCTTTAACATCCTTAAATAAGTATTGCCTGATCTGCTGACTTGTTTATAAGCTAAAATGTGTGCTAGATAACTGAGTATGCGGCTGTTCCTTAGTTACAATAGCTTTGATGATGTCCCCAAAAGAGAATGAAACTAATTAGCTCTTTTTATCATTTCTAAAGTGGAGATAATATATTATTCTGCCTACATGATTTACGTTGTCATGCCAGTCATCTAATAATTCATACGAATTATTCAATTTAAATTACGACCTGTCTATCCCTATTGACACTAAACGGCAATTTAAAATACAGTAATTATTTTTAAATCATCAAGAAGTATTCGGTATTCTTTTTTAAGATCTATGATGTATAGATTTATTATCATAAAATTGACACAGCGGGCTCAGTGCCGTTTCCTTGCTAAAAACTTTGGATGTTCAAAAAAAATCCGGGTGAAAAAAAAACTTTTACCGTAATAATTCCTTCAGAGCAAAATAAATGCACGAAGACCTCAAACGTTAACACAAATAGAATACTAAAGATTTTAAAAAATAGGAACTTGTGTGATGACGTAAGGTTCCCATTCATCAGATAATCTGATCAGAATATTATCTTGTAGAAAAATCTAAGCGTGTGCAGTTTACATAACAAAGAATTTAATTTAAACTTAAAGTTCCTATTGATATTTTTTTCAAAAAACTTGTGGATGATATTTGATTGACATTGCAAGAACTTATTGTCAATCAGATATGATTCTGTTTAACTCTAGAAGACTAGCTACATAAAGATAAATAAATATGCGTCAAGTATAAAACATGGCTAGGGCTAATTGAAACAAATTATTGATTCATATTTTGTTTTATATCCCATAGATATGGTAGTTTTTTAATTTGAACGGAAAACATAGTGGATAAAGATTTTTTTTTTTAAATTACATAATCTGAATAAAATATCTGTTCGCAAAGATATTAGTGCGATCCACGATTTCCATGTATATTTATTACAATTTGTTGCATAATACCATTTATCCGCTCATCAGAATTAAGAAAAAACTGTTTTTTTATAATACAAATAAATAGTGATTTTATTATACAAGCATATAAAAATATCAATTATTCATGCTATGATTTTCTAATAGAAATCGTTGTACTTGTAAAGTGTTTATATATATATATAATTTTGGTGACCACTGTGTGTCGAAAATCAGGAAATATTTGGTTGTTTCCGTGTTTTATTAGATAGGTAGCAAGGACATCTAATAATCAGCTAAGAAATAGATAGCTTCTAGATGTTATAATTCATGAAAACTTTCATGTAGATCATCAATATCTGATATTAAATTAACTATTCATGATCAACTGAAACTTTATCAATAAAACTTTTTCTATTTTGATTAAATATTTTTTCTCAAAGGAAACACAGAAAGGTTTAATTTTGTCCCGTAAATTAAATTTCAACACTTTATAAAACTTCAAACAAGATTTTGCCTTTTTTCCTATGCCGCTAACACACTAGTTTCTAGTTGCTCTGGTATTTTCTAAAGCAACTGTATAAAAAAGAACATCGTCTGATAGAACATTGTCTAGGACGAATGGCGTCCGGGACAATGTTCTCTCCGACGCTTAGTAAAAATTTAGGTCAGGTATCAGAGGAGGCACTGTAGAATATATTGGTCAAAGGAATTGTACAAATATAAAAAGAGTAACAAAGAAGTCCTTTCCTTGAAACTGGGTACATCTTGTTTGGTCAACATAGGAGTTGTGTATTCTCTCGATGCAACGGAATGACGCGCACACAAAGGTAGATACTATTTTTGCAGTTTTTTGCAACCGTTCCATGACACAATTTAAATTCACACGGTCATACACAAATAAATACAAAAGTATTTAACTCACCCTTTTGTCGTGAGGCCAAAAAATAACCATTGCATTTTAATTTTGGAGTTTTTGCAAAAATCTCTAAATTAAAATATAATACATAAAGAAGTATTCATTTCCTTTTTTTGATTCTTAATAAATGGTGAATGAAGAATATTCTTCAGATAAAGAAAAATTATGTTCACTGGAATGCCATTTCAGTTCATATAGTAACATTCACTCCGTATGGTCCTCTCATATAGCGAATGCCTTACGTTAGACAAGTTCCCCAAAACATGATTCATAATAACTAAACCGTTATTTTGAAAATGAAAGTGAATTTGAACCTGTCTGTTAGGCAGTGGAACGCCAGTAAAACAAGCCTCACCAATGCATACGTAAGAAAAAATACCATATAGGTACCGAGTATTATGTCCTATAAGTCAAATAGAATTAAAACATTTGCCATCCATCATCACTGAAATTTTGCAGCGAGGTAGTTTTTTTACATACTGTATTATCAACGTAATTTCATGATACATAAGTATCATGAAATTTAATACTATAAAATTAAAATATCATGATTGAAATTATTATTTAAAATCTGTGATGATTGACGCAATAGCTATTAGTGCGCTATGTCTCTTGCCATGAAACACAGAACAAGTTTGTCAATTGTGTTCAATGATTATTTTAAGTCATACTCGGTTATGATCGAAATTCAGCGCTAAAATTGTCCGCGAGAATTTTCTTGACAAAAGGTGAAAAATTAAGGAAATTTAAGCATAATATATTGATTGGGATAGGTTTTGATATCATTGGCAGGAGGCCTCAGACTTTTGGGAATGTAGAAAATTCACGATGTCTTTGTAAAATGTTTATGAAATTATGAATGATTATTTCTTAAAAAATCCAATAATTTATTTAAAAATAGGTATTTATCCAAACAAATAATTCTTTCAATCATAATTCATTACAAATTGACTCACTAAGACACATGGTTGTATCCATTAGCGCCGGTGATTCCTGGGAAACGACCACAATAAGTTCACCTTCTACCTAGCTCTTAGTACTGTGTACCAAAGGAAGACCGCCATAAGTTGGGCGAAAAGGTTTGTAGTGTTTTACAGCCCTAACTGGTACACCTTGTAGGCTCAAGTTCCCAATTTATCGAAAGAGGTGGTATCAAGTGGGAATGCGTTCTCTTTTACTAGAGGTATATTTGTTAGTCAGGCACATTGTTTGATGAAAACTTCCACTGATTTTTATTTACAATACTTAATCCTAATTTGCAGGCGTAGGATTTTGATTCGCAACCGTATAATGGGAAGAAGTTGATTTTTGTGGTTTATGTAATTTGTTGGAACTGACAAGTACCTTGTCACTAATTTGCCCTATCAAATGGCAGAAGATTATGAACATTGTAAAATTACATCTTTGGTAGATTACTCTTGGCTAAAATAACTTAAATCTAACTATGATTATTTTGATTTGAGCAAACTGTACATAACAATACCTTAACAATTAATAATCATTGGAATACCAAGATGGATGACTCGTCCTTGCTTCTACTTTACTGTTCTTTATTTGTTGAATACGATGAAAAGAAAGTGAGAGCTTTCATGAGTTGATAACTCTTTGACATTGGAATGTTGCTATCGTACAATTTCTTAGACGATTTACAATCAACATAGAACCACCAATTACATTTAAGTATCGTTTGATCAAAGAGAGTAGATTCTGGGCAAAGGAAACTTTTCATAACGAGTCCGTCATCTGTGAAAGCACATACGTGGAAAACCATACAGCCAAGGTCTTCGTCCGCATAGAGTCCTGGGAAATGTTTTTGTTCGCCACATTCAAAACTGGTGTCAGGAAGTTCAACTTTTGATGTAAAGTTATCATCGAAGTCTTTCTCATAGCTGACTGGGTAATACTCCTTGGGAGCATTCATTACTTGGTGGGGTCCGTTCATATGATGTTTCAATTTGATTATAGGTTTTGAAGTTGTTGATGTAGTAGTTGTTGTGGGCGTAGTGGTTGTTGCGATGGTTGTTGATGGTGTGTCTGTTGTGAATGACGGTTGTGCTAATGTTACTAAAATTGGATGTTTTTGTTCTTTACTCTGTTGGTTGTTCATTTTTTCTGCAATTTTTTTTGTAAGTTTCTGAGAAATTTCTTGTTGTCTCACTTTGATTGCGGCGGCTAAAGTATCAATACTAATATTCGATGCTTTGGCAATACTTTCCAGTGAGTGACCCATAAGCAGGTTTGACGCATCAAGTTCATCTGGTATCCTTTGTGAAGTGTCTTCTGTAATAGAATCTTTTCCTGATCCTAGATCGTTTTTAATAACCAAAGCATTAGCATTTATGTTTGGTCCAACCATTGAATAACGACGCACAGGTTGTTGATTCACTAAAGTTGGCACCCTGGCAACTGAATATGGAAGAGCATGAAAAGCAGGTACTTTCATTCTCAATGGCACAATTGGTTTAAAAGGAGGTATAGGCATTTTAAGTAGGGCTTTGCGCGTGTTGATTAAGTATGCTTGTTGGCCATTAATTGATCTACTGGAAATGCCTAAATCTCCTTTACTTACGGGAGCATTTTTTTGTGATTCTTCTGACTTTTCTTCATTTTCATCTTTGGGGAGTGCCAGAGCTCCAATTACTGGTCCCCCAAGACGAGGGTTATCCGCTGATCTTCTATTGTTGGCTTCTACATTAGAAAGCGAATCTTTAAATCCAAGTTCATCACCCACACTAAAACCAACACCAACATAACCTTTTACGCCTCCCAAATTTCGAACACGAAAAAGTCCTGACTTTTTAATACCACAATTTATGGTGAATCCAAAATCTGATTCAAAAACACACGACGAGTACACCGATCTACACAAAAAACTCACGTAAATGAATAACGCAAGAATGCTCTTCATAGCTAACGAGACACCGCATGTCACTAGTCACTTCACAGTTAGAGAGTTACTGAAGTATATTCTGATCTCCAAAGTCTGTAGCCCGATGACCTACTCTTTCCAGTGTGTATCAGTGGGGAATTGTAGATGTGTGGATATTGGAACGTTATGGGTAAAGAATCTTAAATCTATTTACAATACCCAAAACATACACTATCAGAAAATGATTGCTAACAGTGAATTTTAAAGAAAAATTAAAGACAGAAGTATTTCTTTAAAAAAAGTGACATCCCTACTGAAATCTCTCTGTACCGCATTAGGGCAGGGGTGATAGATCAGTACATAGTTCATGAAGCTATAAACTAGCAAGTTGGCAATTTGAATGAAGTTCAAAAAATTTAAGTGTATTTTTAAATGATTAATACCAATTAATTGTTTTAAAACAATAAGAATTCAAATGATAATTGTTTCCTTGCATTTCTTTTGGGTAAAAAATTAGAAAATGAGTTTATGAAGACCTAAGAGATTTTATCAACTTGTCTGATTAAAACCTAAAAAGTTCCGAGGGGGCTCTTTCTATAAAGCCGATTTCTGCGATAGTTGAATTCTTTTTAAAAGTTCCTAAACTACATGCAAAAACAAAAACAAAAATCTGGTGTGAACATCAGACGACTTTCCTTATTTATAAAAAAAAAAAGAAAATATTGTAATGGGCTGAAATTTTCGATGTCGAGTTTTCAATGTTTTTGCATTGAAAACACGTTTTGCAGTCCCCAGAGCGAAAATACAATTATATATCCACTTGTTGATATATTACACTTCAAGTTGTATTTTTCAATTTCTTATATGAAATTCATATGAATTGGCACTAAATGTCATGCTCCAGCTGTTTCGATTCTAGTTTTAGACGGAACCGCCAAAAAGCTGCCTTGAACCGTTAATTAGCGGCTAACAATATATTAAACTTCAACCTAAGTTGTATTCTTCAATTTCTTATATGAAAGAGATATGAATTGGAACCAAGTTTAAAGTTATAGCTAGTCTCTAACACTTGCCGTTCTTGAGATATCTTGTTCTCAGACAGACAGACACACACACGGACCAATGGCTGAAACTCGAGATTTGGGATCTGGGGACCCCAAAACGTGTTTTGGCATTGGAAACTCGACATCGAAAATTTTAGCCCATTACAACAATACTTTCTTTTTTATAGGATAAGGAAAGTAAAAACTTTCGATACAAAAACTGGTGATTACGATCGACTATATATTATGCAACAACATAAATATTAAATATTATTTCATTCAAAAACCAAGATCGTTCTGGGACCTACAGCGGAATTAGTGCAATTAAGACTAGAGAGTCAATAAGAGAGACAATTTAGAGGTAAAACATTATTGTCAGTCAATAAGTCACCTGATTTCTGTAAGTCAATAAGTCATACAGAAAAGTGCAATTTACAAGAGTCTTTTTTTTTAATTAACTAACGTCTCTTTAATATCTATTGGTCATTCAAGACGGTTGAGTCTAGGAACACACGTGACATCGCATAATATTTGTATCTAACTGCTTCGGTAGCAATGAAAATTGATCTGTCTACCCCATTAAGAAAAATATTACGATACTGATGTAGTATTATATGGAAAAGGTCTTTACAGAGTCTTTTGGTCATGGGAATCGAAATATATTCCCGTCAGAATTACCCTTACCTCGCCGACTACAAGGTCACACTATTACGAGTGACATAAAACAACTACGCGTTAACAAGAATTAAAATTTGTCGCTTTAATTTAGTGGCTTGTAGTCGCACGTAGTCACTTCCAAAGGACGACCACTATTATTTTTTTAGCATTTCAGTTTCAGTAGAACTTTACAGGTGTGACAGAGGATAACGGGCATTGTTTGCTTATTAAAAGATGTGATAGTATAACTAAAGCAAACTAGAAAGTTATATGTTGTCATGCCAGATGGTCTCAATGAACCACTCGCCTCTGATTCTTAGATTGTGCCACCTCCTCCCAAGTTCTTCCTCTACAGCCTGTATAAATAACTTTCTCCTCAAATCTGAAGATTTGGCGGGTTGATCGCATTTTAAGAATCATACTTCCATCAGATACTGCTTAATACCTACTCATCGTATGTTTCTTTCAAGTTTACACTTTCTTCTCTAATATTTTTTTTATTTTATTTTACTTATGATAAGATTCGCTAAGTTAAACTTTAATAATCTGGTAATCATTGGAATCAGATGCAAACAAATCTGCGGAAATGTCTAAATTGAATACATAAAATTTTAATACAGGATATCTCAAATTAAAGGAGCTGATCTTAATACGAGTATATTGATAACGGTGTCAAATTTTGAAAACTTTGGAACTTTCAGGAGAAGATGCAGTAAAATTTTGTTCACATTGATCAACTTTGTGAGATTTCAGGAGTTTCATAAGTTTAATAAAGAGTATTACTGTTTCCCCTTATATTTAGACCTTGTCCATTTGTTTGATGTTTAACTATTTCTTTTATTACCTATGTTATTTAAATTAGCTCCTTTTTTTTTAATTAAATGTTTTTAATTCTCTGATTTTCTCGTCTTAGGAGACGTTGAATGAATAGTAAAAAAGCAGAGGATTTTATACAGAGATTTGCAAAGGGTTGCAAACAAACTTGTCCCCGGCCTTCCTTCTATCATCCAAAGGTTTGCACGATTTGGAATACTGATGATGACTTGTGCTGCCATAGATAAGACCTCAAAACAAGGCAGCAATCAAGCCAGTGGAAGACAGATACTGGAAGAAAATAATATTTCGCATAATATTCCGCAATGTCGCGTTGCTATTGGCAATCTCACGTTTCGCTAAAAAAAAAAATACTCTTTCGGGCGAACCGACCCCTCATCGAACAATAAGTTCCCCTACTCTGCCTCCTCATCACAGTCCCATTCCGGTTACTTTTGGGTCCCCATAGATATGTCAATTTTAAGAATAAAGAAGTCGGTTCAGCGGTGTTCCCGAGAAAACGTAAAAGTCCGACCGAGTTACTTTCTGCTTTTTATTATTAATTTCATTATTAAATTTTAGATGCATGTTAGTCCCACATTTAAATAAAGACAACTTGCTGTTGTTGAATTAATTCTGAGAATAAGTCTCTCTCTGGAGAATAGATTACCAATTCTTCAGAAAATATCTGATGACGTTATGGCAGATCGGGTCAACACTAGGCTGGAATGAAGTCTCTCTCTGGAGAAGATATTACCAATTCCTCCGAAAATATCTGATGACCTTATGGTAGATCTGGTCAACACTAGGCTGGAATGCGGTCCACACAATCCTACAGATTCCGTCAATATCGTAATAATCTTCTTATATATTTTTGTTCACAGATGAATTTGCCCTCCGCTTTATCAACCGCAATTCCAAGGTCATTTATGATCAAATGTATCCTTGGATTGAAAAGAAAATATCTGATGATCTTATGGTAGATCTTGTTAACACTGGACTCGAGCGGATTCCATACGATGTCATGTTTCCAGAGAAAGAACAATAAAAGTGATAGATATGATAGTCCTTATCAAATCAGCACTGGAGAGTATTCTATACGAAGTTATGTTTCCAGAGAGATAACAATCATCTAATAGCTATGATAGTACATATCAACACTGGACTGGAGAGGAGATTCCATACGAAGTCATGTTTTGAGAGAGAGATAAAAATCAACTGATGGATATGATAGTCCTTATCAACACTGAATTGGATCCCCTTTATAGTAAATACAAATGCCTAATTTACTTGACATCTACTACCACCGAATGCCTCCATTAGGTGCCCCAGGATAATGAAACCGACTTTTTTTTATCATCTATAATAATAAAACTCAATGTACCGATAGATGTATATTTATTCTTTTCTATGTATGCATCACCAATTGTTTAGTCAAAACAGTAAGAGATATCGAAAAATTCATGGAAATGGAACCCCCATATTAGGCCGGATACCCAGAAAAATTATGAGAGTTGAAAAATGTCGAATAGTTTTTGACTTAAATATGGTTGAAAAAAGTTAAATAAAGTTAAATATGGTTGAAAAAAATAATGGAAAAATTAAATTGGACTGTGGCGAAGCACGGGGTACACCTGCTAGTCTATAATATTCAAACTCAATGTAACGATAGATGTATGTGTATGTATCACTAATTTTTTAGCCAAACCGTAAGAGATATCGAAAAATTGATAACCCAAGACTGGAACCCCAGAAAAATTATCAGAATCCAAAAATGTCGCACCGTTTTGGAATTACGGCTAATTTTTTGTTTTTGACCAAATTCAGCCAGTCACGGTCCGAGATATTAAATTTTGTGGCAACAATATATCAACTCAAAGCAAGAAAATTTTAATTGGCCTTTTAAGCCTTAATTTAGGTCATAGTTTTTAAAAACTGTCCGACCGTTTTGGAGTTTCGGCCAATTTTCCGACTTTTATAAGGGAAATCATAGAATAATATGGGCTCGGGGACGGCCATGCCTCTAAGGATCCAGGCTTTGAGGTCGTAGCAAAGAGCGAGCAAACAGCTAGTTATTTATAAATCTTAATTTGTCAATCCGAGACATTCTGAAATGGAGAAAAAATTATAATTATTGTAGAATGGCGAAAAGCGAAATATATGTACAGATTGTACACCGCAGCGAGAGGGGCTCATGATACCAATACCACACAGACATAACCACAGGCAAAGAACAAGCAGCACCATAATAGAAAAGTAGATGCAGAAATACGCAAAGAATTTCAGAAAAAGGCAAAAGTCAAATCGACCTCAATATGGATTTCATAAAGCGTGTGAGGAAAATCGCTGAAATAATTATTTCTTTATTGAAGCCTTTTTTTACAAATTTATGATCATCTTTGGAAAAATATTAAAATTGGAAATTATAATTTCCCATGATAACATTCTAACTTGAAAAAGAGCTTAATAACTCAACTTCATCTTTAAATAACTGCGGCCCCTTTTTGAGTACCGATCTCAAATAAATCCCAAAATACTTTCTTATACTTCCATGTATATTATAAAAGGAGTAGGTAAAGATTTCAAAGGGCTACTGAAAGTGGCCACAATTTGAAAATCACTAAAAATAATTCTACCTTGGGAGTAAAGAATTACCTACGTGTTTCGAAATTTGAATTCGTTATCAAGATAATGAGCTTCGCTCCTTTCTTTTCAAGACACCCTGTATAGAGGAATGAATGAAAGTGAAATTCATTGTCTTATGATGAAGGGACGAGCAATCAATGAATACGAGAGTATAAATATATTGTAGCTATGTAATTACTTCTGTAAACCTTGCGTATCCTTGAATTTGCTCTAAGGATCGGAGTTAAAGCCAATATTATACTAAAATAATTATAATATAATAATTATAATTTATTATCATTAAATATGCAGAATATTTAAATTGTTTTATTTAATAGAGATGATTATGTTTCATGTTCTCCATTATTAAATATTTTTTTTAAAAAAAATCTTCAACCACATATTTTTCAAACTTAATTTTGTAATAATACAAACATATAAATGTGAAATTAGAATATATAAATATATATTCACCAGGAGTTGCCATTAAACGATCAAAATTTTGAATTTTACATTATAAAAATGAAAGTTCAGTACCAACTACCACTTGGTGAACTATTTGTTAAATAGCTGCCACGCTGGGCGAATCGCGTCCTTTAGTTATATTTTTGAGATTATTAAATTTATGTCCCTTTGACGTAGGCAGATGAATGATATACATATATGTCACTATTATGACAAGGCCGGACCACGTTCGATTTTGGTATGAAATCGAATCAACAATTTGTCGATTCTGGCTGACCTGAATAGTCGAATATCCTTTTTTTTAAAAAAAGGATATTCGCTGCAATCTGAAGTTGATCATCACTCAACAAATTATGAAAAAAACTCTTGAAGGTTATCACTAGGCGATATAAAATTATGGGGCAATTTTTCAACACCTAACCCTTAGAGTTCTATTTTTAGTGCTAAAATTACCAAATTAATGGGGACGCCCTCCTGTTTATCAGACGAGCGCTTCAAGAGATGGTAGTACATCTCGAATGTATGGTGTCAAATGAATGGATCAAGGGAATTCAAAGGGAATTCTGCACCAATCTACGACATTAATGGTTAAGCAATGTGATAGTCAGAAAGATTGAATCTGTCCAGAAACATCGTGTCTCCAATATGTTTTTTATTCTCTTTAAAAAGACATTTACACTTCACAAATTAATGTGGCAAATAATATTTCCCCCACAACTCTCCCACGAAGAATAATATTTTGCTAATTTTATGTATCATGTGCCCAGTGCCCTCGCCAAACGGGAGCAATAAATTATTTCAAATAAACTTCCGAGTATCCAATCTGTTGAATGAAATTTCTATGACAAGAATAATAAACAATAATATTTATTTTACGCAGGGCACATGCGATGGTAGCCCCTAACGCCAAGTAACAATTTATGGTGTTGAACAAATTAGGCACCTAGGATAATGTATTATGAAGAACAATATCATTTTCCACTTCAAAATATTCTCATCAACTTACTCTGTTTCTCTCTGTCTGATAAGAGTTTCCAGTTATCAATCTTCATCACTTTCACCAATTGAAAATGATATAATGTTACTGATATGGTCATTTTATGCCAAAATATATCTACGGGTTCAGGTGGAGATACAGACATTATGATCCCTCTGTATATATCTGTGTTCGTCTGACTGCTCCCCTAAATTCATCCACTAGACCCGTACTCAATTTATATCAAATCAGGATTTATTCTGTTTACAGCTAAAGTAGTTCCGTGAACTGAAGTCTAAAATGATCATCATGTAAAAAATGGGTCTAAAAATTATTATTTTTTAATTTGAAATAATGTCTCTTTAACATCTATTGGTCATTCAAGACGGGGGTTTTAGCCTCCATTCGCTGGAAACTTGGAAACAAGCTACCCACATTTACCTCACTCAGCCTGGGTTGGGCCGGAAAAATGAGCCAACGATACGTGGTAATCCCAAGCGGTCACCCATCCGAGTACTGACCACGCCCGACGTTGCTTAACTTCAGTGATCTGATGGGAACTGGTGTATTCAACGTGGTATGATCGTTGGCTATGGTCTAAAAATTGATCAGGTAAATTTAATGAAATAATTTTCATTGAAATCGGATAATGCGTTCAGGTACAAAAAGACAAACTGCCCAATTCTTTCGGTAAATGAAACAATAAAAAGTTGTTATCTTTGGTCTATTTTTTCAGTCAATTAAAAACACGTTGTTAACATATTATGCACCTATGTATGTAGTTATGTTCTAAGTTCTTGGAAATGTGTACCTTATTCCCAATAGCCTTTTTTTGACCCCAGGTGGCCCAATAGGGCACCCAAACTAATCAGCCAAATTTTTTCAACCTAATAATTAAGCATTGTAAGTTTTATGTATATATACACGCTGCAGTCGCCAGGCTTGACTTGGAACTTGGCCTGGCGCACTGCCGTGCGCCTAGATCCAAATCGGAACATGCGTTCGGAGGTATTGTTTTAAAAAAAGACAGCAAATTAAAGAAATTCGATCTAATTTCTTTTTATTGTGCGGATTAATTTATCAGTGTCTTAATAGTGAAGTGACAAGCGGCGATGTTGTATGTAGTCAGTTGATCATTGTACTTGCCATATTTCAGCATGGGTACTTTTTGTTTTTCAAGGAGACAAGTGTAATTAAGAACACATGCTGTGTTGTAATGGTTCATTAAGATAATGATAGTGACGTATCAAAGTCTCATACTTATCATCGCTATTTGGTTTCTTGGCGATTTTTCGTTTTGGTTAAAAAAAAAAAAATATTGAATTAGTTTTCTAACCTACAATTAGGACTGTATGATTTTCATCATACAAGCCTTGTATAACACCAGTAGATGACTCTGCTGGCTTTTATCGAAACAATACCGGTCACACACCCGTCCAGAAACTACATATCTCTCTGAAAAATAAATCTGACTAAACGATAGTGTTGTATGTCACACTTGATATATTACGGTAAATACAATTACCGATAATTGTACACAATCACCAAAGTCACTGGTAAATGTACGAAATTATTCTCAATTATCTACTTTTACCTTTAATTGTATACAATCGCCAGAGGAGCTTGGTGAAAGTAAGAAATTCAAATTTCAACAATCGACACGCAAGCCCAGTGCCTTTGTTTACCACGGTTTTTTTGTTTTTATTTATTATTTTATCAATATGAGCGTTAAGATAAACGCCCCCCCCCTCCAGAGAGGTTAGGAAACGTTTTGAAAAAAGGTCTCTAACATCAACTCATGTCAATGTTACGCTAAAAGTAGATAATTGGTGATTGTATACAATCACCGGTAAATGTAGGAAATTATTCTCAGGAATGGTGCAAGAGTTTAATCGAGACATGGCCGATCAAAACGTATCCTAACCTCTCTGGGAGGGGGGGCGTTTATCTTAACGCTTATATTGATAAAATAATAAACAAAAACAAAAACAAAAACAAAAAAAAACGTGGTAAACAAAGGCACTGGGCTTGCGTGCCGATCGTTGAAATTTGAATTTCTTACTTTCACCAAGCTCCTCTGGCGATTGTATACAATTAAAGGTAAAAGTAGGAAATAGAGGATTTTTAAAGATTATTTCCTACTTTTACCAAAGACTCCGGTAAATGTAGACAATTACCGGTAATTGTATACAATTCTCTACATACAATAATGAGTATGCCTAATACCCATATGATCGCTTATACTCGTACTTCTTTTTCATTTCAGATAGAAAAAAAAATATATTTAAACCAGAGAACACAAGTATATAACATTTTCGTATACACTATTACAAACAACAAACAACGTTTCAAAACTTCCAGTCCAACGTTGTTTTTTTCTCCTGGATTTTGCACTGGCGGCTATCTTGGAATTCTTGGATACACCATTACAGCCATCTGTATCAGTTCCGAGAGTTGCACCTAAGATATTGTTGACCTCCATCACTTTCTTGATCGAATGATACAACCCACTAAGCTCCATCATTGAGTGCACACGGAACCGAATTTCCCTACGTTATGCTCCCCAACTAGTAAACCCCGCCTCGAATCATCTTAAATGATAAAGAGACGTTTAAAAAATGCTTACCTGCGATTGTTCAATATCTATGCGCTTGTTTTCTGTATTGTTATGAACAGTTTTGTTTTTCATTGCAAGTTCTTTGTTTCATAACATCATTTGCACAGATTTCCATTACGAGTAATTGTTGATTACATGAGTCTGTGCTGTAACATCATTAGCTAAAATATGGAATCAAGGGCAAAAATATAAATTTAATAAAACTTTGTGAATTTTGCTCCCAAGAGTACATTGCATAAGCTTCATAATGAAAGCCAGTACCGTATTGTCAAAACACGTGCAGTTTCTAAGCGAAATGGTAGCTCGAAAAAATTACCTAAACAATTTTATGTACAGGGTTGAATCTAATACAAGAGCCTCTCGCCATTTTAGACACTTTTTTTAGTTTAACGTCTCTCTTTAATCTAAAGTCTCATTTGAGACGGGGGTTTTACACTTCATTCGATGGAAACTTAGAAACTAGCTATACCCACCTTGACCTCACCCAGCCTGGGCGTTGCTTAACTTCAATGATCTAATAAGAACCGCCGTATTCAACATGCCAACCACGTTGGCTAGACATCTTTTCGGTCTTTTTAACTCAAATTTTGTCAACTAAAAGGGATCGAGAGCATTTACAGGGCCAGTATTGATTGGGCAGAATAATTTAATTGAGTAGATTATATTACTCATTCAATCAAGGCAAAGTGTCTGTTACAAGTGAATGTTCTAGAAACTCAATTTGGTGTGGTCCATTCGAAAAGTTTATTGTTTAAATGCAGCAAAGATCCTGTAAATTTATATTGAACACTCTAATATTGTCAACAGAGTCTCTAGAATTTTTTTTTTAAGTTTTTAGATTTAGCCAGCCATCTTGAAGGCATTTCATATTATTAGTCAGTAACAGTACAGGTTGTCCCAAAAGTCCGAGACTACCTGAATATCTATCTTTTGAACGGCTTTATGAGGAGTTTTGAAATTTTGCATGGTATTATATCCCAAATTAAACCACCTGATGGTGTGACTAATTTTTCAGCGGCGGATCCCATTTGGCCCCCAGGGGTCCAACTTTTGTTTTTTAAATACGAATCTCCATCTTGTGATACGTTTTCAGAAAGACAATAATTCTAGTGGAAGTACTTCGCAAAAAAAATTTACACGTCTAACGTGTTTGGTTTCAAAATGACGGCCATTTGAAATTTCCAAGACATGACTTCCAAGTGTGTCTAAAACTAAGCGAATTCATCGGTCCTATGCAATAATTCATTATCCCATTGCAAATAATTCACCTAGTTTTAGACACTCTTGGAAAATTTAAATGGCCGCCATTTTGAAACGAAACACGCGAGACGTGTAATCTTTTTTGGCAAAGTACTTCTAATTCTATTGTCTTTCTGAAAATGTATCACAAGATGGGGGTTCGTATTTAAAAAACAAAAGTTGGACCCCCTGGGAACCACTTGGAACCTGCCCCTGAAAAATTGGTAACACCATCAGTTGATTTAATTTGGGATATAATACCATGCAAAATTTCAAAACTCCTCATAAAGCCGTTCAAAAGATTTTCAGATGGTCTCGGACTTTTGGGACACCCTGTAATACCCTGTATATCCACCTGGGCCGTTATTACAATATAATTTTATATTATTAAGATTATTGTTTTGTTGTGTACAACAACCGATGGATAATGACACATGACAATACCTGAAAATAGTAAAAAATAATTAGAATACCTAGATAAATAATATTTAAATATTGAAAATATTACTTAGAAAATGAAAATATAATATAAATGAAGAAAGAATTTTAATTAAAAAAATATTCTTAAAACATTTGATCCCTGAAAAGTACACAGAGTACTTATATAGGGAATGACAATTGTCTTATGTAAAAAAAAAAAATATTAAAATAAACATTATTATTATTATTAAACCTGGAGAAAATAGTGTAAAGATTTATAATATAATAATTTATAATATAATAATTATAATTATATTGTATATTATACACCCTATATTGGTGACATTAATTTTACTCATTTTAGCCCGACTGTATCTATCATTGTCACCCTGTAAAATAAAATATGACAGAAATAAGGGCATTTCTTATGATGATAAAATAATGAAATTTGAATCTTATGTGCTTCTCGTATTTAGTGTGTTCATTGTTGGGTGTCTTGCATAGCATCGGCATCATTCATATCTGGTACAACGCACGGACGCAAAACATAATGAACTTATTGAGAAAATCGGTCATCATAGTAGGCAAAAACTTCGATTTGCCAAAAAAAAAAAAAAAAAAATGCAAATCGAAAAAACTTGTCCGTCAGTTTTAGGGCTAGCAGAGAAAAAATTGAAAAATATATTTATTTGATGAGTGACGCTTCAAAAATGGCATTTCGTAGAAAATGTCATCCAATAGTGGTAAAAAGTGGAATGATTCCTGTATTTATGGTGTTCCTTCATAATACCGACAAGCGTTGCGTTAGGGAAAAAAAACATCATATTAATGTTATTTTAGCATAGAACTTTGTGTATCCACAATCAGGGAATTAATTTCCATTAAAAAGATTCTGTCTGTGAATGATCTGAATTGCTTTCTACAAGCAATTCAGATCATTGTAGTTAAATTTGTTTTTGTTTTTTTGCTTGTAAATAATAAGACAATCACCTACAAAGTTCAACAAAAATTACTTCTAAGTGACGAAAATTGCTTTTTAATAGAAATTAATTCTCTTTAGGTGACTTCACCAAAACTCCGTGATTTCTTTTTCAAAGTACATAATAGGTATTACGAATCAGAATTTTATAACTCTAGGTACTTCTAGAAAGTGTTCGAAAGTATTTTCTCAAGAATTTCCGGTCCGGATTTCAATAAGGTTTTCATCCCGAGTTTCGATCCCAATAGAGATATCTTGGCGTCCTATTTTAATCAATATATTTGAGAGACCAAATCCTAATGACTTAACTTCATAGACAAATGACTTGTTTAACATTGGGGCGGTAATATTTTCAGCTTGGAAAGGGTTAACCCCGAAAAGGGATAAGTTGAGATTTTCTGTGTGAATGTTACGATTGAGACTCCTGCAGAATTGGCAATTATTTTCTCGTCATTCTTAAAATTTGCTTTGAAATGAGCACTCATTTTAGACTCAAATGTACCTCAGCCATTTTTTTCTGTATGATAAAACGTAGCAGTACGATACGTGGTGTACCTGAGAAGTATCTGCGCAAATTTTGAACATCACTTCCAACTGTGATTAACTGTAATTCAATGACCTCAGCATGGGGACCAGTCTATTAGTAAAGTCGTTAGCCAGAGGGTTTCCTTTGGAAAGGAAACCCAGTAATCCTCCATAACTATGTACATTAGGAAGTCATTTCAAATTATTATTAATACATTATTTACGACAAATTGTTTATGATAGGAAGGGGTACATCATTTTTCATGGCCTTTTGGCAAAACTGTCAACTTAAATAAGCGTTCACAACTTTTATTTCATTACTTTAAACTTGCGGTGACTTATGTTTCGACTTAGAATATGAAGAAGACGTCTCCCACAGCACCCATGTAATATTATGGACTCTGGGTATAGGTACATTTTGCTTCCGAAGTACAAAAGTTAAGGAAGCTTGGTCCTCATGAATACCTACATGCAGAGACTTAACAAAATGTGGTCTATATTCTCTTGGAAAATATTGCATCAAGAAAAATACACCTTGGTACACAGTAATAGTAATAATAATCAATGAGTATTAAGCCATTAAAATCATCTCTGGGGCCCCTCAACCACCTAGTGTACCTGTAGTGAGTCCTTGTGACCTCAAATTTAGGCCCCGAACCACTGGGAATAATTAAGATAGCCGAAATAGTATAATCTATTAACATCAAAGGTACACGCAGTTAGTTTTTAAAAAATCTCCTTACGATCCTACACTGGTAGTGGATGATCTTGACAGGTATTAAATTTAATACTTATCTAGATATTCTATGACTGCTTTCACGACTCATGCTCAGCATGTTGACATCAACACAACTAAACTGGGGAACGAAAATCTGGCACATTGCATAGCATTCATTTTTCAGGCCCTCACATAAACATTGATATTTTAATATTAGGTACCTATTTCTTTTTTTTTTAAAAAAAAATCCATTGCATAAATTGCATCAAGAAAATTTCTCCAATGATATTTACACACAAAGATAGCAAGCGTACATAGGTCCGCTGTAGTAGCCCCGAATAGGTCTTACATCTAATAAACATATTCTATGAACATGACAAGTATGCAAACTAACATTTTTGAAATTAAATGGTGAAATCCATTGTAATGCAACTCCGCAGCTCTTACCTTTTATTGTACGATAAGACGTATTGCTATCATCATATCCAAAGGTTTGTGATAATTAATAATTACGTTGTTTACAATTATTCCAAATCGGACTAAACTTGAAAAAATATTCTTCGATATTTTTGAACATTCCTCGCATAATCAACAAAATTCGTCTGTATTCACAATTAACGGTTTGTTCAACAGTAGGAAGAATAAAATAGAAGTAAAAAATATAATATACCTATGATGTCTTGTGTTACAAATCTTGAAGTTAGAATTTGTGACAATAATGGGAGGACCTGGGTGGGATGACAATTGAGTTAAAGTTAAAGGTATGAAGGAGTGCTGTCAAAGATTGTGTGTGAGGTGTAACTCTTGACAGCATTTTAGTCAAAAACACAAAGTGCGTGTGTGGCTTTAATATTTCAACTTGATTACGTGAGTGTGTTTTTAATTTTGACTTTGCGGTAATTCAAGTTTAAAGCTTTTTACTTTATCTCACCCATACAAAGTAAGATATTGTAATGATGAAATCGTATTTTTTTATTTTTTGTGGAAACTTTATGAAAGTAAGGCCTTTGTTTAAATTCCATGTCCAAATACAAATAATTAAAATAAATAAAACATTATTTAGATAATTTAAAGAAAATATTTTTTTAATAATTAAAAACTAGACGAATAGGTAATTAGAGAAAACAGCAAAATCATCCTTGTGCGCAACACAATATGTGATCGATGTATCACAATGTAAGTACATTTACACATCGATCACAATGTAAGTATATTTACTCATCGATTACAATAACTCGTAAATCTACATTTTAATCCACATTTTGGTCGATGTGTAAATGTACATTTTAATCGATGTACATTTATACATCGATTAAAATGTACATTTACATATCGACCAAAATGTGGATTTACACATCGATTAAAATGTACATGTACACATCGACCAAAATGTACATTTACACATTACATCGACCAAAATATATATTTGCACATAGATCAAAATATACATTTAAATATCGACCAAAGTGTGAATTTTACAAATCTACCAAATTTACACATCGATCAATATGTATATTTACTTATTTACAAATCGATCAAAATGCATATTTGTACATCAAAAATATAATTTTTTGGTGTGTTCTATTGTAATATGTAAACGATTTAATCAAAGCTAAAAGATACTTCTTTCTTTCCGAAAAAAATTTAAAGATTAAAAAATTAAGGAAATTTAGAAAATAATTTTACACTATCAATTTGGCTGTTCTCAGTCATTACCCTTTAAGTATCTATTTTGTTTTATAAGGTTCATGAACTGCAACAGATATAAGCTAGTATTTAGTATAACTAGGTAATAAAAAAATCTTTTCTTTAGAATAATAAAATTATTTAAAACCAACATAAAAATAGTACATTTCGTTTTAAAAATGTGTCTGTCTGAAGAACACTTCCAACCATATTAAAAAAAGCAATACTTTTTTAAAACAATATACCTATATACAGGGTGTAGAAGAAACACAAATTATGTTCAAAGACACTTATGTACGAACAAACAGGTGTCTACCAAGGTTTTCCCCCGAAATTGCGGGCCTAAAAAATATATCGATTCTAGACAATTTAAATTTTGGGAAAGCTCAGAAAAAAAATTAAAACTAACATAGCAATGTTTGATTAGATTTTGGCGAAGCATTATAGGCGTTTTTTTTTACAACTGCAAGGTTGTCTAAGATATACTCGTATAAGCCTCCCCTGCCAACTTGCTGAAAACAGCAATAAGTGTGAATGCGTCTTTAAAAAAGTTGAGTGCACCCGAAACTGCCAAAACACAATGCTGAACATACAACAAACATTGATAAATTCCGATGTTGATTTTCCGTAACTGATTTTCCTTGGTGGTTTCTTCAGCCTTGATTTTTTTTTTTTTTTTTGCTTAACTTCTCTTTAAAATCTATTGGTCATTCAAGACGAGGGTCCAACCCTCCATTCGCTGGAAACTTGCAAACCAGCTACCCACATTGACCTCACACAAACTGGGTTGGTCCGGAAAAATAGCCAGCATCGCGAGGGCGCGAACCCACGTGGACACCCAAATGGTACAACCTCGCTGGACGTTGCTTATCTTCAGTGATCTAACGGAACTGGTGTATTCAACGTGTCATAGACTGGCTACAACAAACATTGATAAATTCCGATGTTCCGGAGCTAACTGATTTTCCATGTGACCTTGGTGGTTTCTTCAGCTTTGAATTTATGTTTGTTGTTTGTACTTTTGGAAAGATATGAAAAAATATATTTTTTTTAGCATTCATCATCTGGTATTTAGACTAGCTGCTTTAGTTGTGTACGAACATTTTTTTGTTCTATTTCAGGCCCAGAAACAATTATTCGCAAACTATTACCGTAACACCCTGTAAACTAAAATGAAATAATTTATCAAATTTAGAACGTCACCCTATGCTTTCAACTTCTAAGTTTGGGAACCAAGTGGGTCATACTGACTGATCTCCAAGTACAGCAGTGTTGTTGAGAAATGTGAGCAGTTGATTCAATTCAATCATGATGGAAGGTATACATTAAGATCAATCGACTTCTAGTTTTCTGAAGGATCCAGCCAATCCTGTGATGGCTTGTTCTTCCATTTCCGAAACATATTTGGCTTTCCTATTAATGGTAATCTTCATTTTATCCAAATCTAAAAGCAATTCTCTTTTTTTCAATAATTTTTCTTTATAATCGGCTGAAATAAAGCAAATACAAATTGATATGAGAAAACTTACTGTTGATCTAAAGATACCTACTGTCACACTATTTTTCATGATGTTAAATTTTATCAGTTTTTTACTTCAAACAATGTGATCGAAAAATATATTTGATCAAATTTGCTATTTGATTGCACTTAGACAAAAATTTGTCTAAATTGTCTGAGGGGGTTGAAACGCATGACAAACACATTTGTCATTGTTTGATCGTTTTTGAAAACTAATTCATTACACAATACACAATTACACATACCTTTAAAAAATAGTTCTGAANCAATTCTCTTTTTTTCAATAATGTTTCTTTATAATCGGCTGAAATAAAGCAAATACAAATTGATGTGAGAAAACTTACTGTTGATCTAAAGATACCTACTGTCACACTATTTTTCATGATGTTAAATTTTATCAGTTTTTTACTTCAAACAATGTGATCGAAAAATATATTTGATCAAATTTGCTATTTGATTGCACTTAGACAAAAATTTGTCTAAATTGTCTGAGGGGGTTGAAACGCATGACAAACACATTTGTCATTGTTTGATCGTTTTTGAAAACTAATTCATTACACAATACACAATTACACATACCTTTAAAAAATAGTTCTGAAGCGTCTGTGGACGCCCAAGTCCTCAATTATCGAAAATACACAAGTGAAGATAAACAAAATTAACTTTCGATCAGAAATCGTATTGGAAAACAGTAAATATCAAAATTATATTTATTACAGATAAATATCTAATTGCTATGGTATAATATAAAACAAATAAAATGTTATTTTGATTGAAAGTCTCATCAAATAGTGTGATAGGGACACAAATATATACCAAACACAAATTGTGCCAAAATTTTGGAATCATGACTAAACCTTAACAGAGTAGTTTTAATTGGACTAGTTTTAAAGCTTCGATTTTTGTTTCTATTTGTGTATTTGTTTCTGGACAATTTTTGGAACAATTTATTTGGTGTACTCTGATATTGATGATAGGAACTTAGTGGAAATTTATTTCGTATATCAATGAAGATAGCCTTATTAGACCTTCCAGAGCCGCCTAATCGTGCAGGTAATTTTTATTGTGTGAAGTCTAATTCACAAAACTACAAGTTTAGGATTTTTATACATATTTATTCTCAGGTATTCTAGAAATGACTCTGAAGATCATTTCAAGTCTGACCTGATCTCCTCGATACCACGAAACTTTAGTCTGGACATCTTTTTTTTCCAAAAAAATATCTTCGACTGTTCTAAAATGACTCATCCTGATACCACAATCAAATAACTCACCAAGCATATCCGCCATCGGTATATCCCCTCCATACTCCTTTGGCAAGATCTTTGGGTCCATGACTTTGTGAAAGCTGGTCATATTAGTATGAAACTGAAAGTAAGTAGAAGATATGAGGTTTGGTGTAGGATTGTAGATACCATTTTCCTAGCTTTTTTATTGACCGTACGATGAAAAGTTCTGGTTTTAACTTTTGTTTTTCTGTTTGTCTCTTCGTACCATTATAACTCTCGAAAAATCTTATCCTATTTTGATGAAACACGTGATTTCGTTAGTCTTGGTCCCTATTGTCCACCCGGGGCCAAATGGTGATGGCCATTTTAAGTGAGCGAGGTTTACGGTTCACAGGAATAATAGGTAGGTAAGTATTTTTTTACGGGATCATACCGCGCAAGAGTATTTTACTGTTCAAATTTATTGTAAATCACTATTAAAGGGTTAGTTTGTTTGTTCTAAATTAAACCTCGATAATCGGAACTCGATTGTTTTTTTTTTACTGAAGGAGATGAAAGATCATTGCATCGGAATCAAGATTATCCAGGATGATCCTGCGATCTCATCCCTCTTGATTTTTTCCTGTGGGGTTTCATGAAGTCCAAGGTCTATGTTATCAAACCTCGAACCATCCCACAGTTGAAATCAAAAGAGTTATTGTCGTAATCTCGCCTGAATTTCTCCAGCGAGTCAGTAGAAATATCAATAATACCTTTCAATACTTAAATCGAAGACTATCGGGAACATTTTGAAGATTAAAGATTGCTTGAATTTTAATTCAATACTAATTTTTTTTGGCTTACCGTCTGGAAAAATAACCAGCATCACGAGGGCGTGAACCTACGTGGACACCCACTTAGTAAAACTTTGCTGGACTTTGCCTAACTTCGGTGATCCAACGGGAACTGGTGTATTCAACGTGCCATGGTGTATTCAGACGCTGGTAATTTCAATATTAAATTCATCACTGTTGATTGTTGTGCACGCTTTACACACAACCTCCATGATCCGAACTACCGCTAGTCCCAATTATAAAGTGTTACCACCGCTACTTAGGTGCAGGTATACTCACATGAACTCTTTTCTTAAGTTTTTCACTGAGACAAGAAGTAATGAATTCAAAAATTCTGGCTGCGTAATGAGGTACATTGATGAAATGTGTGGCTTTGTGACGAATCGGGGTAGAGTTCTGTAACAAATAAGAAAAGGTTTATTATTGAAAATAATAAATTAATATGTAAATCATAAAATCACGGCATAGTTCAAATAAATTTCAGTTTCAATCCTATAATTGACTAAACGATGTGAGGTCTAGATTTAATACCTCGATTTTTCTTTTTCTTTCTTTTTTTTTGTACATTGATAATTCTCAAACGACTTGTTCAATTCTGATAAAACTTGCTATCGACTTTGGGCAATCATCATTACGGCAAATAAAACAGTGCATGATTTTTAAATTTAAAGGTTACCTAGCAGATACTTACGCAGCTTATGAGAAATATATGTGCGCACGCAGCGTGATGAATAATTATGAGATTCAGTATCGTAGAAAAGGCACGGAGATGATGTGCAATATAATATCACGATAGTCGCGATTAGGTAAAATATGCATAAAAGTGAAAAGTCAGAACTGTTAGAAGCTCGACATTCATACTTGTGACCTAACTTATTCTCCATCCCATCATAATCGTCGAAATTGGGTGAGGTCTACATTTCACTGAACATTAGTATATTAGATAACATACAGGAGAATAAGTTATGTGTCCCTTGACAGTAGTTTCATAGTATATTATTAATTGATGTTTGTATCTTAAGTCGTGAGTCGTTAGCATTCACCCAATTACAAAAGTTATTACTGCATGGTCGCTCTGCAAGGTGAGTGCGAGATGTTGGTCAGATGATAGCGACGTACCAAACCTCTTCTTTATCTCTCTTATTAGAAACCCTTATTATGTCTTGTTTCTCCTGAGTAATGTCCATAATAAAAGAGAACGTTCTAGTAAACTTGAAATGGTCGATCCACGGGGGAGAACTGGAAGGATAACCCCCCACGTAAATAAATAAAATAAATAAACCTTTTATTGGGAAAATCAGAAATTCCGTAAACTTCAAGTAAATAATTTTATGAAGTAGAGGGAAAATGCGTTTATTTTCTACATTACCAACTTGGGTATATTTTCAATCACAAAACGGAAATATGTCAATAACGATATTTTTAGACAAAGTTTCTCTTGAAAAGGTTTCACAATCTCACAAATAATAATTTGGAGAAATATTAGAAGTAAAATCTATATTGGGAAGGACCTCAGAGAATAAAAATATGAAAATTGAAAAAAAAAAAATACGGTTGAGTTCGATTGATGATGCACAAAATATGATCAGAAAGGTTTCGATCTCAAGAGAATTGGGAGAATGTAGAGTAGAATTTTTATTCACTGATTGGAATTTAAATTACGATCATGTTAGACATGGGTACATCATGCTCATTGCACACTGCACACATATGCTTACAAACATGAATCAAGAGACACCTCAATCATGGAATTCATGGATGATACTATTATTGTAAAGGCTATTTCTGAAAGGTGTATGCCGTCTACATAAATGAGCATTTTCAAGTAATGTACCTAATAGCTTTCCAAAAAGGGATGGCACTTAGATGATGAGTGTCCCGAACAATATAACACGACTCGCCACGTAGTAGATAATGATAATGATAAAACGCCTCACTTTATTGAGGGAAGATGTTTGTACAGGGGCGGATTCGGAGGAAAAATTTAGTAGGGGGGGGGGGGGGCNGGGGGGGGGGGGGGGGGGCAGGAAAATTAAAAACTTTTTTAACACTCAATCCCGCGTAACCAACTAGTGTACTGATCTCGAAAGGATGTTCGAGAAACTGAGAGCGAGCCTTGTCGTGGGCTGCTTTTATATCATCATGAGACCACACATGCGCATACGCATGATCGTGTTCTCGAGCAACCTTATCAGCGTTTGTTGTTGTTTCACCATTCTCGAGAGGATTCCCAGGTCCCATGTAATTGTGGCCCGACCACAACAATCCGTCTCGTTTTCTTCTGCGAAACATTACATAGTGTTCCGTTCGAAATTTCCTGGTATCTTGCGCACGATCTGAGACCCGGACATCTGTATCGGTATCCTTTTTAACCGTATGATGATTCTTTGTCGTATCCAAATCCTCCTCTACTCGAGGAAAATACCGGCGACGAAAAGCGGCCGGCAGGAACTTCCTCCCTTGCCCTAACTTTATCTTTTCAAAACGACGAATAACCTAACTGCATAGTAATCAATTATAAATAGAAAATAATAGTTAAATATGACCTTGACATGTCGGCAAAATATTCCTCGCGCCGATAACAATCAGTGCCGTAAGCACTGCTTCTCTAAATGAGGCAGCAACAGATAAGCCCAGCGAACCGGCTCGGGAATGATTTTATTCTCAATGCGAATATAAAAGACTATTTTAGACATTAAAGTCAATGCGATGATTTCCCTTTTTAGAGAATCTCTCCAACACGTCTTGCGATATTACCTCAATGTGATAATTTATTCCGAATTCCTGCATATTATTTTTAATATTCAAGAAATCTATTGAAAATAATAAACCAAAAAGTTATTTTTCTAATATTAATGTGATAGGTAACTAAATTATTGGAATGATTTAGGTAGGTAATTGTTGGAATGATTTAGGTAGGTAATTGTCCTGAGTGAATGAATGACAATGAGGATTAAACATTCAAATAAACCTGAGTATTAGTGTTGGATTTCAATTAATGTGCAATTCGAAAACCACTATTTAAAATCTGAAATTCAATACCTCAATAATCTAAGCCCCCCCCCCACGCACACACTATAGGGACTTATTAATTTTCATATTAGTGGCATATTTTTCTCGAAAAATAAGACTTTATTTCTTCTGCAGACATAATTATTATGCCTGCAGACACTATCCAACGAAGATATGGAGCCATGGATTCATCAATGATTTTTTGAGAATTATTTAATTATTTAACTTTTAAGATTCATTTCCTTGGACGTAAAACTCTTGCGGACAGTTTTTACGATTAATCTGTTGATTTCGTATTATGATATTCTTGCATTCGGTAATCTGGTTTATCTTGAGATTTCAAACCTTTGTGACAACTGGGACAGAAGATTGACTTTTTTCAGGAAATATATTTACTTATCTACTAATGAATGTCTAGACAGAATTAATTTTCATCGACACTCATAATAATGGTGGGATTTGACTAAGAAGAAGCAGATTAATATTCCAGATTCCTCGAGTATTCAAAATAACGTGGAAAAGAGATTATTAAGGCAATAAAAGAATATTTACAAATATAAAAGAAACAATAGAATAGAGAAAAACATCTTTAGGCCATTAAACTTACGTTGCTGAAAGTTTAGAAAACTGAACTTTCAAGAAAAGAAGAAATGAGAAAGAAGGAAGTTATAAACTGTCAAAAATTAAATTTGAGCAAACTTTATGTTGGGTTGACTCCATCCCCGACCAACGAGCGACTTGAAAAGTAAAAACAATATTACTCTCATTAGCAAAGATTTTAATGTATGTCGTTATCAAGTTAAACGTCTAAAGTTACAGTTTTAAAATTTTGGAAATCAGGTCAACGAAATTAATATAAATTATCAAAAATCAAAGGACGACAAAGGATCTACATTGACACCATCACCAATTGCATAAATGTTCATTACATTCACAGAAGTTCAATTGAGTCAACATAGGTACATTTTTTGCTTCACGTCTCTATAATATCTAATATGGAGATTAGAATACTTTCAAAAAAGTTTGGAAAAAATTCCCACCTCTAATCTGTACCTAGTGTCTATTTTTATGTAATAAGTACCTGTTGTGGGAACAGTAATATCCATTTTTTAGGATAACTTTCTGTTTTGCAAAAACTCAAACAGTTCTGACCATTTTCATGAAATTTTAATAGGTGTGGCGGCACCTGTTGTGAAGAAGTTTGTAAGGTCCGTCATAAAGAATGAAACCATTTGAAAGTGTTTGACAGTTCAAATGAAAATTTTCTGTGAACAATGATGATGTGGGCAGAAAAACATTCATCATCATATTAGATTAACAGCCGTGGGGCTTGCTGATAATGCAGTAGCTTTTCCTTGCTTTCTTAGTGGGTAATGGAAAAAAATAGTTTCCGACCCTGCTCTCAGTGGCCATTTACGACCGGCATGGGCTGCCTTGAAAATATTCTTTGTAAGTACTCATATCCACATTGGACTAAAAAAACATTGTGTTGTCTAAATCTTAAGAACACTGGGAGAATAATGCAGACTGTCTGATTGGCGTTTTGTACATATACGTGCTGCATTTATCGGAATGTCAGAAACGTCACGGCGTAATCAAAAGCTAAAGTTATGTATGAGTCTAAAATTAGCATTGCTCCCCTCTATTTTGGAACAATAAATTTATCGCCCATTAATTTCAATGTAACTGAATTTCCAAAAATTGCAATCTTATGTGTGGGCTTTTTAATATCCATAGAAGTGACTTCTCATTACAAAAAGATAAGATGATAAGAACTTTGCTTACCTGAATACAACCAAGTACATTTCTGATATCACTGAGAGACCAAAGACTGACGTGGCCCATGAGAAGACCGGATTCGTCATTCACATGACAATACCCTGTAATATTTTAAAAACCAAATTATAGATATCTAACAATTATTGATTAACACCAGACAACTGTGTGAATGGTTCCATCCCTGGTGTCTCTAGATAGTAAGGGGATAATGATACTTACTTAGTCTCAAAAAGCACTGAAATGAAAACAGTGCCCGCCTCAATTGCATATCTTTTTAAACTTTTCTTTTTTACATTAATTTCACTACTTTTAAAAATCTCACAAATCTCGCCAACCTCTCCTTTACGCTTTTCATTCGCAACTTTTCGCATTTTGGAAAATTACTTTCACACCTTTGTCGGTGTGCCTACTTAATGAATTAGAAGGCACACCGCATAATGTGTGAAAGGAGTTTCCAAAGTGCGAAAAGTTGCGAATAAAAAGGGTAAAGGAGAGATTAGCGAGATTTGTGAGATTTTTAAAAGTAGTGAAATTAATGTAAAAAAGAAAAGTTTAAAAAGATATGCAATTGAGGCGAGCACTGTTTTCATGTCAGTGCTTTTTGTGATTAATGACTTGGCGGGAACTTTTTAACGCGAAGTGGTTTTTTGGGGGATAATAATGATGTGATGATGTGTTTTATATACAAGAAATGAAAATTAAGAAAAACCTTTCACTTTATGGTCTACAGTTACAGAATATATTATTCGACACGCGTATTGCAGATTTTACTCCATTACGAAGAATTTAATATTTCCAAGAACTAACTACCTAGATACCTATATTTTCAAAATTTACTCCTTGAGCATTTTGATGTCATTCCTGAAAGTGGACTAAATATTTAATACTCGTATCGAATATTTTAAAATTGTAGAACATAAAGTGAAGTGATCTTCATCAGTTTTATTTCTTGTACATCGAATCGAAACAAAAAACATCGCTGTTCGAAAATTCGATGTTTTTTTTCTTGTTCAATGCCATTATACCTTGTCGCCTTGCACCTTGTCTGAAAAAAAACTACTTGTGCAAAAGGATAATAATCAGTCCTATTCTGGCCCTGGCAGTATACCTAAACATTGAACCTAAATCGAAATTTTTAGGAATTCTTCAATCGCTGACTGAAAATGATACTGTCTTCCTGGTCGTTGCATTGGCCATAAGAATATAAAACATCTTGATTTCTCCATCGAATAAAAGACATTGATGTTTTTGTTCCGATGTTCGATGTACCAAACCTACATCATTTCGGAAACCTTAAAAGAACCTTGTATTGTGTCTGCCTAATTTTATGACGAAATTTGGTATTACCCGAATTTTTGTTATTATTTCTTGTGTAATCTACAGAGATAACTTCAATAAAGTAGCAATGGACTTTCCCATTGGTCAGGGTCAATCTGAAGGATCTCATCTATGTCGATGACTTGAACCTTATTATATTACACAATTCTGAAAGTTTCTACTCACGTGTTCGTCTCCTTAATTTAGGAAAACATTTATTGAACTGTTTGTGCTGTCTTTTTAGTTGTTATTAGTGTTGCGTTTTCATATCGACAAATTAAAACTGAAACCTTGCTACTGAGGTTATCTGCAACTCCGTCTGCCACAGGACGGTAATAGGTAACCAGTTGAAATTCTTGCCGATTATGACGTTGATTTGGCACAACAGCCACGGCAGAAGAAATTACCCCATTGTAACAAACCAGTTCTGTCAAATGATACGGGAGCTATACCTGATATTAACCTCATTAATATATTTTTCCTTTTTGAATAGGCACCTATTGTACAAATTTAGGACTTTGAATTTGACTGAAAAGGTTTTCTCATCGCGATTTCTCTTAAATCAGGTATCTTAAAATAATTTCTATTTAATGTGTATACCTTACAATTTTTTTACCTTGAATTTGATTTTCTGGATCGTCCATCAGACTCTCCACAATCATACTGTGCATCCTCGCCATATCGGCAGATGTGTATTTGTAGGGGTCAAATCTTCCAGCACAAGATAGAATAACCTGCCTTCCAAACTCATCTTTTCTGGGCAAAGGAATTAGGTAACTGAAAATATAAAATGATTACAATGCCAATTTCATTGTCATATACTGCACTGATACAATGTAGCCACCGAGGGGAGCAAACCAGCTTTATTAGGTGACGTCCTAAGCCCGTATAAATACACGGGCAAAAGCATCTAGCCTTTTGGGAATTAAATTTTTTGCTCGATTTTTCACATTTTTTTTACAGAAAAAGTCCTATAAAGAGACGCTCTTTTCATAATTCAAATCATTTTTGAGAACAGACAAAAAAAATTTATCACTTTTCAGGTTTTCCCACATTTTGCTTTTGTTTTTTAAAATTTTGATGATGGCATATTTCAAATCACCGTCTTCAAAAACAAGGATTTAGTGTCCATCTTCATTTTTTNGAAAATATAAAATGATTACAATGCCAATTTCATTGTCATATACTGCACTGATGTAGCCACCGAGGGGAGCAAACCAGCTTTATTGGGTGACGTCCTAAGACCGTGTAAATACACGGGCAAAAGCATCTAGCCTTTTGGGAATTAAATTTTTTGCTCGATTTTTCACATTTTTTTTTTACAGAAAAAGTCCTATAAAGAGACGCTCTTTTCATAATTCAAATCTTTTTTGAGAACAGACAAAAAAAATTTATCACTTTTCAGGTTTTCCCACATTTTGCTTTTGTTTTTTTAAAATTTTGATGATGGCATATTTCAAATCACCGTCTTCAAAAACAAGGATTTAGTGTCCATCTTCATTTTTTTCGGTCACACAGAACCCACTAAGCGACGTTGAAAGTTGTCCAAAAATGACCTTCTCCACCCTGTAACACGGCTACGCTTCGTCTGGAACACTAACGAATTTAGTAAAAAATGTTGCATTTGATCTCAGCTACCCACCATATTCAGNGCCAGAAAAATAATAAACCCAGGTGTCACATTGGCAGAGTTTTTTTCGGTCACACAGAACCCACTAAGCGACGTTGAAAGTTGTCCAAAAATGACATTGTCCACCTGTAACTCGGCTATGATTCATCTGGCTCACTAACGAATTTCGTAAAAAATGTTCCATTTGATCTCAGCTACCCACCATATTCAGGGGTCCCACTTATAGCCAAACACCCTGTATATAGGTATGAACAATTGACCAATATGAACATAGCTGATCTTCCTAGTATGGTTACATTGGTTAACAATCTTGAGGAATAAGTCAATATCGGGTGCCGATATTTACGAATAAGGCTATTCTAACTAGCAACATAAAAAACGCAATGGGAAAATATAGACTCAATGAGGTGCTTGATGGAAGAAAACAACACAGATGTCACAGATCAAGAACACAATTTGAAATTTCCGGTCAATGATATTTGAAATATTAAAAAGACAGCAGAAATTTTAAATTCCTAGCGGTACCATAGAAAATAAAACGCTCAAATCCAGAAAACATTGTTATTATTTTTAAAAAATACTCTAAAAAAAGAATACAGAAGAAAAGACACAAAATAGGAATAAATACAATCTGTGAACAAGGAGGGCCGAGCCGAGCAGTGCGAAGGATCAAGGCCAAAGAGGAGGCAAATAGACTCTAAACGCATTTTAGCCCATCACACAATATGAGTACTTACCTTTTAATGAAATAAGGAAAGTAATAAACATCGAACGTCGCGATGTCAATAATTATTATAAGTAAGTTTACTTACCCATTGTCATAAATTTCTGAGAGTATTGGATCCGTAATGTCTAGACGTCGAAACCATTGTGGGTAAAGCTGTCGGATTGCCAAATATTTCTCTAACATATCTTGAGCGAGAGGTACACAAAACTTTTTTGTTCTTAAAAATCTGAGGAGAAATGTAGAATCTGTAATAAATGATACAATAATTATCGATGTTATCATTGACAGAATGATGAGAAGTCTAGTTTTAACTCCATAATTTTTATTTGTGCGTCTTGTTTTTACCGAGATAAAAAAATCGAGCTGAGGGTAATCCCGAATAGAGCCTTCAAATATAGCTTTCATGAGAGGGTCATTCTTTGCGCAAGTCCTCTGTATCAAATGGAGAACATTTCGTATACGACTATAATTGACTTGAAAGATTAGAGCTAGACCACACTAAACCGTATAACAGAACCAGCCTGGGTACTTTGTTGACAGAGTGTTATAATATTTTTATAATTTCCACAATTTTAATTATTTTTTTCTTGTCACCAAAAAGGGTAAGAAAATACTATGTTCGAAAGTTCGACCCAATCAAATATGGAAGTAGTACACATGTGTTGGTACTCCGTCTTACTCCAGAGATGTACCAGGATTAGTGACGAATTGCCTTCACAGATGAAAAGAAGAAGAAAAGTGGTATGTACTAAATGACTAAATAGGTACGTATAAAATGTCGGTCTACTCAGAAAGAAATATACCTTATATGTTTAAGTACGTATAATTATGTAGAATAATGACAATTCTAGGCCACAGGTCAATTAACTTGTGGCGTAACGAGTGTGTAATTAGAGGTACCGTAAGCGATGTAAAAAAATGTAAATGTAGAATTTCTTTGTGGTAAGGGCCAACCGCCTTTTCACAATTTTTGTGAGTATCACAGCATTGCTAAGAGCCTACTGCACTAATAATCTCTTCAAATTTCTAATATTTTTACTGGTCGCTACTCACATTAATGAAGCTACACGAGACTGAGTGCAACCCGAAGTCATAGGCACAAAGTCGAAAATGTTCCAACCATGCCTTAGATTGAACCCGGGTCCCCTAAGTGCAATGCAAGTGTGATACCCACTAGACCAGTAGGACCTTAGGTAGTGTAAGTATAGTATACTACCCCAATACGGAGATAGGAACTCGGCTGATTCGAAGTGTTTCGTCTTAAAGAAGATACTATTCGCTCGATTGGTTATTTTGATGTGGTAGGTGGTAGTATTTTAAGGAATAGAACAGAAAGTGTGATTTCGCCACTTTAAGACTGTGCAAACCAACAAACGACACATGGGCAATAACATGCTTAGATTAAAGTATGTACCTAATATTGTAATATATTTATTTATTTTAAACATAATATAGCAAACAAGTAAATTTTGCCAAAGCTAATCTAAATTTAAATTTTAGCTTCTATAGATACCAAGAATGATACCTATAAGTTTTGGTCTATTTCGTTGTCGTTCTGCTATACCTATAACTTTTACTTGCATCAGCGATAGATTTTCACCTTGCCTTCGCCCCATGAGTTAACTAAGCAAGTATGCTCCTTTTCTATTCTATTCGTTTTGATAGTACTTTGGAAACTAATGTTTGAGCAGCACCACTATTTTCACCCCACCGTCCATCACTGTTTATAAGTTCTATGTTTAACGAACCTGTCCGACAATATTCGATGTCTGGATGTTTCTGAATCCAATCTCTCATCTGTTTTACGCTGTGAATTCGAATGTTTTCATCTTCTCTGAGTTCTGTGCAGGCTACCAATCTCAGATCTTCATTTAGGGGGGTTACGTAGTTGGCATTGACATCTTCATCCAGGTCATGCCCCACACCCATTCTAATTATTTACTTCTGAAACAAACCAGAAAAGTTTTTGGTTTTATTAATTTCAATAATGAACCATTGGATTCCATGAGTACCATTAAACTATCTGGCGTGAATATCACACTACTTTCCTTATCTATATAAAAAAATATGAAAGTATTGGCTGATATTTTCGATGTCGAGGTTTTAATGGCAAATACATAAATTGGATTCAAAAGCTTCGTGGTTCATCCTTCGCATAAAAATGGCATACATGTCGTTCTTAAGATATCTGGTTAACAGACGGACAGACACACATAGAACCACTTGCTGAAACTCAAGATTTGGGCTTTGGGGACCTCAAAATTTATTTTGGCATTGAAAGCCCAAAACAATACTTTCCCTTTTATAGGATAAGGAAAGTAAAAAAACTTCTTGATATCTTATTAATCCAAAAGTCAAAACATTTATGCCAATTTGAATGAAATTTGATATCTAAGTCGCATTTGAAGTCTATTCAGTCCTTAAAGATTAGCGTTATTATCAGTCACGGAAAAATGGTTCCATACTAAAATAATAAAATAAGAAATAATAATAAACCCAGGCACTAAGTTGGCAAGCGTTTTTATTAGTTATGCGGTTTCCCACTCGTTTTTGCAAACGCCCAATTTTCCTTAAGTAATTAATTATTTTGATATTTATAGTTATTTAGACAGGTACTCGTGTCGAAGACGTAATTTCTTCCAGTCCAATTGAGACTTTATTAACTTTGAAAATAGATGGGATTTGAGATTATGAGATGTTACTTGAGAGTGACATCCTCACCGACCGAGTTCATCTGAACATTTTGGTGTAAACTAATACAGAAAGCGACTCTGCAATATTATTTTCTTACTGACGCAATTATATTGCAGTGATTGACGTGATTTTGGAGGTTCATACTACCTAAGTATTATTCTCCAAGATTAGATCTGATGAATGATGACAATTAGAAAGTTTAGCAACGAACAAAAACTTCTTTAGAACTTTCATTCCCATGCATCCGGCTACCAGCGAAAGCGATGATGCCGCTATTGATTGATTATTATTTAGTCTGCACTGTCATGTCGAACCTTTTATGTTTTTGAGCCCATTGTTTGTGCTGCATCGGGATGCTCTTAGATAGCCACATACTTAATTATCATAATTGCATAGCATACATCTTCGCATATAGGTATGCAAGAAAAATATACACACATGTTCTTATGGGATTACGCAGATGGCGTAATTTGCAAACTCCCATGAGAACATGTGTATTTGTTTTTCTTTGCATATATGCGAAGTGCGAAGATGATTTGTGTTATGCAATAAAATAATTAAGTATGCAGTCGTCTGCGACCACTCTTTAGACGTGTTAGTTTGTGAGTCATAGCGAGGCTCGTTAAGTATTTTAATAAAGTATCTAATCGCTGATTGATAATATTTTGTAAGATAGTCAGAAGAAGATTATTTGCTTGTTCGAGTCTGTCTTTTAGTTACTTGCATTTTTCCTTCGTCTGTGCTTGGATACCAATTTCATAAAGTTACTTACGCGTCTCCGTCACTTCAATTGACTAGTTCAACGTTCTTGAGTCATTCATAGTCATGATAAGTATGGGCTGAAGTTACCTACCTCTACCTATGACTGATAAGTGGGCCATCGGATTATTATTATTATTTAATGTTTTTTGATATTCTAGAATATAAAATAAATATTAGAAAAGGGAACATGAGATGTAGCGTGCGAACTGTTAACGAGATTGATACTCTAGTATTGATTGTTGGGTAGGTAATCTTGGAAACAAATTAGACTGATTACTGGACTAATAACCGAATCATATGGTCTCAGAAAATACCTACACAATATGGAAAATCCCGCGAACAAACTCCTTTAAAGTGTGCTCAAAAGATTGCTTGAAACTTAGAGCATGCTTTCTCAAGCTGCGGTTCAAAACGGATTTTGCGTTTTGGGGTTAACAACAATGCACAAAATCAGAATTTTTTTGTCTTTTACAAATTTTGATTTTTTACGGGTTTCCCATTTTTTTTACTATTGGCCAAAACATTGTAGGTGCGTGATTTCATTCAAAGAAGTATCTAATGTGATTGGGGAAAAACAAAAAATGTCCGCAATAAAAATAGTTCTGCAAAGAGATAACTGCAAGTGAAACATAATCCTAGATAATATGGTATAAAAAAATAAGGAAGGCGACGACAGAGGCATTTAAAACATACAGCGTGCCTAAGAATGACCGGTCACCCCCCCCCTTAACTTTTGAACGGCTTGGAATTTTTGAATTTTGAAAAGCTCCAGGGATAGGAAAAGGGCCATGACCAATCGAATGGTTATAGTGAGATCCAGGTTCGACCCAGGGAAGTGACTTTTATTTGCAAAAAGTGTTGATTTCTCAAGAAATTTATATAGTATGGTACAAATATTTTTTGTCCCAATAAAACTACAAATAAAATAAAATCTAATATCATTTTTCACCCGGAAATTAAAATTAGGCCGTTTAGAAAACGTCAAGTTTCGAGTAGAAAGTCCGAAGTAAGGTGGTTAGTTAGGACTAGCAGTGATAACTAACCTAAATAAGAAAATTTTTAAGCGATAAAAGAAAAACATTCACCTTCTCAATTCTTTCACAGCGGAGCTAGGGGAATAAGAACATTTCAATGCAACTAGGTTCATAAGAAATACCACTAGTTTTAGATGTAAGTTATTTGCTATGTAATTGCATTGAAATTTTCTCATTGCTCTGGCACCGCTGTGAAAGAAATGAGAAGGCTAATATTTTTCTTCTTTTGGCAAAATATGTTTTAAGTTGTGTATCACTGTTTGTCCTAAATATCCACCTTACTTCACACGTTCTACCCGAGAATTTTAACTTCCAGGCGAACAATGAGATTATATACTTTGTCCTTTCACGACACTGGTGAAAATAAAAATGTACAGTTTTGATGGTTTATGTAAATGAGGGATGAAGTACCTTTTTTTGGAACACAGTAAGGGAACTTTTACATCAAAATTTAAAATAAATACCGTTAAAAAAAATCTACTCCGCCGCTGATTATTTTTTTTGACAAAATGAAAGGGAAAAATGAGATTATACTTTGTGTTTTGTCAATAAAAGTCACTTCCGGGGGGGTCGAACCTTGATCCCACCTTAACCACTCGATCGTCCATGACTCTTTTCCTATCCGTAGAACTTTTCAAAATTCAAAAATTCCAAGCCGTTCAAAAGTTAAGGAGGGGTGACCGGTCATTCGCTGTATATTAATAATTGGGTTAGGGAGAGCCGATGCAATACCCAAAAGGAAGCGTTGTTATTTTTTGACATTTTATACAGTAACTAAATCTCAAACTCCTCAAGGAGTGGGCGTTTTTCCTTCTAATATTATAAAAATTTTAAATTATCATCCTCATACTATTTCATTTTCTTGTAGTATAGAGTACAATTCACAAGGGTCCCCAGAACCATGCCTATCATCCTCTAGATATTATTTCAAATGAAAAACATATTAGGACAAATTACCTGTGAGTGATAGCTCGTGCATATAGAACGAATGAATGGGCGGACAATGTGAATAACTCATGTACAGGCTCGGCTTTTATAGAGGTAGGTACTTTTATTTTTAAAAAACTCGCTTTCGATTCAAGATATCAGAGATCTTTAAACTCTAACCGTAATGCATAAAATTTAAATGCATAGGCACCAAAACTCTTAAAATATATGAAAACCTATATAAAGCGACAGAAAAATACCAGTTGTGGGTCAAACTGAAAATTAAATATTAGTGCTTTGATCTTTGCATGAAACTGACATATATTTATATATATATATGAGCAAATTTGAAATCTCTAGTAGGCTTCAGACAGACATACACACGGACAAATGGCTGGATCACGAGATTAAGGCTGTGAGGATCTCAATACGTGTTTTGGCATTGAAACCCGGACAAATTTCAGTCCATTATTATAGGACGAGCAAAGAAAGTTAGAGTATTATCAAATTTATTGTAGGTAGTATGGTGGATTCTGATAACCATTTTGAGTCTCCTAATTTAGACAATGATTAGGTAATATTGTAGGTACCTACTCACCTAGGTTTTGTTTGGGCGGCGCAACGATGAAAAAAATTGAGTACGCATGTAGGTATCACTTGTAGGGGTTTAGGAAAAATCGTACAGGTACATCTTATTAATCTTCAATTAAACAATGGCAAATTTATCTACTTAGTAAAAAAATTGACCGTGAAAAATTTGCCATACTTAGGTCTAACCAAGCAACCAATCGCTTTATAACTGGTGATTCCTATAATAGGCAGTGTACTCTTGACAGAAGTTGTTCACCTAATTGAGAACCGGTATCATACTGAGCGCCAGGTATACAATTGAGTCTGCTAAGTATAGTGAGACTGATTGTGCGCTCGTAAAAAGAACTATTGCTACGAAGTGAAAGTGATTACCTAATGTATCTTCCTATTCGTGTAAACCCCAGCATGGAACATGGTTGATGTGTGATAGGATCCTTCAGTCGTATCATTCATCACGAACCAAAACTAAAGATTTTAGGAAATTCAAATTCAGCATATCCTGGTCAAAATATTCTAAGGAAGAATTCGGTCTCAAAGTGGCATTTATTAACTTTTGAAGTGACCACGAGAATTTTTTTTTAGATTCCAAACAAGTCAGTATTTATAAAAAGGAAAGTATTGTAATGGGCTGAATTTTTCGATGTCGAGTTTCCAATGCTAAAACACGTTTTGAGGTCCTCAGACGTTTTGAGGTCCCGAATCTCCAGTTTCAACAATTTTTCCGTTTGTGTAAAGGACGATTGATTATAATTCAAAATGGACCTTTTAATTTTTTTCTATTTTCAAAATAATGACATTACAATTTGATTTTGATTTTTGAAGCATCTTATAATAGTACCTATTTTATAAGCGAGGTACAGCTAAATTTGGCAATACTCCCTACCGTTTTTTTTTTCTTTGTTTTGTTTTTTTTGTTTGGCAATACTCCCTAGCTGTATTAAGAATATTTATTAACTTGTCCCTACAAGCAGAGTGCACCCCGAACTGGCCACCGACACCTTGAAAATCTTAGACGGGCACATCATCATTCACAAGTACATATGAATGGAAACTACGCAGAAAGTTTTTTCTGTGTAGTTTCCAGTAACGGGATAGTTTGAATATCAAAGGTTACTGATCCAGTTTGTTTTACCTGTTCACGGAAAAACTTGCGTAATGCCAATGCTCTCATTTAAGTACATAACTCTGACTTAGTAATAATAGACATTGTGTGGCGGATTTACCGTAAAAGCAACATAGGCCATGGTGTGGGGCGACAAATGAAATTTTGAATTGAAGAATACAACTTAGGTTGAAGTGTAAAATATTGTTTGCCGCTAATTAGCGGTTGGAGGCAGTTTTTTGCGGTGCTGCCTAAAACTAGAATGGAAAGAGCTATTAGAACTTGAAATTTGTGCCAATCCATATCAATTTCATATAACAAATTGAAAAATACATCTTAGTTTGTAGTGTAATATCCTGTTGCCCGCTAATTAGCGGTTGAAGGCCGCTTTTTGACGGTTCCACCTAAAACCACAATGGAAAGAGGTAGAACTTGAAATCTAGTGCCTATTTATATCAATTTCATACTAGAAATTGAAAAATACATCTTAGTTTGAAGTGTAATATCTTGTTGCCCGCTAATTAGCGGTTGAAGGCCGCTTTTTGACGGTTCCACCTAAAACCACAATGGAAAGAGGTAGAACTTGAAATCTGGTGCCTATTCATATCAATTTCATACAAGAAATTGAAGAATACAACTTAGTTTGAGGTGTAATATATTGTTTGCCGTCAATTAGCGGTCGTGTCCGTAGGATTAATGTCATATTAAATTCTCGGTGGTGAAAGGATTGGCAGGGTTGCAAGTTGATAGTCCCAGGATGCCCACAGAAATGGGCTTCCTTCGTGTTGGAACTTGTCGCTCACTTTTTTAGTGAGATAGTAATAGTGAGAGTTTTAGTAAATTTTTTAGTGAGATAGTAATAGTGAGAGTTTTAGTAAATTTTTTAGTGGCGAAAACCAAAGTTTTCGCCTTGAGAAGTCTATTTCCAATCGTTACGACTTATGGTTGGTTCTAGAGGCACAACCCTTAAATCAGACATTCTGAATTAAAATACATATATACAGGGTATCCATAAAAACTCAAGCCCCCCCCCCCTATCTCCAGAATGGCTGCAAATATAAGGGAATGCAAAAACCCTTTGCGGCCGCACCTAAATGGTTGGTAAAAATGCATAGAAATAAGTTTTTATTGTCCCAAATAAGTAATTTTGTTGAATGTTCCAACTAGATGGTTGAACATACTTAGCACAAAGTTTTCAAAACAGCTGGATAGGTAGGAGATGTCCTCGGGAATGGTGTCCCCGCTCACCGGACTTGGATCCATGTGACTATTTTTTTACAAGGGCATTTATAGTCGGTTCTTTACCGAACCCAACCTGTTTTCCCGAAGATCTTAAAAACCGCATAAAGAAGACCTGTGTGGACATCACCCCTGATACATTTGAAAAAGTGGGGCGTGAGTTCCAGGCCCGCCTATACCATTGTATGGGGGTCAACGGGCAACGCTTTGAGCAGTTTACCTACCATTTAGGTGCGGCCGCTAAGGGTCCATTTTCACATGTTCCACCGTGTAATTCGTGAACGGTGGATCCTAGGGAGCTCCGGTTTTCTTTAATGAACTCGTATTAACGAGACCTTTAAAACAAGGTCTTGATATACCTTCCCATTTAAGATTTTCACTTGATATACCTTTCCATTTAAGATTTTCACTTGATATACCTTCCCATTTAATATTTTGAATCCAGCCAGTGCCCAGACTAAACGACTGGACGAGGTCAATTTTTTTTTAGTCTAAAATTAATCCCCGTTAAATCTAAGGGATACGTGTTTTTACGTTTTTTTATATTTTCAGCCATTCTCGAGATACACAACTATCATGTATCATAATACATATTATGTATCTACACTAATACATATATTGCATTATATTGCTAATATAATGTACGAGTATGCTATAATATACAAATAATATATTGTTAGAATCTCCAGGAAAAGGTCTATCCAAGAAAAGGTCTTGTATAGGTACCTATTTTTCACGAGACGAGAAATTTCTCGTATTTTTACGAGACGAGATAAGGATTTTGTCTCGTCTCGTGAAAAAAACACGAGATGAGACAAGGCCTTGTCTCGTCTCGCGTCCATCACTACATGCAGATGTACGAGCATTAGTACGAGGGCTATTCCAAAACTAATTTCCGTTCCCCCTAGGCTGGTAAAGAGTGGGGGTAGGGGAGTAATCTACGTGACCTTGGACAGCCTGGCTCAGTGTGCATCTGGCAATGTGCTTGTGAGGTTTGTGCGTCTCTCAGTTAGCTCATAAATCAATTTTTAAATGGCCACTGCAAGAGATCTTTCCGCCGCTAATTGATAATCCTGATGATTATGAATTTCGAAGTGTGATTCGTTTTCTATGTGCAAAAAATGTGAAATGGTTGATTTCATGGAAAGAGGGACAACAATAAGTTCTGCTGTGTACGTCGAAACAATGAAGAATCTTAAAAGAGCCGTTCAAAACAAAAGACAAGGATTGCTGTCATCTGGGATTCTTTTCATTCACGACAACGCACGACCTCACACTGCAGCTAGGACACGTGAGACTTTAGACAAATTTGGTCCACCTTACATCCCTGACTTGACTCCAAGTGACTACCATCTGTTTCCTCACATGAAAAAATGGCTTGGATCGCAACGCTTTGCAAATGATAACGAGTTGAAAAATGGCGTCAACAGCTGGCTATCAGCACAGGCGGCAGAATTCTACGCAACTGGAATAGAAAAGCTTGTAACTAGATACGAAAAGTGCATGAATGTTTTTGGAAACTATGTAGAAAAATAGATTAAGAAAGAAATGCTCTTTCTGATGTATACATATAATACAATTGGTTAAATGCATTGTCTATACATTTAATACCCCAACGGAACTTACTTTTGGAATAGCCCTCGTATTACCGTTTTTCTTTCTCCTTGGATAACTTGGATTCTCCTGTAAGGATTATTATGCCAAAACAAATGATCGTGTTATTATGACACTGATGTTTTTCGGAAAAGACTGCATACATTAAAGTGATAAGATGAGATTGAGTGTTGCATTCTTGAGATGAGGTTTTATGCTAGGGCGAGCTTATTGAGCTATTTGACAAATGCTTTGGGTACTACTCCAGTAGTTTATAAGCCTATTTCATGAATTGAGATAGACCATACCGTCAAATTATAAGGGAGGACCTTCATAATAAATAAATTGAGATAGACCATACCGTCAATTTATAAGGGAGGACCTTCATAATAAATGAATTGAGATAGATCATACCGTCAATTTATAAGGGAGGACCTTCATAATAAATGAATTGAGACAGACCAGGCTCGGGCGAAAGGGTGGATCGTTTGCAGGGCAGATGACATAGAGGATTTACTGAAAACCCTTAGGTACCCCTCACAATCGCCCATGGAGGTTTTGATATATAAGGTTAAAAATATAGTATGAATTGTATTGATATTATGTTCCCGATCATTCTATTATGGCGACTTGACTCAAAGCATATCATTCCATGATTACTAAAATAACAAACAACATGATGAAGCCAAATTAATGTTTACCAAGCCATCAGCCATCAAATACAACAATAGATACCTACTCTGAAGATTTTCTGTTTGCTTTTCAGTTTAGTTCAATTGTCAGATCATAAAATTACATATTGACCGATGCGGTTGAGGATAATTCGTAGATGACAGAACTTTATTTGTGTTAACTTAAACGTGGTATCACACTATTTGTCATGCTTCCAAATTTTGTCATTTTTCGACTTCAAACAGTGGGATCGGTAAATATATTTGATCAAATTAGTTATTTAATTGATTTGATATCAAACACAAAAGTGACCAAAATTTGTCTGAATGGTCTGATAGAGTTTCAAACACGTTTGTCGTTTGCCATGTTTGATCTTTTTTGTAACTGTTTCATTAATCTTACATTTAAAAAATATTTCTGAGGCTTCTATGGATACCCAAGTCCTCAATTATCGAAAATACAATAGTGGAGCAAAACTAAATTAACTTTCGATTCTTATTGGAAAAAGAGAAAACATCAATATTATATATATTACAGATAACTATTTGTAATAGGCAAACCTTCCAAACTTATGAGTGCAATGAAATTTACTCTCTGGCGGTTTTTATGTTTTTTAGCGATTTTAATTAATCCTGTCTGAAAAGAGAATGGTATGAGTCAGAAATTTGGTATGTATGTAAATTTAGGGTCTAATTATGCCCCAGAACTTGGGAGGGGGTATCTTTTTTTAGCCAGTAAAATAATAAACCCATGTTTCACATTGGCAGAGTATTTTTTTTTTTTTTAAGTCCATCAATATCTGTGCCATTCAACTGGAACCCTCGAGAGTCTCTTCACCTAGTTACGAATGTACGCAAGGATTATAGGAGAGACCGTTAGTAAAGTTCTTGTTAACTTGGCATCATTCAACATTCATTACAATGAGGTTCAATGATTCATGAGTGGTAAAAGTTTCAGTTAATATTCTGACTGGCCAAATATTGCGATTAGCTAGGTCAACGGGTCCATCCAAGAATATTTGACCCAGACAACCCTGAGAAGTTTCGAATTTTATGTTAATGACCAATTAAAAATTCAAAGTCGGTCAAGTGCTAATCCAACTTTCAAAAATACTCGTAAGCCGAAATCCGTCTTCGGTACATTTTGATGTTCTTGCAACTTGTCAAATTAAGACTATGGTCAGTCAATATACGCAACTAGACAAGTGGATTAGTGGAGATAAAGCCCTGTCCTAGTTGGATCCTACAGCATATGAACACTCTCACTTCCCACTAATACAAATATCTCTCAATTCTATCTTCATCATCTTCGTTCATAGTCCACGTTTGAATCTTTCCGCATCAAGAAAATTTGCACACTCTGAATATGCTAACGTAACACTGATACAAATATTGCCAATCCAAATCGTCTACATGATGCAAACTGATGATTCTAATCCTGATTTTTGGTGATTTATAAAATGAGAAAGTTACTTTACAGAATTCTGCGTGATCTTACTTATTGGGATCAATATAATTATGTAGGTATGAACAAATTAATTGTAATTCCGAGTCGAGTTTTGCAATGAAGAAGTCCGATGCAATAAGCCAGATAATTATTGAGTTAATTATTGAGTTTGCAATTGAAGCATCATTTCAACACCTAGTCCCGAAAGATAATATGTTTTATTCATATTGGTGGTCATTTAATTGTAGCATGATCACCTAACATTGATTAGTATTCAAATCACAGAAGCATCGTTTGTTTCGATATACAAATTACAAGTACCTACAGTACTACTATTAGTATTGATCTGTAGTACCTTTATTATGAAATAAACTGCAGTGAAATGTATTTGATTTTACAAGACTTCACTCAAATGATCCATGCATGTTTGAGTAGTGTGATTTTTTTACATTTATACGATCATGCTTCGATGATATGAACACCAAACTATCAACTGGCCAAACTCAATAAAACAAACTACTAGGAGGATCACAAATTGTGCAAAGCTGTGAAAGGAATATACTTCGACCCAACTCCTTGGTCTATCATTCTTCCTGATTGTATCTTTATGGAAAACGTCCTATTTGATCTTCTCAAGTACATAATTATGTACGCAGATCGCAAAATGTCTAATTTTGCTAACGGAATAATTTGGCAAAATAAATAAACATGACTTGCAATTCTAAATATTTATAATAGATGGTGAATGCACGAAGTTTTAAACTATTTGTCTTCCACTTAAGAGATGAAAACCTCTTGACCATGGAATATTATAGTGAATATAATACTGGAGCTTAAGATCAACACACAAAGTCTTAGTTCGTGGTTTTGGTGAATGGAAAATACCTGGCGTATTAACAAAACACAAAAAGCGCAAACAGGGTGATAGGAAAGGATCAGCTTACGCTCTCGTTATTAATATTTTGGGAAAGATGAATTATTGACGATTATTAAAGGAATATATTTGTGTTAAAGCTAATGCTTTGTCACAATACACTTCCTCATGTTGTTACTAATTTTTTGCCTTCGCTTGGATTCGAACCAACAGCCTCCTGGTTACGAATCCGTCATTCTTACCAACTGAGCTACTGAGGCTGCTTCGACGATTATAATAAATGTACAGAAAAAAGAACAAATGAAAACATTAGTGAAAGAAGAAGTGTGATGGATAGCATTATGAAACCAATAGGGAAGAGAAGGAGTGTGATGGATAGGATTATGAAACGAATAGGGAAGAGAGGAAGCGTGATGGATAGCATTATGAAACCAATAGGGAAGATAGGAAGTGTGACGGATAGCATTATGAAACCTATAGGGAAGAGAAGAAGTATGATGGATAGCACTATGACACCTATGGGGAAGAGAAGGAGTGTGATGGATAGGATTATAAAACCAATAGGGAAGAGAGGAAGTGTGATGGATAGCATTATGAAACCAATAAGGAAGAGAGGAAGTGTGATGGATAGCATTATTACACCTATAGGGAAGAGAAGAAGTGTGATGGATAGCATTATGACACCTATAGGGAAGAGAAGAAGTGTGATGGATAGCATTATGAAAACAATAGGAAAGAGAAGAAGTATGATGGATAGCATTATGAAACCTATAGGGATGAGAAGAAGTGTGATGGATAACATTATGAAACCAATAGGGAAGAGNAGGTGGGAGTAGAGTTGAAGAGGTGGGAGTAGAGGAAGTGTGATGGATAGCACTATGACACCTATGGGGAAGAGAAGGAGTGTGATGGATAGGATTATGAAACCAATAGGGAAGAGAGGAAGTGTGATGGATAGCATTATGAAACCAATAAGGAAGAGAGGAAGTGTGATGGATAGCATTATTACACCTATAGGGAAGAGAAGAAGTGTGATGGATAGCATTATGACACCTATAGGGAAGAGAAGAAGTGTGATGGATAGCATTATGAAAACAATAGGAAAGAGAAGAAGTATGATGGATAGCATTATGAAACCTATAGGGATGAGAAGAAGTGTGATGGATAACATTATGAAACCAATAGGGAAGAGAAGAAGTGTGATGGATAGCATTATGAAACCAATAGGGAAGAGAAGAAGTGTGATGGATAGCATTGTGAAACCAATAGGGAAGAGAAGAAGTGTGATGGATAGCACTATGAAACCAATAGGGAAGAGAAGAAGTGTGATGGATAGCATTATGAAACCAATAGGGAAGAGAAGAAGTGTGATGGATAGCACTATGAAACCAATAGAGAAGAGAAGAAGTGTGATAAATAGCATTATGAAACCAATAGGGAAGAGAAGAAGTGTGATGGATAGCATTGTAAAACCAATAGGGAAGAGAAGAAGTGTGATGGATAGCATTATGAAGAGAAAAAACAAACAGATAACGCATCTTATCTGAAACAATAAATTAAAACAGGAATACTTTTGAAGGAAGAATAGTGGAATGAGGAAGAAGATGAACTTATTCCATGAAATAAATGAAAACGACTGGCATGGATAAAATGACAAGATCTTTAAAATATATAACCACAACATATTAAATTAATATTTTTATGAGAAGAAAGTTGGGGTCGGGTTGTGTTACGTGTACCATCTGAATGCGATCTGTCAGGTTTTCGTCGACGTCTGATTGAAATTAGATTTCTATGGGAAAAAATAGAATGTCAATTTTGAAAAAAAAGTATTTGTTTACTCCCCAAATTAATGAATCCCAATCTACGTTCATTTTGATGAAAATTTTGTAGTTGATTGGGGGAAAAATAAAATCTTGAAGCCATTTCTGCAAGAACCCAAATGTCATTTCACTAAATCAATAACCGACAAACAGTTGTTCGTAATTGAAATAATAACTCCATCCGAATAATGACCACGCATTAAGATGGTCGTCTTTGGAATCGTAACTACACGATACTACCAGCGACATCAAGTGGCAAAACCATTTCCTGGAGGATTTGAAGCTTATAGCGTGTAGTATCTTGAATGTCTCTAGTAAAAGCGTGAGTTGCGTCCAAAGGACGACCCGGTTTACATCAGAGCACTTTTACCATAACAACTCTGCGATAGACATCGGCCTTATGTTGCTTAGTTGAATTAAATATTCTTGTTTAGTTGCTTAGCGTCCGTGTTCTGACGTGAACTTTTTATCAACGTGGTAAGATCTTTTTAAAATAATTAATTGGACAGGTATTTTGCGTTCACTTTGACCACGGCTTGCTCACAAGAACATTTTGCTCAAGTATGATTAATTGTATAATTAAATGTTTGTATCTCTTGGAAATTAATCCCATTGGACTTTGAAGGAAAGAAAAGGAACAAATCCCTCATCCTGACATAATAAAACGAATAATCCCCTAAAATAAGACACTCCGTTACGTGTTGTTCTTTGCGTCAGAAATGCTGTTCAAGATGCATTTCATGTAGCTCATACCGACCTGAGGGTTATACGTAAATAATAATGAATACACATCGTATAGCTATCTAGCTGTTCAAGATGCATTTCATGTAGCTCATACCGACCTGAGGGTTATATGTAAATAATAATGAATACACATCGTATAGCTATCTAGCTGTTCAAGATGCATTTCATGTAGCTCATACCGACCTGAGGTATAGTCGTAAATAATAATGAATACACATCGTATAGCTATCTAGCTGTTCAAGATGCATTTCATGTAGCTCATACCGACCTAAGGGATATACACGGGCGAAACAGCTAGATAGCTATAAGATGTGTATTCATTAATACACATCTTATAGCTATCTAGCTGTTTCGCTCGTGCTTCGTTACGATTGTTGCTATTTTTGTTTTTTTTTTTTGGAGGGGGGGATTTTGTCCACCCTGTACATTGTTAAAAAACCATGATTTAAACATTTCGCCAGGGGCCTTAGAGACATGGCCATTCTTGCCCGGTTTCGAACTCGTAACTCTGGAAGGACTGGCCATACCCTTGCAGAAAATGTGCTAAAATAAGGACGAAGCGGCCACCTATAACTTTCTCGCTTTAAGTTAATATGTTATCGCGTCAAAATATAAGATATCGGACCGTAACTGTCCGATTTTGGTGAATAAATTACAAATATGGCCGTAACTCGAAAACGGCTTCACATATTGTAGTTCTGATAATTTTCTCGTGTTCATAGATCATGATTTTGGGGGAGGTCTATTCCCATCAATTTTTCGTTAACTCCTATCGTTCAGACTGTGGTATTGGACAGACAACCCCTCCCCCATACATAGGTAGATAGACAAATTTCTGATTTATACATATGGGTGCAGCAATTAGTATTTCCAATTTTGAAAGAACTGGTACATAAATACCAAATGAGATATTTGAAAAATTATTTGGCATTCTGTAATCTTGTGTATTCTAGTTTTTTTTCATCTATGTTTTGTAAATAATGTCGTCCACATGGCGGTCTAGGCGAGTGATGCCCTTTTGTAGTTTTTCACGGAAGTTTTCAATGACTCTCGTCAGCATGCCCGCATCAATTTGCATGATTTCTTCCAGAATTGCCCACTTTAACACTTCAAGGGTCCCAGGGCGATGTTTGAAGACCTCGGCCTCGAGGTAACCCCACAGGAAGAAGTTACAGGGACTCAAATCCGGCGACCGGGGAATATTTTCTGTGGAATCTCACGAGAACGATTGTCTGTATGGGTAGCCCCATACAGCATAAAGCTGATGATGTGGTCCTAAAGTTGTGAACTCAACTCAAAATTGTTTTTCGATCAGGAACTGGATCCGTGGATTGCAAACCTGAGTGGCTATAATGGTTCACTTTTTTAAAAAACCACTTGACAACGAACGCACGATGCACGCTCGACCAAACCATTGCAACAACTAAAAACTAGATATCATTTCGTGTTGAATATCACAAACCTCACGCTCCTCCCACTATCACTCCCCCTCCCACGATTTTTTGAAATGTGGCAAAACTAATTGCTGCACCCTGTATTTAGATTTGAACGACGCGACGTCAGGTATAGGCAGTATTTATACTGATTGGTCAAAAAGATCTTTCTGGCTAATCAGGATAGTCAGAATTGAACATTAAAAAATAGGTATAATAATGTAATATGTAAATATTTGTGTTAAGATTTGTGGGTATTACAGTATTACAAGGGCCACTAAAATAAATTATTTATCACTGCACTACATATTTCTTTACTCCTGTAAAAAAAGGGAACTGGACTTATAAAGAATAGTCATGGAATTAATGCTAACATGGTAAGTAGTATCTAGTTTAGCTATCAGAATCAAGCAACCGAAAAAGCAAACACCCCTATAAAATTTGTACATAAAATAAATAGAAATACCTAATTTCGGATAACAAAACTCTGCAAGTGGTAGGTACATGGGTTTATTATTTTACTGGAGACCAGGTGTTCGAGTACTGGAGACCGGGTGTTCGAGAACCAAAATATAGAGTGGTACCAAAATATATCTGACTAAAGGTTAAGGTTTTTACTCGAATTAAGGCTCAGGGAATATTGTGGCCAATATCATCTAAATCGGACCAATAATAAAGGCTGTAGATGGACGAAAACGATGTTTGCGGACGGACGGACACATTCTTTTTTTCCTAGACCCATTTTTTGGAATGTAGTCGTCATAATTCGTCCAGAAAAGCAAATAAAGGTTACGGTGAACCGTACTAAACTTTATCTTCCTTTATTCTAGGAATTTGGCAGCTCCGGATGATGTGGCAGGTATTTTATAAAAATATTATATCAATTAGCAGCCTTCGGCTATTATCACCGCTCTCCAATGAAAATATCTTTGAAAATGGGTTGGGCAGCCCTTGGCTGTTGTCAGAGCTCTCTGGTGAAAATAAAATATCATATGAATTAGATTTGGCAGACTTCAGCTGTTGTCGCAGCTCTAATGTGAAAAAAAATATTAGAATTACTCTTGACAACCTGGTATAAATGGTCTCTGTTTTAAATTTCAACAAAATTAGAGTGATATTGACGCTTTTAGAGAAGTGACCCGAATTTGACTTTTGCCCCAGCATCATAAGGTTTAAAACTAGTCTATATGTTACATAGGGTCACTGTTAAATTTAATAAAAATCGAACCTAGTGTTTGGACTTTAGAAGGTTACCCCAAAATGACCCCTTTTGGCCCATAAATGGACCCTGGGTCATAAAAATCGGACCAATAATAAAGATTGTAGATGTACGAACACGATTTTTGCGGACGGACACACATTTTTTTCTAGGCCCATTTTTTGGAATGTAGTCGTCATAATTCGTCCAGAAAAGGGTAAAAAAAATAATGTCGAAATTTTTCACCAATACAATACTTTAGTTACCTATACTTCGTATATGGGAAGATAAAGAAAATCACTGAAATAAATATAAAAAAATAACAGCTTTTTTCCTATATAATTCAACAAAAGTTATAGCCTGTTCTTAGCAAATCTCCGTCTCTAGCCGTTTGTCGCATGTGGTTTTCTGAACCGTAAATAAAGAATCTAACAGTTTTGAACGGATTAGATTTTTTTTTTTTTTTTTTTTTTTTTTTTTTTTTTTTTTTTTNTTTTTTTTTTTTTTTTTTTTTTTTTTTTTTTTTGAAAATCTCTTGGGATAGGAAAGGGACATGGTCATTGGCCAATAGAATGGTTATGGTGAAATTCAGGTTCGACCCCCCGGAAGTGATTTTTATTGACAAAAAGTGTGGATTATTTTTATTGTCACCTAACCCAAGACTACCCCTAACACGTCCTAACCAACAAACTTGGTGCTCATATCAAAGAGACATGGCCGTACAAACGTAACCATATCAGAGATATGGATCTGTGATCATGTCAACGAGGAATTTGTTTGGATATTAATCAAATTCAATTTTAATTGATATAAAATTAATGAATCTCAATTTCAGAGCTACTTGATTATACTCTTAGAAACATATTAAAACAATTTTGGTGAAAATCGGATTAAATTTGGTAATCTGATATAGCGACTCCGTTACCTTAATTTATTATCAGGATCAGATTTTAGGTCCCTTCCTTAGACCGTAATAAACAAAATTGAAAAATATGAGCTTTCACTATAAAAACTTACCTAAAATTTTCAAATACTGATATTTTTTTTAAAAAAATATTATTTACAAATATAAAAGAAAGATATTCAGAATAATTTGAAAAATATGCAAATATTTTTTTATTTTTTTTTAAGAACCAAGTTTCTCTTGAAGTTTTTAAAATGATACCTAAATAAAATTCAACATTTAAAACTCTTGAAATCTTTTTCTTCGGATCACTAAATCAAAACTATATATTTTGTATTGTTTTGACATGAGCCAAAAAATTGGTATCACGTCTTTACTAACCTTGTCCCACAAACTTGGAATAGCTCATCTTTACAGGTAACCTTCCACTTGACAGTATATAAATAATATTAATCTATCTAATTGATGTTACAATTGTCACATAGGAGCTTTTTCTTAAACAAATATTTGGTATTGACATTGAAGTTTCCCATTGATGTAATAGGTGAAGGTCAATAGGTGAACTAGGATTACAATGTGGATCAATTTTGAATAATATAATTATTAAAATTTAATTTGGTGTAAGATTTAACCTTTAACCCTTTCAAAGTCATGAGTATAGTTTGGTGTCTTTATACTCTTTATGTAGCTCATCTTCAGAGAATCTAAGATGATTCTGATCTAGAATATTCAGGTAACAAACAAAAGGTTAAGCCGCGGAACAAATTACTTCGCATTACATATGGGACCAAACATCTTTTCTTCTCCTTTTTTAATTTTTCCCAAATCCCCGGAACCAATTTCGCATTACTTCTGGGAACAAAAATCTTTTCTTCTTTTTCGTCTCCTTCTTTAACTTCACCTTTTCCCCATTCTATTTGGGGTCGGCGTTGCCCTCCTTTATTCGACCATGTCTCAAGGTTATACACCGGAACCAATTCCGCATTACTTCTGGACCAAACAAATTTTCTTCCTTTTTCGTCTCCTTCTTTAACTTTACCTTTTCCCAATTCTATTTGGGGTCCACGTTGCCTTCCTTTATTCGACCATATGTCTCTATACCCCGGAACCAATTCCGCATTACTTCTGGACCAAACAAATTTTCTTCCTTTTTCGTCTCCTTCTTTAACTTTACCTTTTCCCAATTCTATTTGGGGTCCACGTTGCCTTCCTTTATTCGACCATATGTCTCTATACCCCGGAACCAAACCGCATTACTTCTGGACCAAACAGATTTTCTTCCTTTTTCGTCTCCTTCTTTAACTTTACCTTTTTCCAATTCCATTTGGGGTCTGCGTTGCCTTCCTTTATTCGACCATATCACGACCTACTTTTTAATTAATATTCTCTTTTGCATTCCTACTACCTCAAGTCTATCTCCACCCTAGAAAGAGGGAGACAAAAGTTGAGATGGAAAAATAAGACTCGAGAGGGAAGGGAAGGAGGGGTTTCAGGGACCAAACAGATGCTATTAGAAAAAATCAACTATCGTCCGTGGAAGGACTCATTTAAAAGGAATTATTTATTCTCGAAATTCTCGTACGTGCAGGGTTTGCATTTTCGACTTATCTCATAGGATTTACATGGAAATTTCGACTTATTGTTGGTATCTCCTTCTCGTGGGTATAAAAAAATAGAAATGATAATAATTTTTGGTAATTTTTAACGAGGATTCCCATGTACTATCACGAAAATCGGACTTACAGTTCTAGACTTAGGACCGATATAATGGACCAAGGTACCTTCATAGGATAATGGTTAATATTTTTGATAATTTGAGAGAAATGTGTGTATAAACCTATATTTTCGAAATTGTAATTTCCTCAATTATCAGAAATTGTGTTGCCTAAAGTAACAGTGACGTACATACCTAGTAATACAAAGGGCGTGTGTTCGAGTAAAAAAAATCCATGGATTTAGATGTATGTATATGTCACTGTTATTTTAGGCAATACAGTTTCTGATAATTGAGCAAATTACAATTTCAAAAAAGTAGGTTTCTACACAATTTTTTTCCCCAAATTATCAAAAGTATTAACCATTACCCTATAAAGGAACATTAGTCCACTGTATCGTGTCTAAGTCCAGAACCGTAGGTTCGATTTCGTGATAGTTTCATTGCAATCCCCGTTAAAAATTACATCAAAAATCACTATCATTTCTATGTATTTTGTGAGCTACTGGGAGGATATGCCAACCATAAGTCGAAATTTCCATGTAAAGTCCTATGGGACAACTAGAAAGTGCAAAACCTGTATATCGAATACAAATTATTGACTGAGTAACTCCAACTTGAAACACTGAATAAAAGAAGAGAAGAAAAAAGAAGTTCCTCAAAAAATTTGTATTCATTCTTACAAGGTCGTAGGTTCAAGTGCTTTAAGTATCCGAGATTAAGATTCTCTGATAAAGCACTATGATATGCCTGCACACAGTGGCGGATTTAAACTTTAGCTGCTCCTAGGCAATTTAGAACTTGCCGCCTCTATTTTGACAAGAAATGCGAATTTCACTGCAATATGCCTTGAAAATTTCAATTACCGCCCATATTTTGTTGCCCCTAAATTCTGCCACCTTTGGCCTTGGCCTATTTTGCTTTACGGTAAATCCGCCACTGCATACACAAAAGGATAAAAAAATCTACTTTGAAAAAAAATTTACTTTGAATCTTCTTACTTGTGATTGAAATTCGTCATCCCAATTGAGGTAAGTACCTATTGATCTTTAACAGAAAAGAATAGTTATTACTTATGAGGTCTGCCGTCTGCTCTCCTCGAATGCAAATCATAGACTCTTTGTCAGAGTAAGTTGGTTGAAATACTCATTTCTCATTGTCCGGTCCAAGCGGTTTTTATTTTCTTTTCTTTCTTTCTTTCTTTGGCTTAACGTCTCTTTAACATCTATTGGTCATTCGGGACGAGGGTTTTACCCTCCATTCTTGGAGGGTAAAATCTTCTAAGAATTGAAAATCAGACCCACGTTGACCTCACCCAGCCTGGTTTGGGTCGGAAAAATAGCCAGCATAACGAGGGCGTAAACCTACGTGGACAATGTGGACATCCATATGGTACAATCTCGCTGTACATTGCTTAACTTCAGTGATCGAGCGGGATTTCTTTATTTTTAACGGCTAAAGATAGAGTCTTGTTAATCTATTTTTGGCGTAATTAAAATTTCTACTGGGTGTCTAAAAAGTGTAAACAGACACCAACATTCGATTTTTAAATTGAAACCCCTATCTTTTATTTCATATTCAAATTTACGTCAAATTCTACACACAATCGACTCCTCACTCGATACTTTGATCAAACGTATCTCTGATCAAACCCGCCCAATCATTGATTTTTCTTCGGAATAAAAGTGATAAAACCAAGAGTGTAATACATCAAATCAGTCAAGTTTTTTATGCTGAATCT